>JAYESA010000002.1:187197085-188397085 GCA_036927795.1 Iris macrosiphon | reverse complement strand
CGAGGTTCTCCCGCACCCTGTAAGCAATCTGGTGGGTTATCAGTACATGAATGCACTGGTGGGGAGGCTACTCGCCCGCTCGACAAATCCAAACACGTAATATAAGTTCTGTGCAACGACCATTATGTTGTCTTTCTAGTTGCCTTAGGATCAGTTTCATGGCAAGGATTGAATAGCCTATCCCGTGTGCCAGTGTACCGTGCGATATAAGAGGAAACACGGCGAGACTCACCAACTTTTCATTTATCCTTCCCTGTCCAAGGCAAACCAAGTTAATTCAAGTACGAGCACATTTATTATGAATTCAGGGCAATAGCATATGCAAACACTGTGTTGTGAACGAGACTATGTTTCAGATGCACGAGTTACTCGGATGATCATATGTGTTGCATAAGATGTTCAAGTGCTCCATATGTACAAGTGTGTTATGATCGTTCATGTGTTCAGTTATTCTCGATGCGATGCAATGACTCGTACGCGGATTGCCGCTAAGCGAGGATGACTTATCTATATGAACATGAGGTCACTGGCACGACGCCATAATGGACGGTTCTAGTCTCGGGCTGAAATGATGTGCAACGCATAGACAGGACGTCACAGGCCATTCCATCTGAAGCAGGCGACTATCAGGAGTTCCGTCCGGATCGGATCGGTGCCAGTGCCCCAGCAACCGTCCGCGGAACTAAAACCTTGTTTCCAAGTTGTCCTGTGACCATGCAAGTCTCAATCTTCTGGGTCTCTGGTCAAACACAGGAACAAGTTCAAGGCAGGATACATATCAAGTACATGTTTCAGGCAGGAACATATCAGGTACATGTTTCAGGCAGGATATGTATATCAGGTACATGTTCGAGGCAGGATTGTTCACAATATGTGTATCGACTCCACGAGCCATTTAATTCAGTACATGACGGTATTGCTCCACGAGCTGTGATTCTTGGATCATTGACTTGGTGCAAATTCTCTGGTTCGGGAACTGCCTTAGCGACCTAACGGTCCCGGATACTTCCAGGTTTACTCATGCACGGAACTATTAGATAGTCTTCCGAGGAGAACTAGATGAATGCATGACATGAATAACATTACAGGGTCTTGGCATAGTTTATGCGACAAGCATTGAATCGAGGCAACGAGTACAAGTTAACATATAAGCAGGCAAGCATTTCATTCATAAGAAAACTTAAGCATTCACATTGGCTCGGGCCCGAAGGTAAGCCGAAGAGTGAAACCGTAAAGTGATTTACCGAGCAACATGATCTAGGGTCGTGCAGTGTAGCAAGTAAACAATGCACTAAGAAGAGCATATACATATCGTTCTACTCGAGGCAAAGCAGGGTCTAGTTGCACAAGGCAAAGGTAGCATGCGAGGGTCTGATTATAAGCAATGTTTCATTTCCATGTTCTAACACAAGCAATACAAGTTGAGATTATTCCCTTAGCTAGGTGTGTTGTATTCTTATTAGCATGCTGGAGGTGATTCACCTAGCGACTAGCATGAAACATTCATATTTTAAGTGTGCTGGCTAAGCAAAGACAAGTGTAAACCCCCTGAATTTTCAAAATTTTAAAAACTGGATTTTTTAAAATTTTCTGGAATTTTCTGGGATTTAAAAACAGGGTTTTAATTATTCAATGATTTTTAATTGATATTAAACAGTATTAAAATATTATGAAAATAATATTTTTGGATGTAAAATGAAAAACTGGACTTAGGGCAATTTTTCTGGAATTTATTGGGCCCCGGACCTATTTTTTTAAAAACACCTAAATTTATTTATTTAAATATTTATTAATTAATTACTATTACTATTATTATTATTATTATTATTTATTTTTCTTTTCTTTTCTCCGGCCCGGCCCAGTGGGCCGAAGCCCAGCCCATTAGCCCAGCTCCCTAGCGGGTCGGGCGGGTCCGCCCAACCCGCGAACCCGAACCCGAACCCGACCCGGACCCCCATCCCCTTTCCCCCACGCGCTACGTGCCGAGAATCCCGGCGGTGGCTCCGGCCACGTCGCCGCCCGCACCCGGCCTCACCCCCACGTCTTCTCCGCCTTCCTCGCTACTTCCCCGGCCAGCCCCCGCCATGGCCACCCTATAAATACCCCTCTCCCTTCCCCGCCTCCTTCAACCTCCCCTCACCCTAACCTAGCCGCTCCGGCCACCCCCGAGTCCGACGACCCCCGAGCTCCGGCGCGACGTCAGCCCTGCCCAGCACCACTCCGCCTCGAGCAGCCCCCTCCGCGACCTCCTCCTTCCCAGCTCCACCCCCTGCCCGGCAGCCGAGCTCGAGCCCGACGACCCCGCTGTCCCTCCCTCTGCTCCCAACCGCCGGTGCCGGATCTCCCCTCCAGCGCCCCTAGCTCCGCCCGCATCCCCGCTCGATCGACGGCTCCCTCCGGCCACGCCGCCCAACCCGCCACCGGCCGACCACAATTCCGACAGTCCCCAAACCCTAGCCCTAGCAGTGGACACGTGTCCAGGACACGAGTCGGACACGGAAAACCCTAGTTTCGAAGGGCCTCGTTCAGGTACTCGTATCTTGCACCCTGTACCTCCGATTTCGATTCTGTGAATTGCGTTGCGAAGCCTGTATGACCCTCTCGGTGCCCGGACAAACTGTTCGGGGCATCGCGTCCTGTGGTGATCGCACACCGCGATCCAAAAACAGGAAAAACCAGACCCTGTTTCACCCCGGAACCGAGTACGCCCCGCCAAACGGGACGACTTGGTCGCGCGCGGTCTTCACAGATACGTGCGCCCCGTCGATACGGACGTGTGAGAATTCGCGGAAGCTGATTCGGGTGTGCGTGCACCCCGGGATCAACGCGTATCCGCGGACATCGTCCCGTATCCGACCTTTCTGCAATTTGACCTAACTTTGTGTACACACGTCGGATCGAGACGAAACTTGCGCCATCGGACTCGTAGCGATACGCTGGTCCTGTGGGTCAAGTTTGGTTCGATTCTGAGAACGTTGACGAAATCGCGTGTCGTGGGCCCCACAGGCCCTGCTCGACGGGCGATTTTGTGAACGGCTCATCGGAATTCAATTCTGAAAGTTCCGTTGGGTTCGTATCAGCGTTTCTGACCTGTTGACACTGAGTTTGGTGAATTTGGAAACCTTTGACCCTGACACGTTTTTCGGTGCAAAGCGGGCCCACCGGTGGACCCCGTTTTGGTCCGAAATTACCGTTTTTGCCCTTGTCTCCAAATTGGACCCAAGGACAGGCGTTTCTAGCTGATTGATCTTTTCTGGATCTGATGGTGATGTTTGTTTCAGCAACCGGAGTACCGCCTGCAATTCCCGCCGAAGTCAGAACTGCAAACATAGCCGGAACCACAGGCAAGTGTACCTTGCCAAAACTTGCAGCTTGCTAGTTATTTTCTGGACTTGTTTATACATCAGTGGGCCAGTAAAGCTTGCCAATTCACAGATAATCCTGGTTATAGTATTTTACTTGATTTCTGGTAGATTCTTATGCAACATGTTTAACTGCTTAACCCAGGACACCTGACACTCTTCATGTGACGGAATTGCCTGAGATATACCTGGTGATCCCGTATAGGTTACATTTTTATGTCATTTCCAGTTTACATGCTTAGATTCTAGCCTGACTCATTGCATTAGTTCAAACTTGCGTGACTTGTACCTGATATTTTCTGGAACTGTGACGTGAGATTACATGGGGTAGGGAGAGTATTGTCATATTAAGGCTGAATATAATATAATATAAATAATTATATCTGGCGGTGCCTTAGACTCTGATTCAGAGCTTTGGTTCCTTACTGGCTCCTCGAGAAAATACTGCTATGGTTTCTACGACACTGATCCTGTAGTAGTCTCAGCCTGAGTATGACTAAAACTCTCACTTGCATATCACTTAGCTGGTTTACATATTTACCCTGCTGTTTCATTATTGCTGCACTGCATATGTTTTGGCTTGTATTTTCTGTACCTTGTTATGTCCCCTGAGGACCTGGAATGGACTATGTCCCCAGGTGTAGCCGCAGAGAACTACCCCGAGGTGTACGGTACAGGAGCACTCCTTGGAGCAGAACCCGGAACCGAGGACGAGATAGTGGCCGAAGACTTCACCTGAGCACCGGCTTCAGCTACACAGTATTTCCTTTTCAGTATTTTATTTCCAGTCTATGTTTCCTTAATTGTAACAGAATAATTCTCGGATTGTTTCCCGAGATAACCTTATTTGATATTGCATATTTAACTCCATTGCATTATTTCTGGCAATTAATCTGTGTTTATTTGGTGGATGAGATTAGTAATACCTGAGACTTGTACTTAGTACTGCTAGACTACAGCTTAAACATGCCCTGATGGATCCATTAAATTGGGTTGTCCATCAGTGTGTGCTGCTGGCCATTGCTCACGTGCTCAGTCCCTCGTCATTTTGGGACTGGGGCGTGACAACAAGTTCATCGTAGCCACCCACCTTAGCGATGATTCGCCTCGGTCGAGCGATACTCTGAGCGAGCCTCTGAAAGCCTAAGTCGGAACTCCTGTAGGGCCAAGTCTGAAAATCCTCTTGCCTCAAGCGAGTATTCTCGCTGAAGCAAAGCGGGTCGGGACGTTGCACTTTTGCCGTTTGAATCGGCAGTCCGCTTAAGCGGAACGGGTCGTTATATTATACACCACTCAGAAAAAGTCTCGTCCTCGAGACTTCCTGAGTGCAGGCCGTTCTATCGCATTATCGAATCTATTCCAAGCATAGCAATCGGTACCACTAAATCCGTTAGAACACAATCTCCTACTCGATCCTTACGCCGTGTCGCGTGTATGCTGAGTCGGTCTCATTTGCGCCTTAACGCTGGACATGTTGCTTAACACGGGGTACATTTCAATCAATCTTGATTAACGATCTAAGGCTGAGGCAAACTTATACAAGTCGTTATACTTGTTCAGGTGGATATTCACTTGCACTAGCAATTGAGATCAGCATATCGCGAGTCTGGATCGTGCACATATTCGAAAAGTCCCTTAAACACATGCATGTCAACAACTCAGCGATAGCGAAGTCTTAGCACTCGAGTTTCACATCTCATTGAGTCTTGGATCGTGCACACGTTCAAGGCGTCCCTCAAACATATGCATTCAACGAAACTTCGAGATAGTGAAATCGGACAAGCTACTTGCAAAAATCTCAAGGGTTCTCGTTTAACTTCCAACAGGGTCAATCCAATTCCATATCATTTTCCATTCCAACTCAATCTCAAGTATTTGCACTACCGTTAAGCACGATCTATCCGGGTTAACAGACTAGCGTTCATCCGTTCGGGTCAAACATAGCACATGTTATCGTTCTAAGTCTAACCCTAAGTCTTGCTGTCCCAGTTGTGAAGCTTTATTCAAGCAATATGGTAAAGTCGGGCACATGTTCATTCACTCGGCATAGGGTCGTCTGCCTAATTGCTAGGTCAGCTCACAAGGTCATAGGTACAAGTCCAAGCACATGATTCATCGTGCAAATTCGTCGCACAATGCTCGCCCTAATTCCTAGGATCAAACCATTGTTCATTTTGCACGGGGTGTTCTACCCAAGCTCGTTTCACTCAGATTTCTAAACATCGAGCACAAATTTTCCTACTCTCAATAACACGTTCGTTTGTACAGGGGTTTGAGTCCGTTCAGTAAAATCCATAGTACATCCAAGTTGCAGGACAAGCATAGTAATTTGCGTAGTCTATCTCTCCAAACATGTTTTTGATTGAATCCCTATCCATTCCCAAGTCTAGACCACCAAGCCAAGATTCAATTCTAAACCTTAGATTATAATCCAAGTTGTCCAACCTGATTCATGTATCCGTTCACGAAACCATCTAGCGTGATTTATTTCAGGTTCTAAGCTAACTTATCCATCGAGACATTTTCGATCACTTGCATTTCCAAATTCGTCTTTTCGTGTCGAACCAAAAGTCAAGACGATCCATTGGTTGTCACGCTCCGGTCTCCCGCAAGTTCGATCATCCTCGTTGGACGTGAGATCACCACGCCAACGCTCCCGCTGGATAATCGTCCTAATCCGGGCATGACGCATGTACGGACATAGAGTTACGCTCGCACAAGGCAAGAATGTTTAAATAATATGGTTTTCATCGAAACGATCAAGACACCTTATATTTCACTTTGCTCCATCCAAGTTATATATCCACCGAGTCAAGTCCGTTCATGCAGTGATTATAATTCGTCTAGCAAAATCATCCAACTTCAATGTTATCGTTCGGTAATTCCATAGTCTACCTCTAGCATTCCTCAAGAAACTAAGTTTCAAATATTCAAGCCCAAGTTTATTCCATCTTTTGATACGTTCCATTCATCGAGTTCGTTTGGAATAATCACCAAACACGTTCCCGTGAGTTCGATCATCCCCGCCGTACGTGAAATCACTACGCCGGCGCTCCCGCAGGATAATCGCTCCCGTTGGGACTGATTTCGAATATTATCGTTTTGAACTAGATTTCAAGATCGTTCTTCCAAACTCCAAGCCAAATCCATTATCGTTCATCTCTTTCATCGAACCACAATATTTATTTTCGGGCTAACTTCCATTCAAGCGATATTGTATTCAAGTTCAATCCGTTTGTTTCAATCCGAAATCGCTCGCACGATTTTCCAAGTTTCCAACAAGTTTCCTTAACGAGATATCGATTTCCATTTCCGTGAATCCCAATTCGATATTAAGCCTTATCATTTATTCAAGACATTTTCGAATCGTTCAATCCGACCATCGCATGAGACCTATGAATCCGTTTGGATATTTCTAAATGATCCATACACCACTCAAAATTGAGTCATCCAATCAAATCCTCAATCGATTTGTGTCTTCCAACACGAAATACCGTTCGAGCTATTTCCCAAAATCCAAGCACGATTTTCTATATTCGCCTAAGCGATAAACCGATAACCTTTCTATCGGTTGGCATTCTAAGTCTGACTTGTCTCTTATTCCTGAACGATATCCTATCTCGTTCTAACTTAGCTTGCACCAAAGGATCTTGGCATGCGATACTCAGCACAACTTAGCCGAAAGGCTATGTGCAGAGCTAATCGTTCGGGAAATCTTGTATAGGTATTCGGGTTCGCATATAAGTCGCAATTCTAGCACGAGTCATTCCTAAAGGGTATAGCACGGGTCGGCACAAAGGCCTTAGCATCATAATTTTGTACAAGCAATCATATCATTCAAATGCACTTTTGAAAGTATTTAGACTCATTGTTGGAACATTCCGTTGGGACATTGAGAGTGCGCACATAACCCACGAACGAGCTTTCGAAACTGAGAAAATCAAAACAAAGTCCAAAGGCGTAAAGCCAAGCTCCGATACCAATCTGTCACGCCCCGATCTCCCGCAGGCTAATCGGCCGTCCCCGCTAGGCGAGAATTACCGCGTCAGCGCTCCCGTGGGACGATCGCTTTACCCATCTGGACGTGATGCCGCACGAGCGTGAGCCGCGCCCATGCAAGGCCGTGGTTCATTGGCTGGCGGTAAGAGGTCTAAGCCACAAAGTCGCACAGATTGTCTGAGTGCAGCAGAATGATAAACTCATAGGCGATTGGTAACAAGTTCACTGAGTCGACAATAGCGGAAGCATTGAATAACACAAGTTGAAGTAAAACAAACTCTTTATTGATATTGAACAAATGTTACAGACGGCGCATAGCCGAGATTACAAGTCGCTCAATCCTCTCCCTCTGAAACAGTAAAAGCGTGCCAAGTGGCTACATTTGTGTAATGATACATAGGCGATGTTCCAACATTGTCCTGTATATGTGCTTCATTGCCGGACGCAACGCTCCAAGGCTTCAGAGTGAACTCCAAGCCTTAGCACGCACGAATAAGACATCCATACCGAACGAGGTTCTCTCGCACCCTGCAAGCAATCTGGTGGATTATCAGTACATGAATGCACTGGTGGGGAGGCTACTCGCCCGCTCGACAAATCCAAACACGTAATATAAGTTCCGTGCACCAACTATTATGTTGTCTTTCTAGTTGCCTTAGGATCAGTTTCATGGCAAGGATTGAATAGCCTATCTCGTGTGGCAGTGCGCCGTACGATATAAGAGGAAACACGACGAGACTCACTAACTTACCATTTATCCTTCCCTGTCCAAGGCAAACCAAATTAATTCAAGTACGAACACATTTATTATGAATTCAGGGCAATAGCATATGCAAACACTGTGTTGTGAACGAGACTATGTTTCAGATGCACGAGTTACTCGGATGATCAGATGTGTTGCATAAGATGTTCAAGTGCTCCATATGTACAAGTGTGTTATGATCGTTCAGGTGTTCAGTTATTCTCGATGCGATGCAATGACTTGCACGCGGATTGCCGCTAAGCGAGGATGACTTATCTATATGAACATGAGGTCACTGGCACGGCGCCATAATGGACGGTTCTAGTCTCGAGATGAAATGACGTGCAACGCATAGACAGGACGTCACAGGCCATTCCATCCGAAGCAGACGACTATCAAGAGATCCGTCCGGATCAGATCGGTGCCAGTGTCCCAGCAACCGTCCGCGGAACTAAAATCTTGTTTCCAAGTTGTCCTCTGACCATGCAAGTCTAAATCTTCGGGGTCTCTGGTCAGACACAGGAATAAGTTCAAGGCAGGATACATATCAGGTACATGTTTCAGGCAGGAACATATCAGGTACATGTTTTAGGTAGGATATGTATATCAGGTACATGTTCGAGGCAAGATTGTTCACAATATGTGTGTCGACTCCACGAGCCATTTAATTCACTACAGGACGGTATTGCTCCACGAGATGTGATTCTTAGATTATTGACTTGGTGCAAATTTCCTGGTTCGGGAACTGCCTTAGCGACCTAACGGTTCCGGATACTTTCAGATTTACTCATGCACAGAACGACTATTAGATAGTCTTCCGAGGAGAACTAGATGAATGCATGACATGAATAACATTACAGGGTCTTGGCATAGTTTATGCGACAAGCATTGAATCGAGGCAACGAGTACAAGTTAACATATAAGCAGACAATTATTTCATTCATAAGAAAATTTAAGCATTCACATTGGCTCGGGCCCGAAGGTAAGTCGAGGAGTGAAACCGTAAAGTGACTTACCGAGCGACATGATCTAGGATCGTGCAGTGTAGCAAGTAAACAGTGCACTAAGAAGAGCAAATACATATCGTTCTACTCGAGACAAAGCAGGGTCTAGTTGCACAAGGCAAAGGTAGCATGCGAGGGTCTGATTATAAGCAATATTTTATTTTCATGTTCTAACACAAACAATACAAGTTGGGATTATTCCCTTAGCCAGGTGCGTTGTATTCTTATTAGCATGCAGGGGCTGATTCACCTAGCGACTAGCATAAAATATCCATATTTTAAGTGTGCTGGCTAAGCAAAGACAAGTTCATCGTAGCCACCCACCTTAGCGATGATTCGCCTCGGTCGAGCGATACTCCGAGCGAGCATCTGAAAGCCTGAGCCGGAACTCCTATAGGGCCAGGTCTGGAAATCCTCTTGCCTCAAGCGAGTATTCTCGCTGAAGCAAAGCGGGTCGGGACGTTGCACTTTTATCGTTTGAATCGGCAGTCCGCTTAAGCGGAACGGGTCGTTACAGCTGAGACATATGGAACCAACTCCATATCTTCCTTCTCGTCCTCGGTAGATGGACAATGCTCCTCAGTAAACTTAAAGTGAGCCGCAAGGGGGTTACTCACTTTCTTCGACCCGTCCATCCCGAAAAGCTGAAGTATCCGGTGAATGTACTTATTTGGGGACAAGTGTAGCAGCTTGGACTTTATCTCTCGGCTGATCTCCATACCAAGAATAGTCTTCGCTGCCCCCAAATCCTTCATAGAGAAGGCCGCGTCCAGTTGGCGTTTCAACTCCGTTATCCTAGTAGCATTCCGACCCACCAGTAGCATATCATCAACATAGAGCAGTCAAATGATGAAATCATCCTCAACAATGTACCTCACAAATACACAGTGGTCCGACGTCGTCCGTGCGTAACCGTGCTCCCCCATAAACGACTCGAACTTCCTGTACCACTGTCTCGGAGCCTGTTTCAGACCATACAAGCTCTTCCTCAACTGGCAAACCAAGTGTGACTTGCCCTTCTCACAGAATTCCTCTGGCTGCTCCATGTACAACTTCTCCTCAAGATCACCGTGGAGGAATGTCGTCTTCACGTCCATTTGCTTGACCTTCAAGTCGAAACTGGCTGCCAATGCTAGCACCACCTGAATAGACGACTGCTTGACGATTGGCGAAAAGATCTCATCATAATCTACGACTTTTCGCTGACAGTAGCCTTTAACTACCAACATCGCTTTGTATCGAGGGCGAGTAGCATCATCTGTCTGCTTCACTCTGAACAACCATCGATTCTTCAAAGCATTCTTGCCCTTTGACAACCGTACCAGATCATAAGTAGAGTTGGCCTCCAAGGAACTCATCTTCTCCTGCATGGCCTCCATCCACTCCTGCCTGTGTTCGTCTTCCATAGCCTCTGCGAAACTTTCGGGTTCTCTACCGTCAGTCAGTAGCACATACTCACCCGGTGAGTATCTCGTAGATGGTCGACGCTCTCTATCGCTCCTCCTCAATGGAACCACTGGTGCTGGCTGTATCCCAACAACCTCCTCCTCAGGAACTATATCCTCGGCATGCTCATCCTCCTGAAGATCACCCTGACCATCATCAGCTGGCTGATGATCAAGGTTGGAAGAAACTTCATGTACTGGCTCCCCCATAACTGGATCCTCTGCGATATCTTCTAGAAACTGCTCGAAGCAAAATGACTCTAACTCAGACAATTCCTCAGTCTCAGAAGGCATCTCGGAATCCTGAGTGTTGGTCATGGTCTGATCATCGACGAATACCACGTCCCTGCTTCTGTAGAGCTTTCTTCCCACTTGGTCGTAGAGTCTATAGCCAAACTCATCCCGACCGTAACCGACAAAGACGCACCGCCTCGTCTTCGGCTCAAGTTTGGATCTCTCATCCTTCGATACATACATGAAAGTCTTGCAACCAAACACTCGCAGATGATTGTATGACGGCTCTTTGTTGTACCACACTTTGTCAGACACATCACCCTGCAAAGGAGCACTAGGAGATATATTAATAATATAAGCAGCTGTGTAAAGAGCCTCACCCCAATAGCTGTCCGACAAGTTTGCTTCTGACAGCAAACACCGTACCCTCTCCATCAGAGTCCTGTTCATCCGCTCCGCTACACTATTGAGCAGAGATGTCTTTGACGGAGTCTTCTGGTGTCGTATCCCTTGCTCTCTGCAGTATGCATCAAAGGGACTGATATATTCGCCGCCATTGTCCGACCGAACACATAGCAGCTTCTTGCCCGTTTCTCTTTCAACGGAGGCCTGAAACTCCTTGAAAGTGGGCATCATCTGATCCTTGGTCTTTAAGGCATAGACCCAAACCTTTCTGGAACAATCATCAATAAAAGTTATAAAGTAAGAAGCACCACCAATAGATTTTACCTTTATAGGACCGCAGACATCCGAGTGAATCAACTCGAGCAACGCTGACTTCCTTGAACTTGGGTGACTTTGAAAAGACACCATATTTTGCTTTCCCGCCAAACAGTGCATGCACCTCTCCAATTTGTAGACTTTAGCCTTGGAATCACCTTCCTGTTCACCAAGTAGCTCATCCCCTTCTCGCTGATATGACTGAGCCGTCTGTGCCACAACTCTGTAGACGCATCAGTAGTTGCGTTCACCTCCTGTGCCCCCTGTGTGCTCCCTTCCATATAGTAGAGTCCGGACCTCTTGCTTCCTCTGACAATCACCATCGAACCTCCAAAAGTTTTTTACTGACTGTTCCCGAAGAGATTGAAGAAACTCTCGTCATCCAACCTTCCAACTGACACCAGGTTGAAACGGATATCAGGAACATGACGAACATCTTTTAGAACAAGAACTGCATTCGTCTTTGTCCTTAAATGCACATCTCCAATGGCAAATGCCTTCGACACATCTCAATTTTTCATCTTCAACACTCCATAGTCGCCTGTTATGTAAGTAGCAAATAGTGCCCTGATGTGAGATACGTGCGCTGAAGCACCTGAGTCCACCAGCCAAGAGTTGTCATCGCAGGCGATATTCATAACTACCGCATCACCTACAATGATCAGATCGTCTCCATGTGTCGATGTCGCCGCTGTAGTGTTCTCACCATGCTTCCCCTTGTCGCCCTTCTTCTTTCTCTTCCAAGCGAAACAGTTCCACTTGATGTGGCCCTTCTTGCCACAATGGTAACACTCCGAGTCCTCGTACCGACCCTTGGACCTTCCCCTACTTTTGTCTCTGCCACCGCCTGGACCCCTGCTTTTACCCCTTCTGCGGCTCTCTGAAACAAGCGCCTCTGAGTGGGATGTAGATGAAGTGGCCTGAGAACGTCTTCGCATCTCTTCATTCAGTACCCCGCTCTTGGCAAACTCCAGACTAACCACGCCTTCCGGAGCAAAAGCGATCATAGACACTCGTACGGTCTTCCATGAGTCTGGCAATGTACACAACAGCCATAGTCCCTGAACCTCGTCGTCGAACTTGACTCCCATCGAGGATAGCTGGTCAACCACGTCCTGGAACTCACTCAAATGATTCGTAATGGACGTCCCATCTTTGCACCGCAGACCCATTATCATCCGGATCATGAATAATTTATTTATCTCGGTTTTCTTCGCATACAAAGATTCCAGCTTATCCCACAGTGTCCTCGCGGGCTCAATACTGGCAACATGGTTGTACACGTTCTCGACAACGAACTGCCTGATGTACCCACACATGTATATGCTCGAACTTTCAGTACTCTTCGGATTTGTCACTGGACCTCTCGGAAGCAAATACCGACAGATGCAGCTTCTTGACAAATAGCAGATCTTTCATCTTGCTCCTCCAGTAATGATAGTTACCGACTTCGCGTTTATCTCTCCTCTCTGGTTTGTCTGTCAACTCCTGACACTCTTCCGAAATTCCAGAACCTGGCTCTGATACCACACTGTTGGGAACGAAATGGGAAAACCGTTCCCCAAACCAGAGAGTACCTGCGAGAAAACCGAGCAAAATGCATAAACCAAAAAAATACCAAACACAAATCGCAGACACAGAGTTTTTTACGTGAAAAACCCAGATGGAAAATACTACGGGATGATCGGAGTCCAATCCTGAAGAACCTCCACTAATGGAATAAAGAAATTACACCCTCTACAAGCTCCTCACCGATCCAACACGGATCACCGCAACTCTTTGGAACAGAAAATGGATTACAACCACGAAGAAAAAAATAATGAGAAATATCCCAAATTGATCTCCTTCTCCGAAACGACCTCCAATCATTCTTTCTCCTCCCCAAAGTTGCAATGGTACTCTTGCCATCTTTTTTTCTCATGTTGTTGTATATTGCATGAGCCTTTATATAAACCTTTGCATGAATTAGGGTTTCCATATGAAAATCTATATATGGAAGCCAAAAATATTTATGGAAATCCAATTACATTCAACCATATATTTAATGGAAATCAAATCATAAATTAGCTTATCATAAATTGGAAATCCAATTATATGGAAAGTTAATATATGAAAGATCGAATCATAAATATATAATTAAAGTCAAAGATGAAAATCCAATATAATATTTGCTTACTATAAATGTTCCAATACACGGCGCTCGATGCACTTTCCGAACTTTTCCGACACACGAATGGCGCTCGTCGCACTCCGGGGTATTCTCCACATAGGTTGGAAACCCCACCCACTCCAACAATAAATTCTAGTAGTACAGAATCACAAATGTGAATTGGAATGAATATTAGGCGTGAAAAACAAATATGTGCAGCAGATCCACAACAAAAGTCGGTTTCTTTAATTGGGCATTGGTGTATATTTTTCTCTCCTAGAGTTCCCTTGTTCAGCTCTAAGTTTCCGATTCTTCATAAGAAATTCTACCTCAAATCTCAAATTATACCTGAGATAATTTGGCTCGATATCATGGAAAATAACTTTCTTGTTCCTAATAGGAATATCTAGTGCAACAAGTAACTTCAAATTCCTATTGTTTATTGGCAGAATTTCCAGTTATATCTAAATATCTGAATCATAGTCAAGCATATACTATTGTTCCATCTGAAGAAATGCTGGAGTGATTTCTCTCTATGAGAGAGAAGAAGTCCAAGTTAGATACTCTAGTTACTGAGTTGCAATCTATCGCTCGAGGTGCATGTTTCTCATTTAAAATTTTAAATACGAACTGACTAAAAAGAACGTGATTGATGCAGTGAAAAAGGATATGGTTTTTGCTATGCGAGAGATGAGACGGTCCTTATAGAGACGAATGGAAGATACAGGACTACAGATTCACGTAGCCACCCCAAAAATTTGGGATAAAGGGCTTTAATGTTGTTGTATATGAACAATCTAAAACGAAAAGGGAAGTACATAGCAAAGCATAGAGAACGGAGAACCAGACATGGCAATTAAGTCTCGTCTTCTTCTCTTTGAGTTTGATAAATCCCACCTGCCTCTGCTATGTTCTGAACCTCTTACAACCATTTTCTTTCTTTACTTTCTTTTTTCAGTGTCTTATAGGCAGTTCACAAATATGTTATTGAGTCTTCCATCTCATTAGATTCAATCTAATTAGATCCTCTAATTATGGTGTTGCACTCAATCGAACATAGAGAAGCCAAGAAGCCAATCAAGTCTCCAGTTCTTCTCCTTGAGTAAGATAATTACCTCTAGCTGGATCGCGTGGGTGGGTGGGGTGGGGTGGGAGGGTGGGTTTCAGGGGCAGGGTAGGAGGTTCCCCACTTACCAATTTTTTTTATCATTACATTATGTGTGTCATGCTTATCTAACTAAAATAAAATGAAGTGTTTCCCATCCTACTATATTTCTTCAGGAAAGTATTGAAGGTGAAAAAACATGAGCATTTGAAGATGCCATAGTAAGAGTTTTGTACATGCTCATGAAAAGTAACTTCCAGTTCAATCAGCAAGTCATACCCGTGGTAAAAGCACTAATATATTTTCTATTTAAAAAAATGTTCTATTTGCATAAAAAAATCTCAAAAATCTATATATGCTTCATCATCACAGGAATAGAATAAAAAAATGAGGAATATTGCATAGGGCCTGTTTGGCAAATGGGAAATAAAAAGGAAAGTATGTAAGTTGTGGAAAGTATAACTAGTTTCTATTGTCTTCTTGTTTGGCTCTGGAAACTAAGCTAGGAAAGTTGTAGGATCCACCACCCAAATGGAAACTACTAATCATTCTACTTTCTATCATAGTTGATAGAAAGTCTTGAAAACTAATAAGGAGCAATAATGACTCAAATTTTATTTTATATTCTTTTAAACTAAGCACCCACTTTTTAACCCTCATGCTAATTATATTTTTTACTATTACTATGTCATTATTAATTACAAGTTTCTATCATAATAGTTTCTACCAAACAAACAAACAACCTTTTAAGTTGGAAACTTAGTTTTCTTAGGTTTCTTGTAGTTTCTATAAACTAAGTTTCTTAGTTTCCAAAGTTTCCATTTGCCAAACAGGCCCTTAAGGTCTGAAAACAACCATAGTTAACTCTTTTAAAGCAATTACCTTGATTAGGTGGTGGAAGAGTCCTGCTGTGAGTAGGATGATAGGTTGCAGGTGTCAGCTTCTGAAAAGAAAGAAAGAATAGTTTCAAATGACTATGGAAGCACTAACAAGAAAACAGCCTATATCGCAAGTTATTGGGGTCAGCTACTCAGATGAGTAAAGAAGCAAAATGGTTCCTGCATAATGTTTTATGTTATACAAACTAAGGAAAGGTTGCTAAAGAAGTCTCAAAACACACTGTTATTAGGAAAAAAAGAAGTATTAGTATAGTTTTATTATTAAAAAAGATACATGATGTTTCATTGTGTAGCAAAGTCGACCACTTGAGCTAAATTTAACATGATGTTTATGTACATACAACATATGTGTCAACCTTAATGACACAACTTTTACTTGCAAAAACAAAGGATAATAGATATGAGTTAACAAGACAAGACTACAGCACCGGTGGATATTTAATACATTAAAGACAGACAGAGAAAATTAGTTAAAGGTTGTTTAAGAAAAAAAACAACAAAATGCAATTAACATTCAACTATACTCAATATATGGGGCAATTTTTCAAGAAACATAGGTTAACAGTTGTTAGAAAATAAACAACCCTCACTACAACTACTTTAACATGGTGTCATAGCAACCCAGGTTCGAATCTCCTATGGTGCACATTTTAAGCAGATTTTTAAAAGTTGGGGTTCTTGTACCCTGAATGTTAAGAATCTTAATATATATGTTATTTCTCAACAAGGACTAAAGTAGGGGTGAGCATTAATAGGTTTTAGACAGAAAATCGAACCGAACCGAATAAGAAAATCGGTTCGGTTTAAATTCTATTCGGATCGATCTCGGTTTCAGAATACCCAATATTTTGTTTTCGGTTTCGGGTTCGGTTATTGGGTTCGGTTTCGATTTAAAACCGAAAACCGATTAGGAATTAGTTAATTACAAAAATAACCTCAAGCCCTAACACCTAAGTATATATACAAACATTTTCTCCCTCCTCTCATTCTCTCCTCCCACGAGTCCACAGGCAACCACTCATCTCCTCTCTCTCTCTCTCTCACACGCACACACACACACACACAAACACACACACACACATCTCTAAGAAAAACCTAATCTCTCTCCTCCCCTTCAGAACCCTAACCCCCTAATGAAATCAAACCCTAAACCTAATCTCTCTCTCACGAGCCGGGACCAAGCGAGGCTCTTCTTCCTCTCATCGACCACTGCCTGTCAGCACCATCGCTCCCGCGGGTCACGGTTGCTAGATCCGCAAGCGCCCTGTTGACAGCTTCTTGCGGGCGGCCGAACTGTCGACGACTTCCCCGTGGGTGTCTGCGCCGCCAGATCCGAGCTACCTACGATCGGATTTCTTTCCTCTGTCTCCACGCCGCCAGATCCGAGCTTGTTTGTTAGCAAAATTGTTCCAGGTATTTTTTTTCTGTAAATTTTAATTTTCTTCAGAAATATTGTTCGTTAGCTTTATGGAGGGTTTTTTTTGTAATGTTTAGCAAATTTCTTTCGAATGTTTAGCAACTTTTGGAATTTTTGGAATCTAGGCCGAACTTTTCGAATGTTTATCAATATTTGGTTTATGCAGAAATTTTTTGTAAAACATTCTCTGTTATTTTATAGTGTTTGTCGCCGGTAGACATCGGTTTTAGGTTAAATCGAATAACCGAAGAAATTATTTCGGTTCAATTTATTTCGGTTTTAGGTATTTTCGGTTCGGTTTCGGTTTGAATAAATCTGAAATCGGTTTTCTCGATTTTTCAAAATTCGGTTCGGTTGAAACTGAAATAACCGAATACTCACCCCTAGACTAATGGGCACATAAGAATGTGGACTCAATGCGAGATGATGATTTGCATTATTTAAAATTTTGGACCTAGTCTAAAAGGTAAAAGTCAATGCTGGGACCAGAGATTTGAACACATTTCGACAAAATATAGAAGATGCAATATTTTGATGACGATATTTTCTAAAGTCCTGGTGTGAAGGAGAATGCGAAAAAAAGTACACTAGATGTGAATTTGATATCAGAGAGCCTATTAGCCAAAACATATGAATCCGAAATATGGTTACCTAATTAGAAAAAAAATCTATACTACTATATAATAGGAAATGTTAGACTTCACCGTGAATTTTTTTCTTTTCAAAAATACTCTTGCAAATGTTTACTAATTAAAATGATTCATCTATACTCTATACTACTATATAATAGGAAAAGTTAGGTTTCACAATTTTTTTGTTCCAAAAATATGCTTGCATATGTTTACTAATTAAAATGACCAGTATATATGCACGTGCGTTACACGTATTTCATAGATTATTATTAGGAAGACTAAAAGATAGCTAATGCAATTATTCTAGTTTTTAATAAGACTCCTTAGAAAGACTAAAAGACATTTACCGTAATTATTTTAAAATTATTATTATATTAATGTTATTATATTAATGTTATTATATTAATATTATTATATATATTATTTTATATTGCCAAGAAGACTTTTACAACTTTCAAGGATTTTCAAGGTGGATTACCAAAATTCCCCTCAATTTATTACAGCTTTTAAAAATAAAATTTGTAGCCTTCTTTGTAAATCAAGGATAGGTTTGGTTAAACATCTTGAAAATCCTTGGATGCTGTAAAAGCCTCCTTGGCAATTACAACTCCCTTTATACATGCATGAAAGTCAAAGACTATTTAGGAAGACCAAGAGATAGCTCCCGTAATTACCTAGCTGCCCGTATTAACATTAATGGATTATTGTAATTAGTAAACATATTCAAAGGTATTTTTGGAAAAAAAAAACTTCCACGATGAATCGTAACTTTTCATATTATATAGTAGTTAGATTCATTAAAGTTAACAGGGGAACTAGGTAATTACGGGAGCTATCTTTTGATCTTCCCAAATAGTTTTGTCTTATATGCAAGTATAAAATAATATATATAATAATATTAAAATAATAATATATTTAAAATAATTAAGGTAGATGTCTTTTAGTCTTCCTAGGTAGTTTTAATAAAAACTAGAATAATTACATTAGTTATTTTTTAGTCTTCATAATGATAATCTATGAAATTCGTGCAACGCACATGCATATATACTAGTAGTTGTTTAATTGAAGGAGTAAACTTTGTGACTAGAACAGCATTATGTATATTGAAATGAAAAAGAAATTAAAAAAATCAGTAAACAAACGGTTTAGGGCACAAGATTGAAGGACATGTACAACCATGTCAGAATTCGAGAATTCAAACATGATTTAATTCAATCGTCCAAATTTGAGGTTGGAAATCAGAGTAAAATGGGGACAAAATCAGGGCATACAATAAACCAGGCTAAAATCGGATTCTAAACAATCAGGAAAATCAGCGTCAAATCAGGCTACCAAGTCACAAGAATAAATTCTTATTTAGCGATAACAATGAACTTTCCCAATTCGTAACACAAAGACGCAGTAGGAATGCAGACCAGATTTATCCATTAAAAGTAATTGTAAACTGAAAAGAATGGAAAAAGGATAAGGAAAAGAAGAGAGAATGATTACTGAAGGTTGGGGAGCAGGATCGGACGGTCGGAGCTGGCTGAAATTGTGAGGATCGTACGATGGCAAGTCGCCCAGGAGAGAACCCATTTATGTATTCAAACCAACACCAAAATTGTGATTATGGAGAGATTAGCAAAGAAAAGAAGGGGACGAGGAGAGGAGAGGAGAGGAGAGCTCTGAAAAGAGAAGGGAATAGAATACAGTGAATAAATAAAAGGTTAATTAGCGTTACAGGATTTTATATCATATTAGAGTTTAAGTTCTGATAATATCCAATTGAGATTGCTCTGATTTTTTTTTTAATTGTCTATACGAAAAAATTGAGAAACCACCCCCACACACACACCAATTCCTTCCTAACATGTTATTTTTAATTTTATTTAAAAATCCTTCTCCAATGTGATTGTCAAATAAATTAAATTGTGAAGGTTATATAGCAAAAGTTATAAAATGTTATAAAAAATTGTATATGGATGTCCAAATAAAGAACGTGTAACTCTTGGCTTTTGGGTTACTCTCTTAAATAGAGAACTTGTAATTCTTGACTTTTGTGTTACTTTCTTAAGTAGATAACTTGTAACGCTTAACTTTTGAGTTACTCTCTTAAGCCTATAAATAGAGAGCTTGTAATGTATTTTTATAGAGGCAATTGAAGAAATGAAATAGCTCTTCACTCCCTCCCTCTCTATTATTCTCTAAGTACTCACTTTATTTTGTGCAAGTTTTAACACGTTATTAGCACGATGCAACCATTAGTCGTTTCGGGAGACCCATCGATGTCAAGGTAAAACTCAACATCTTATGTAAAACTCAACATCTTATTTTTTTTATATACATTTTTAATCTTTGTGAAGCTTCTCACTATAGATTTATATATAATATTGGACCATTTATAGTTTGTTTATGAAGATGTATATAATATTTTTTTTTCTTGTTATATAAACTAGTAGTCATATATATATATATATATATATATATATATATATATATATATATATAATTTTCTTGTTATCGAGGAATTACTGTGTTGTAGTTTGACGATATTGATTTATTTGATAATTTTTATTGATGAACCTGAAGTTTTATGAAAAAAATTGAAAGAAAATGTTCGGCTAGAAGCCTAGATTGAATATAAGGCTTGAAGCCAAAATAGAATATGTTAGGCTTGAAGTCTAATTGATAAAACTCAAACTTGTAGATTTGAGTATGTGTATTATATTCTAAAGTAATACTTGTTTTGTATTTAGACCTTTAGCAAACATTACCAAGCTTGAGTTCGCTGCTCTTGATATTTCTGGAAGAAATTATTTGACTTGGGTTCTTGATGCTGAAATCCATTTGAGTGCAAAGAACCTTGGACATGCCATCAAAGAGAAAAATGAGGCAAACGAACAAGACAAAGCAAAGGCACAGATTTTCATTCGACATCACCTCCATGAAGGGCTGAAATCCAAATATCCTGGAGTGTAAGACCCAGCTGTTTTATGAAAAAACTTGGAGGAACGTTATGATCATCAAAAGAGTGTGATACTCCCAAATGCTCGCTATAGTTGGATGCACCTTAGGTTGCAAGATTTCAAAACCGTGAACGAATATAACTCCGCAATGTTCAAAATTGTGTCTCAAATAAGATTGTGCGGAGATAATGTTACTGAAGAAGATATATTGGAAAAGACATTCACAACTTTTCATGCCACGAATATGCTCCTGCAGCAGCAGTACCATGAAAAAGGTTTAAAAAATATTCTCAATTGATCTCATGCCTACTTGTTGCTGAACAAAACAATGAGCTCTTGATAAAAACCATAACTCCCACTATACTGGATCACAGTCATCCCCTGAAGCAAATACAAGTAACTATAGACAATGGCGTGCTCGCGGTCGTGGTCATAGTCACGGCCATGGTCATGGTCGCTGTTATGGTCATGGTAAAACTCGAGACCAAGGTGGTCCTAATTATCACACCTTCAATAAGAAGGTTGGACCATACCACTTGAAGTGGAACAACAATGGCGGAAAACAAGAAAAAGAAAATGGTGTGAAAATAATTCTCCGAAGAATTATGATGAGACTTGCTATAGGTGTGGAGCAAAAGGGCAATGGTCTCGTATCTGTCGTACACCAAAGCACCTAATTGATCTTTACCAAGCATCTATCAAGGGTAAAGGAAGAGGGAAAGAAATTGATTTTGCAGATTTCAGTAAAATTGTTGATGATGAAAATGATCCAATAGAATTTGCTCATTTGGATGTTGATGATTTATTAACCGAGCCAAGTGAATAAATTAATGAGATTAAGTTTTTGGGTGATGATGTTAATGATGGCAATGAAAAGATCAAAAATGATTGAGTTGGGTTTGAGATTATTTGAACTTTATTTTTCTAAGTTTAATTTTAGTTCAATGCTTGTTTTGTCATGTTTCAAAGTCTTAGTTGTTATAAGTTAGAATTAATAAATTAAAATTTATAATGTTTCTTACTTTATTTATTTTGTTTATAGAAATGTGATAAATGATAACGCCGTGAACAACTCCAACGGTGGAGATATATGTCTGGTTGACAGTGGAACAACACATACAATTCTTCGAGATCGAAAATAATTCTTGAACTTAAAATTGGCAAAAACAAATGTTAGTACTATTTCTGGACTAATTGAGGGCTCTGGAAGAGCGAACATTATATTGCCAGGTGGAACAAATATTTTGGTAAAAGAAGCTTTGTATTCTAGCAAGTCAATTTTTTTTTTTTTGAGTTTCAAAGACAACGTCTCAATAGTTTTCATATCGAGACTATGGATGATAGGAATATGGAATATTTATATATTACATCCAATGATTCATGCCAGAAGCATGTGAAAGAAAAACTCCAAATTTTCTCATCAGGATTGTATTATGCGAATATAAGTACCATATAATCAAACACTGTGATAAACCAGAAGTTCAATGATCCAAAACTTTTTATGCTTTGGCATGATCGACTTGGCCACCCTGGATCGAGTATGATGCGTCGAATAGTTAGAAACTCACATGGGCATCATCTAAAGAACTCGAAGATTCTTTTACCTCATGATTGTGTGTGTGTTGCCTGCTCACAAGGGAAATTAATTATGAGACCATCTCCAATGAAAGTTAATTTTGAGTCCCCTATGTTTTTACAAAGAATACAATGGGATATTTGTAGACCTATTGAGCCACCTTGTGGACCATTTTGTTACTTCATGGTCTTGTTAGATGCATCATCTAGATGGTGACATGTAGGTCTACTGCTAACACGAACGATTGCTTTTGCCAAACTTCTTGCTCAGATTATAAGATTAAGGGCTCAATTCCCTGATTATTCCATCAAGACTATTCGTCTTGATAATGTCGGTGAATTTACATCTAAATCATTTAATGATTATTGTATGTCAATTGGCATTGATGTTGAACATTCAGTTGCACATGTGCATACTCAAAATGGACTTGCAGAGTCTTTTATTAAAAGGTTGCAATTGATTGCTAGACCTTTACTTTTAAGATCAAATTTACCCACTTTTGTTTGGGGACATGCAATATTACATGCAGCTGCATTTGTTCGTATTCGACCAAGTTCATTTCATCATTATTCACCGTTGCAACTTGTTTCTGGCCAGCAACATGATATTTCTTACTTAAAGGTTTTTGGTTGTGCGGTTTATGCTACCATTTCTCCACCCCAATGAACAAAGATGGGCCCTCAAAGACGTCTTGAAATTTATGTTGGTTTTGATTCCCCATCTATAATAATATACATTGATCCCCTGACAGACGATTTATTTAAGACAATGTTTGCTGATCACCTTTTTGATGAGACGGTTTTCCCGTCGTTAGGGAGAGAAAAACTGTCACTTCCTGTAGAATGACATAAAATTACATGGGATATACCATATTTTATTGACCCAAGTACAAATAGATATGAGCAAGAAGTGAAAATGATAATTCATTTGTAAAATATTGCAAATGAGTTGCCAGATGCATTTTTTGATATTAAGAAAGTGACAAAATCTCATGTACTGGCTATAAACATACCAACACGGATTGATATCCCTAAAGGACAGCATGATGGCACACTAAAATCGTACGTGCATGAAACGTGGACGCTCTGTTGGCGCTAAAGATAAGAACCCTTGAAAGAAAAAGGTACAAGTAATTACTCCCGAAGAGAAAATAGTTTTAAAACATAAAAGCGCTATAGAAAAATTGACTGATCAGTCTAAAGTAGCTCATGAAGAGACATATGACGATGAACAAATTTTAGAAGAGATCTCTTTATATTATATTTGTACAAGAGAAAGCTGGGATTGAAAGAAAATTACCATAGACAATGTTTTTGCTTATGGTGTCGCATTGGATATTATAAATGAGGTTTTTGAACCAAAATTTATTGAACAATGTCGACATAGAAATAATTGGCAAAAATGGAAAGATGCGATACAAGATGAATTAAAATCCCTAAAAAATCGTAAAGTATTTGGACCAGTAGTCCAAACTCCTGAAGGTATAAAACCTATTGGATACTAATGAGTGTTTGTAAGAAAACGGAACGAGAAAAATAAAATTGTGAGTTACAAGGCACGACTTGTTACACATGTTTTTCACAGAGACCTGGAATCGATTATGATAAAACATATTCCCCTGTGATCGACACAATAACATTACGATACTTGATCAGTTTAGTAGTCACAGAAAAACTTGACATGCGGCTTATGGATGTTGTTACCACATATTTATATGGGTCATTGGATAATGACATTTATATGAAACTCCTAGAAGGATTCAAATTCCCTGAAGCATATAACCAAAGGTCTCGTGGATTACAATGATCCCTATATAGATTAAAATAATATGGAAGAATGTGGTATAACTGTCTTAGTGAATACCTTGTTAGAGAATGATATATATAAATAATCCAATTTGCCTATGTGTTTTTATCAAACGATCTAAAAATGGATTCTCCATTATTGTGGTATATGTTGATGACTTAAATCTTTTAGGAACTTCCGAAGAGCTCACAAAAACCACTAATTATCTGATGAAAGTATTTGAAATAAAAAATCTTGGAAAGACAAAATTTTGTCCCGGCTTGCAGATCGAGCATTTATCAAATAGAATTTTTATCCATCAATCTACCTATGCAGAAAAGATTTTATATGGATAAAGCTTATCCATTGAGTAGTCTCATGGTTGTTCGATCGCTAGATGAAAAGAAACATCCGTTTCGTCCTCGAGAGGATAATGAAGAATTATTAGGTCCAGAAGTACCATATCTTAGTGCTATTGGAGCTTTGATGTATCTTGCAAATTGTACAAGACCTGATATAGCATTCTCAGTAAACTTACTTGCAAGATATAGCTCGGCACCAACAAAACGCATTGGAATGATGTTAAACATATATTACGTTATCTTCGCGGAACAACCGACATGGACTTGTTTTACTAAAAAAATTCAGAATCACAAGTTGTGGGTTATGCTGATGCTGGTTATCTATCTGACCCACATAAAGGAAGATATCAGAGTGGATATGTGTTTACTTGTGGTGGTGCTGCAATATCATGACGTTCAGTGAAGCAAACATTAGCAGCTACTTCTTCTAATCACTCAGAAATTATGGCATTGCATGAAGCAAGTCGAGAGTGCATATGGTTGAGAATGATGGTTCAGCATATCCGAGAATCATGTGGGTTATCTTCAACAAAGAATACTCCGACGATATTGTATGAAGATAATGCTGCTTGTATTGCACAAATAAGAAATAACTACATAAAATATGACAGAACGAAGCATATATCACCAAAAAATTTCTACACTTAGAGCTACAAAAGAATGGTGACATTGACGTTTAGCAGATACAATCGAGTAAAAATTTCGCAGATTTATTCACTAAAGCATTACCAATCACAACATTCGGAAAGATGATTCAAAATATTGGGATGCGTCAACTAAATGATCTCTTGCCAGTATCAGGGGGAGCATGATCACGTACTAATTCTCACACTTTTTTTTTCTTCGTCCAAGTTTTTATCCCACTGGGTTTTTCTTGTCAATATTTTAATGAGGCAGTGTATCACGCTTACAAATTTTATATGAATATGTACCTTTTTTTCCTTCGTCCAAGTTTTTATCCTACTGGATTTTTCTTGGCAAGATTTTAACGAGGCATATTCCATAAATATTGGACATCCAAGGGGAGTTATGAAAATAGTATTTGGATGTCCAAATAAAGAACTTGTAACTCTTGGCTTTTGGGTTACTCTCTTAAATAGAGAACTTGTAACTCTTAACTTTTGGGTTACTCTCTTAAGTAGAGAACTTGTAACTATTGACTTTTGGGTTACTCTCTTAAGCCTATAAATAGAGAGTTTGTAATGTATTTTTATAGATGCAGTTGAAGAAATGAAATAGCTCTTCACTCTCTCCCGCTCTATTATTCTCTAAGTTCTCACTTTATTTTGTGCAAGTTTTAACTTAAAAGACATTGTGAAGTTGATTGTCTAATTTTAGACAATACACTTTGACAATTTTTTTACCTTCATCTTCATGATCATCAATTATGAAAAAAATAATCTCCAAAGTTTAAACAACATCTTGCACTATTTTTCAAGTCCGTATGTTTAAGCTTGGGAGCTGTTTGGTATCATGAAATGAAAGGAAGTAAAAAAATTTAAAAATTAACATTTTGCTTATATATTGCGGTGTACGTATTATGGTAATGTGAGACGAAGTAAAATATCAATCATTTTGATGTTCAGAAGAAGTTGTTAGAAGTGAATTTTTTTAATATTTGGTATTTGATTGGTTGTTGAAGTGTGTGAAAAAATATAACTTTTTGTTGAAGTGACATGGATAGTATTTTTTTTTTGTTAAAGTAGAGGTGAAGAACAAAGTGGTAATGTAGATTTTTCACTTTCGTACTCCACTTAGGAGGGAAAAAAAATGCCGATTTTGTGAAAGACAAAATTTAATGTTCATATCAAATTACAACGTGAAGTTATTCCAAATCCAAATTTTGACCAATTCGATGCTCCAAATATGCGAATCAAACAACCTTGTTTATACTCCTACAAGAAAGTTGGATTCAATAATATTTCATTAAATGACCTGCCTCCCAACCACGAGGAAGACCTAAGGTCTCGTTTGGTTCACGGAGTGAAAAGAAAAGGAAATCAATTTCTTGGTATTTTCTTTCCTTTAAAAAATAGTTCTTCCTATCAATTTTTTTTCGGTGTTTGGAAAGGCCAAAAAAATCGAGAGGGAAAGTAAATTCTTAGTTGGGAAAAGTGAATCCATGGTTTGATGGGAGTAAACACTTTCCTCCCTATTTTCCTTCTCTTTGGAAATCAATTTTCTTTCCTCCCATTTCCTCCATGCATCCAAAGTCTAAACACAGGAAAGAAATGAGTTTTCTTTTTCAAATCCATAATTTCGTGAACCAAACATGGTCTAATAGAATATCCTTTCTTTCATATATGGCTAGTGGCCACATTATATCCTAAGTGAGAAAAAAAAATTTGAGTACTATAAATCCAGGTGACTCTGGCCTACCCTTGCGGTTGCAACTAACCTCCTATAACTATTCACCCTTCTGTTGAATAGTAATTTTTAGGGTTATTTAGTTATAGAATCTCCTATAATATTTAATATTAGAGTTTAGGTCTCTATATTGTCTAATATTAGAGTTTAGGTCTTCATTTACATTATTCACGGTGCCTAAATGGAGATCTAAACTCTAACATTGGACAATATGAAGACCTAAACTCTAATATCAAATATTATAGGAGACCCTATAACTAAATAATCCTAATTTTTACTCACATTGTGGATGAGAAATTATTCAGTGAGCCCGGATCACCACGATAGTAAAAAATAAAATAAAAATAAAAATAAAAATAAAATGAGCTCGTCCAATAATATAATAATATATAATATTATTTTACTTATTTTTAATAATTCTATCTTAACAATATTTGATAATTATTTGATTAGTTTTTTTTTTTTAATATTATCATGTGACACACAAAATCATCGTAGACGGTTGCAAGGCCTAATTAGTTAGAGAAAAAGATTGATCAAGAGATTTCATTTTGTCAATCAAGTTAACATAATTTTTATTTTTTTTGCAAAAGAGATATCCTTCATTAAAAGACAGATGAACAACAGCTCTTCATATCATTTTTTTCATATCATAACTGATATGGGATAAAATACAGTGAAAATTTTCTTCAAAGATACATGTTGAAGCGAGCTGGTTAAAATTGAAGCGAGTGAGAAGGTTAAATTGAAGCGAGTGAGAAGCGAGTTTATGTGTAGCTTGGTACCTTCTTCAATAGCATGTCGGGCACGCCAAAGGACATCAATATCCCCGTGATTGATAGCATCCAAAATGGTTTTACAGTCGCATTGCACCCTTGAAATGACTTTCATTATCTCTAAGTAGAGCAGCAGCTCCACTCATGTAGTTATCACAGAAAGCACCGTCATCCAATGTTCCTCTGATTGTACTACAGTAGAATTAGAAGTAGATCCTCCTGAGGAGCCGTTGTGAATGTCATATTTAGCTTTAAGTTGGGCTGACACTCGAATGATATGCTGCATTTCGAAAGACTTGTTGTTGATGATAACATCATTCCTCGCTTTCCACACCGCCCATATTTATTCATAGCATGAACCCTAGCCACGGTCTCAAGCTTTTCTTGCCATGCACCTACTTAATGTTATGCACTATCGGTCTTTGTTCACAGTTTGTTGTGAAGCACACCATTGATTATCGATCATCCATACCCATAAATCCTAAATGCTCTCTCCAAAAATTGTCAAGTCTAGTCGAAGACCCTCCTACAACAAACTCAGAAAGCGAAGGTCCTTGAAAATTTTCTGCCCATTTTCAGGTTCAATCCCAACAATTCATATTCAATTGCATGCGTTGGAGTTGAGCCCACTGAACATGGTTCATTGACTGGTCCATCATGCATACACGATCGAGAATCATTTATGGGTACGCCAGTTGAAGCCCAACAAATTATATCGACCATGGAAGATTGGATCCATAATTATGTCTCTATCAGTTCATATTCAACTCTTATCTGCTTTTCAAAAACTGGCAACAGCCTTTGACAGCAAGCGAGTGGCTACCGTCAAAGTGTTAAAATTGAACCGATTTTTCAAAAGTTTTTTTTAAATATTTCGTTGTTGTTGTTGTTGTTGTTACTAAACACTTAAATCGCTTTCTAAGAGAGAAATAAAATAAAATAAAAGCAGCCTCAAATAAACAATCCCAAAGCCAATATTAGAAAATATATATATATATATATATATATATATATATATATATATATATATGTGTGGGTCTGGATCCGGAGTTTCGTCTACGGAGTCCCACAGGAGCTCCGTCATCCTCGGCTGTTGGATCGAACGGGTGCGCGCACAGGTCCCACGCGAGCCCCCCGATCTGACGGTGCAAGAGGGAGGGACTTCGGCGAGACTCCGCGGACGTATCTTTGATCCCGCCCATATATATATATATATATATATATATATATATATATATATATATATATATATAGCAAATGACGTATAGTCTAGTGGTTAAGACCGATAGACCGTGGGACCAGGAGTCTGTAACACAATTATCTCTTCCAAAAAAAAAATGGTATATATATATATATATATATATATATATATATATATATATATATATATATATATATATATATATATATTATTAGTGAAATGTAGCTAATCACAAACATAACAAGTTTAACGGCATATCAAATAATGTTGCTAAGCTAACGACATCCATTTGGTCGTTATTTGTCGCCAAAACGATGACTCTATTAGCGACATTATGCTGGATTTTGTTACATCTTTGCTGACATGGCAAAGTCTGCCATTTTCAGCAATTTTGTGACACAATAACGACGTGTAGCAGCGACTCATGTTTTCAATTTAGTGATGTTGTGTGTGTAACGTCGCTAAATATTTCAGATTATATTTCAGGTAGCGACGTCTCGCGAAGTTCTAATACGTCTAGTGACGTTATATTTGCATCGTTAAATATCAAAAAAATTGAAAGAAAAATATACAACCGCGCAGTTTCAACATCGTAGTAGAGGAACTTGTACATAATATATCAAAAAAGACAAAAAATATATTAGAGAATATAAAAGCACAAATATGATACAATCCATAATAAACAATGCACCATAAACAAACTGTCACATGGAATAATGTCTGATACATAAGACCCAATTAGGATCGATACATAAACTTATACGAACTGTCCAATCTAGAACTGTTGGGGAGGAGGAGCACCCGTGCGAACGATGGGGGCCGTTTTGATAGCATCATATACGCTTGTCATAAGAGTCATTGTTGACTAATGATCCAAGAGAATCCAAAAGCTTTCGTAGCCATTTTTGGCTGATAGGTTAAAGGATATTAATAGTTTAAAAAGCTATTGTGGGTTTACATAGATCCAAATGATCTTGAAAAAAAATGAAAGTCATTTCCGGTTGTTGGGCCACCGGTCATGGAAGTCTGAGGGATTGCTTTCCATAGGAGAAAATCCTATCTTTGTATGTTAAGAAGAAGAAGAAGCAAAAAGTATTAGCTTGAACAACATCACTAGACGTTGAACTCTTGTCCTTTTAATCAGAATTAAACTGTGTAAATAAAAACTAACTTTACAAGGTGAGTCATTATATTAAATTGTATAAGCACTAATATTTAAAATTATATATATATATATATATATATATATATATATATATATATATATGTGTGTGTGTGTGTGTGTGTGTGTGATTATTTACACTAACTATCTATATGTTTTTTGGTTTATAATACGGGATACCACTGCTTTTGAACAAATTACACTGACCATCCGTCCATTTAGAAATAAAAATAAAAACATGGGTAGTTAGTGTTGTAACTTTTTACTTTTATCTTAAAATAATGGTACTCCGTGTAATAAATCAAAAAAGTAGGAATTTTTCATGTAACTTTTTAAAAAGCAGGAGTACCCCGTGTTATAAACCAAAAATATAGAGGTAGGTAGTATAAATAATCCGTATATATATATATATATATATATATATATATGTGTGTGTGTGTGTGTGTGTGTGTGTGTGTGTGTGTCCCTAGACGGATCAAAGATGGTAGAACGCAGGCCATAGCAGAGCTACTAGCGAAACCCGAATGTCCGCTCTCTACTGAAACCCAAGTTGTCGTCGAGATTAGAGATTCACACAAGAGTTCATCATCTGATATTTCTCGATTCCAACGAAGCATGAACCAAGAACATGATAGAAACTGACTTCGAGAAAAATGAAGATTACAACAAGCAATAAATAAAACTTTTTTCTCTTTACGTTTGCAGACGCTACAATGAGAAAGAACGAAGTAAAGAAAAAAGCTGAAGAAAAAACTCCTTGCTGGGGTGGTCAAAACCACCGTTGCTCAAAGCAAGATTCGCCGTACAGACGATCTGCCCCTAGGAACCAGCAAGTTCACAAATAAACTTCTGGAACGCCCAATGTCACCTTCGAAAAATACTCGAAAAATACCATATGAGAGGGAGACACTCATAAGATCTGGTGTTCTCGATTTTTCCATCTGTTTTTCTCTCTCCTCAAATAAAAGAGGAGGTCTTCTATAAATAGAAAAAAATAACACCTATGCGGCCTAACAAAACTCCAGGTCGCATATGCGCTGACTGACCAGATCCTCCAAAAACTGGGTGTCATAGCCGCATGCGCCATCTTCGCTGCCTGACACGCTGTACTGTACGAGGCAGCCATCACCGCCAAACACAGAAAGCAGCCGCTCACGCCGCATGCACCGCATATTCCGGAAGGCACAGAAAACCATGCGCCATCTAAAGCAGACCATGTCCCCTCCACATGCGACTCGCTCATTCAAACCTGGCCGCATAGCGTCAGACCGCATAGCCCCATGTCGCATAGCGCCTGGCCACAAAGATCCTGTCCGCATAACACCAGGCCGCATAACCCCTGGCAGCATAACGCCTGGCCGCATAGTGCCTTATCCGCATAGTGCTAAGACGCATAACGCTTTGGCTGCATGGTCAATGAAGCATGCACCCGATCAAGCAACCGTGCATACAACTCGGGCATAAAGGAGCGCACGAGCGCCATGAGACGATGCTGACGTGCTAAGTTCAAAGTGCGCCAACAAAGTGCCACTTTGCACCCTTGAGCCCGTGCCCGGGTCCGAGTCTGAGTCTCTAAGCCCCTTCAGGGCTTAGCTCATAAGAAAAACTTTTCAAAGGTGGTGACAAAACAAAGATTGTCATAATAAAGTTCATACTTAATCCCTCTAGAAAAGTCAATCCACATGGGCCTCCACCCCATGTGCATATACCAATACTAAGCATAGCTATATATTGAGATATACACATTGGTGTTTTCCAATATGGGACTAAAACTCTCAAAGCTAAGTGGAAAATACCAACAATCTCCTACATATATCATAATATATGGTTGAGCGTTCCTCACAGTGATTGCCATCATGCATTAGGATAGATGTCGTCGATGACTTGAATCTTTCCGCATGGGTTAAACAACAATATGATACAAGAATGGACTAAGCCTTGAATTATGCACCATAGCTGCTATCCGGTCGCACATTATAGATGTCGTCGACAATATAGACTTGAATCTTCCCGCATGGGTTAAACAACAATATAGATGTCATCGACGACTTGAATCTTTCCACTCACACAATGACCTCAGTTGTACCATCCGATCGCACATTAAGTGTAACACCCTATTCTGCTCAAGCGGACTATCGATTCAAACGGCAAAGGTGCAACATCCCAACCCGCTTTGCTTCAGCAAGAATACTAGTTTGGGGCAAGAGGATTTCCAGACTTGGCCCTTCAGGAGTTCGGCTTAGGCTTCAAGAGGCTCGCTCGGAGTATCGCTCGACCAAGGTGAATCATCGCTAAGGTGGGTGACTACGATGAACTTGTCTTTGCTTAGCCAGCACACTTAAAATATGGATGTTTTATGCTAGTCGCTAGGTGAATAATCCCCTGCATGCTAATAAGAATACAACGCACATAGCTAAGGGAATAATCCCAACTTGTATTGCTTGTGTTAGAACATGAAAATAAAACATTGCTTATAATCAGACCCTTGTATGCTACCTTTGCCTTGTGCAATGAGACCCCCTATGCCTCGAGTAGAATGATATGTATATGCTCTTCTTAGTGCATTTTTCACTTGCTATACTCCACGACCCTAGATTATGTCGCTCGGTAAATCCCTTTACGGTTTCACTCATCGGCCTACCTTCGGGCCCGAGCCGACGTAAATGCTTGAGTTTTCGTATGAATGCAATGCTTGCCTGCTTATATGTTAAACTTGCACTCGTTGACTCGATTCAATGTATGTCGCATAAATTATGCCTCAACCGTCTAACATTGCGTATGTCATGCATTCATTTGGTCCTCCTCGGAAGACTATTTAATAGTCGTAGTCGTTCCGTGCATGTGTAAACCTGAAAGTATCCGGGACCGTTAGGTCACCTAGGCAATTCCCGAAATAGGGGATTGCATTATGTCATGTAAAGAAAGAATCGTAGCTCATAAAGCAAGACTCATTCAGGTATTCGGATCCTTGCAGTCTCTCTCGAGCGGGCGAGAGGGTGTATGGGCTCTTATTGCTACATCTATCTCCGCCCAAGAGACTATGCATCATCTAATGGCTAAGTGAATCAAGAATAAACATGCTATTCATGAATCCAGTGAATCTGAAACCCAAGATTTGCATGTCGCGAACAACTTGGAAATATGGTAAAGTTTTACGGACGGTCACCGGGGTACTGGGGCCGATCCGATCCGGATGAAACTTTATGATAGTCTTTCGAGCGGGCGGGTTGGTATGCTTCGCCTCAAGATCCTAGCATTGCATACCACTCTCGCCCAAGACTAAAAATTGGTCCTTTATGGCTATGCCAATGACTCATGTTCATATAGTTAAGTCATCCTCGCTTAGCGGCTATCCGCGTGCGAGTCATTGCATCGCATCAGAATATTAGAATACCTAAACGATCATGGATACAAGATACTTGTACACCAAATTGAACACTTCAACATCTTATACAACACACTTGATATTTCGTGTAGCTCGTGCACCCGAAGCGTAATCTCGCTCACAACACAATGTTTGCATATGCTATTGCCTATGAATGTTTATATACACTCGTGCTTGAATTAACTTGGTTTGCCTTGGACAGGGAAGGACAAATGATAAGTTGGTAAGTCTTACCGTGTTTCCTCTTATATCATACGATGCACTGCCACACGAGTTAGGCTATTCAATCCTTGCCATAAAACTGATCCTAAGGCAACTAGAAAGACAGTATAATAGTTGGTGCACGGAACCTATATTACGTGTTTGGATTTGTCGAGCGGACGAGTAGCCTCCCCAATAATGCATTCATGTACTGATAACCCACCAGATTGCTTGCAGGATGCGGGAGAGCCTCGTTCGGTGCGGATGCCTCCTTCGTGCGTGCTAAGACGTGGAGTTCACTCTGGAGCCTTGGAGCATTGCGTCCTGAACTGAAGCACATATGCAAGACATAATATTGGAACATCGCCTGTACATCATTCCATAAATGTATCCACTTGGCACGCTTTTACTGTTTCAGAGAGAGAGGCTTGAGCGACTTGTAATCTCGGCCTAGCACCGCCTGTAACACCTGTTCAATATAAATAAAGAGTTTGTTTTACTTCTATACTTGTGTTATTCAATATTTTCGCTATTGTCGGCTCAGTGAACTGGTTACCAATCTCCTATGCATTTATAATTCTGCTGCACTCGGATAATCTGTGCGACTCTCAGCTTAGACCTCTTACCTCCAGCTAGAACCTCGGCCTTGCACGGGCGCGACTCCATGCTCGTACGACATCACGCCTAGATGGGTCAAGCAGTCGTCCCGCGGGAGCGCTGGCACGGTGATTCTCGTCCAGCGGGGACGGCTGATTAGCATGCGGGAGATCGGGGTGTGACATTAAGGGCCCTGTGCTGACTTGGTCTTAGTGTATGTATCTTGGACGTCTACAAGCTTTTCCTCAAGAGACGACGTAAAGCTCTATCCATACACTTATGTGAGTTCTTCCACTATAGAGAGTTTATTATCCGGCATGAAGCCTTGCGCTTCTGTGCGGTGCTACGCTGCATGACATGGCCACCCAAGGCCGAGGATCCCCCTCTTGTGGTGTCATACCACTTTAGCATGAGTACACAAGCCTCTTAATAGTGCTATTACTACACATAACCTGGAGCCTTGCGCTCCTGTGCGGTGCTATGCCGCTGTGACATGGCTTAAAGTCGAGGTTCACTCCCTCATGTAGTGTCACCCACTATAACATGAGGTCACAGGCCTCTTAGTAGTGATATACTACCTCCCAACATGAAGCCTTGTGCTTCCTTGCGGTGCTACGCCGCTGTGACATGGCTCGAAGCCGATGTTCACTCCCTTATGTAGTGTCACCTACTGGAGCATGAGGTCATAGGCCTCTTTATAGTGTTGTACTACCACTCTCTATTTTTTTTCAGCATTAGGCTACCTGCCTATGTGCGATGCTACCGCCGCTGTGACATGGCCCGAAGCCGAGGTTCATTCCCTCGTGTTGTGTCATGCCACTGTAGCATGGGATACAAGTCCCTTGTAGTGCTGAAACTACTCGTGCTTCCTGCAACGCACGCCAGACATTCACTCTGCCCGAGAACTCATTAAGGCGTCAAAGCCATCCTCCCACAGGAAATATTCTGATCAAGAATAAATAGTAGACCACAGTGGTTCTGGGTACGTATCCCATAATGGCCCTAAGACTACCCACTGTACCTGATATTCTCCTAGTCAATGGTCCTCCCTTGAACCAATATCTAGATGCCTGGTAGATTTCTCTTTGAACCAATAGCATAAAACTAAATAGTAGGATTACAGAGATACAATACCAGAGGTCCTCTAAGCCTATATCTGCTGTGCCCTTGACTATGTGCGGTGTTACTACCGCTGTGATAAGGCTGTGTTTGATAAATAAACGAAAGAAATGGAAACGAGGTTTATACGAAACCCGCTCTTAGGTTCATAAACAAGAAGTACAATTAATCCTATACGAGGATGTTAAGTACAATTTTTTAATCTGGGTAAATATTGCTATAGGAGTCTGATCTGCAGTCGATTACTTTGTCCCTTGGACCACACGATGATGAAGAAGTGCCGTAGAAGACAGAAATTAGCTTCGAAGGTTGCTAAAGAGAGTGGATGCTCGATGCCAAAGTCGTCGATCACTACTCTTTGCTTGAGCTCTGGATCCTTCTCTCTTAAAATCTGCGACCAATTTTCGACCTTCAAATCTTCGACCGTTTTCCCTCCAATTTTTGACCATTTTCCCTCCAATTTTTGACCTTGGACCTCTGTCAATAGAGGTCTCTATTTATAGAGTTTTAGTGACAGTGACCACTCAGTCGGCGTAGAAACCGAGTAGTGGAAAGTACAGCACCCTTTTATACGATGGTTACAATAACCGTTGCCCGCGTATAGATGACCTTTTGAATGAGCGTGTGACGCGTGTCCTATTAAGAGACAACGCGTATAACTGCTGCGAAGATCACGACATAAAAGCCACGTAGGTAGTTATCCTTCGCGTAGAAGAGGTTGGCGTAGAAGCCAATAACTGTCACCATGGCGTAGAAGCCAAGTAGGCATAGAAGCCGAGTAGGCGTAGAAGCCGAGTGGGCGTAGAAGATAGCTGATCCTCCTCCCCTGACTGAGGCCTTAAGCAAATTCTGGACCGAATAGTCTTAATAAGCAGCAATGCAAATGTGGCCTGAGTTGGCGTAATGTGCCAAAGTGATGATGTGGACGTTTTAGCCGAAATTACGGCTTTTGGAGATATAATCAAATCTCTTGCATTAAATACAGAGATCTGCCCCCATCCTGCGTATTAAATACAGAGGCGTGTCTCGAAGATTTGTCATCATTCTGCACATTAAATGCAGATACGCGCCTCAAAGATTTGCCATTATTCTGCGTATTAAATGCAGAGGCGTGTCTCGAAGATTTGCCATCATTCTGCACATTAAATGCAGATACGCGCCTCGAAGATTTGCCATCATTCTGCATATTAAATACAGAGGCGTGTCTCGAAGATCTGTCATCACTCTGCACATTAAATGCAGAGACATGCCTCGAGCTCTGCCATCACTCTGTGCATTAAATGCAGAGACGTGTCTCGAGCTCTGTACGAAGAGCAGCTTTTGATGTGGCAGTCTGTTTGTCTTCTGCGGAGCGTAAGAAGCTCACGTCTGCCTGTGTGAAACTAGGCAGCGTATTCCCTTGTATGCGTAAAAGCAGTTTACGCCAAGAAGATGTCACTAAACGACAGTCTGGTGACATTTAATCAAATCTCTTGCATTAAATGCAGAGATCAGCCACCATTCGGCGCATTAAATGCAGAGACGTGCCTCGAGCCATGTACGAAGAGCAGCTTTTGACGTGGCAGCCTGTTTGTCTTCTGCGGAGCGTAAGAAGCTCACGTCTGCCTATGTAAAACTAGGCAGCGTATTTCCTTGTATGCGTAAAAGCGGTTTACGCCAAGGAAATAGCACTAAACGACAGTCTAGGTTATTGTGCCGCACCATCATTATAGCCGTCGCCTGGGTAATCGTGTAGTACTCTTTGTCAGGAGTCAAACATCAGGTTTATTGCACGATTTGACAGGTTCATTTTGAAGAATACGAAGTGTTCCTTGTACACTTCAATGCTGCATTAAAGCGGATGAGTTTTACGCCATAAAGGCGATATAGCACCCTTTTTACGCTGAAGCAGCCTGGACATACTGTATTACGCGGATAGTCCTTGAGCTCATATTTTACGCTGTGCTCAGCGAAAAAGCTCTGTTGCACATTGATGGCTCTGAAGTCATCTTTTTACGCTGCCCAGCATCAACATGCTGCGTATCGCTATCCAGCGTATTTTTTATGCTTCTACAAGACCCCCTTCAAAGCTTTTAAATTTCTCGTAATTTGAAACGCTTTGAATAAAGCATAAAACGGTCAAGTTTGACACATTCTTCAAGGCTGACTTTCTGGCGGATTACTGGGGATTTGTTGGGATTGGGTGCGTTCTTTTTTGCCTATATAAAGGCTGAGGAGTTAACCCGTTCTTCCCATATTTCCTTTACCACACAGAGATGATGGCCGGAGTTCATCGGGTCGTCTTGAGGAAGAAGAAGACCATGTTCTTCCAGCATGTAAGGAGCCGAAAAAGACGACGTCTTCGAGCAACTGTCCTCTGCAACGATGGATCATGAAAGGATATCATAGCCTCATCTGCTCGGGATAATCAACAACTTTGTATGGCGGTTCTTCAGGAGAGAGAGGAATGGTCTCATTTGACCACACAGCTTGCAAGCTGTATCTTCTCCTGATACTTTCGTGGACGAGAGCAGACAAACTAGCTCTGTCCTCGAGTATTGAGTTGGGTGAAATACCTCAACTCAATCTGTCATGGCGTACGGAGGATGGGATCTGCATAATTTATGCAGGCCCAGTTTTGTATCCTCCCGCCATTTATCATTTTTTTGTTAATCGGTTTCGGAAACCGACTAACTGCTGAAGAAGACGGAAGAAGATCTCCACCAATGCGAGAACCTGGCAGAACAGATTCTGAGGGTGGCCTTCCGAGAACGATGAGAAAATCCTTTGTAGACGAGATTTCCCTCATATGTAATCATAAAAATGAAGAAAAACCCTTTGTAGACTGGATTTCCCTCATATGTAATCATAATTTTAATAAAATCGTCTTTCTTCTGTGCATATGATTATCTCGCCATATTTTGCTGTGAAGTCTGAATATGTGTAGCTTCGACACGTCTGGTAACTTTATGCCGACTCTAATAGAAAGAGTACTAGGTCCCGTCCTGTCTTTTACGCATAACTAAGGATGCGCAGAAAGCCGCTTAGCATTATAGTATTCGAACTGTCATGCTGTTAGGAATGAGGAACCGCATAGAATTCTGAACTGCCACTTCTGATAAACAGAATTCTTGTTCAGACCATCATCTTCAAGAATGATTTCTCAAAAATCCCTTGGAACAGGGCGAGAAATGGCTGTCAAAAACTGAGTCGCCATCTTGAATTGTAGATGAAATTTTCAGACTGAATTCTGGATGAACTTCCAATCGACCCAGGAGAAGAGTCATTTTCGATGTTGAACTCTGTATGCTTTGGGTACTTGGGATATTTTGAGGTCAAGAAGGAGTATCTTCTATGTGAACTCTTACAATTGACCGCCTTGAGAATCGTTCAGATATACGCGTACTCTGGCCCGCGTATTTTCCAGATATGCGAAAAGTCATAGATCTGTAATATGGATGAGCGTAAAATCATAAGTTCGTAGCCTCTCGAGCGTAAAAGCTGCTGAGCATGAGAGCATCCGGGCGTAGAAACTGTAGATTTATAGCTTCTGAAAAAAAATCTTCCGAGCGTGAAGTTGTGGATCTGTTGCCTCTGAGCGTAAAAGTCACCGAGCGTGAAATCATAGATTTGTAACTGCTGAGCGTGAAGTCGTAGGTTTGTGGCCTCTCGAGCGTAAAAGCTACCGAGCATAAAAGCATCCGAGCGTAAAACCATAGACTTATAGCCTGTGAGCGTAAAACCGTAGATCTGTAGCTGTCGAGCGTAGAAAGCTCCTTAGCGTAAAAACCATGAATCTGCTTTGCACGAAAACTTTTCGAATTCGCTAACAGTCCGCCTTCTCTGAGTAATAGGCTGACGTAGTCCCCAATCATAACCGAATATTAAATATGAGATTTGGTTCGGGATTCGAGGAGTCCATTCGAACTCTATATATACCCCAAGCTTTTCAGAGAAAAAACTTTTCATCTGTCTTTTGCAAAAGAAAGCCTTCGTCTGTTCGAGTTCTCTCCTTCGTCTCCTCTCCGAGCATTCAGAGCTTTCAACAATGGCCCCAAAACCGATCTCCTCCTCTAAGGAAAAGAAGACTGACTCTTCTTCTCGCTCTTCTGCCCAAGCGAGAGCGACTTTCGTCGGGCAAGGCGAGCTTCATTCTGAGCAAAGTGTCCCGCCGACGAGCAGTGCACCCGGCCTTAAAGGTAAAGCTTTTGGGACAAAAAAGAACGACTAAAATCCTTCGTACACGTTGTACGTGAACGCGCTAGGTCGTCTTTCTGTGCTGATAGCCTCTTCGAGGAAGATGATGCACAGAGATGTTTCATCTTTTACGCCCACATTTCTAATGTGTCAGCGTAAAAACTCCATATTTTCGCAGTCTGGCGTAAAACACAGACTGTCAAAACTTGGCGTATACCATAAAATTTGAGTGTTACACTTCTAGATGAAAATTCCGGCGTAATAACTCAAATTTTGGCAGTCTGGCGTAAAACACAGACTGTCAAAACTTTGCGTATACTGTCAGTCTTGAATTTTACGCCTTGGAATAAGATTCAGCGTAAAAGATCAAGTTTTTACAGTTTTGGCGTAAAGCACAGATTGTTGATTTTTGGCATATGCTGTAAGATTGTCTAGTATAGAAACTGACGTGTCTTTCTTGCATTTTGCAGTTAACTTGCATGCGTCTCCATTGGCTGAGGTGATGGGTTCCGCTGTCGGGATGCTGTACTCCAACTACCTGGAGGATTTGTCCCACATGACATTTCCCATCTCTGGACCCCAATATCCTGAAGGAAGGGGAATCCTGATATCGGCTCAAGGCGAGCGAACGCTGTTGAACATGATCAACGGAGAGCCCCTGACGTACATAGACGGAGACCAATATATAAAGCCGGCTTATCTCTTCGGGGACATGATTGACAAGCAGTCCCAGACGAAGCCCAAGAAAGAACTCTGGGTTTTCCCTGCCGGGGGCTTGGTTCTGTATCTGCCCAAGATGCTGAGAGACTATCCCATCTCGGCATTCTTCCATGCTACACATCCCAGGAGGATGTCGTGGACGCTGACTCCCGATCTTCACGGCCGGGCGGGGAAGATTTTTTATCTGAAAGGAGCTGACCAGGGGTCGTTTGTCAGTCGCCCTTCCGGCTCTGTGATGCCGTTCAGGGGACTGTACCCGGGCAATATCCCGAGTGAAGACAGTTTAGTGCTCCAGCCAGTCCAATTATCGACTTTCTGCAACGATTTCATGGGGCACGGAGGGGTATACCCTAAGGTGAACCCTCGGACAAGTGGGTGGATCACCCCTACAAATCTTCGATGGGCTCGCTTAGCTGAATGGGCCCTGAAGCATTTTCAGACCGAGCTGGAGAGCATTGGTCTGTACGCAGCTGTGAGTGCTACCAGTGTTGGGTTACCTCTCAACCCCAACCTATTTCTGGCACTGATGGAGCAATATATCTCGCTCACCGGGACTTTCGCCACTCCACTGGGGGAGTTGGAATTGCCCCTCCACGAGATGGCAGAGATCTCGAGACTGCCGATAGGGGATACTCCATATGAAGAGTATGTTCCCACGAACCGGGAGTTGGGGGATTCAGACCCTCGGGTAGTGGCAGTGTACCAGGAGCTGATGTGCCACTACCTTGCTTACACCGCTTTTTATGGTGAGCCCTCAGATTTGGCTCACACCAATAAATGGGTGTCCTACCTCTTCTTTCACCGGGCCAGGACTGCTAAGTCGAAGAAGGTCTTGGATACGAAGGATCAGCCTTTGAATTTTCTGAGCGTGCTTAGTGCTCAGGTAGTCGACGATCTCATGGAAGACGCTGGGGCTCCGGACCAGATCCTCGACGAAGGGATAGGGAAATATCCTGCAGGCACTAAGGCCTACAGTTATTTGAGGCATTGTCGCAGGCCTCTGTCCAAGGAAGCTCAACTGGCTGGCTTCCTCTCCATATGGCTGCGCCGATTGGTGGTACCCGGGATTGCATCTGCGGACCGCATTCACCGTAATACGCTATGGCCTGCAGTGCGTCTGGCGTTTGGGACAAGACTGGGCTTGCTCTCTGCCATGGTGTGCCGCATATAAGCTGGCCTGAGGGCCATGACTGATGGGCTGCTCGCCGATGAAACTCGGCGTGAAAGCTTTCCCAGGGTAGAATTACCATACCTGTATTTGATGGGATGGTTAATTCTCCATAACCCCAGGGTGATGTCTCCCGGCTCTGGAAGTAGTTCGGGGGGTAGTTTCTTGTTGAACTACAAGAATTCCTTCTGGAATGTGATCACAGTTTTAGACTGTCGGCGGGTGCTGAACTTCAGTCACAACTGGAAGCTTTTCTGCACTGTCCCCTCTGTACATCTCAATCAACAGGGGATCAGACTTCAGGATATAGGCGACGGAAAGACCATTCTTTCTCCTGAGGCTTTTAATTGGTTGGTCTGTATTAGACCTTCCCATCTACTGTACAGAAGTAAAGACCATTGCTTCTTTGAGCCCTACCTACCTAGTCAGTTTGCCAGACAATTCGGGTACGACCAGTTGCACGTGGACAATGCCTTTACCAGCTTCAGGTCTAGGGGCGGACTCATTGATGGAGCGAGAGGATGGCGATACTTCATCATGGGTTGCACTGGAGCAATCTTTACCGTGCCCGTCATTTCACTCTCCACGGAGCTGCGCATTCTCCACTCGTATGCCCAATTCTATTTGGCAACAAACACCTTCCATCGCGATTTTGATATGCATGAAAGTTTTAGGATGCCCTCTTCCAAGCCTGGGAGAAGAGTCGAAATTCTCTCAGTTTCTTCTGACGAGGGTGAAGATTCTGTTAATCCAGATGAGCCTCTGTTGGTTGTACCGAGGGGTGACATACCTCCGCCTGTAGGGCCTCTGATAATCTCTGGGAAGCGAAGGGCTCCTGCTCCGAAGGAGACTTTCCCTCGCAAGAGGAAGAAGAAGATGGTTACTCGTCCTCTCAGGATTCCCGGCAATGAGGCTCCTAGAAGTGAGCCTGCTTCTTCCTCTGTTGGGGATGATTCTTTGATTGGAGGTTCCCCGCCTTTTTTAGAGAGGGAACCTCTACAATTCCGGCTGACGGTGCCGGAGAATCTCTGCTCGAGGCTGCTGTCGCTGCTACCGCTTCAGGCAGTGGTACGAGATCGCCTTCGGGGCCGAGCCGAATAAGGATATCATTATCCAGGTCAGCAACGGGAGAAACCCCTGCCGTGTCTGTCAGTGCACCCAGCGAGATTCTACCTGGTGAACCTCGATTGGATCTGAGTGAAGATTCGAAAGAATACCTGCCGATGTCAGTTAGCACACCCCCTTCTCCAGGTATGACAGCTTGCCTAGCATCATTAAGAAATGATTTAGCTGTACTGGCCGCAGACGCGACATATACACCATCGGCCATGGGTAAATGTCGTCTTTACGCCTATTTTTAGAAAAGTTAATATCATTTCGATATTAACTTCCTTTTGTCTTCTTTTCAGGGGAAGACATCTTCGGGGAGGGCAGTGTTGATGCGCCTTTTGGCTCTGTATCGGCTCCTGGCGATGACATGGAGGTGCCCGACTTCGAAGAGGAAATATTTTCTGGTGCCGGCTCGCCCGAAGTGGTTCTGATATCTCAGAAGGAGGATGAGCCTGTCATTACGATAATGCCTCCTTCGAGTATGCCAGTCACTTCGTCCGGTGTTGGCGCATCTTCTTTTGTCGCACCACCTGTTGAGGCGACGGCTGTGGCAACATCGTCCGCGGTCGTTCCTGGAGGGAGGTTCGCCAATATTGCAGCCACTCCCAGCGTTCATTCGGACCTAGTCATGCTGACTGAGCAGTATATTGGTATCTTCTACACCACTATGAAAATATTGATATCAATGGTGTTGGAGAAGAATCTGAGCTTTGAGTCGCTGAGGAGGTCCTCCCAGTTCGCGATAGTGCCGATCAGAGGCTTTAACGACACTGGGGTAGCTAACACACTGGAGCAGATAGTTAATAGTTTGGAGGAACCCATTAACGAATATCAGCAGCTATCTCGAGGCAGCATTGACGACCTAGTCCAGGCTGAATATGACTCCTTGACTGCACAGCTTACTGAACAGATGGAAGGCCTAAATAAATCTATCCAGACACATCAGCAGGAGATGGATGAAGAAAAAGCTGTCTTGGAGGAGGTCATTCCTCTTCAAACGAAGTACCAGGCCGAGCATAAAGGAAATATAGCAAGGGTCCGCAAACTGGAAGCAAAACTCGCTCAGGCAAAGGAGTGGGTTTCTCAGTCGTCGGAAGCTCTAGATGTGGTGAATGGTCGACTAGGCCTAGCTCAACAGAACTTGGCGCGTGCAGGAGTTGTCCGTGCTGGTTTTGTTCGGGCTAGATCCGAACTGTCCCTCTTGAGCAATGACGAGGCACGGCTGGAGCGGGCCCGCACTATTGTTTTGAGCTCCAGGACTGAGAAGATGACCGCGCTGGCGCAGCAGATTTGCGATCTGACCGCTCCTCCCAAATGATGTACTTTTTTGCTTTCCAATGCAATTTTGCTCTTTCTGGGAATAATAAAGAGGCTTTCATCTGACTTTGTTGACCCATCATTTTGGAATATAAATGACAGGTTTGGGTGAAAGTGATATCAGAGGTAATATGGACATGATATACTCTCGGTAAGTTTTTGTAGGACATATCTATTCAGAGGTTATATGGACATGATAGAATATGTTTCAGCTAAAATTTGTACACAAAACACTATCAGAGGTAATATGGACGTGATAGGTCTTGAAGCTCCAAATTAGTTAAACATATCTATTCAGAGGTTATATGGATATGATAGAATACGATCCAACTAGTTTTATTTTGGAAGTAGTTTTGTCAGAATGAGATCTTCGCCCTATTCCACTTGAGCAAAGGAGGTTAAGCATAGTACCTCTTCAGGAATTTGCCATTGATAGGAGCCATTAACAAGTCTCCATTAGGCTTGGCTAACCTGTAAGCGCCGTTTGAGAAAGTCGTCTCGATCACATAAGGGCCTTCCCATTTGGGCTGGAATTTACCCTTACTCCTGTGAGTAAGAATCATCGGCCTTCTCACAGCTAAAACTAGCTCGCCGACTTTGAACACTCTTTCCTTTACTTTTTGGTTAAAAGATCTGGAAATGCGTGCCTGGTAGAACGCGATGCGCTGTTGAGCCTGAAGGCGTTTCTCGTCTAATCCTTCTAACTCTTGAAGCCTTAACAGGTCATTCTTTTCTTGAGTCAACTCATTAGCCACTGCTGGACTAGCACTGAGGCATAACCAGAAGTTTTGTCTACCACGTCACAGACGGGAGACAGAGTTTTACGTGCAGAGCGCGGAGTAGACTTCTGGACTAGCACTGAGGCTTTGCCAGAAGTTTTGTCTGCCACGTCACAGACGGGAGACAGAGTTTTACGTGCAAAGCACGTAGGTTGCGAAGCTACAACCTTGTTGGTCGGAGAAACCAGAGAGTCGACAGGAATGTAGGGGATGTCCAGGGCATCCACACCTTACGCAATTTCCTGTTATCTTGGACGGAGAGGGAATGAGAGCTACCCCCTGCTCGAAGCATGTCTTCGTAGGTTGACTGGTCGAACTGGACGACCAAGGTCTTCTTCATTGATCCTACCGATACTGCATCGTATTGAGCAATTGCTTTCTCGTCAGATGAGAAAGAGGTCCCCAGCAGAGTCGCCATCTTGTGTTTGATAATAAACGAAAGAAATAAAAAAATTTGGTTTATACGAAACCCTTTCTTAGGTTACAAACAAGAAGTACTATTATATACGAGGATGTTAAGTACAAAATTTAATCTGGGTAAATATTGCTATAGGAGTCTGATCTGCAGTCGATCACTTTGTCCCTTGGACCACACGATGATGAAGAAGTGCTGTAGAAGAAGGAATAGCTTCAAAGATTGCAAGAGTACCCTGGTCTCTCAAAGATCAAATCCGCTCCTTATCAAAAATCCGACCTTTGACCTCCGTGGCCGGATGTCTCAATTTATAGGGTTTAGTGACAGTAACCGTCCAGTCGGCGTAGAAGCCGGACAATGGAGAGTGTGGCACTTTTTACGTGGCGGTTAGAATAACTGCCACCCACGTATAAATGATCTTCTAAATCCGCATGTGACGCGTGTCCCATTATGAGGTAATGCGTATAACTGCTGCGAAGATCATGGCATGCAAGCCACGTAGGTAACTGTCCCTCGCATAGAAAAGGTTGGCGTAAAAGTCAATAACTGTCACTATGGCGTAGAAGCCAACTAGTTGTCAAACTGGCGTAGAAGCCAGGTAGGTGTAGAAGCACAGTAGTTGTCAAACTGGCGTAGAAGCCAGGTACTGCATGGATAGGTAGCTAGCGTAAAAGATAGTCGATCCTCCTTCTTTGACTGGGGTCTTAGACGTAGTCTGAACCAAATAGCCTTATCACGCACCAATACAAATATGGCCTGAGTTGGCATATTCCGAGGAGATAGCATACGGCGTTCTCCTGTAGCTGAAAATGGCCAGGTCGACATATTTTAAGGAGATAGCGTACATCGTGCTCCTATAGCTGAAAATAGCCTGATGGCGTAATATGCAGAGGTGATAATATGGACGTATTAGCCATAATTATGGCTCACCCAGTCTTTGAAAGTAGAACAAAATCTCGTGCATTAAATGCAGAGATCTGCCCCCATCACGCGCATTAACTGCAGCAACGTGCCTCGAGCTCTGTACAAAGAGCAGCTTTTGACGTGGCAGTTCGTTTTGTCTTTTGCTAAGCGTAAAAGCTCACGTCTGCCTGTATAAAACTAGGCAGCGTATTCCCTTGAATGCGTAAAAGCAGTTTGTATCAAGAAAATATCACTAAACGACGGTCTGGGTCTCTGTGCCGAACCATCATTACAGCCGTCGTCTGGGTAGTCGTGCAGTACTCTTTGTCAGTAGTCAGGTTCACTGCATGATCTGACAGGTTCATTCGAGAAATACGAAGAGTTCCTCGTACACCTTCCCGCTGCATTAAAAGCAGATGGGTTTTACGCCATAAAGGCGAGATAGCCACCTTTTTACGCTGAATCAGTCTAAAAATACTGCATTACGCGGGTTGTTCTGGAGCTTATATTTTACGCTGTACTAGCGATGAAGCTATGTTGTACGCCGATGGCTCTGAAGTCATGCTTTACGCTGCACAACATTGAAACTCTGCTTTACGCGGGCTTCATATATATTGCGTATAATTCTGCAGCGTATTTTTCATGCTTCTACAGTGTCACGACCCGCACCCGAAAAATCGGGCATGAGTCGTGGGTACGTCCAGCCTACGCCGCAGCATCGGCGGTAGAACGCTGTCTAGGTCAACTAACTAAATAATAATCTCACACAAAAATCGGCCATGACCTCTCCAAAAGGAGGGCAACCACACAAACAATATAAACCTGTCAAGATCTCAACTCCAAACGGAGGAGCAAATATCACAATGATAATCACAATATACTCAATCACGAATCTAAGCACGATAAGATAACACAGAGATCTAACAACTATAAAGTCTAACCAACAACAACTACTACAACAACCACAACATCAAATAATAATACAACAATATCCAAAATAATATACAAACAAGGTCTCAATCCAAAACCGGAGACAAATCCGGTGCTAAAAGCTAATAAAAACAACAACAAAGTCTCAGTGATCCCGGCTACCAACCCGAAAATTACCCCTAAGCTAGAGGTTCCCTGTCTGCACCATCGACAGGCTCAGGTCCATAAAATGTCGGACACCACTCCTCCGGATACTCTGAAAAATATGTCCAGTCAGGACTGGAGCAAGTACATCTCTAACAGCAGTTCCATTTAAATGATAAAAACTATAAAACAGTTATAGCAAGTAGCAAGAAGAATGAAGCAAGTATGAAACAAGAAAATATGTATAACTGGTGCATAAAGGTAAAGATGCATGGATATCAGAGCAAGATAGTAATAACTGCAAGATACAAGAAATCTACACTAAGAGTAAGTCTGTGCACATGAACGTGTAGTGAGTCCAGCATGAAAAACATGTAGTGAGTCAAGTCCAAAAATATGTAAGTGAGACAAGTCAAGAAATGTATGAGAGTCCAGACTATAAAGAATGAACTCGGTGTCTTTAAAATACTTGTTTCGACATGTAAACGGCTAGGGGTAAGTACGGCTCACCGCGCACAGGGTGCACGGCTGCTATCATTCCAGATTAGACCAGAGGGAGTGATTCCTGATGATGCCAGATAGGAATGTTTACATGTCTACTCGAGTATTTCCCCGCCCCGACTAATACAAGTGGATCCAAGACCCGACACGCAAATCAAGATGAGTCCAGCCTGAACATGAATGATGCCTGTAGTGATGCCTGTAGGTGATGCCAGTAGTGATTCCAGAATAGAGGCCAGAAATATGAAATGTACGTGTCGCAAGTAAATGAATCCAGAAATATCAATCAGTGTCCCGTGTTGTGCCAGAATAATCAGATGATACTATACTAGAAGCTGAATCATAATAATCATCAAATAATGAAAACTATCAGAGAATGTACTCGCCTGACGTCCTGAGCAACTGGCGATCCGAACTGGTATCGCAAGGACCTAATGCGAAAAGCAAGGTTAAACAGGGTTCTAAAGAGTTAAACAGATATAAAATAACTAAAAAATAGGCTTCTAGGGTCGTTCTAGGTCAAACGAGTCAAACCGGTGAAATCTGCGTCAAAAAGTCAACTCTGGGTCCAAAAAGTCAACTCTAGGTCAAAACTAGGTCAAAAGTTGACTTTGGCGGTCAACCGAGTCAACTACGGTCAAGTCTGGGTCAAACTAGGGTGCTCCTGAAATTCTAGGTCAAACTGAGCTCATTAAGCTAGAAAACTCACAAACTCGCCTCCTTGAGATACCGGGATACCCTCGGTATCCGATACCTCAACCTAGGCTATATACCCCGCCTATACCCTCTAAAACCTATGCTAGCACGCGTAAATATATACACATATACATATAAAAATCACTCAAATACAATTCCTAGGCTATTTCTCAAAAACCCCGCTCGAAACCCAATACCTTGAATATCTTAAGGTATTGAGATACCGCTCTAAACTCAACCCGACTACCCCTCTAGCTAACTAACTATGCATAAACATATATATCTAGCTATAATCTAGGCTAAAATATATATATCTAATACATATAGACATATACCTATTTATATATATCCAATACCTTACCTTACCTTACCTTACTCATAAATATATATATATATATATATATACTATCTAGATATCTCTAGGTATGCATATAACTATATGTATATAGATATATATATACCTTAGATAGATAACTACCTATCTACCTTTGTATCTATCCATAGATAGATCTATCTATAATACTATCTATCTATCTATCTATCTATCTATCTATCTATCTATTCTAGTTATCCACTTACCTATCTAACTATTTATCCCTCTATCTAATATCTATCTAATTATCATCTATCTATCTATATTTCTATCTATCTAGCTAATATATCTATCTACCTAGTTATCTATCTATCTATCTAATCTATTTATGTATCTATCTATTAATTATCTATCTATCAACCTAGCTAACTACCTATCAATCTATATATCTACTAATCTATCTATCTATCTATCTATATATATCTATATACCCCTCTCTACCTCGCATTTGCTGCTGCTCTTGTTGCTATACACTGCTGCACATGCTGCTGCTGAAGCTAGCAGCTGCTGCTGCTGCATAGGCTGCTGCCTATGCTGCTACTGCTGCTGAATACTGCTGGTGCACCTGCTGCTGGTGCAGCAAGGCTGCTGCTGCAGCTGCAGTTCCAGCCCCAAGCACCCCCCCCCCTCTCTCAAACACACACACACACTCCTATATATATCTATCACTATATATATATATACATACATATATATACATATATATATATAACTCTATAGATATATATATACACACTAACTTATATCTACTAACATATATATATACACACATATTAACACATATAAACACACACACATTGATACATATAAATACACACACACACACACACACACACACACACACACACACACAAACACATATCTATATATATATAAACACACATATATCTATATATATACAAACACACATCTATATATACATATACACACTCACACACTCAAACACAAATATATATCTATATATCCTCACTCACACACACTAACTCACACTAGCACACACCCTCACACACACACTCTCACATACACTAGCACACACTCTCACAAACACACAACCACACACATAAACACTCATACATATATATACGAATATATATACATATATATAAACTCATATGTATATACCTATAAACACTCACTCACACTCACACACACTCACCTACACACTCACACAAGCACTCACTCACACACTCACACAAGCACTCCCTAACACGCTCACAAACACATAACCACACACACATATATATATATATATATATATATATATATATATATATATATATATATATATATATATATATATATATATATATAAATATATATATAAAAACACATACACAATATATATATACACATATATATAAACAAACACAACACAACGCACACCACGCCCACAACGCCCACCAACGCACGTCCAACGACCCCGACACGCCCAAACACCTAAAAATATAAAACATATAGCCCGAGAACTCTAGCACACACTCCCCGATACTAACCCAACGCGCACACAAGCCCGAAACGAGGAGCCCAAGTCGAAATGGCCGTTCGGTCATTTCGACGAACACGTTGTGCGCGGCTCGGAAAACCTCCTGAAACGCACACCAAACGAACTCGAAATCGGCCCAAAATTTACTCACGCGTCCTAAACGATGTCTAGATCTTAGAAAATGTGCTCCCGCGTCGATTCTAGGCCCGTGGCGGAAACGCACACGCACTTAGAATCGGTGACGACGAAAAGCCCCAAATTCGCCCGAAACGCCCGTTTCTCCGCGACGCGGCTTCCCGTGTCCGAACGGAGACACGCTCTCACCCTTACGACATCCGACAACGTCTACCTAGGTCCGTCTAACCTAGGACATCACCCAAAATTGGGCCAAATTTGGATTTCACCCGAAATTGACACAAAACCTAGTGTTAAAGTCTCTAAACCCAACCAAACTAGTTCCAACTTTCTCCTACGGGTAGCCGAAGGGTCTAGGAAGGTTCTAAACTATTAATTACACTATATAAAAATAATTACAAGGGGAAATTTAGGGTTTACCTCTTGGAAGTTGTAATCCCAAGCCAAAGTCTCAAAAATGCTCCAAATCCTCCAAATCAAGCTTCCAAGCTCCCAAATCTAGCTCCAACTCCAAATCTAAGCTCTACCCACCTAGGTTGGGGAAGAATATAGGGTTAGGGTTAATCATAAAGAAGAATAGAAGAAGAAAGAGGAGAAATGGAAACTTACTTGAGAGTGGGAAGAAGAAAAGAAGAAGGAAGAGTGGAGAATGGAGAAGAAGAAGAAGAAGAATGAAGAATGAAGATGAAGAGGAAGTGGGGCTGCTGTGTGCACGGGTAGGGGGCTGTGAATGGCCGACCAAGCACAAAATAAAGGGTTACACTAATGTCCAAAAGTCCAAAATGCCCTCTCCTAACTTGGTTTTGAGTTTCGGGTCCAAAAACACTCAAACTAACTCCAAATCTCTCCCACTAACCTTCTAAAAATATAATAAATATTCTAAACCCAAAAATAAGTCTCACAGGGGTATGGGCTGGGTCGGACATGGGTCCACTAGGGTCTGACATGGGTCCAGGCTAGCCAAAATCCTAAAACATATAATAAAAATATAATACAATCAATAATTAATTATAAATACAATTAATTAAAAATAATGCACAATTAACCAAATTAAAAAAAAATGCCCGACTTTGGAAATGGGGTGGTGACATACAGATACAAGGGCAAGTAAGCTATTCAATACTGAAGCAGCGGCACACATATTGCAGAAAAGTGAAGAACACAATGGCATATGAAAACAGGCTCTTTATTGATATTCACATGTGTTACAAGCGGCGCATGGCCGAGATTATAATTCGCTCAAGCACTCAATCTCTCGATTACAATGACACCGTTCCATACATTATGTCCCTCTATACAAAAGCAACTCAAAGCAGGCACAACTCGATACGGCTCCAGGCATCGACTCTAGATTTTCGGTTCCTTGGGATGGGGCACGGCTATCGCTTCCTCGGACGAACGAGCACCTGAGAACAAGCAAACTGTTGGTGGGTCAGCACTTTATACAAGTACTGGTGAGATAAAACAACTGAACAGAAGCTACACCCCCTGAAACCCACACTAAGTAATCATGTGGCAAAATATTGCATTACTAGTGATCTTGCTAGTTTTACTTAAGTTTATTTCATGCAGCTCAGAACTATAGTCAGATTACATCTTTTTGGAAACATAACTTTGAAACAGTTTGCATAATCAAACTATAAGCATACGATCAGGGCAGTGTTCTATCGTGCAGTGTGCAGCATGTATTGTGCATCAATCTAACTCTTTGGGGCAAAGTAGCATATATGAACTATCATTCAATCAAGCACACAAGTCAAACTATCAATCAGAGGTCGGTCCCCGAGAAACTCAGGATCGGTAGCGGTAATCCAGCTAACCAATGACTCCTTTATCTGATGCTATTAGCAGCTGTGACCAGGGTTGCACATCACTACCGTTATAGCAGCCGTAACCAAGGTTCAGCTCTTCACCAATAGCCATTGTCCGACCGATGCAAATGCATGCAACACTATCAGATAAACTCTATGATGCACATCTTAATGAGCAAGCAGGCTTATATGTAAACACTTGTATTTCTTACCCCAATTGCCGAACGGTTATCCTGCAGCAGACACACAAGTTAGTCACAATATTAATATATGGACAAACTTATGAATCAATCTTTTGGTGTCAACAATGATAGGTATGCAAGAAGGTAAACCTAGTTTGCACCCTATCTATATGACGATCCATGGGTTTCCCCATTAATGGACAACAATACCCCCCAAGATCCCGTAGGACCGGACGTCAGGGTGCTCTCACAATCCCTTCCGGACCGACCGATTCCCGGTGCCCCAGGAATCGATCGAGAGACTATCACCTTGTGCACAAGTTATCCGAGACCAATGCATAACAAGCAACATTAACATTCACAATCACATTCACAAGCATATAACAATCTAATAGCACACCCCCAAGATCCCGAAGGACCGAACGTCAGGGCAGACTATTAGACTCTCTTCTTTCTCTTATTCAAGCAAACACATCTTTTCAACAATCTAATAGCGCACACCCCCCAAGATCCCGAAGTACCGGACGTCAGGGCAGACTATTAGACTCTCTTCTCACACTTATAACATATCACAGATCGATAGCAAAACAGGCAAGCGAAACATATACTGACAAGCATGGTAGATTCATAACTAACTTGCAAAAGTGTCACGTCCCAGTCCCAAAATACGTAGGACTAGGAATACGTAACACGCCAGCCGTATGTATACGAACTCCAATATATGGAAACCATATACACACGTACGCTGTACATGAATATCCAATCCACAGTGGTAATATATGTCACAACAAGTCACACGCAGTTCTATATCTCATCCACAGCACAAATAATAGAATAATGGAAATCAATAAATGAATATCAAAGAAGCAGTCTCAAATAGTAATCTCCAAGTGTGATAGTCGGGTGGAAACAAATCCACTGCAAATCGACTATAATAAACTACTAAAGAGAGAAGAGAATAAACTCTAATATAAGAATAAATGTCTAAAAAAGAATAGCAACTAAAATCTCTAAACAGCTGCAAAGAATCACATATAATCAGAAGGTAAGATCTCCTCAGACTGATAGGTAGCGTCAGGTCCAGGTCCATACTCCTGCGGGTACTCCTGCTCACCTATATCTGGAAGGGACCAGATCCTCAGAGGGACGTAACAAGATACAAAAAGCACATGCCAATAAAGTATTGAAAATAAACATCTATTGGGGTCGCCTAACCATCTATGTGAATGCAGTTTGAGAACAACTTTCCACCAAGTGGGCTATCTGGCTAAAATGGGATTGGCATGGTTCTCTTGGAGATCCAGGGGCCTACAAAGGCACGACGACTTTCGAACGTCGGAGGCCCGCCTGATAATATATAATATATAGTGGTCATCATGACCGCGCATCTCCGGCGGAGCGTACGGGTTACACAAGGAAAGTGCAAAGGAGCCCAAATGCCTTACTTGTTGTTCTCCCCACCCAATGCTCTAAGCATGTCATGTCCATGACACGATAACCCTCTAATAACCGCCAGGTCTACTAGCATGCAAAGTTTCTATTGACAGTTATCCCTATCCGTCGCACGACCTATACGTACCAGTGGCCAGCCGAATACGCAAGTCCGTGTCCTACATGTGACTCACACTCGTGTAAGAAATAGTGTCATGGCCAATGAAACATAAATGCCTCATGAGGATGGGGTAGTCTCATAAAGTAGGTCCAATGCATATACATAAATAAAAATATAGTACGACGACACCGTCGTTGCCCCCAAGTTTCCTTGGACGCGCAGTTTATATAGCAGTTAAAATAAATAAACTAAATAAACAGAAAATAAACATGCATGCCTCATATGGAATGTAAAAACAGTACAATGGCAAGGTATACTTGCCTGGCAAAAAATCTGTAAAGTGTACGCGCCCAAATGTCAAGGACACTGAACCTGGAACTAAGGACTCCGAACAAACATCTCCGGATGCTGAAATAAACATCACCAACGTTTCCGGAATGAGCAAAATAGCTAAAAAGCACATCCCTTTCGTCCAATTTGGACACAGGGCAAAACGGTAATTTCGGGCAAAAGTGGGGTCCATGTGTGGCCCACTTTGCACCGAAAAGTGTGCCAAGGGTAACAGTCTCTAAATGGGACAAACTATAGGTCAAACAACTCTAGATGTCAATACGAACCCAACGGTATGTCCAAATGTGGATTCCGATGGGCCGAACAGAATTTTGTCCAAAAACTCAACTGTGGGGCCCGCCAATTGGCGATCTGGTCAACCGTCTCAGAAATGTGTGAAAATTGGGTCACAGGATCAGCGCGTTACCATGAGTCCAGTGGCGCATGTTTCGTCGCAATCTGACAAGCGTGCACAAAATACGCGCGAGATCCACAAAAATTGCGACACGGTGTGTGTCCGCGGATACGGTCCGATTCCGGCGCGCACACGCGTCCGAATCAGTCCCCACGAATTTTCACGTGTCTGGTTACGCTACGTGCACCATTCGGCACACTTGGCACACGGCGGGGCGGTCCCGTTTGGCGGGGCGTGCTCCATTTTCCAACTTTTGGAAATCTGAAAAAAGTGGGTGCGCGCAGTTTTGTGACGAATTTAACTATGTCCACAGCAACTAATAGCATAGGGTTATTTTACAGAAAATAAACTAGGTCAGGTATTCTACAGGTATCAAAAAGAATCACCGAATTCGGATCTCTGTGGTGGGAGATACGAACTCGGCAATATGGATGGTCATTCTGAAATTATGCGATTCCAGAATTGGGTCTGTCCGTCCACTTTGGACGCTATTTTTCACCTAGGGGTGCACGTTTTCCGAGGTTGGCTATAAAACAAATGTTGGAGAGGGTTAAGGGATGATCATACCTATGAAAACGGAACAGAGTTTGGTCGAGCGAGTCGACAGAAAATCACTCCGGAGCGAAGGTGCCTCGAGTGGGAAACTGCAGCGCGCGAGGTCGGAGTCGACGGGATGGTTGGATGGCTTGGGGGGCTTCTCTGGCTGCGGTGATGGCTCTAGATGGGAAGAGAAGGTCTGAAGATTCTAGGTTAGGGTTTTTGGGATGAGAAATATATATATATATATATATATATATATATATATATATATATATATATATATATATATATATATATATATATATATTATATATATTAAGAGAGAGGGGGAAGGAGCGGGTCCGCTGAATGGGAGTAAGGGGTCGGTTTCCTGGGTTGAAGTTGCTGCATGGAGCGGGTTCCTTAGCAAATGCCAAGGGGGCACTAGCAGCAAGTGCTGCGGCTGAAGGGTCTGCGTAGAGTGCTAAGGGATACTTAGTAGTAGAAAACTAAGTAGTTGATTAATTTGTTATTGTTATTATTATATTATTTAATTAATTCTTATTAATACTTTTGCTTTCTTTTCTTTTCCTTTATAAATATATATATACATATATATATTTGTGTATACATATATATTATATATATATACTCATAAGAAAATTTATATATTAGGATAATGCACACAATTAGGCTAGCAAATGCTTAAGGGATCTCCTACATGGAATAAATTCCGAAAAATTCCTGATGGTCCCACAAGTCCTCTAAGTGCCCGAACACCTAACATAAAAATTATTAAAAATCTATTTCTCCTATTTAGCCCCTAATTACTACAATTTAATTAATAATTAATAAATAAAGGGTATATACGATTTTCTAGGAAGGGGGTTTTACAAAAAGTCTATCTCTTCTTAGCATATTCAAGGGACACATCTCAAGCGATTCATTTACTGATCTTCTTAGCATGGCAAGGGTGCGTTTGAGCTGTGTCGGTGTTTCTAAGCATGCAACATTTCTACCTTTCTCTTAGCATAGCAATGGTTCTATTTTATTTCTGACAAGCATTCATATTCTCTTAGTTATGCAGCATATTCGTTTCAATGACAAGCTATGTGCGTTCTCTTATTAGCATGCTGAGTCGGTTCTATTATTCTCTTATGAAAACATTCTTCTTAAGCAAACAAGCATTCAAAAACTCAGATTTATTATTAAGTCGTGCAAGAATCAGAGAATGCAGTTCTGCCCACTCACTTTGATCAATCGTTCAAAAACTCTCCGAGAAGACTTTCGTTCGAGCAAGCAAGGCGATATCACTTGTACATAGCGCCGACGCGGAACGGGGCTCTACATTTGAGGCAAAGCGGGTCGGGATAGTTGCACTCTTGTCGTTTGAGACGGCAGTCCGCTAGAACGGAATGGGGTGTTACAGTTGTCGTCGAGATCAGAGATTCACACAAGAGTTCATCATCTGATATTTTTTGATTCCAAAGAAGCACGAACCAAGAACAGATTACAAACTGACTTCGAAAAAAATGAAGATTACAACAAGCAACAAGTAAAACGTTCTTCTCTTTACGTTCGCAGACGCTACAATGAGAAAGAACGAAGCAAAGAAAAAATCTGAAGAGAAAGCTCCTTGCTGGGGTGTTCAAAGCTACCGTTGCTCAAAACAAGATTCATTGTACAGACGATTTGCTCCCAGGAATCAGCAAGTTCACAAATGAACTTTTGGAACGCCCAATGTCACCTTCGAAAAACACTCAAAAATACCATGTAAGATGGAGACTCTGGGCCACATAAGATCTGGTGTTCTCAATTTTTTATCTATTTTTCTCTCTCCTTAAATGAAAGAGGAGCTCTTCTATAAATAGAAGAAAATATCACATATGCGGCCTGAGGAAACTCCAGGCCGCAGATGCGCTGACCGACCAGATCCCCCCAAAACTGGGTATCATAGCTGTATGTGCCACCCGGTCCATCTCCGCCGCCTGACATGCTGTATTGCACGAGGCAGATATGGCCGCCAAACGCAGAAAGCAGCCGCTCATGCCGCATATTCCGGAAGGCACAGAAAATTATGCGCCGCATGCGTCGCCTAAAGCAGACCCTGTCCCCTCCACATGCAACTCGCTCATCCAAACCTGGCCGCATAATGTCAGGCCGCATAGTCCCAGATCACATAGAGCTTGGCCACAAAGACCCTTGCCGCATAGCCCCTGGCTGCATAACGCCAGGCCGCATAACGCCTGGACGCATAGTGCCTTGGCCGCATAGCGCCAGGACGCATAGCGCTTTGGTCGCATTCGCCCGAGCTAGAAACCGTGCATGCAACTCGCGCATAAAGGAGCGCACGAGTACCATTCGACGATTCGACGATGTAGCCCCTGGCTGCATAACGCCTGGACGCATAGTGCCTTGGCCGCATGTGCCACGAAGCATGCGCCTGAGCTAGCAACCATGCATGCCTGGACGCATAGTGCCTGGCCGCATAGCGCCGGGACACATGCGCCCGAGCTAGAAACCGTGCATGCAACTCGTGCATAAAGGAGCGCATGAGCGCCATTCGACTATGCTAAGTGCAAAGTGCGCCAACAAAACGCCACTTTGCGTCCGTGTCCGACTTAGCTCCTAAGAAATTTTTTCCAAAAATGGTGACAAAATAAAGATTGTCTGAATGGAGTTCACACTTCATCCCTCTAGAAAAGTCAACCCACATGAGCCTTCATTCCATGTGCATATACCAAGACTAAACATAGCTATATATTGAGATATACATATTTGTGATTTTTCAATATAGAACTAAAACTCCCAAAACTAACCGAAAAATACCAATAATATATATATATATATATATATATATATATATATATATAAAGAACATAATTTTTTTTGTTCTTCGAAATTTTGGAACCTAAATGGGCTAACCGATCTTTCGTGGGTCATACATGACCAAACACTTATTATTTTAACCCAGGTAACATCCGCAGCGGGTTGACACTAGGGTCGCGCAGCCTGGTCCTACAATTCCATCTTATAAATAATAGCAGTCAATCCCAAGGTTGCACCAGTGAATTACAATAATGCATAGTCGTCCGATATTGATATCGATGTGATAGTTGGCCATGAGCTTCCAGATACTTTAGTTGGGACAAAATTTTGAACAATATTATATAGATCGAGTCTTTTTTTTTTTTTTTTCGGTTCCACTCAAAGATGTGTCAACCTAAAGTTATTTCTGTTTTTAATTTATTATTTTTATTTTATAAAAAATACTTTTAAATTGACACGTGATAACTCTTTAGTGAAATGATGAATATCATCTAAATTTTGATGTGTGAACAAAAATAGACTCAATATAGTACATAATTTCACCAACTTTAGTTTGAACGAAAGGAAACAATATATAGACAAGTAAATCCCTTACGTGTTTCAAAGTATTCCTTTAAGGAAATTCATCATCCGAGGGGAATGACATTTTCATTTTGTCGTAAGTAAAAAAGTCATTTATAAAGTGATGAAGTAAAAAAAATAAAAAAAATTAATGAAGGGTTGGTCCTTACCGAAAACTTGAGTAAAGAATAGTTCTTGGTAGGATTTTATCGAACGAAGTGAAAAAAAAAAATTCTTCTGTAACTACTTGAGTCGGATGAGAGGAAACCTTCACGTCTGATTTAAAAAAAAAAAATTTCAATCCTATAGGAACTTATCTCGATCTTTCTTTTGCTAGGTCTATAGCTAAAAAATTTACTTTCTTACAATTACGAGGTTCATTCGATTATGAAATTCAATCCAGAATTACAACATCCAACTTTAGGTTCAGCTAATCCAAGTATTGGAGTTCAAGGGTGTAATCCTCAGGAACATAATGAAAATGTTTCGAATAATCAGGCTGATTTGTAAATAACCAAGAAAATAAAATCCTATGGCTGATATTACTTTTGCAATAATGCAAAAGATATGATGAACATTTATAATGGACAATATCTTTCCAACTGGACAATTCATAAATAAAGACCAAGGTAGGAAGGAGAGGTCCTCTTTAGGTTTGCAAAATCATGAAATTGCAAAAAGGAAAGTCAGTATTTTTCTATATTTGGGTGCCAAATAAATTGAGTAAGAAATAAAAGTAATTTTCAATGGAAAGTAAATTAAAAAAAAAAGTAGTTCTGATGACAGTTTTTATAAATTAATTTTTTACTGCTTGATTTTGGTACAACTTTATAAATTTTGTTTGAATTACATGATCAATTTTGAAGTACATCGGAACACTTCAAAATAATATACGACAATATAAGTATTTAAATTGTGTTTTTGTATTGCAAGATATAATTTTGAAGTAGTTTTTATGTGCTTCAAAATTGACAAAAAATTGACAAAAGTTGATTTAAAAAGACAATTTACGAAGTTAGGGTGGTGGTTTATGAAGTTGACAAAAAGTTGGCAGAAGTTGATCTAAATTATATTCTGATGACAATTTTTTTTGCACATTAACTTTTTACTGCTCGATTTTGACATCACAACTTTATAAAAAAAAAAATTGAAGTACATTTTTTCAAATTTGAAGTACATCGGGATATTTTAAAAGAACATACAACAATATAAGTATTTAAATTATATCTTTGTACTGCAAGATATGATTTTGAAATAATTTCTATGTGCTTCAAAATTGACAAAAAAATGGCAGAAGTTGATTTAAAAAGACAATTTATGAAGTTATGGTGCCAATTTATGAAGTTGACAAAAAATGGCATAAGTTAATCTAAATTATATTCTAATGACATTTTTTTGCACAATAACTTTTTTACTACTTGGCACCACCAACGAATTCTATTTTTTCGGATTAGAAAATGACTTTATAAATTATTATTTAAAGCACATTTTGTCAATTTTGAAGTACACTGGAACACTTCAAAAGAATATACTACAATATAAGTATTTAAATTATATTTTTGTACTGCAAGATATAGTTTTGAAGTAATTTTTGTGTGCTTAAATTTGACAAAAAATTGGTAGCAGTTGATTTAAAAAGGCAATTTATGAAGTTAGGGTGCCAGTTTATAAAGTTGACAAAAAGTTGGCAGAAGTTGATCTAAATTATATTCCGATGACAGTTTTTTTGCACATAAACTTTTTACTGCTCGATTTTGGCATCACAACTTTATAAAAAAAAAATTGAAGTACATTTTGTCAATTTTGAAGTACATCAAGATATTTCAAAAGAATATACGATAATATAATTATTTAAATTGTATTTTTGTACCGCAAGATATGATTTTGAAGTAATTTTTATGTGCTTCAAAATTGACACAAAAAATTGCAGAAGTTGATTTAAAAAGATAATTTATGAAGTTAGGGTGCCAGTTTATGGAGTTGACAAAAAATTGACAGAAGTTGATCTAAATTATATTTTGATGACGGTTTTTTGCACATTAACTTTTTACTACTCGATGTTGGCACCACCCACGAATTCTATTTTTTTGGTCTGAAAAAGGACTTTATAAATTATTATTTAAAGCACATTTTGTCAATTTTGAAGTACACCGGGATACTTCAAAAGAATATACGACAATATAAGTATTTAAATTATGTTTTTATACTGCAAGATATAATTTTGAAGTAGTTTTTATGTGCTTCAAAATTGACAAAAAAATTGGCAGAAATTGATTTAAAAAGAATTTATGAAGTTAGGGTGCCAGTTTATGGAGTTGACAAAAAATTGGCAGAAGTTGATCTAAATTATATTCTGATGACAGTTTTGTGCATATTGTTTTTTTACTGCTCGATTTTGGCACAACTTTATAAATAATTTTTTGAAGCACATTTTATCAATTTTGAAATACATTGTGACAATTTAAAAGAATATACGACAATATAAATATTTAAATTGTATTTTTGTACTCCAAGATTTAATTTTGGACTAGTTTTTATGTTCTTCAAATTGACAAAAAATTGGCAGAAGTTGATCTAAAAAGACAATTTATGAAGTTATGGTGCCATTTTATGAAATTAACAAAAAAGGCAGAAATTGATCTAAATTATATTCTGAATGACATATTTTTGTACATTAACTTTTTACTGCTCGATTTTGGTACCACAACTTTATAAGTTATTTATTTTAAAGCACATTTTCTCAATTTTGAAGTACATTTGGACATTTCAATAAGGGCGGATCCAGGCTTATGCCGGAGTGGACTCCAGCCTATACCAAATTTTTTTTACTCATTTTTTCCATATATTTTTAGATTTTTGTTTTTTTTTATATAGATTAGTCCATTTCTAGTCCACCCCAACCCGTTGTAGCCCACCCATCTTCAATTTATGCATTTCTCCTACACTTCAAAAGAAATACGACAATATAAGTGTTTAAATTGTATTTTTGTACTACAATATATGATTTTGAAGTAGTTTTTATTGTTAGTCTCGAAGATCCAGATAACAGTAGAGGAGGTCCACAAAGTAGAGACTCACACAAGAGTTCGTCTCTACATAAGTTGGTGTATTGAGATCCACACAAGAGTTTCTCTACAGTGACACACAACTTCACAGAAGCACAAAACCTGCAGGAACAAGTTACAAACTGACAACCCAAAGAAAATGCAAATACAACAAGAATCAGAAAACTATTTTTCTCTTTACGTTCGCAGACGCTACAACGAGAAGGAACGGGAACAAGAAAAGAAATACAAAGAAGGAAACTCCTTGCTGGGGTGATCAAAACCACCGGAGCTAAAGGCAAGATTCGCGCTATACAACGAATTGCCCCCAGGATCTAGCAAGTACACACGAGAACTTCAAAAACGCTCTTGGTCACATTCGGATCACTAGAAAATACTTTATGGAAGGGTGCTCACTGCGGCCGCATAACGCTCTGGTGCTCTTATTTTTTCTCTTTTTTGAAAGAAATTAGAGAAGCTCCTCTATCTATATAGGAGAACATCACATATGCGGCCTGAGAAAGCTCAAGGCCGTATATACACGATCCAATACTATGCTGCATGCGTAGCCGTAGTCGCATGCGTCGCTAGAGCCGCATGCGTCGCCGTCGCCACCGGTCACGCTGCATAGGATAACACCGTCAAACGCCGCCAAGCGTCGAAAGTAGCAGCCACTGTGCATAGACACCCTCGCCCCGCATACGTCGCATAATCCGGATGGCACGAATAACCATGCGCTGCATGCGCCGCCAACAGCTGACCCTGTCCCCTCCACATGCGACTCGCTCATACAAGCTCGTTGGCTGCATAGTGCCTGACCACATAGCTCCAGGTCGCATAGCCCCTGGCCGTATACCGTCTGGCTGCATAGCTTCTGGCCCTAAAGTGCCTGGACGCAAAGCTTTTGGCCGCATAGCGCTTGGACGCATAGCACCTGGCCGCATAGCGCCTAGACCGCATAGTGCCTGGTCGCATAGCGCCTCGAAACATGTGCCCGAGCGAGCAACTTGAGGATAAAATGAGCGTACGAGCGCCATGCGACGATCCTGATGTGCTAAGTGCAAAGTCCGCCAACAAAGCTCTACTTTGCGGCCTTGAGACCGAGTCGCTAAGCCCTTTCTGGGCTTATCTTCTAAGGAAAACTTCCCAAAGGTGGTACCAAAATAAAGATTGACATAATGGGATTCACACTTAATCCCTCTAGAAAAATTAACCCACATGGACCACCACCCCATGTGCATATACCAATATTAAGCAAAGCTATATATATTGAGATATACACATTGGTGGTTTTCCAATGTGGGACTAAAACTCCTAAAGTATAGTAAAAAAATACTAATAATCCACCACATATATTACAATATATGGTCGAACTTTCCTTACAGTGACTACCCATTATGCATTATGATAGATGTCGCTCACGACTTGAATCTTCCCGCATGGGTCAAGCAACGGTACAATACAAGAATGGACTAAGCCTTGAATTCTGAACCATAGCTGCTGTTTTTTCCACTCGCACAATAACATCAGTTGTGCCTCCGGCCGTACATTAAAGGCTCTGCGCTGACCTGATTTTGGTGTATGTATCTTGGGTGTCTACAAATTTACCCTCAAGAGACGGCCTATATTTATGTTCATACACTTAGGTGAGTTCTTTTAAGAGAGTTTAACATTTTTAAGCATGAAGCCTTGCACTTCTGTGCGGTGCTACGCCACTGTGACATGGCTTACAGCCGAGGTTAACTACCTCTTGTGGTGTCACCCACTGTAGCATGAGGTCACTAGTCTCTTAGTAGTGCTTGACTACATCCCAGCACGAAGCCTTGCACTTCCATGCGGTGCTACGCCACCGTGACATGGCTCGCAGCCGAGGTTAAGTACCTCATGTGGTGTCACTATAACGCCCCAGTCCCAAAATACGTAGGACTAGGAATACGTAACTTGCCAGCTACGCATTCGACCAGACTCTGGTCTGACTCGAATACGTATAAGCTGTATAATAAGGGTAACTATCTAAGAATACTGAGAATATCTATGTCATAATCCACATAAAGAACAAAATATCAAGAATGAACTACATGTGATAAAGTCGGCCACACAGTAACACATAAGCTCGAATAGACTAGAGAAAGAAATATGAGTCTATAAAAATTAGGCTACATCAGCAGATAAATCAACAATATGAATAAATGAATAGAATAAATATGGTAGAAATGATATAAGTACCTGGTACCAATGTCCACATGGCAAAGCAACCCAAATTAGCAACTCCAGGCAGGCTCACAACGGTCTATGCTGCAAAACTGGTGAGGGACCAGGTCCTCAAAGGGACGTAACAAGGTACAAGAAACAACATGGCAAAATAAAATAGTATAATGTCACATACTCAAGGGTAAGTTACTGTAATCTTCTAAGTGATATGCACATGAGAATATCACTCGTACTCAGGCTGAAACCACTACAGGCTCTGTGTCGGGGAGCCCATAGAAGCAAGTAATATCTAGTAGGGCTAGTAAATGTGCCAAAGATCTGGGACAGAGTCTAAGACACATATAGTAACTTAGTATATATATATATATATATATATATATATATATATATATATATATATAAACATAATCAGCCTGTAGTATGGTATGTTTCTACCCACCCAATGTAACCTCATGTTCTCATGTCCACGACGTCTCATATCCATAACACGCAAGATCAGGACCTCTAGCTAGCACCACGAGTCATAATGATATATGTATATAATATGCAAGTCTTATATCACGAGTCATGTAATCCTATACAAAATCACCATGAATACCTCAAGAAGGATTCTGTCACATGAAATGGTGTCAAGTGTCCTACGGTTTGACGTACTTGGTAAAATAAACACGTAAACATAGGATCATGGAATCAACTCTCTAAGTAATGTTACACGACTCCGCGTACGGCGTCGACACCCGAATCTTGTTCGGACGCTAAGCAACATCTCACGGTCATAGGTTGAACAAGTAAATCACAAGAACGTACATATAGAAGTAAACTCAAGCAAATAATACAACAAGATCTACTGCAAGTTTGGCAAGGTACACTTACCTGGATTCTAGATATAGCGAGGTCCAAGTAGCGAGCTCAATGCGTCAACTGCTCCCGAAAAGGTGAAATCCATACAAACATCTTTGGATGCTACAACAGAGATCATCAACTTTTCCAAAACATAAGAAATAGCTAGATTTGACTACCCATAAGTCCAATTTGAACAAAGGAGCAAAAATGATAGTTTCGGGTCAAAGCGGTGTCCAATTGTGGCCCACTTTGCACCGTAAAATGTGTCACAGATAAAGTTCTCCAATTTTTACAAACTTAGTTTCCACATGTCCAGAACAATAATACGAACTCAAAGAGTGTCCAAAATTGAATTTCGGTGAGCCGGTCAAGAAATCACCTGTCAAGTAGAACCGTGGGACCCAAAAAACGAGGTTTCGTCAACAGTCTCAGAATTGAACCAAACATGGGTCACAGGACCAGCATAACACAGTGAATCCGATGACACAAGATTCGTTGCAAAATGACAAGCACACACGAAGTTATGATAATGTGTCAGAATATGTCGATACAGTATTTTTTGACGGATACGCGTTAATTTCAGTGTCCACGCACGTCCAAATCAAGTTTGTGAAAGTCCACACATCTGCGTTGACGATATACGTCTTTCGGTGTAATTCGCACGCGATGAAGTCGCCTCGTTTGGCGGGACGAACCCCGTATCGAGAATTTTTGGATTTTAGAAATCAAATTTTTATTGATTTTGGAACTCGATTAATTATCAACCTAATTCAAATAAACTAATTGAAGACGTTGGAAGGGGGTTTGATAGGGATCATACCAGAGAAGGTGGCACGAGATTTAGATGAGCGAGGAGAGCGATAATGCGCCATGAAGTTGACTCGTTGGCTCTGTGGTTCTGTGCATGGTCAGTGTGCAGAGGGTCGAACAACTGTTCAGGCGACGTGGGGTGTCCATGAGTGGCGCACTGGGTCGTCTGACCACTCGGCGGTGGTCGGGGGTCACCTGGGTCACCGGGGACGTCGACGCCGGATTGCTACTTCTGCAGCTTGTTGTCACCCGCGGCCACACGGGGAGGCTGCGGTCGGAGCCGATGTCGGCGGCGGCGCTGGAAGTCGAAGTCGAAGGTGGTGGGGATGGTGGTCTGATGGTGATGGTGGCGGTGGTGTGTCCTGTATTTAAACTAAGAGAAGGGGGGTTACGGTTAGTGAACAAAGGGCAGGGGAAGGGGTAGCAGGTAGCGGGTTTAGAATTTGAGTTTTGGGTTTGGATTTGGGTTTTATTCTTTTTATTTTATTTTCTTTTATATCACCATATATATATATATATATATATATATATATATATATATATATATATATATATATATATATATATATATATATATATATATATATATATATATATATCCATATATAACTATGGTAAAATATAAGAAAATAGGTTTGTACATAAAATAATTTTCAGAAAAATTCTACAATACTTTAATAGTATTTTTACACAAATATATTTTTTGTGAAATATTTATAATTAATAAATATAAATAAATATCTATACAAGTTAATAAATTCATGAATTATATATTTTTCTAATTAGCTAAGAATAATACATTTTTTTTCCTTAATCTCAAATAATTACATAATACCAATAAAAAATTTTAAAATTTAAATCAGTGGGTTTACAATCTACCCAACTTATAAAAATTTTGTCCTCGAAATTAAAAATGCACAGTAATAAGAATACGAGATTTTATTTCGGGAGAAGGTTAAATATAACTCGTTGTGTAGGATTTCTCGATATTAAGAATAATGTGCGCTTAACCCAAGGCTCTACCCAACTTATAAGAATTAAGTTGACAATGAAAACTTTGGTCACCCTCCTATTTACAAGGGTTATAGAAGTCTATCTTCAAGGGAGGCACGAGATGTTTAGGCTTTCGTGACCGTAGTCACTGACTATAAGAAGAAATCTAGGAACTACCATAATATTTTTGAGTCAATAGTTCTATAAAGAAAGTTTACTAGTTCTCCTTGTTCCTAATTAGGTCATGAGTTTACAAGACAATAGAAAATGTCTTAGTCAAATACAACTAGGGTGAGATGGTACCGAGAAAACATTTATTGCATATCATAGATGTCGATCAACAGTTCAACAATAAGTGTCAAAAGGTAATATGATTCATCAAGGTAATTAGTATTGTGTAAAGAGTACAAGGGGGTTCAATTTAATGCAACACAAGTGTCATGGATGTAGGCTGGCATGAATGGACTATGGTTACATTATTGGTTAGAGTAATTAGGTTGCCGACGTACGATTTAATTTAATTACAACGGAATTGAATATTTAAGTAAAGAGATAGGTCATGAATGTTGTGGGGTCTATATGGAGCATGGAAGTGTATCTTTGGGAGTAACAACTGGGTCATGAGTGAGTAGGTCCAGTTAGGCTCATAAATCTCAAACTTGTCAGAAGAATTGAGTCAATGTTACGTATTAAAATTATTCGCAACGAAAAAGGATATCTAGGTGTCATTTGTGTGTACAATTGCGTTACGAATGTTGTACGACTAACTCGAAAATGGAAAGATGAGTTGTGGGTGATAGTTATGTCATGGGTGTAGAGTGGCTAGTCTAGGTTATAAGGATGAAAGTTGTTGGAAAGAAAATGATAGTATTGTGATCCAAATATTCGATTCACAACAAGGGTATTAAATGATACAAAATTAAAGAGGTAATTCAATCTATTTGGAACTAATCAATACCAAATAAATTCAAATTTATCCTAAAATTCTAAAATAACCCTACACTAAAACCAGGGGATACGATCTACCCAACTTATAAAAATTAAGTTGGTATCCAAAACTATAGTCAGGGTCCTGCTAAAAAGATTTCTGGAAGGACCTACTTCCTAAATAAAGATACAAGAAATCTAGAGTTTACTGGCCGTAATTAAAGATTCTCTAAGGGAACCTAAATACTATCAGGGTGCTATTTGTCAAAAACTCTATAAGAGAAATTGCTTTCAACCAATATTGCTCCTATATAGTTCAAATCTTCAACAAAACATAAGAAAAGTTTTGGTTGGGTATAACTATGGCAAGGTGGTATAGAGACTTCGATCATCGCATGGCATTGATAAAGAAAGGACAAATCGAGGGAATCACAAAAGGGAAAAATCTACAGACCAAGACAAGAGAAGTTTATAACAAGTTTAGGGAGTATGGTCACATGATTGAATAAGATACGATTAGACAAGTATCTAGAGAATCAAGTCACAGTGACTAGATCTGGGAATTAGAAATAGAAAAGAACTGATACCTACAGTGAGATGGATATTAATACCATAAAAATGGTACTAACTAAAAGATTAATTTGCTACTAGGGCACGACTGGGAAGGGAAGAAAGATCTACTCAGTTATTATAATTAGAAGGATCTTTGTTGCAAAAGCACGAGGCTATATATGCAAAACAAGATAAGAATTTGATAGGAAAGATATGAATGCAGTCGAGGGAGTAATACAACTACTCCTTAAACTCAATACTATATTCATATAAGTTATATTTTATATAACCTCCCTCATACTATTGGCAACCTACTTCTGGATATAGGTAAATAATATACGATCCTTACAACTTCGTCTTCCTCGCATATTTCTAACTTAGTAGGTGAGGGTCTAAATTAAGCATGTACTTAGGTCTATCATCATGGCATTCTATTCGCTAAGGACACTCTTCAATACTCATCTAATCTTCAATTGGAATGCCTACCCGTTTTTGTACAACTTACTCCATTCTAGTGTCCATCTTTATGTACTGTTGTTCGTCTCGTCTCTGCTATCTAAAACCTATCTTCCTTACGAGAATCTTTCGGCTAGGCTACTACCCTATTACACAAGCATGATGTCATGGTTATCTTGAGTAAAAATTCTTTGAATTCAATGAGCTAATAAGATTTCTAAAATTCAAAAATCCATCAGCTATGGTAAATTGGAAATATGTTCTCATCACCTACTACTAAGGATAGGTCCAGCAAGCTCATACCCTATTAGTAAAAAATCTAAATTCATGGCCCTAATCAGTTTATGTGTATACCCATAATATTCAGCTATCATTCCTATAAGACTTCTATCTTCCATATACACTTTCCTACCATGTGTAAATCTAAAATCTAAGGGTCTTGTGATAATCCTCTATAGAATAACCATCAAGTTATTATGTGATTCTGAACATGTGTTTAATTTTTTGAAGTTCGTATCACTTCGAGACTGATCAACAATTTCTACTCGCACTAAATTCTCAAATTTCTAAAAGTATTACAATTCATAAATACTAAAATTATTATCCCTCAAGTCCATATCACAATCCTTTCTCCTTGGATTATGCGACCATAATATCTTTCCCTTATCATTTGTTTCCTACGCACCTTCATATCCTTTTAGTATGTTAATCTTGTTTTCAACTATAAGCTTCATCAATCATGATCCAGTACTTTCCCCTTCATAGTATAGATATTCTAGGCAACTACCGAGTGATAAAATCTTGTCACGCCCCAGTCCCAAAATGACGAGGGACTGGAGATGCGTGGCAATGGCCAGCAGCATGCACCGATGGACAACCCAATTTAATGGATCCATCAGGGTATGCTTAAGCTGTAGTCTAGCAATAATATGTTACAAGTCTCAGGTATATCTAATCCCATCCACAGAATAAACACAGATTAATTGCCAGAAATAATGCAATGGAAATAAATATGCAATATCAAATAAGGTTATCTCGGGAAACAATCCGAGAAATTATTCTGTTACATTTAAGGAGAAAAGACAGGAAATGAATTGCTGGAAATAGAAATACTGTGTAGTTGAAGCCGGTGCTCAGGAGAAATCTTCGGCCACGACTTCGTCCTCTGTTCCTTGTTCTGCTCCAAGGAGTGCTCCGGTACCGTACACCTCTGGGTAGTTCTCTTCAGCTGTACCTGGGGACATAATCCGGATTCAGGTCCTCAGGGGATAGCAAGGTACAGAAAATACAAGCCAAAATAAATACGGTGCAGCAGATAAAATAATCATCAGGGTAAACTAAGTAACCAACTATGTGATATGCAATATGAGAGCAGCACTAGAACTCAGGCTGAAGCCACTACAAGCTCTGTGTCGGGGAGCCGGTAGCGGCAATAGCTATGAATTACACTATGATATATACTATGTTTTATATATAATATCAGCCTGTAGTCTGTGTGTCTCTCCCCACCCAATGTAATCCCACGTCTCATGTCCACGATGCCTCATGTCCATGTCACGCACGATTAAACTAATGCAGCAAGTCTGAAAGCTATGAATCAATTGTTTAAGAATGTAAAGTCTATGTCATACAACATGCATCCTATACAGAATCACCTCGAATGACTCAGGAAGACTCTGTCTCATGGAATAGTGTCAAGTGTCCTGGGTTCTGGTGTACTTGATAGGACAAGTACGAGAAATTATCGGGTCTCGATATTCATGTCTATGTGACATTACACAACCCCGCGTACGGAGTTGGCACCCGACTATGATCGGACACTAAGCACGTCACTCGTTTCCTAGGTTAAGCAGTTAAACATGTTTATATTTAATTCCACAAGAAATCCATTAAAATACTATGTCAAGAATTACTGAGATTTGGCAAGCTTTACTTGTCCATTATTGCATAGTTAAATCCAAAAAATAATTAGCAAGCTGCAGGATTTGGCAAGGTACACTTGCCTGTGGTTCCTGTTCCAATTGCGGCTCTGACTTCAGCTGGAATTGCAGGCGGTACACCGGTTACTGAAACAAACATCACCATCAGATCCAGAAAATATCAATCAGCTAGAAACGCCTGTCCTTGGTTCCAATTTGGAGACAAGGGCAAAAACGACAGTTTCGGGCCAAAACGGGGTCCACCGGTGGGCCCGCTTTGCACCGAAAAATGCGTCCGGGTCAACGGTCTCCAAATTCACCAAACTCAGTGTCAACAGGTCAGAAACGCTGATACGAACCCAACAGAACTTTCAGAATTGGATTCCGATGAGCCGAACACAAAATCGCCCGTCGAGCGGGGCCTGTGGGGCCCACGACACGCGATTTCGTCAACGTTCTCAGAATCAAACCAAACTTGACCCACAGGACCAGCGTATCGCTATGAGTCCGATGGCGCAAGTTTCGTCTCGATTCGACGTGTGTACACAAAGTTAGAGCGCGTTCCAGAAAGTACGGATACGGGGCGATGTCCGCGGATACGCGTTGATTCCGGTGTGCACGCACACCCGAATCAGCTTCCGCGAAATCCCACACGTCCATATCGATGACGCGCACGTATCTGTGAAGACCGCGTGCGACCAAGTCGTCCCGTTTGCCGGGGCGTACTCAGTTCCGGGGTGAAACAGGGTCTGGTTTTTCCTGTTTTTGGATCGCGGTGTGCGATCACCACAGGATGCAATACCCCGAGCAGTTTGTCCAGGCACCGAGAGGGTCATACAGGCTTCGCAACGTAATTTACAGAATCGAAAACGGAGCTACGAGCAAAAAGTTACGCGTACCTGAACCCCGCTGAAAAATAGGGGTTTCGCCGTGTCCGACTCGACACGGACACTGTGTCCTGTGTCCGTGTCCGACACAGGAAACAGAAATTAGGGTTAGGGTTAGGGCTCAGGCGGCCACGCGGCGGAGGGCGGCGGCTGGACTGCGGCGGAGGGGCCGGGGGCAGTGCGGCGGCGCGCTGGGGACTCGTCGGCGGCGGAGACGAGCGGCCGGAGGCGGCGCGGGCGGAGGAAAAAGGAGGAGGAGGAGGCGCTGGAGTCGGGGAGGGGAGGCGCTGGAGGCGACGGCTGGCAGCGGCGCTGCAGGCGGTGGCTACCAGCGGGGGCTGTGGCGGAGAGGAGCCGGTGGTGGAGGGGTTCGACGGTGGGGGATCGAAGACGGAGAAGAACATGGTTTATATAGGGCTGGGGAGGGCCGATCAAGGCGGAGGGGAGGCCGGGTGAGGCGGTGACGTGGGTGGCGTCGTGGGCGAGGTGGCCGGAGGACGCGACGGGCGGCCCGGGCGGAGCGGCGCCGGACTCGGGCTCAGGGAGAGGGTCGTGCGGGTAGGGAAGTCGGGTCGGGTCGGGTTCGGGCGGGCGGTTCCGACCCGACCCGCTAGGCAGGGCCGGATTGGGGCTGGGCCGGGCCGGCCCAATGGGCCGCGGGCCGGTTCGTGGGCCGGTTTAATTTTTTAAAAAATAATAATAATAATAATACTAATACTAATAATATCCAGTAATTATTTAATAAATAATTAAATAAATAAATTTAGGTGTTTTAAAAATAGGTCCGGGGCCCGATAAATTCCAGAAAAATTGTCCTAAGTCCAGTTTTTTATTTTACAACCAAAAATATTATTTCCATAATATTTTAATATTGTTTATTATTATTTAAAAAATCATTTAAATATTAAAATCCTGTTTTTAATTTTCAAAAAAATCCCAGAAAATTCCAGAAAATTGTGAAAAATCCAGTTTTAAAAATTTTGAAAAAATCAGGGGGTTTACAATCTACCCCCCTTAAGAAGATTGCGTCCTCGCAATCAAAGAATAATCGGTCAGCAGAGATGACACGGTCGCAGGTATCGTTCGCAGAACACATCGCAAGATACTTAGGGAATTACCGTTTCCCTAAAATGAAAGTTATTCACTTTCCAGAAAAACTAGTTAAAGCAAGAAAATTACAACTTTTATGAAAACCAGGTTGTTATTAACAAGTTGCAAATTACTAGGTTGGGGCTGAGGTCACGAACCAACGGGCACGAACTACAACCAGACTAGAAACGGAAAAACTACGAATCACTTACTCGCATCGGCTTCCTGCACAGTCATCGCGTAAGCTTGTCCTCGTCCTTGAGGTAGATTCCTCTGCTGCTGTTAGGCTTGCTGGAAGAGTGTCGCCTGAGGTGCCAGAGGTGGCCTCGGTGCTGGTGAAGCTGGTTGGTTTGCCCTTGGTGCTCCATCTCGATGCTGGGGACAGTCCTTGGCTATGTGCTGATTGGTGCCGCAAATCAGGCACAATCCCAACTTGCGTCTGCAGTCCTTCTCGACATGACCTAGCTTGCCGCAGTAGTGACAGGTAGGAAGAGTCTGCGAAGCTATCCTGGGTGGCTGGAGTGTGTGAGATCTCTTTGCAGATTCTCCGGGTGATGTTCGGTCTGGTGCTGAGGTGATTGGCCGCTTGTGGCGAGACTCCCTCCTGGTGACGCGTTCCATGCGTCGGGCTGCAGCGAGAACGTCTGAGTAGGAGGTAGGTGCGACGGATCCGATGAGTCTCTGTAGCTCGAAGTTCAGGCCGTCGAAGAACTTCTCGGCCTTCTCTTCCTCTGTCGGGATCAGGGTTGGGCGAAGCGGCTCAGACGAATGAATTCTGCATTGTACTCTTCCACCATCATGGAGTCCTGAGTGAGACGATTGAATTTGTCCCGCAGTTCTGATCGGGCGATAGCCGGAATGTACATCTCTTGGAAGAGCCTGGAAAACTCTTCCCAAGTGACTCGGTCTGGTCCGAGTCGCGCCTCCTCAGACAACCACCAGTGGTGCGCGTTGTCTGTCAACTGCATTCGGACGGCAGTCATCCAGCGGTCCCGTGGAAGCTCAGCTGCTTCAAGTTGATGCCGTATGTTGGTGAGCCACTCATGAACTTCGGTGGGCTCCTCCTTTCCAGAAAAAGTACGGGACTTCAGTTGGCGGAAGTCAGTGATAGAGCCTGTAGATGGCCGTCGAGCTGGTAGGTTGGCCTGCTCCAGTACAGTTACGATGTTGTCCCTCCAGAAATTAGCTTCACGACGCTGAGCCTCGTGTTGGACTTGCTGCTGAGCTTGCATCATGGCGTAGATCATTTGAAATATTTGCTGCCCGTCGATTGGTTGTCCTGGTGGGAACACGTGCATTGGTGGGACGAACTGCGGCGGAGGCGGGATGTCATCGCGCCAGAATCGGGAGGTAGGTTGACCTGCCGGCTGGCTCTGTTGAGTTGTGGGAATTCCTCCGACTGGTGTCACTTCGTCGTTGTAGGTGACACCTGCAGCTTGTGGTGTTCTGGCGGGAGTCTCGTTGCATTCTTGTGGGTCCATTTCCCTGTATCCAAAAATACCCAATAAGAGGCGTACAGGAATCAAGGCAAGATGCAAGTTCAAATTACTTCGAATACGATACAGATATCAAAAACGATTCAAGCAAGTGGATGAGATTCTAAAAACTTATCCTATCTTATTGCAGGCCTGTTCGGTCCCTAAGTTGAAACCGAACAATTTAGTAGGAGACCTGCATGGGCCACCACAAAAACCATGTCACGCCCCAGTCCCAAAATGACGAGGGACTGGAGATGCGTGGCAATGGCCAGCAGCATGCACCGATGGACAACCCAATTTAATGGATCCATCAGGGTATGCTTAAGCTGTAGTCTAGCAATAATATGTTACAAGTCTCAGGTATTTCTAATCCCATCCACAGAATAAACACAGATTAATTGCCAGAAATAATGCAATAGAAATAAATATGCAATATCAAATAAGGTTATCTCGGGAAACAATCCGAGAAATTATTCTGTTATATTTAAGGAGAAAAGACAGGAAATGAATTGCTGGAAATGGAAATACTGTGTAGTTGAAGCCGGTGCTCAGGAGAAATCTTCGGCCACGACTTCGTCCTTTGTTCCTTGTTCTGCTCCAAGGAGTGCTCCGGTACCGTACACCTCTGGGTAGTTCTCTTCAGCTGTACCTGGGGACATAATCCGGATCCAGGTCCTCAGGGGACAGCAAGGTACAGAAAATACAAGCCAAAATAAATACGGTGCAGCAGATAAAATAATCATCAAGGTAAACTAAGTAACCAACTATGTGATATGCAATATGAGAGCAGCACTAGAACTCAGGCTGAAGCCACTACAAGCTCTGTGTCGGGGAGCCGGTAGCGGCAATAGCTATGGATTACACTATGATATATACTATGTTTTATATATAATATCAGCCTGTAGTCTGTGTGTCTCTCCCCACCCAATGTAATCCCACGTCTCATGTCCACGATGCCTCATGTCCATGTCACGCACGATTAAACTAATACAGCAAGTCTGAAAGCTATGAATCAATTGTTTAAGAATGTAAAGTCTATGTCATACAACATGCATCCTATACAGAATCACCTTGAATGACTCAGGAAGACTCTGTCTCATGGAATAGTGTCAAGTGTCCTGGGTTCTGGTGTACTTGATAGGACAAGTACGAGAAATTATCGGGTCTCGATATCCATGTCTATGTGACGTTACACAACCCCGCGTATGGAGTTGGCACCCGACTATGATCGGACACTAAGCACGTCACTCGTTTCCTAGGTTAAGCAGTTAAACATGTTTATATTTAATTCCACAAGAAATCCATTAAAATACTATGTCAAGAATTACTAAGATTTGGCAAGCTTTACTTGTCCATTATTGCATAGTTAAATCCAAAAAATAATTAGCAAGCTGCAGGATTTGGCAAGGTACACTTGCCTGTGGTTCCTGTTCCAATTGCGGCTCTGACTTCAGCTGGAATTGCAGACGGTACTCCGGTTACTGAAACAAACATCACCATCAGATCCAAAAAATATCAATCAGCTAGAAACGCCTGTCCTTGGGTCCAATTTGGAGACAAGGACAAAAACGACAGTTTCGGGCCAAAACGGGATCCACCGGTGGGCCCGCTTTGCACCGAAAAATGCGTCCGGGTCAACGGTCTCCAAATTCACCAAACTCAGTGTCAACAGGTCAGAAACGCTGATACGAACCCAACAGAACTATCAGAATTGGATTCCGATGAGCCGAACACAAAATCGCCCGTCGAGCGGGGCCTGTGGGGCCCACGACACGCGATTTCGTCAACGTTCTCAGAATCAAACCAAACTTGACCCACAGGACCAGCGTATCGCTATGAGTCCGATGGCGCAAGTTTTGTCTCGATCCGACGTGTGTACACAAAGTTAGAGCGCGTTCCAGAAAGTACGGATACGGGGCGATGTCCGCGGATACGCGTTGATTCCGGTGTGCACGCACACCCGAATCAGCTTCCGCGAAATCCCACACATCCATATCGATGACGCGCACGTATCTGTGAAGACCGTGCGCGACCAAGTCGTCCCGTTTGGCGGGGCGTACTCAGTTCCGGGGTGAAACAGGGTCTGGTTTTTCCTGTTTTTGGATCGCGGTGTGCGATCACCACAGGATGCAATGCCCCGAGCAGTTTGTCCGGGCACCGAGAGGGTCATACAGGCTTCGCAACGCAATTTGCAGAATCGAAAACGGAGCTACGAGCAAAAAGTTATGCGTACCTGAACCCCGCTGAAAAATAGGGGTTTCGCCGTGTCCGACTCGACACGGACACTGTGTCCTGTGTCCTGTGTCCGTGTCCGACATAGGAAACAGAAATTAGGGTTAGGGCTCAGGCGGCCACGCGGCGGAGGGCGGCGGCTGGACTGCGGCGGAGGGGCCGGGGGCAGTGCGGCGGCGCGCTGGGGACTCGTCGGCGGCGGAGACGAGCGGCCGGAGGCGGCGCGGGCGGAGGAAAAAGGAGGAGGAGGAGGAGGCGCTGGAGTCGGGGAGGGGAGGCGCTGGAGGCGACGGCGACGGCTGGCAGCGGCGCTGCAGGCGGTGGCTACCGGCGGGGGCGGTGGCGGAGAGGAGCCGGTGGTGGAGGGGTTCGACGGTGGGGGATCGAAGGCGGAGGAGAACAGGGTTTATATAGGGCTGGGGAGGGCCGATCAAGGCGGAGGGGAGGCCGGGTGAGGCGGTGACGTGGGTGGAGTCGTGGGCGAGGTGGCCGTAGGACGCGGCGGGTGGCTCGGGCTCGGGCTCAGGGAGAGGGTCGTGCGGGTAGGGAAGTCGGGTCGGGTCGGGTTCGGGCGGGCGGATCCGACCCGACCCGCTAGGCAGGGCCGGATTGGGGCTGGGCCAGGCCGGCCCAATGGGCCGCGGGCCGGTTCGTGGGCCGGTTTAATTTTTAAAATAATAATAATAATAATAATTCTAATACTGATAATATCCAGTAATTATTTAATAAATAATTAAATAATTAAATAAATAAATTTAGGTGTTTTAAAAATAGGTCCGGGGCCCGATAAATTCCAGAAAAATTGTCCTAAGTCCAGTTTTTCATTTTACAACCAAAAATATTATTTCCATAATATTTTAATATTGTTTATTATTATATAAAAAATCATTTAAATATTAAAACCCTGTTTTTAATTTTCAGAAAATTCCCAGAAAATTCCAGAAAATTGTGAAAAATCCAGTTTTGAAAATTTTGAAAAAATCAGGGGGTTTACAAATCTTCAGTCCTTCCTAGATCCTTCTCTTAATTTAAAATGCTCAAGGTCATGTACTTCTCGTGAATCTCTTCTTGTTACCATTCTACCTTCTTTACCTTGAACCTGAGATTTCTCCTTGTTTATTCCATGTATACCCTTCATCCAAACTACATGGTTACCATCTTGTTATAGTTTGTCATATATTATAGGAAATTCACTATATCTAACTCAAGACTATAACATCTACCAAAACTCTCATCCTTCAACCTATTTGCTCTACCACTGATACTAGCTTATCTTTCCAAGTAATCATGGGTGGAACTCACTTGTTCAATTAATACTGACAACCCAAATAATCAAGTATATCTAATTTGATTTATAAAGCTATACTTTAGTACTCGAGTTATATAATTACTCAAATATTTGGTCTAGCAATCTACCTATCTATTTAGTCCAGACCTATAGTCATCAATAATTTAGGGGGTCATAAGATCTAGTTTTGATACTAAAAGTCACAAGACAACTAGATATTTAACCACTATGGCCTGCTACGTAAGGTTCCAATTTTTTAAGGTCATAGTACAATTTCTTGTATCACCATCATGGGCCACTACTAATCCCTAGCATCTAGCTATGTATTCCAGTGTATTAGAATCAAACTATCTTTCTAACTTCTAATACTTCCAAATTACTGCTACTTTAAGCAAGGGTAAGATTTTATTAGTTCTAGGCCTCTAATACTATATTTAATTCTTATGCTAACAATCTACACTAGCTCTAGCATATAGGAATAACCTATCTACCTACCCTACTAAGGGTAACCATCTTCTCAAAAATTTATATCCAGCATGTCTTCTTCCGCCTTGACAACGATCTGCTTCTGGAGGAAACAATGCATACGAAAGTCCATCTCTCTGAAATAGGGAGAGATGATAAACAATAATAAAGATGCCGAGGAGAATAAACGAGTACAATTATGAAGTCCAAGGGAAATAATCAAATGCTAAGGAATTTTTAAATCAGTTGTGGATTGAGATACTAATACTACTAATCCTGATTACAGGCTCGCTCGGTATTGGAAAGTAACCGAAAAGATTTAATCATGACCTGCATGGGCCACCACAAAAATATGTAACGCCCCAGTCCCAAAATACGTAGGACTAGGAATACGTTATAAAACCCCTAACTCTAAAAACCATATTTCTCTATTATTAATTAATTATTTAATTAATTATTTTTAGTAGTTATGAGCTAAATAGAGAGAATATATTTTATTAGATTTTATTTTGAGGTGTTTGAGCATTTAGAGGACTTATGGAGCCATTATAAATTTTTCCTAATTTATTCCATGTAGGAGATCCTTTGGACAGTTGCTAGCTTAATGGAATGCACCAATATAATTTTTAAAATTTTCCATGTATATATATATATATATATATATATATATATATATATATATAAATACATTCCTATTGGATATTAAAATCGAAACCCAAACCCACTACCCGCTTGAACCCGGACCCATTAGGAGAAGGAAATATCAGCACCATCAGTAGCAAAAGCCAACTTTGCTTCCTTCTCCGCGCGTGTGAGTCATCCTATTCCACCGTCTCTAAACTCTATTATTACTAAACTCTCCTCCAAACCGAACCCAAAAACAAAGAAAGAAAGAAAGAAAGAAAGAGCAGCAGCAGTGGCTTTTAAGACCACTAAATTTCCCCCACCGCCTCTTATTCTCTATATATAAATTATTACTCTCTCAAATCCTAACCCCACTTCTTTCACTAACTTAACACAGTATTGAACGTGCACCATACAGAACTTTTTGCTCGGCAAATATACCTTGCCATTGTACTATTATTTATATTCCAGCTGATACATACATTTTTAATTCTGCTTATATAGATAATTTATTTATGTTGATTTTGGACCTATTTTATGAGACTACCCCAGTATTATGGAGCATCATTAGATTCATTGGCCGTGACACAGTTGTTACACGAGTTGTGAGTCTCATATAGATCATGGACTGCGTGACAGGTCTGGCCTCCTGTACGTATGAGCCGTGCGTTAGGAATGACTGCTGATAGAAACTTTGTATGCTAGTAGACCTGGCAGTTATTTAGAGGTTTTATCGTGTCATGGATGTGGCATGTTTAGAGCATGGGGTAGGGAGAACAACAAGTAAGACATTTGGGCTCCTTTGCACTTTCCTGTCACACGTACGCTCCTCCGGAGATACGCGGTTTGATGACCACTATATATATATTGCAGGCGGTCTCTGCCATTCAAAAGACGGTATGCTGATGGGCTCCTGATTCTTCGAGAGAATTATGCCAATCCCATTAAGGCCAGATAGCCCACGTGTTGGGAAAGTTGTTCTCAAACTGCATTCACTTAGACGGTTAGGCGACCCATTGGATGTTTATTTTCAGTACTTATTGGCATGTTATTATGTATCTTGTTACGTCCCTCTGAGGACCTGGTCCCTTTCCAGATATGGACGAGCAGGAGTATCCACAGGAGTACGGACCTGGACCTGACTCTACTTACCTGACTGAGGTCTTACCCTCAGAGTAGTTGTGATTATTTCCACTGTTTAGAGATTTTGTTGCTATATCAGTATAGTCGTTTTGTAGTGGATTTGTTTCCACCCGACTATCAGACTTGATACTTATCTTGGATATCCAGTTATTATTTAGTTCTTTATTCCTACTTATTACTTGTGTTGTGGATGAGATATAGATTGTGTGTGACTTGTTGTGACAGTATATTACCACTGGTGGATTGCATATTCATATACAACGTACATGTGTATATAATTTCCATATATTAGAGTTTATATACATATGGCTGGGCGTGTTACGTATTTCTAGTCCTACGTATTTTGGGACTGGGATGTGACAACGTAACATGCCAGCTACACATTCAACCAGACTCTGGTATGACTCGAATACGTATAAGCTGTATAATAAGGGTAACTATCTAAGAATACTGAGAATATCTATGTCACAATCCACATAAAGAACAAAATATCAAGAATGAACTGCATGTACTAAAGTCGGTCGCCCAGTAACACAAAAGCTCGAATAGACTCGAGAAAAAAATATGAGTCTATAAAAACTAGGCTATATTAGCAGATAAATTAATAATATGAATAAATGAATAGCATAACTCTGATAAAAATGATATAAGTACTTGGTATCAATGCCTACATGGCAAAGCAACCCAAATCAGCAACTCCAGGCAGGCTCCACAACGGTCTATGCTATAAAACTGGCAAGGGACCAGGTCCTCAGAGGGACGTAATAAGATACAAGAAACAACATGCCAAAGTAAAACAGTATAATATCACATACTCAAGGGTAAGATATTGTAACCTTCTAAGTGATATGCACATGAGAACATCACTCGTACTCAGGCTGAAACCACTACAGGCTCTGTGTCGGGGAGCCCATAAAAGCAAGTAATATCTAGTAGGGCTAGTAAATGTGCCAAAGATCTGAGACAGAGTCTAAGGCACATCTAGTAACATAGTATATATATATAAACATAATAAGCCTGTAGTATGGTGTGTTTCTCCCCACCCAATGTAATCTCACGTTCTCATGTCCACGATGTATCATGTCCATAACACGCAAGATCAGGACCTCTAACTAGTACCACGAGTCATAATGATATATATATATATATATATATATATATATATATATATATATATATATATATATATATATATATATATATATATATATATATAATATGCAAGTCTCATATCACGAGTCAATGAAAGTGATAAAATACTTTATTCCGGTCTTTGTGGATAATTACTTGAAGTCACATATATCTGAGTGTACCAACTCCAGAAGATTTGTGTATCGATTCACCCTTCTGAACGGCTTCCTGACAATCTTCGTCTGTGCACAGACTTCATTTTTCTCTACATCCTTACCCCTATATTTGGAAATAATGACTAGACTAGACATCTTGTTAATGCGTTTATAATGCACAAGTGCTAGTCTATTATGCCATAACTCAAGAGAATAACCAGAAGTAGAGACTGCATTGATGGAAACAGAAGGGATTGCAAGCTGCGGTTTAAGCATCCCTTCGATACAAAAAGCTTTTCCAAAGTATGTTCCCTTGTAGAAAATCACCATCTTACGGACATTGATATCCATCCTCAGGCCCGCCTTGCACAGCAGACTCCCAGAAACCAGATTCTTGGCGATCATTTGGTACATGCTTCATATTCTCCAGTGTAAATGACTTTTCAGAGGTCAGCTTTAGCACTACCGTCCCGATCCCCAGTACTGCAACTTGAGACTTATCTGCCATCGAGACTTTCTCAGAGGTAGACTCGTACTTGGCGAACAGCTACTTCTTAGAGCACACGTGGCAAGTTGCACCAGTGTCCACCCACCAGTCAGTGTCCATGCCATGTGATTCAACCTTCACAATCATAGCAACTAGGTTAAGCTCACCTTGCTCTTCGGTTTAGGCTTTGACCTGCAGTCACTCTTGTAGTGACCCTTCCTGCCATATTTGTAGCACGTCATATCAGTCTTCGACTTTGGCTTGAATGGAGCTGACTTCACCTTTAGCTGGTTGAAGTCCTTCTTCTTCTTCTTGTATAAAAATTTCTGCTTCCCTTTAGAATCACTTGCATATACCATTTTGGCCTTGGCCAACTGCTTGGACAAGGAGTCCAACTTTAGTTGTCCTCTGGCTTCATCTTTAATGTGAATCCAGAGAAGAAGATCTTCGAGCTGGATCTCCATTTTCTTGCGGTACATGTCAGTATTGAACTTGATCCAGCCTGGAGAAAGTTTGGTGACGATAGCCCCCACCATAAATTTGTCTTCTTGCTTCATGCCCTCTTCCTCCAGTTTCTGCTGCATCTTCAGAAGTTCCTTGATTTGTGGTAACATCACCTTCTCGTCCTCAAATTATAGAGTAAAAAATTTCTCGACGAGATATATTTTAGACATTTTTCGTCAGTTTTGTAGTATTTCTCAAGATATTCTCAGATATCTCTTGTATTCTCCTTCTTGTTGTAGGACTCTAACATCGAGTCGTCCATAGCATTGAGAATCAACAACCTGTAGAGGTTGTTGCCTTTCTTCCACTTGGATTGTGCATCATGCGTCATGCCAATGACAATCTCTCCCCTATCTTCAGGAATGGTAGGTTCATGATCAACCAACACATAAGCAACATTGACAAGTTAAAGATTCAAGGAGATCTTCATCTTCCAAATGTTGGAGTGTTCGCCATCAAACTTCTCAAGATTGTGAAAGCTAGTATCGAGAAGGTTTGAGCGGTTGTCCATTCTAACTCGGATCTTGTCTTGAGATTGTTAGTCCCGAAGATCCAGATCATAGTAGAGTAGGTCCACAAAGTAGAGACTCACATAAGAGTTCATCTTTACATAAGTTAGTGCACTAAGATCCACACAAGGGTTTCTCTACAGTGACACACAACTCCACAAAAGCACAAAACATGCAGGAACAAGTTACAAACTGTCGACCCAAAAAAATGTAAATACAACAAGAATCAGAAAACTATTTTTCTCTTTACGTTCGCAGACGTTACAACGAGAAGGAACGGAAACAAGAAAAGAAATACAAAAAAGTAAACTCCTTGCTGGGGTGATCAAAACTACCAGAGCTCAATGCAAGATTCGCGCTATACAACGAACTGCCCCCAAGATCTAGCAAGTCCACACGAGAACTTCTAGAACGCTCTTGGTCACCTTCGGATCACTCGAAAATAATTTGTGGAAGGGTGCTCACTACGACCGCATAACGCTCTGGTACTCTCAGTTTTTCCTCTTTTTTGAAAGAAAGAGAAGCTCTTATATATAAAGGAGAACATCACCTATGCGGCCTGAGAAAGCTTAAAGCCGCATATGCGCTATCCGACACCATGCCATATGCGTAGCCGTAGCCTCATGCGTCGCCAGAGCCGCATGCGTCGTCGCCGTTGTCGGTCACGCTGCATAGGACAGTGCCGTCAAACGCCGAAAGCAGCAGCCACTGTGCACAGACACCCTCGCATCGCATAATCCGGATAACACGGATAACCATGCGCCGCCAACAGCTGACCATGTCCACTCCACATGGGACTCGCTCATACAAGCTCGCTGGCCACATAGCGCCTGGCCACATATCTCCAGGTCGCAAAGCACCTTGAAGCGTCATGCGTGATGCTGACGTGCAAAGTGCAAAGTACGCCAACAAAGCGCCACTTTGCGCCCTTGAGCCCGAGTCCGAGTCGCTAAGCCCTTCTGGACTTGGCTCCTAAGAAAAACTTGCCAAAGGTGGTGACAAAATAAAGATTGTCATAATGGGGTTCACACTTAATCCCTCTAGGCCACATGGGCCACCACCCCATGTGCATATACCAATACTAAGAAAAGCTATATATTGAGATATACACATTTGTGGTTTTCTAATATAGGACTAAAACTCCCAAAGCAATTCGAAACACCAACATTTATGTTTCAAAATTGACAGAAGTTGATTTAAAAAGACAATTTATAAAATTATGATGTCAAAATCAAACAGTGAAAAGTTAATTTGTCAATAACATCCCAAATTTATAATTGGAGTGTCATTATGATAATATAGAAAAGTTAACTTTAATTTAAATTTAAGCAATGATTCAATAAACCATCCTTCTCGCTCCTACTTTCCTGTGTCAACATCAAGCCAAATTCAATTTGAATTTAAGCTTCGCTAAGAAAGCCTTAAGGTCTCGCAGAATATTGATATTGGAAAAGAAAAATTATTTCTTTCATATGTTTGAGTGTCAAAAAAAAATATAAGAAAAAGAAAAAAATAAAATAGGAAAAAAAATAATTTCTCTCATCCAACCAAAGAATTATTTTTCCATTATTAAAAAAAAATATTTTTTCTTCAATTTTTTTGTGTTTTTAAACACTGAAAAAACAAATAAATAAAAATTATAATTTTCTAAGAAGAAAATAAAAAATATTTAATTAAATTTTTTTTTTCTCCTTTTCTTTCCACGAACGAGGCCAAAAGTTGAGGAGACTTTCCTGTCAACAGCAATTCAAATTTAATTTGGCTTTAAGCTTTTCTAAGAAAGTCTTAAACGCTGACGAGAACGCTATTTCTAAAGTCCCCCTTGCCGCCCCTTCACGTGCTCCAATTATAGGTCATTCCCAGGAATATTTGAACGTTGAAGAGTTCCTTCTAGTCGCGCTGCTTGCCTATAAATACACCAAGCCTCTCTTCAAATTTACTCTCATCACAACACAAAAAAGTCCCTACTAGCTAGTATAGCTAGCTCCTCTTGTGTCCGGTTGACTTTAAGTACAACTCCTCCTCCATCGATCCAATTAAGTTTGCTATGGGGATTCCTCACAATGCTCTTCTCTCGAAGATTGCAACCAGTGATGGTCACGGTGAGAACTCGTCCTACTTCGATGGCTGGAAAGCTTACGAGAGCGATCCTTTTCACGCCACAACTAACCCTGACGGAGTTATACAAATGGGTCTTGCAGAGAACCAGGTACATATATATATATATATATATATATATATAATTACAAACAAAATTTTCCAATTTTCAAGTTTCGGTTATCAAAACTATATATTCTCGGTTCTTAAAAATGAAATTTATAACTTTCTTTATAAATTATGAATAATTTTGATAATCCATTTTAAAAATCCATAAAACAGCTAGCTCTTTATATAACTCGTTAGTTTTTAATTTGTTTGTTCAGCTCTGCCATGACTTGATGGAGGATTGGATTATGAAGAACCAGGAGGCTTCCATTTGCACGTCCGAAGGCGTTTCGGAATTCAAGAACATAGCAAACTTTCAAGATTATTATGGCTTGCCATCCTTCAGAGTGGTAAGTACATTCAGTTAAATATACCTAATTTTTCTTGACGATGCAATCGTACGTACGCATATACGTACTGGTGGTTGACGTGATTGCTTTAATCAAGATGGCCAGCTGGCCTGGTTCTTGGAAAATTACCTAGGCTAACAATGTTGACTTGTCGTTGTCGATGGAACCATGCAGGCCATTGCCAAATTTATGGAGAAGGTGAGAGGTGGGAGGGCCCGATTCGACCCGGACAGGATAGTCATGAGTGGTGGAGCCACCGGCGCTCAGGAAACGATAGCTTTTTGTCTTGCTGACCCTGGAGAAGCCTTCCTCATCCCGACTCCATATTATCCAGGGTACGTATACGTATATATATATCAACATAATTACAAAACTTAATTTTCTTCAATATTCTCCACTTTGTGAGCTTTCTTCTTTTTCTCGTCAGATCAGAGAATAACTGAATCAAATAGTTTCAGAATGTACCATTATAGTCATTTTCTTCATCTCAGTATATGAGAAATAACCAGCAAGCTAGATACAAGGTTCCACCATAAGCATTAAGGCTTAATTATATTCCCTGAGGTCAATGCTTTTGCTTTATTCTTGTTTCGATCATCTAATTTGCAATAATCATTTCAAAAATACTAAAGGAACTCATGAGTTCTTAATTTTAAAATCTCAACCATTAATACTCGTTGGAATACCTGCATCTCATCCTTAATTGTTTTCGAGGACCTAAACAGAAAAGTTCAAGGAGATACAAATGCAAGTTTTAATTTATTTGAGTTTCAAACCCTAATCATTTATCTTTAGTCAACCGTTAGCCAGGCTAGATAGTTAAATAGTAAGCTCGAGTCATCAACATAATCATTAGTCATTATGTTTCTTAATTAATTCTGAGGTCAATGCTTCCGGCTTGCCAACCCTTTAGCCAATGTCACGTTGACGTAATATGCCATTATGTTCTAAACTATATTTAGTAAAATTGATACATTTACAAATTACGCTCGGACGCATTCATCTATAAAGATGTACAACTTATTTATACTCTCAAAATTTTATATTTTTATATTTTCTGGTCCAAGAGTTTGTCAGTGTAAAAAATATGATCTCTATATATAATATAACAATACAAAAATAAAAATAAAATAAAATAATAATAATAATAATAATAATAGTTCTTGGTGAATACAATATTTTGCAGATTCGATCGGGACTTCAGGTGGAGAACCGGGGTGCAGCTCCTACCAATCCACTGCAAGAGCAGCAACAACTTCAAGATCACGGCAGCCGCGCTCGAATCGGCCTACCAGAAGGCCCAGAGTGACAACATCCGGGTCAAAGGCGTCCTCCTAACGAACCCCTCCAACCCACTCGGAACCTCCATGGACCGAGACACTCTCCGAACCGTACTTTCATTCACCAACACCAAGCAAATACACCTCGTCTGCGACGAAGTCTTCGCCGGGACCAACTTCGCCCAGCCCGGATTCATCAGCGTCTGCGAACTCCTCGACGACATGGACCATTGCAACCGAGAGCTCGTCCACATAGTCTACAGCCTGTCCAAAGTCCTGGGCCTCCCTGGGTTCAGGGTCGGAGTCGTGTACTCCTACAACGACGAGGTGGTCAGCTGCGCCCGGAAGATGTCGAGCTTCGGTCTCGTGTCGTCGCAGACGCAGCACCTCCTGGCCTCCATGCTGTCGGACGACGCCTTCACGACCGAATTCTTGGCGCGCAGCGCGCAGAGGCTGACGCAGAGGCACCGCGTCTTCACTTCGGGGTTAGCCCGAGTCGGGATCCGATGCCTGAAGAGCAACGCGGGCCTCTTCTGTTGGATGGACCTCCGGTCGCTCCTCAAGGAAGGGACGGCGGACGCGGAGCTCGGGCTCTGGAGGGTGATTGTGCACGAAGTGAAGCTCAATTTGTCGCCCGGCTCGTCGTTCCACTGCTCGGAACCGGGCTGGTTTAGGGTTTGCTACGCGAATATTGACGATGCCACCATGGACGTGGCGCTGCGGAGGATCCACAAGTTTGTGGACAGGGTGAGAGGTGCTGCTAGGGTTCCGCCGAAGAAGAAGAGTTGGGATCAGGCAGAGTTGAGACTGAACCTGCAGCCACGAAGATTCGAGGACATGGCCACCATGACACCTCGGTTCATGACTCCTTCTCGTTTCCTGACACCACGTTATTTGATGTCTCCGCATTCCCCGCTGGTTCAAAGCTGCTAGTTAAAATGGTGGTTTTAGTGGCTAAGGACATCAACATTCTTTTGATCTTCAACAATATCGTTTGATTTTTTTTTTTTTTCATCAAAGTGAATAAAAATGATGAAGTGTACTTTGTTACCCCCTTATTTCTATATTGCTAATTGTTATTTAAATATCTGAACTGTCAACTTTTCAATGTTTAATACCTTTGAATTGTTTTCTAGCTTTGATTTCTTCGTCTCTCCATTATTGTGTTGCTTTTTTCGAAACATATTGACTTACAATCAATAAAAGAAGACAAAAGTAAGTGTTAGGTCATTTTGCATTTTGGTTACCTTGTACACTTCTTGCTACCTTCTCATGCATGAGACTCTGATCTCTCGTTTTAGGATGATGACGGAGAGTCTTCTTGTGTAGGTAGTGGCAACACATGCGAAATAGGCTCCTGTGCTTCTGCATGTACTTACTCTTCATTCTCTTCTTTTATGAGTGGAACCAGGTGCGACCTCTCTACCGTTCGTAGCCGAGTTACAGCAGAGGGTTTCTTCAAACTATTAGCTTTTGAAGGAAGCAAGAGTAGCTTTGAAGGATTCGAACCTGCAAACTTCAGGTCATGAGCCTGATGAGTCGAACAATGGGAGTATGGCATGGGTGACTTCGCTCGCCTTTTCTTCGCTCTGGACAGGAGCGCTAATGGACACCGGTATCCAACATACGTTCGCAGTTCGATTTCCTCTTCTTTCGGGCTCTCCTTTGTGTGGCCAGTTTCAATCATGTTTGATCTAAAAGTTTTTTTCTTGCCTTTGCAGCATGTTTTCCATTCCAGCATACTTGGACTGGCCAAACCGCATAATCTTCTCCCCCCCCCCCCAAGTCGATTGAGAAAGCTGTGCTCAGTTAAGGAAGCTGGAGAATGACGACTTCAAGACCTTTCGTTTTGAAGCAGGGGCGAACATTCTTTTTTTTTTCTCTAAAGGCGAGCATTAGTGAGGAGAACAAAGTGAGGCGCTACATACGCAAAAAGCGCGAATGAGCGCCCCACGAAATTGCCCTCAAGGAAGGGATATTAAAGACGGCTGGCAATGGGTGACATATTTGAATCGAGATTAGCTTTACTACTTTTTCGCCCTATAGGAAGATAAGCTTCACATGTTACTTTTTTCGGCTTCCATCCAGAGATCTATATTCGATAATCCAACTCCTCCGAAAATCTATTTATGGCCTCATCTCAGCTAACCCTTTCGGGACCTTCTTTGGAGCGAATTCCCAAGTCATAACTTGCTACTTGGACATCCCATTGTCACGAGTTTTTTTCTACGTTTGTACTAATAACAATCTTCTCGTTTCTTGGGAGCTTGTAGACTTTGGAACTTGATTCATAGCCAATCAAAATGAACTTCTCACTCTTGTCATTGTTCGCCATTAAAATTTGGTATTTCTTTATCAACAAACTAAAGAAAGTACAAAGAGGTCATAGACAGATGATCTAGGTACAATTTTTGATTCTGGGGTGTGACGATGGACAAAAAGTGTTGTAGTGACTCTTTTACTCCGTTGACGGTCCGATGCGGGAGCGAGGAGGCTCTCCTCTGTTCTCTCTCCTGTGCCCAGGGGTGGTCTGGTCTCTCTGAAGCAGAAAAAAGCCTGCCTCTAGAACGTTCAAGTTGCTCCTATTTATAGCCATCGTACTGATGGGCCATAGGTGCCGCATATGCCTCTATTTGGTGGCCGCATAGGGCTCCTTCAATAGAATATGGTTGCAACTATAGCCGCATGCCATTGGCAGATTGTCACGTGGTCTTGGTTGAGATATGTTGTTGAAGATATCTCGGGGTAGTTGCGTGTATAACTTGGTCAGCTGGACACGTAGTCAGTACTGATTGCGGGAGAAATTATCTTCGGTTGTAACAGAAAGATTCTGCAAGTAGAGAGCCGCATAACGACTTGGCCGAATATCGTCGTGGACGTATACATACTCTCGTTTGGCCTTGGTCGAATGGACACTTCGGTCGCATGGCGTTGTGGGCGCATACGAGCTCTCGTCTGACTTTGGTCGAATGGACACTGTGGCCGCATGTTGATGAGGCTGTATGGGGTCGAAGCCGCATGGGCTCGTAATGACTAGGCCGCATAATAGAGGACATGTGGCCTGGCGTGTCTATCGAGGCCATCAATACGTGATGTGATTTTCTGTCTTTTTGTAGGCCACCCCTTTCACGAATCTCGAGGCGCTCAGAACTTTATGTCAGTCATCAGAGACTGCATCGAGGACTTTTGATGAGGCCTCTTACTCTGAGGCTGTCCAGCCGCATGAGAGCTATTTATTCACTTATGCGGCTCCAAAAGGCATGAGCTCTATGCGGCTCCAAGGGACATGAGCTCTATGCGGCTCCAAGAGGCATGAGTTCTATGCGTATTGCAAAATTTTCATTCTTCCACAAGACCACCTTCAAAGTTTTCAAAATGACAAGTTAGGAATAGTTTGAATAAGAAGCATGGCCGAGCAATTTTGGCCGCATAGGAAGGGCATGCCACATAGCCATGTTGCTGCATCCCAGGCTGTCAAGTCATTAAATATTTAGATTTGCTTTGGCCTTCGAGAGGATCTCTTGGGATTCTGCGTCGTCAGAAGATAAAGTGTCACAACCAATGGGGAGTCACCGTCGTTACGTGGATCGAGGTGGATCGAGATTCGAACAGCCGCCATTATTATCCATAGCCGCATATCCGAGCCTTATATAAAGGGGGTGGAGGAGAGAGAGAGAGAGGTTCTTTACAAACCCTCAAGTCTTCCAACTTTCTTCTCTTCTTCCTCCTTGCTGACATGGCTCCCAAAGCATCCTCCACAGCTGCTTCTGCCAAGAAGGCCCCCAAGGGGAAGGGCCGCGCTGTCGAGGCTGCCCCCTCCCTCTTTCTCAATGACGTTCAGCCGTCGATTAAGGGTAAGTTCTCCAGAGAAGAGGAACACAGAGACACATATGCACAGTTGGACGCATGGATTCATCTATGCACCAACTTCTCACTACCGCATGGGTAGCCCAGCCTCATGGGCAACCCGGCCGCTTGAATAACCCTGCCGCATAGATGGCCAAGCTGCATGACCCATTATGCCACATGGCTTACTCGACCACATGGGTGACTCGAGCCGCATAGCAGATTTATGCTACAGGCTGCATATCTTACTCGGCCGCATAGAGGTTCTATCCCGCATATGTATATTTTTTTTCTTTGATGATTCTGACCATGTCTCTTTGACTTGTAGTGATTTTTCCTACTACACCCTCCGGTGAATTGGTTCTTGGGCAAAACCTGCTGTTCTTGAACATGAATTTTAGAGACTTGGTTGGAGCCGCAGGAGGTAGTTTGACAACGATCTCCCGCCTAAACGTCAACAGAAGATAGTCGATTAAATGCCTTATTTTTAGTTGAGTCAGATAAACGCGGGGGAGATCCCCGCTAAGGATGGGACGTATTGTTTTAAGAAGCCGTACTTCTTGTTTGGGGACACTCTGGAGTTTTCTCATATGGGGCCGAACAGGGAGAACTGGTCTTTCACCTTCTGTAGAACAGAGATGACTTTTCCTTCCTTCGGCCGTCAGTTGGCTTTGTCGGACCTGAAGGTGATGATGGGTTCTCGGCATATGGACTGGGACTTGACCCCTGAGCAGAAGGGGGCCCCTCTGGGCAATGTCCGATGTGGGACCGGGCAGAGCAAAGGGGGATTTTACAGTACAAAGGAGTCACCTTCCTACAACTTGCTTGGATTGAAGCCCGACCTCGTTAGCAGTAAAATGAGGCCGAACCTAAGTATATATGTGTCGGGCACCTTTCTCCATCAGATTGCCAAGAAGGGCTCCTATCCTACCAGACAGTTATGGGTTCTTAGCTAGGCACTATCCTACCGGACAGTTACCGGAGATCCTGGCGGTGTACCAGAAATTGTGGTGCCATGATGGCATCTGTCAGCGGCTGTCGAAGAAGAAGAAGTCCTATGAGGGTTCGTCTCCCCATATCACTGCCTGGACTCACTATCTCTTTTCGAATCTGAAGGAGTCTAGCAAAGTTCACGCCCATACGCCGTGAACCACACAGGAAGTGGCCGACCTAATTTAGGCACAACGAAAACTGGCTACTGCTGAAGAAGAGGAAGTCGAGGGTTCCACGGATGAAGAAGAACTCACAGACGAGCTGGGTAATCTTGAAGAAGAACTCAGCTACTTTTGCATGGACATGCACAAGTTATCTGCCAAGGCCATGCTGGCAGGATACTTGATGCTCTGGTTACGCAACTACATCGTCCCATGCGAGTCCGGGACCATAGATAGGATCATTCGTCCTCTCATCCTTTCTGCCATAAAGTTGGTTTTCGGCCATAAGCTGGCCCTTTTACCGGCCATGGTATGCTGCATCCATAGGGGCTCCACCACTTCCCTCAAAAGTTCGAGGAACATCCGGGTAAGGGGCATTTCAACCGGATCGAGCTCCCTTATCATTATTTGATGGGTTGGCTCCTCCTGCATCATGGGTCCCTGATGAGCCCTGGGACCAACGAGGATATGGTGGCGGCTGACGCCGTGATATGCAAATATCGGGGGATGAAGTAAAAATTTAACACGGCCCTCGCTGGTAGGACGGAGCTCTCCTTTATGAATGGCTGAAGTTTCTTTACATTATAGGCGGAGTTCATGGAAGAGGAGAGGGACGTTGCCCATCAAGATACCGAGGGGCGCCTCGCCACATGTCTGAGAGGCTTTTTCGTTGGCTCCAAGCCATTCGTCCCTATCACTTGGTGTACTAGAACCGAGGTAAAAATTTTGTAGAGCCTTATCTACCAAGCCGATTTGTTTGTCAGTTTGGCAACACTCAGCTCCTGTTTGGTCACCCGAGCGGTTCCCTCGGATACATTGGCAGCTTGCTTGATGGGTCCGAGCATGGAGTTATTACAACACCACTGGTACCCAAACCCGATTTTAGTTGCCAACGGCCGGGGTAGTGCCAAGGATGCTGTATACGTCGACTAAGTACTATTGTACGGTCAATGCCCTACAGGCTGACTTCGTCCCGGAGAGGAGCTACATCGAAGATACTATGCTGATGCCTCCGGAAGAGAGAGTGCGCCGGACGTCCAAGAAAGGCAAGAGTGTTTTCAGGCCCCTGCTTGTGGACCTGGACCCCTCGACAGATGAGGCAACTTCTCCTTCTGATGACCCTCCTCCTGCTAAGCGTAAGGCAAAGGTCGGGATGCACCATGTCCATTATTCCAAGAAGGCAAAGACTAAGGTGGCCCCTGAGACGGGACCTGCGACAAAGTAGAATCCCTCTGCGAAGGGGACCAAGAGCGAGGTGGTAGGACCCTTTGCATCGGGGGTCTCTGAAGCAGACCCCTCTTTGGATGCTATAGCGGTACCCATAGAACCCCTTAGTTTGATTCTTTCTGGTCCTCTCTATAAATATCTTTCCTCTGGTCTGTTTGATCATTTGCAGACACAAGGAAGAAAGGACCGTCCTTGGTGGACGTATGCTTCGACAGTTTCTTACGTCGAACCCGAAGAGGAGACCACTCCGGAGTTCGATGTGGGCATCTCAGAACATGTTCCCGAGACTTCGGGAGCCCAGGGGCTAGACGCGGCTTGGGGGAGCCTTACACCCCTCTGGAGAACATTCTTGTGGATGATCTAGATGCCGTGGGAAAGGCTATGACGACACTGGGCGAGTCGCAACCTTAGTCGCCTGCCTCTGGTATGTTATTTTACAATTTCACGGAAGATCATATTCTTTGGCTTCAACTCTCCATTCTGCGGGTGAATCTAATCATCGATTGTTTTTGGATCTACAGGTGCTACCTCTCCCTTGCAGATAGTGGATGTAGCCTCTGAGGAAGGCGGAGAAGAGGAAGGGGGTAGCGAGCTTGTAAGGAAGAGATCTGAACCTCTCCATTGCTCTTCTAGAGGCGAGGAACATCCTGTCGTGCCCCCTACTAAGACTGTAGTAGAGGAGGTTCTTGTTGTTACAGGTCCTTCTGGTGTGGCGGCTGCTCCTCCAACCATTGTCGCTGGAGGTTCTACAGATGAAGTCTCTTTGGACAGCGGGATAGTAAGCTGCCACGATGAGGTCATTACTATTATTGAGGTCTCTGGGTCACCTCCTGAAGCTGCCATGACGCGATCTAGGGATGGTATACTGGTGGAAGCCGATGTGGCGAGGCGCCCTGTGTCACGTCCTAGTCCTAAAATACGTAGGACTAGAAATACGTAGCATGCCAGTCGTATGTATATGACAACTCTAATATATGGAAACTATAACACATACGTACGTTGTATATTGAATAATAATTCACAAGTGGTATATAATGTCACAAGTCACAGGCAATACTAAATCTCATCCAAAGAATCAAATAGAAATAAATAACCAAATATGGCAGTGGACCAAGTATGAAATATTCGAAAAGAACTAATAGTTGGGTATATACAAAGCCACTACCAAACTAGGAGATGAAAGAAAATATAATAAGTACATCATCTAATGATCAGAGAGGGTCGAAGGAAAGACCTCCTCGAAAGAGAATGAAATAACAAGTCCTAGTCCGTGCTCCTGCAAATAGTCATGATCGTCTATATCTGGTAAGGGACCAGGTCCTCAGAGTGACGTAACAAGATATATAAAAATATGCCGATAAAGTACTGAAAGTAAACATCCAACATGGTCGCCTAACCAGTCTATGTGATATGCAATTTAAGAATAACTTTTTTGCATATGAAATATCTGGCTAAAATAATAGGATGGACATAGTTCTCTCGGAGATCCAGGGGCCACTGGCATAACGTCTTTCGATCGTCATAGGCCTACAGTAAATAATGGGGTCATAACACCTCACATCTCCGACGGAGCTTACGGGCCAAAAAGGAAAGTATAAATGAGTCACATATGCTTACTTATTATTCTCCCCACCCAATGCTACTAACCGTGTCATATCTATAACATGCAAATACCTCTAGTAACTGCTAAGTCTTCTAGCATGCAATTCTATTAGCAGTTATTCCCTATCGCACGTCCCATAAGTATCGATGACCGGTCAATACGCAAGTCCGTGATCTATATGAGACTCACAACTCGTGTAACACCTGTGTCAGGCCATATAAAATATAAAGATACCTCAAAATCATGGGGTAGTCTCTTAACTGTAAGTCAATATGCATAATATAAATAAAAGATAAAGGACGACGCAATCATCGTTGCACCCAAGTCATTCTTGGACGCACAATTTTATATAGCAAATAAATAAAAATAAACAACAGAAAATAAATATGCAGCAAATGAATGTAACTAAGCAATACTGTTGTAACGACCCATTTTGCTAAAGCGAAGAGATGATTCAAATGGCGCTAGTGCAATGACCCGACCCACTTTGCTCAGCCAGAAGTCTTGCTTGAGGCAAAGGATTTCAAACTTGGCCCTTCAAGTGTTTAGACTTAGACTTTCAAATGCGCACTCGTAGTATCTCTTGATCGAGGTAAATCATCGCTAAGGTGGGTGGCTACGATAAACTTGTCTTTGCTTAGCCTGCACACTTAAAATACGGACGATACATGCTAGTTGCTAGTCGAATCACCCATTGCATGTTAATAAATAGTATAATGCACCTAGCTAAGGGAATAATTCCATCTTGTATTGCTTTCCTAGAACATGGTAAACAAGTAACTTGATAGTTTCCTTATGCGATGCACCATGTCACGACCCACACCCGAAAATCGGGCATGAGTCGTGGGTACGTCCAGCCTACGCCGCAGCATCGGCGGTAGAACGCTGTCTAGGTCAACTATCTAGATAATAATCTCACACAAAAATCGGGCATGACCTCTCCAAAAGGAGGGCAACCACACAAACAATATATATAATCTGCCAAGATCTCAACTCCAAACGGAGGAGCAATATCAAATGATAATCACAATATACTCAATCACGAATCTAAGCACGATAAGATAACACAGAGATCTAACAACTATAAAGTCTAACCACCAACTACTACTACAACAACCACAACATCAATAATAATAATAATAATAATACAACAATACATCATCCAAAATAATATACAAACAAGGTCTCAATCCAAAACCGGAGACAAATCCGGTGCTAAAAGCTAATAAAAACAACAATAAGATCCTAGTGATCCCGGCTACCAACCCGGAAATCACCTCTAAACTAGAGGGTCCCTGTCTGCACCATCGACAGGCTCAGGTCCATAAAACGTCGGACACCAATCCTCCGGATACTCTGAAAAATATGTCCAGTCAGGACTGGAGCAAGTACATCTCTAACAGCAGTTCCATTTAAATGATAAAAACTATAAAACAGTTATAGCAAGTAGCAAGAAAAATGGAGCAAGTATGAACAAGAAAATATGTAAGTCACTGGTGCATAAAGGTAAAGATGCATGGATATCAGAGCAAGATAGTAATAACTACAAGATACAGAAAATCTAAGCTAAGATCAAGTCCGTGCACATGAACGTGTAGTGAGTCCAGCATGAAAAATATGTAGTGAGTCAAGTCCAGAAACATGTAAGTGAGACAAGTCAAGAAATGCATGAGAGTCCAGACTATAAAGAATGAACTCGGTGTCTTTGAAATACTTGTTTCGACATGTAAACGGCTAGGGGTAAGTACGGCTCACCGCGCACTGGGTGCACGGCTGCTATCATTCCAGATTAGACCAGAGGGAGTGATTCCTGATGATGCCAGATAGGAATGTTTACATGTCTACTCGAGTATTTCCCCGCCCCGACTAATACAAGTGGATCCAAGACCCGACACGCAAATCAAGATGAGTCCAGCCTGAACATGAGTGATGCCTGTAGTGATGCCTGTAGTGATTCCAGAATAGAGGCCAGAAACATAAAATGTACGTGTCGCAAGTAAATGAATTCAGAAATATCAATCAGTGTCTCGTGTTGTGCCAGAATAATCATATGATACTATACTAGAAGCTGAATCATAATAATCATCAGATAATGAAAACTATCAGAGAATGTACTCGCCTGACGTCCTGAGCAACTGGCGATCCGAACCGGTGTCGCAAGAACCTAATGCGAAAAGCAAGGTTAAACAAGGTTCTAATGAGTTAAACAGATATAAAATAATTAAAAATAGGCTTCTAGGGTCGTTCTAGGTCAAACGGGTCAAACCGGTGAAATCTGGGTCAAGAAGTCAACTCTGGGTCCAAAAAGTCAACTCTGGGTCAAAACTAGGTCAAAAGTTGACTTTGGCGGTCAACCGAGTCAACTACGGTCAAGTCTGGGTCAAACTAGGGTGCTCCTGAAATTCTAGGTCAAACCGAGCTCATTAAGCTAGAAAACTCACAAACTCGCCTCCTTGAGATACCGGGATACCCTCGGTATCCGATACCTCAACCTAGGCCACGCACCCCGCCTAAACCCGCTAAAACCTATGCTAGCACACGTAATTATATACACATATACATATAAAAATCACTCCAATACTATTCCTAGGCTATTGCTCAAAAACCCCGCTCGAAACCCAATACCTTGGTTATCTTGAGGTATTGAAATACCTCGGTATCTCAAGGTATTGAGGTTTCGCTCTAAAACCCTCTAACTAGCTATCTAGCTATTGATTATGCACCTAGTTATTAATCTAGGCTAGGTAATATATATATCTATCATATTTATATATATCTAAGTAGGTATCTACCTATATATATAGATATCCACACAAATATACATATATACCCTTTACCTTACCTACACACATATATATACATCTAACTATAATATATATATCTAGCTCTAGGTATATATATATATATATATATATATATATATATATATATATAGGTATCTACCAAATACCTACCTATCTATCAATCCATAGATAGATTTATCTATCTATGTATCTACTAACTACCTATCTATCTTATTTACCTAACTATCAAACCCAATATCTAACTAATAACTTAACTATCTATCTATGTAATTATCTATATGTCTATCTATTTAACTAACTATCTAATCTACCTAGTACTCTATCTATCTATTAATCTAGCATATATATCTATCAATCTATCCATCTATCTATCATACTATCTATTTATCTAACTATCTAATCTACCTATCTATCTATCCATAGATATAGGTATCTATCTCTTTACCTAGCTATCTATTCATCTATCAATCCATAAATATATCTATCTAATAGATAAACATAAATCTATCTAAATGTCTAACTATCTACCTATCTCTCTAACTATCTATGCATCTATCTATCCATCTACCTATTGATCTAATATCTATCTTGCTACCTATTTATCTATTAAATCATAGATACCTATCTATCTATAACTCTCACACTAAGCTACCCCGCTCCCCGCCGCGAATGCCAAGCTGCTGCTGCTGCTCAAACCTGCTGCTGCTGCTGCTGCACTGCTGCGCTGCAGCGATCTGCTGCCGCGGCGCGCGCCGCGGCGCCTGCACGTGCTGCCGCAGGCTGCTGCTGCTGCCTCAGGCTGCTGCTGGTGCCTCAGGCTGCTGCGCTCGAGCGAACTGCTGCCGCGGCGTGCTGCCGCTGCTGCCGCGGCGTGCTGCGCCTGCAGCTGATGCTGCTGCTGCCGCGGCGTGCTGCCGCTCGAGCGAGCTGCTGCCGCGGCGTGCTGCCGCTCGAGCGAGCTGCTGCCGCGGCGCTGCCGCTGCTGAAATCTGCTGTTCTCAGTTTCAGCCCCTCCCTCTCATCTCACACACACACACACGACCACATACCCATATACATATATATATATATACATACATATATACATATATATAACTCTATAGATATATACACACACTAACTTATATACATTTTAACACACACACACACTCAAACACAAATCAACACACACACACACACACATAATTATATACAAACACATATCTATATATACATATAAACACACATCTACATATATACTCACATATATCTATATATATATATACACTAATATATATATCTATACATCTACACACACACACACTAACATATATACTAATATCTATATACCAACACACTCTAACATATATCTACACACACATATACACTCACATATCTATATATACATATATCTACACACATATATATATTTATACATAAACACACATACAAATATATATAAATATATATATATATATATAGACACTAACACTAACACAACACCACACACAACAACACACAACCCACACGCCCCACACACGCCCAACGACCCCGACACGTCCAAACACCTAAAAATATATAAAATATAGCTCGAAAACTCTAGCACACACTCCCCGATACTAACCCAACGCGCGCACAAGCCCGAAACGAGGAAACCGAGTCGAAATGGCCGTTCGGTCATTTCGACGAACACGTGGTGCGCGGCTCGGAAAACCTCCTGAAACGCACACCAAACGAACTCGGAATCGGCCCAAAATTTACCCACGCATCCTAAACGATGTCTAGATCCTAGAAAATGCACTCCCGCGTCGATTCTAGGTCCGTGGCGGAAACGCACACGCACTTGGAATCGGCGACGACGAAAACCCCCAAATTCGCCCGAAACGCCCGTTTCTCCGCGACACGGCTTCCCGTGTCCGAACGGAGACACGCACTCACCCTCAAGACACCCGACAACGTCTACCTAGGTCCATCTAACCTAGGACATCACCCAAAATTGGGCCAAATTCGGATTTCACCCGAAATTGACACAAAACCTAGTGTTAAAGTCTCTAAACCCAACCAAACTAGTTCCAACTTCCTCCCACGGGTAGCCTAAGGGTCTAGGAAGGTTCTAAAATATTAATTACACTATAAAAGAGTAATTACAAGGGGAAATTTAGGGTTTACCTCTTGGGAGTTGGAATCCCAAGCCAAAATCTCCAAATCTCTCCAAATTCACCTCCTACAAGCTCCAAGCCTCAAATCCAAGCTCCAACACCAAATCTAGGCTCTACCCACCTAGGTTAGGGAAAGATCTAGGGTTAGGGTTACATAAAGAAGAAGGAATGGAAGAAAGAAGGAAAAAAAGTGAACTTACTTGAAGTAGGAAGGAGAAAGGAAGAAGAAAAATGAGTGGAGAAGAAGAAGAAGTGAAGAAGAAGAGTGGGGGGAAGGGGAGCTGCTGTCCACACGGGTCTGGGAGTGAGGAGGGGGCCGGCCACAACACATATAAGGGTTCCACTAAGTCCAAATGACCAAAATGCCCTCCCGTAACTCGGTTTTGGGTTTCGGGGCTCCAAATGCACTCAAACTAGTTCCAAATCTCTCCAACTAACTTCCTAAAAATAAAATAAATATTCTAAGCCCCAAAATAATTCTCACAAGGGTGTGGGCTGGGTCGGACATGGGTCCACTAGGGTCTGACATGGGTCCAGGCTAGCCAAAATCCTAAAACAATCAAAATAAAAATAATAAAAAATAAAGCAATCACTAATTAAATATAAATATAATTAATTATAAATAATGCACAATTAACTAAATTAAAAATAAAAAAAATACCCGGCTCTGGAAATGGGGTGGTGACAAGCCTATCCTCCTTAGAAAATTTCGTCCTCGAAATTTATAGTCAATCACAATCTCTCTAGGTCAAACCCCCAACAATCACAGTCAAGAAATTCTACCTAAACAACATACAAGATCAGGGTCCTACTGGTCGTGTTATTACAGTCTCAATCGGGGTCACTACACTATCTACCACAGCACAAAGAAAAATCTAACAGGTACTAATGAAGCACACCACAAGGAATGGAAATGACAGGAAGAAGAAACAAGAGACAGACCTGCTAACCCGACATCCGTAGCATCGGCCTCCTCGACCGTCAACGCATAAGCCCTGCCCTGCTGGGGTGTATCCCTCTGCTGGTGCGGGGCATGATGCTGTGCCACAGATGGCCTAGCTCCAACTCTCTGATCCTGTGCTCCACCCAATGGAGGTGCAGTAGGGCAATCTCGCATCTGGTGAGCAGCGGATCCACAGAACAAACACACCTTCAGCCTCCTCCTACAAACATCCCAAGTGTGTCCTGCCTTCCTGCAGTAGGCACAAGTGGGCGCTCTCTGATCCTGACCCTGCTGCGCTGCCTTCTGCACATAGGGACGCTTAGCTGGTCCCGCACTACCACTGGCACTGCCTGAATCATCCCTGCCTCTCTTGGACTTGAGCTCCAAGTCATCCTCTGCTCTCTGAGCATCTCCTACTATCTGCTCAAAAGTCGCCTCGCGATCGCTCCTGGTCAAAGACTTGACCGCCATAACCAAGCCCTTGCGAAACTTTCTCGCCTTGGCTGCCTCACTCAAGCCATCCACAAATCTGCCCAGACGGCAGAACTCTGCTGCGTACTCATCCACCGTCATGCTCCCTTGGACGAGTGCCTCAAACTGGCTCTCCAAAGCACTGAGCGCCACATCTGGGAAAAACTTCTCCTTAAAAAGCCTCTTAAAGGCCTCCCAAGTAAGCCCTGGCGCTGCGATCCTCGTATCTGTGCGATACCACGTCAAAGCGAGGTCGAACATCTGACTGCCCGCTGCCTCTATCTGCATGCTGTCTGGAATCTGCGCCAGCCTGAAGATGCCCTCAATCTGCTCTATCCAGTCATCCGCGTACAGGATACCTTCTGTACCACGGAACTCCTTGGGCCGCATCCTCTGAAAGTCGATAATACTGCCTGGCCTCGGATGCTGAATCTGATCTGCCTGTGGCTGATTCTGTGCCACCCTATCCACTGCTGTCATGGCCACCTGGTGGGCGTTCTCAATGCCCAGCCTCATCACATCCACCTGACGGTGCTGCGCATCCATCATCTCCCTGAAGAACGCAAACAACTGCGCGGCATCTACTGGAGCAGGAAGTGGTGGAGGAACCACCGGAACGACTGGGGTAGTCCTCGGATCGACAGGTGAAGGAGAATCCCCGAGAGAAGCAGATGCTCCCTCAACCGTAGGAGTGGTAAGTGGAGCGGTAGCAGCTGCCTGAATACGAGCTGGACGAGAGGTAGCAGACCTCTCCGAGGCAACTGCTGGAACGGTACGATGGGATCGTGTCTTCGGAGGCATCCTGAACACAGATCAAAAGAAGTCAATACGGTGCAAGATACGATATCATCAAAGAAGGACATAATATTTCAAAAGAAGCAATTTCAGAATAATTAGATTGGAATTGTTCCTAGTCGTGATTGAGTACACTCTCATCCTAGATCCTAGATCCTATAGCAGGCTCGCAGCAGTACAACTAAGTTGTTGTACCACCACGACATCGCACTAATTGCGAATCGAGACCTGCATGGGGCCGCCACCAAAAACGTGTCACGACCCACACCCGAAAATCGGGCATGAGTCGTGGGTACGTCCAGCCTACGCCGCAGCATCGGCGGTAGAACGCTGTCTAGGTCAACTATCTAGATAATAATCTCACACAAAAATCGGGCATGACCTCTCCAAAAGGAGGGCAACCACACAAACAATATATATAATCTGCCAAGATCTCAACTCCAAACGGAGGAGCAATATCAAATGATAATCACAATATACTCAATCACGAATCTAAGCACGATAAGATAACACAGAGATCTAACAACTATAAAGTCTAACCACCAACTACTACTACAACAACCACAACATCAATAATAATAATAATAATAATACAACAATACATCATCCAAAATAATATACAAACAAGGTCTCAATCCAAAACCGGAGACAAATCCGGTGCTAAAAGCTAATAAAAACAACAATAAGATCCTAGTGATCCCGGCTACCAACCCGGAAATCACCTCTAAACTAGAGGGTCCCTGTCTGCACCATCGACAGGCTCAGGTCCATAAAACGTCGGACACCAATCCTCCGGATACTCTGAAAAATATGTCCAGTCAGGACTGGAGCAAGTACATCTCTAACAGCAGTTCCATTTAAATGATAAAAACTATAAAACAGTTATAGCAAGTAGCAAGAAAAATGGAGCAAGTATGAACAAGAAAATATGTAAGTCACTGGTGCATAAAGGTAAAGATGCATGGATATCAGAGCAAGATAGTAATAACTACAAGATACAGAAAATCTAAGCTAAGATCAAGTCCGTGCACATGAACGTGTAGTGAGTCCAGCATGAAAAATATGTAGTGAGTCAAGTCCAGAAACATGTAAGTGAGACAAGTCAAGAAATGCATGAGAGTCCAGACTATAAAGAATGAACTCGGTGTCTTTGAAATACTTGTTTCGACATGTAAACGGCTAGGGGTAAGTACGGCTCACCGCGCACTGGGTGCACGGCTGCTATCATTCCAGATTAGACCAGAGGGAGTGATTCCTGATGATGCCAGATAGGAATGTTTACATGTCTACTCGAGTATTTCCCCGCCCCGACTAATACAAGTGGATCCAAGACCCGACACGCAAATCAAGATGAGTCCAGCCTGAACATGAGTGATGCCTGTAGTGATGCCTGTAGTGATTCCAGAATAGAGGCCAGAAACATAAAATGTACGTGTCGCAAGTAAATGAATCCAGAAATATCAATCAGTGTCTCGTGTTGTGCCAGAATAATCATATGATACTATACTAGAAGCTGAATCATAATAATCATCAGATAATGAAAACTATCAGAGAATGTACTCGCCTGACGTCCTGAGCAACTGGCGATCCGAACCGGTGTCGCAAGAACCTAATGCGAAAAGCAAGGTTAAACAAGGTTCTAATGAGTTAAACAGATATAAAATAATTAAAAATAGGCTTCTAGGGTCGTTCTAGGTCAAACGGGTCAAACCGGTGAAATCTGGGTCAAGAAGTCAACTCTGGGTCCAAAAAGTCAACTCTGGGTCAAAACTAGGTCAAAAGTTGACTTTGGCGGTCAACCGAGTCAACTACGGTCAAGTCTGGGTCAAACTAGGGTGCTCCTGAAATTCTAGGTCAAACCGAGCTCATTAAGCTAGAAAACTCACAAACTCGCCTCCTTGAGATACCGGGATACCCTCGGTATCCGATACCTCAACCTAGGCCACGCACCCCGCCTAAACCCGCTAAAACCTATGCTAGCACACGTAATTATATACACATATACATATAAAAATCACTCCAATACTATTCCTAGGCTATTGCTCAAAAACCCCGCTCGAAACCCAATACCTTGGTTATCTTGAGGTATTGAAATACCTCGGTATCTCAAGGTATTGAGGTTTCGCTCTAAAACCCTCTAACTAGCTATCTAGCTATTGATTATGCACCTAGTTATTAATCTAGGCTAGGTAATATATATATCTATCATATTTATATATATCTAAGTAGGTATCTACCTATATATATAGATATCCACACAAATATACATATATACCCTTTACCTTACCTACACACATATATATACATCTAACTATAATATATATATCTAGCTCTAGGTATATATATATATATATATATATATATATATATATATATAGGTATCTACCAAATACCTACCTATCTATCAATCCATAGATAGATTTATCTATCTATGTATCTACTAACTACCTATCTATCTTATTTACCTAACTATCAAACCCAATATCTAACTAATAACTTAACTATCTATCTATGTAATTATCTATATGTCTATCTATTTAACTAACTATCTAATCTACCTAGTACTCTATCTATCTATTAATCTAGCATATATATCTATCAATCTATCCATCTATCTATCATACTATCTATTTATCTAACTATCTAATCTACCTATCTATCTATCCATAGATATAGGTATCTATCTCTTTACCTAGCTATCTATTCATCTATCAATCCATAAATATATCTATCTCATAGATAAACATAAATCTATCTAAATGTCTAACTATCTACCTATCTCTCTAACTATCTATGCATCTATCTATCCATCTACCTATTGATCTAATATCTATCTTGCTACCTATTTATCTATTAAATCATAGATACCTATCTATCTATAACTCTCACACTAAGCTACCCCGCTCCCCGCCGCGAATGCCAAGCTGCTGCTGCTGCTCAAACCTGCTGCTGCTGCTGCTGCACTGCTGCGCTGCAGCGATCTGCTGCCGCGGCGCGCGCCGCGGCGCCTGCACGTGCTGCCGCAGGCTGCTGCTGCTGCCTCAGGCTGCTGCTGGTGCCTCAGGCTGCTGCGCTCGAGCGAACTGCTGCCGCGGCGTGCTGCCGCTGCTGCCGCGGCGTGCTGCGCCTGCAGCTGATGCTGCTGCTGCCGCGGCGTGCTGCCGCTCGAGCGAGCTGCTGCCGCGGCGTGCTGCCGCTCGAGCGAGCTGCTGCCGCGGCGCTGCCGCTGCTGAAATCTGCTGTTCTCAGTTTCAGCCCCTCCCTCTCATCTCACACACACACACACGACCACATACCCATATACATATATATATATATACATACATATATACATATATATAACTCTATAGATATATACACACACTAACTTATATACATTTTAACACACACACACACTCAAACACAAATCAACACACACACACACACACATAATTATATACAAACACATATCTATATATACATATAAACACACATTCACATATATACTCACATATATCTATATATATATATACACTAATATATATATCTATACATCTACACACACACACACTAACATATATACTAATATCTATATACCAACACACTCTAACATATATCTACACACACATATACACTCACATATCTATATATACATATATCTACACACATATATATATTTATACATAAACACACATACAAATATATATAAATATATATATATATATATAGACACTAACACTAACACAACACCACACACAACAACACACAACCCACACGCCCCACACACGCCCAACGACCCCGACACGTCCAAACACCTAAAAATATATAAAATATAGCTCGAAAACTCTAGCACACACTCCCCGATACTAACCCAACGCGCGCACAAGCCCGAAACGAGGAAACCGAGTCGAAATGGCCGTTCGGTCATTTCGACGAACACGTGGTGCGCGGCTCGGAAAACCTCCTGAAACGCACACCAAACGAACTCGGAATCGGCCCAAAATTTACCCACGCATCCTAAACGATGTCTAGATCCTAGAAAATGCACTCCCGCGTCGATTCTAGGTCCGTGGCGGAAACGCACACGCACTTGGAATCGGCGACGACGAAAACCCCCAAATTCGCCCGAAACGCCCGTTTCTCCGCGACACGGCTTCCCGTGTCCGAACGGAGACACGCACTCACCCTCAAGACACCCGACAACGTCTACCTAGGTCCATCTAACCTAGGACATCACCCAAAATTGGGCCAAATTCGGATTTCACCCGAAATTGACACAAAACCTAGTGTTAAAGTCTCTAAACCCAACCAAACTAGTTCCAACTTCCTCCCACGGGTAGCCTAAGGGTCTAGGAAGGTTCTAAAATATTAATTACACTATAAAAGAGTAATTACAAGGGGAAATTTAGGGTTTACCTCTTGGGAGTTGGAATCCCAAGCCAAAATCTCCAAATCTCTCCAAATTCACCTCCTACAAGCTCCAAGCCTCAAATCCAAGCTCCAACACCAAATCTAGGCTCTACCCACCTAGGTTAGGGAAAGATCTAGGGTTAGGGTTACATAAAGAAGAAGGAATGGAAGAAAGAAGGAAAAAAAGTGAACTTACTTGAAGTAGGAAGGAGAAAGGAAGAAGAAAAATGAGTGGAGAAGAAGAAGAAGTGAAGAAGAAGAGTGGGGGGAAGGGGAGCTGCTGTCCACACGGGTCTGGGAGTGAGGAGGGGGCCGGCCACAACACATATAAGGGTTCCACTAAGTCCAAATGACCAAAATGCCCTCCCGTAACTCGGTTTTGGGTTTCGGGGCTCCAAATGCACTCAAACTAGTTCCAAATCTCTCCAACTAACTTCCTAAAAATAAAATAAATATTCTAAGCCCCAAAATAATTCTCACAAGGGTGTGGGCTGGGTCGGACATGGGTCCACTAGGGTCTGACATGGGTCCAGGCTAGCCAAAATCCTAAAACAATCAAAATAAAAATAATAAAAAATAAAGCAATCACTAATTAAATATAAATATAATTAATTATAAATAATGCACAATTAACTAAATTAAAAATAAAAAAAATACCCGGCTCTGGAAATGGGGTGGTGACACACCATATGCCTCTGCACAGTTTTAATGCTCGTACTAACCATGTTAGACTCGTGCTAGCGTAGTGGTTTATGTTTCTATGGTTTCGATGCTTGCCTGCTTCATATGCTAACTAGTACTCGCTTATCTTGTTCAATGCTAGTCTCGTAGATTTATGCCACGGTCTGGAATACAACACGAAACATGATTCACTCACATGAGGCAGAAAGACTATTAAAATAGTCGTTCTGAGCCAAGTAATAGAAAATATGGAACAACTTCGGGACCGTTGGGTCGCCAAGGTAGTTCCTATACTGGGAGCTGCAAATATGATAAAAAAACATAAAAGTAAGATGCAAGTAAAGAATGACTAAAATGAATGGTACTAAGAGAATGACACTAAAGGAATGGCTCGAGGAGCCCATAATAAAGAAAGATGCAAAGAACCAATGAGTCAGGAACGACCTGGGATGGCTTGTAGCGAGGCTCATTACCTGCGTCTACAACCATTATCGTTTACTCAGAAGAAGAAGATATCAAAAGAAAAAAAAGAACAAAATAAGAGAGACTCGCTTGGTCCCGAACGCTTGTGCACAAGATTGATTCCTACGGACGGGGCGTCGGGGCATCGGGACCGATCCAACCTAGGAAAAATTTGGTAGTCGCGCTAGTTGTAGCTAGCACGGATAAGTTCGGTCTATCGTCGGGGCACCGGAACCACCGTCTTATTGCGACTATATCTATAATGGCATATAGGCCAGCGACCCATTCATATAGATTAAGTCAGGCTCGATTGCGGTAATCCGCGTGCAAGTTATTATATTGCGTCTAAGAAATCTGAATCTGAGTAACCTGAGGAATGAACAAGTAATTCGTGTAACCTGAGTTTTATAATTATTTGAATAACCCGACTATCACGCCTAAATCTGAGTAACAAAGTAACTTGTCTATCACAATTTAAGCAAACTCGTGCACCTGATTTAGAAATATGCTCACAGCATACATGTGTTCCCTATGCGATTCCTTGAATTTTAATATATATATATATATATATATTCAGCTTTGGTTAACTTGGTTGTGTCATTGGACAAAAAAGTAAGAATGGTAAGTTGGTAGGTTTTGCCATGTTACCCTTCTATCGTACGACACACTGTCACACGAGTTAGGATTTGTATTTTATGCCATAAAACTGATCCTAAGGCAAAACTAGAAAGATAACTTGATAGTTTGTGCACAAAACTAGTATAACGTGTTTGGATTTGTCGAGCGGGCGAGAAGCTTCCCCACCAGTACATTCATGTACTGATAATCCACCAGATTGATTGCAGGGTGTGAGAGAACCTCGTTTGGTGCGGAGTATCCTCTCGTGCGCACTAAGGCATGGAGTTCTCTCTGGAGCCTTGGAGTATTGCGTCCGGAGCTGAAGTACATATATAAGACATAATATTGGAATATCGCCTATGTATCATCCCAAGTTGTAAGCCGCTTGGCACGTCTTTATAAGTGATAGAGAGAGAGAGAGAGACCTTGAGCATATTGTAATCTCGGTCTAGCGCTGCTTGTAACCTTATTCATTATCAATAAATGAGCTTATTTATGTATCATACTTGTGTTTATTCCACGCTTTCGTTATATCGACTTGGTGAACTAGTTATCGAAACGGCCATTTACTCGTTCATTCAAATTTTTGCTGTATTGGAGTATCTGTGCGACTCTGTGGCTTAGCTATTTCTCCGCATGTTCGGATCATGGCCTTCAATGGGCACAGCTTGTGCTCACACGATATCATGTCCTGATGGTAATGATCGTCCTACGGGAGCGCTGGCGCGGTAATTCGGGCCTAGCAGGGATGTCCAATCCTGGGGGAGATCGGGGCGTGACAACTGTGCAAGGTTTAAAAAATAAGAGAAAGCAAAATGGTAGAGAAAGGTCAAGTACGAATATTGTACCCCAACCTCGAAAAGGGGAAGATGCAACTCATGTATTAAATTCTAAGGGTCAGTTTGGTCTTGCTTAAGTAAAGTGATATGGCACGAATAAGTTTAATCACATAAAGTGCTTGCACATGGAATCGAGTTACAAGAAAATATGGTAGAGAAGATGACTATACGATATGAAGTATCGTTGATAGGAGGGAGGATGAACTGTCCCTTCTTGGATACATGGACGATCTTGAGATCTTTATGATCTAATAATCTAAAAAGGATGTCCCTCTATTCTATAAATTTTTCATAGCCACTATGCCTACATTTGTACTCGTTGAAGTCGCCAAATTTTAAATCCTCGAAATTCGTATCTAAGTTAAGTCAATCTTGACCATCTCAATTTTTAAATAACAAAATCTAAACCTAATTCAAATCTATCACAATTCCTCGAAATTAAAATAACCAATATTTAAATTTAAATTCAATCGATCATAATCTCGTCTCAATTTTAAATAATCAAAATTTAAATATAAGTCGAATCTATTATAACCTCCTCAAAATTTAATTAATCAAAATCAAATTATAATTCACGATCCAAGCTATCATAATCTCCTCTGAAATTTAAATAACCTAAAAATCTATTCCACCAAATCTTATTCCACGTTTTAAATTTTAGAATTTTGTAGTCATCAAATTCTAAATTCAATTTTCATCCTCAGCATTTTGAATAAGTGTTTCAATAATCAAAATTTAACATTTAATTCATTTCATCAAATTATAAAATTTTAAATTCAATCCATCAATGTTCATGTTTAGAATTCTATATTTATCCTCAAAATTTTAAATCGATAATTCAATCTCCAATATTCAAAATTTAAATCATATGCTCAAATTATAAATATTTGGTCCAATATATCCAAATTTTAAAATTTATTCCATAAGGCATTCTTCTCTTTAAAGTTAAATCCTCATTAACTTAATCATTCTTCTAAAAATTCTTGAATTTTTAAAATGACTTAATTCTCTCGATTACGGTCTAAGATTTTCACCTTCATATAACATTAAACTCAAGTTGACTATGCAACTCCTACCCAACTTAGAATTTATCGATCTATCACACAAGACTATACCTTTAAGGAAAACTTCCTCAAATTATTTAATCGTGTTATTCAATCCTCAAAAAAAAAATTAATACGAAATATATCACATATTTTACGCCCTTACTCATAAAAGACAACCACCCAGTAATGCGTACCTAGTAATTTTCATGTATCTAACTTTCGTCAAGTACGAGTGATTGTCTTTCCGAAATATCGGAAGAAGAAAACAATAATAAGAGTTCAAGGAAGATGTAATCGAATTCAAATACACAGTCAAAGTTGATTGAAGAATCCAAGAGAGTTTCCAAGTCAGTGGTGGATTGAGATCCTATTTTGATAACTTCCTATTCACAAGCACGTATCAGTACAGTTACATAACAAATATGATATACTCGGGCCTGTCTAGAGGAAAATTATATTTGTCTAATAAGCTAAGTCAACTATATCTCAATCCACGTAAAATAGTCATACGAAGAGCGAACCAAGTGCACTATGGTTGATCAGACATAATACACCGATTCTAATTAGACAATGTATTAGTGGGCGTCCCCAACAACACATATGTCATGAATAAGCTCGATAAAAAAATAATCTTGCAAAACTAGGCTATAATAGCAGTATTAGTCAAGATAGTCCAAAAATATAAGTATGTGATATGAAAGTACAAATAGTTCAAGTTTGTCAAGAATCTAAGACTCATCCGGTGTTTGTACGTCTACAGTTGCCATACTAACTTCTTGTCTAAGTATATGGTTGACCAGTTAGGGTTTGGACCGGTAGAATTCTGCAGTCTTGGTAAACTCTAACTTCTTACGCTAGCATACATTCAAGTGTCGTTCAATTATACCCTATTAGTTTATTTAACAACTACGGGATTCCAAGTTTCAAGACACGCTATCCAACTTACAAAAATTCAACTAGTATGGTAATTGCCTTATCGAGATTCTATAAAATTGCCTTGTTCATGTAAATATAGTATAAACTCTTGTTATGGTATACAAAGAAAAGCTCTTGGTACTATTAGGGTATCCTAGTGCATTATAAAATTTTCGAAGGTAATGGTCATCCTTAAGTCTTTGTTATAAGCAGTGCTTATAGAACAAAATATATTAATATCGACTAAATGATATTATATTTCAAACTAAGGGATAATCATAAAATAATAATCTAACCTAAAAGAACAAACTCAGTCTATCAAATTCTAACAACTGACAACAAAATCAGAATTTAAAATTAACAAACTATAATCCTAAATAACCATATTCATAATCACAATAAATAGGATTTCTTGGCCTATAATTAGAAGAGTAATGTGGCACGATATGATTTCCATCAACGTTTAAAGTCAATGGTTATGAGATTGCGATATTACGAGATTCACATAGAAGAATAATGAGTAAACCTCAAGGAGGAAAATGAAATAATTTGGAAGAAAAAAATATTCAAATAGTATTGGATTCAACGATCGTGGCACGATTTGGGGGCGAATGGATGTTTTGTTATCGCACAAAATAGCGAGCATCAAAATTTTAGGTTAGGGAATAACAAGATGTAAAAGTAAATATAGACCCTTGTTGATAATATAGTTTTATAAGAGGAGGTAGTATGCTAGTTCCCAAGGTCGGAGGATGATCGGAAAAGAATCTATTCAATTGCTAGGTTCCATTGATTATAGAATAATGATGATAAGGCTACGTTTGAGGGAATTGTAACTTATAGATAGTCAGATGATCATATGATTTCCTAAGAGGAGATATTTTACTAGGGCATGATAGTTTCCTAGATTGGAACGATTAAGAGAGAGATTAAGACCATTACAACATTGAATAAATAAAGTAATGCCAATGGATGATAAAGGAAGGATAAGTACTTAATGTGGAAGGTTATACCTCGGTCGATAACTTTTGAGTACTCAAATATGAATACACAAAGGATCACGGGTTCTAGGTAATATGCTAGGCTGAAAAGAGGGTATTCCTGTCGTACTAGGACATTAATTCCTTTATCTTGGTTCCCTAAGATAATGCTTTGCTAACTATCAAGGTATGAATCCAAATTTATAAGCCCTGTTAACTCCTATATTATTTTACTATGGAAGTTATGCTTAGCCCTAATATCAAACCTTAAATTTCTATTGGTTCCTCAATACTAGAGTCTAAATATAGCAAGAGTAAGGGTCAATCACTTACAGGTGTTGAATGCTTAAGGTTTATTCTTTATACTAAGCATTTGAATTGGTCAATGTTCTAGTTTGTTTCCTAAGAGGTATGTCATCCTAGTCAACTTCTGAGACCTTATAACAACATGGACTTCTACTCTGGCAGAAAATTATACGCACGAAATAATCAAGAAAGTATGTTCATCCCTCCGGGATAGAGAGAGGTGAGGAACAATAATAGTGAGGTCAGGGGAAAGAAGTAAATATAATTTTAAAGGCGAGAGAAAATAATTAGGTTCAAAGAATTTGAAATGTAATCAAGGAATGAAGTCAAATATGTGGATGAGATCCTATACACTAATCCAAAATGCAAGCTTGCTCAGTACAGTAACGTAATCGAGGCAATATACTGTCGACCTGCATAGGCCACCACAAAAATATGTCACGTCAAGTCCCAAAATACGTAGGTCTACCAATAAGTAGCATGTCAGCCGTATGTATATTGCAACTCCAATATATGGAAACCATAACGCATACGTACGCTATATATTGAATAATAATTCATAAGTGGTATATAATGTCACAAGTCACAGGCAATACTAAATCTCATCCAAAAATCAAATAGAAATAAATAATCAAATATAGTAATGAACCAAGTATGAAATAGTCAAAAAAAATAGTTGGGTGGAGACAAATCCTCTACCAAACTAGGATATGAAAAAAAATATAATAAGTACATCATTTAATGATCAGAGAGGCTCGAAGGGAATACCTCATTGAAAGAGAATAAAGTAGCAAGTCCTGGTCTGTGCTCCTGCAAATAGCCATGTTCGTCTAAACATGGCAAGGGACCAGGTCCTCAGAGGAACGTAACAAGATACATAAAAATATGTCGATAAAGTACTGTAAGTAAATATCCAATATGGTCGCCTAACCAGTCTATGTGATATGCAATTTAAGAATAACTTTTTCGCGTATGGACTATCTGGCTAAAATAATGGGATGGACATAGTTCTCTCGGAGATCCAGGGGGCACTGGCATAACGTCTTTCGATCGTCATAGGCCTACAGTAAATAATGGGGTCATAACGCCCCGCATCTCCGACAGAGCTTATGTTACGCCCCGGTCCCGCAGGCCGCCGATCGTCCTCGCATGGAAGTGATGCCTTGCAAGCCTAAAATGCTCTTGCACAAGGCTAAAGCTTTGAATAAGGGCAAGTAAGTTATTTAATACGGAAGCAGCGACACATATATTGCAGAAAAGTAAAGAACACAATGGCAAATAAACACAAGCATCTTTATTGATATTTGAAAGTGTTACAAGCAGCGCTTGGCCGAGGTTACAGATCGCTCAAGCACTCTTTCTCTCGATTACAATGACATCGTTCCATACATTATATCCCTCTATACAAAATCAGCTCAAAGCAATCTCGATACGGCTCAAGGCATCGACTACAGATTTCTGGGTCCAGGGGATGAGGCACGCCTACCGCTTCCTCAGACGATCCAGCACCTGAGAATAAGCAAACTGTTTGTGGGTCAGCACTTTGGAGAAAGTACTGGTGAGATAAAATAACTGAACAGAAGCAACACCCCCTGAAACCCACACTAAGTAAGCATGTAGCAAAATATTATATTACTAGTGATCTTGCTACTTTACCTATGTTCGTTACATACAGGAGGGAAAGAGTCATATTACTTTCTTTTTGGAAACATCTTTGAAAACAGAATCCAATACAACCAAACAATCGAGGCAAACAGTTCAAGCACGATGTACCAATCCGGGTATGCGCAGCGTGTCTCGTGAACTATACTGACTCTAGGGACATGCAGCATATAGGAACTATCATTCAATCAAGCACACAAGTTGAACTATCAATCAGAGGTCGGTCCCCGAGAAACTCAGGATCGGTAGCGGTAATCCATCTAACCAATGACTCATTTATCTGATTCTATTAGCAGCTGTGACTCATGGTTCAGCTCTTCACTAATAGCCATTGTCCGACCGATGCAAATGTATGAAATACTATCAGATAAACTCTAAGATGCACATGTTCATGGACAAGCAGGCTATATATATATATAAACTCTATGTGTTTCTTACCCCTTGCCGAATGGTTATGCCTGCAGTAGACATATAAGTTAGCAACATATGCATATATGAATATATGGTTCTCTTTTCCTGTCCGTCTCTGCATTAAATAGTTAGGTATGCAAGAAGGCTAGCCTAGCATGCTCCCTAACTACCTGAATGCAGCTATCTCCATGAACAAGCTAACTTCTCTAACACAGACTCAACTCTTCTTAACAGAAGTACCGTCTCCCATCTAATAGCCACGCCCCCTGGATCCCGTAGGACCGGAACATCAGGACGCATTATTAGTCTTACCCCATCAATCTCCATCCTCCAATCTAATATCCATACCCCGAACTTACGGCGCGTTATTAGTCTTCCATATTTCGTTTAGCATCCATCCACCGCAAGCTCCCTCTATAACAAGCATATCACATATCACAATAGCAACACAACGTGACAATGCAAGCTTTTAATCCATCTATCTCTTATCTAATAGCCGCACCTCCCTAGATCCCGTAGGACCGGAACATCAGGACGGGCTACTAGTCTCTGGACAAACAAGATAAGCATTTACTCTTTAATCTAAACAAACATACATTCCATCAAGCTTTAGCATTCAAGACAAGCAATATAAACATGATGACAAGCAAACATATGAACGATCTTTTAGTTGAAGCTAGCATGGCACAGGTCTATTTATCTCGTCAAGTTAAACATGCAGTTCTACTCTTTCCTTGTTCAGGGCAAGGTTCGTTCGATATCGATGTCAGTGTAACTAGCATGCAATATTTCTTATACTTAGCATGGCAATGGTTCTAACTCTTTTAGGCATGCAGGTTCTCGTTCTATCATTCATGCAAACTTATCTTATTAAGCAAACAAGCAATTCAAAAACTCAGATTCATTATTAAGGCGTACAAGAATCAGAGAATGCAGTTCTGCTCACTCACATTGATCAATCGTCTTGTGGTTCGGTCAGGAACTCTTCGAGAAGACTTCCGCTCGAGCAAGCAAAGCGACATCACTTGTATATAGTGCCTACGCGGACCGGGGCACTACAGCTTACGGGCCAAAAATAAAAGTGTAAAGGAGTCACATACGCTTACTCATTATTCTTCCCACCCAATACTACTAACCGTGTCATATTCATGACACGCAAATACCTCTAGTAACTGCTAAGTCTTCTAGTATGCAATTCTATTAGCAGTTATTCCCTATCGCACGTCATATACGTATCAATGGTCGGTCAATACGCAGGTCCATGATCTACATGAGACTCACAACTCGTATAACACCTGTGTCAGGCCATATGAAATATAAAGATGACTCAAAATTATGGTGTGGTCTCTTAACTATAGGTCAATATGTATAATATAAATAAAAGATAAAGGACGACACAATCGTCGTTGCACCCAAGTCATTCTTGGATGCACAATTTTTTATAGCAAAATAAATAGAAATAAACAAAAAAAAAAAATGCAGCAAATGAATGTAACTAAGCAGTACTGTGGCAAGGTATACTTTTATGACAAGCAATATGTGGAGTATGGACGTCCAGACGATAAGCACTAGAAACCGGAAGGTAGGGACTGAAAGAACGTCTCCGGATACTGAAATAAATATCACCAACGTTTCCAAAATGAGCGAGATAGTCATAAAATACTACCCTTTCATCCAATTTGGACACATAGGCAAAATGGTAATTTCGGATCAAACCGGTGTCCATATGTGGCCCACTTTGCACCAAAGTACGTGCCAATGATAAAGGTCTCTAAATAGAAAAAATTATAGGTCAAACAAATCCTAAACAATAATACAAACTCAACGGTATGTCCAATTTTCGATTCCGATGAGTCGATCACAAAATCGCTCGTCAAGTCAAACTGTGGGCCCCGCAAAACTGTCGTTCGGTCAACTGTCTCAGAATTGCGTAAAACTTGAATCACAGGACCAGCGTGATACCATAGATCCGTTGGTGCAAATTTTATCGCGTTCCGATGAGTGATCATAAACTTCTAGGAAACTTTGCAAAACGTCAATACAGAAGATTTTTTACGAATACGGGTTGATTCCGGTATGCACACACGTCCAAATAAACTTTCTCGAAAGCCCACATGTCCGGATATACCATATGTGCCTTTCGGTGTAATTAATACAAGATGAGGCAGCCTGTTTTGACGGGGCATACTCCGTATCATAAATTTTAGGGTTTTGATAAACAGGTTTTTTGGGTTTTTACCCATAATTTTTATTGGCAACTAATGGGTAATAATCTAAACTAAGTACATCATTTTAATGCTGCTCATATTGGCTTTATGTCTGTCCAATTTTTTTATACTAATTTTCAAAAACTTGTCAACTAGGAGCCTTCCTAGGTAGGGGTTGGGTCATGATTTTCTGTAAAAACAAGTTATACTTAAAATACAGTTTTCATGATTTTTCTAAAGTTCTAACCATCGATTTTAATAATAACTTTTTCCATTAGGCTTCAGATTCGTAAAATAAGTTAAGTGGACTTTAACTAGGAACAAGTAGATCGAATTTAGACCAAGTATATCGAGAGAAAGGCAACGACAAAGTGGGGCACCTGGCGGTGAAACTTCAAACAGAGCTGTTATTCTTGTCGGCAGACATGGTAGCTGCGCGTCAATTCTGGCATCCTACGGTAGGTGCAGGCGGCCGAGGAAGGGTCGTCAGTGGTCTAGGGTTTGTCTTAGAATTACGATGAATCATGTAAGCCAATACAGAATCACCATGAATAACTCAAGAAAGATTCTGTCATATAAAATAGTGTCAAGTGTCCTACGGTATAATGTACTTGGTAAAGTAAGCACGCAAAAATAGGATCATGGAATCAACTCTCTAAATGACGTTACACGACTCCGCGTACGACGTTGACACCCGAATCTTGTTCGGACGCTAAGCAACGTCTCACAGTCCTAGGTTGAACAGGTACATCATAGAAGTATATATATAGAAAGAACACAAACAAATAATATAATAGGATCTCTACAGGTTTGGCAAAGTACACTTGCCTGGGCTCTGAACTCCGTCAACTGCTCCTATAAAAGTAGAATCTGCAAGTACGCCTCCGAATGATGAAACAAACATCACCATTGCTCTCAGAATACTTGAAATATCTAGGATTGACTACCCATAAGTCCAATTTAGACACAGGGGCAGAATTGACAGTTTTGGGTCAAAACGGGGTCCACATGTGGCCCACTTCGCACCGAAAAATGTGTCAAAGATAACTTTCTCCAAATTTAGCAAATTTAGTGTCTACAAGTCCAGAACGATGAGACGAACCCAATAGAACATCCAGAACTGAATTTTGATGAGTCGGTCACGAAATCACCCGTCAAGTAGAACCGTAGGGCCTGTAAAATGGTGTTTGATCAACGTTCTCAGAATTGAACCAAACTTGAGTCATAGGACCAGCGTAAAGCTGCGAATTTGATGGCGCAAGTTTCATTATGAAACGAAAAGCACACACGAATATATGACAAGTGTCAGAATGGGCTGATACGGTATATTTCGACGGATACGCGTTGATTTCGGTGTGCACGCACATCCAAATCAAGTTTCATAAAATCTCGTACATCAGCGTTGACAATACGCACCTTTGGGTAAAATCCTCATACGACAAAGTTTCCTCGTTTGGTGGGACGCACCCGTATCAAGAAATTTTGGATTTACGAAATCAAGCTTTTGAAAGATTTTAGCAGTAAATAAATTATAGAATAAATCGAATTAAAAGAAAGTGTTTAAAGGGATTAAAACTAGGTTATGCTGTCCAGAAGTTTGTTCAAGTAGAATTTTAGCATTACGTGCCGTTATGGAGATAACGGAATTAAAACACACGTACTTGAAAAAGTTTATGTTCCTAAAAGTAAGTCATTTTTTTTCTGTTTTGTGTCTCAATTTATGATCAACACAGGACACGATAAACTAAACTATTTAAACAGGTTTTATGGGGGTCATGTGATGTGATCTTCACATAGGTTTCGACGGTTCATTGTTTGGTTAACTGTGTAGGAAGAAACAAAGATGGGAAGAAGGGTACCTCATTTTGGTCTTCTGCTCGTGATTTTGGGTTGCGGTTGTTCGTAGAGGCGCGCAGTGGCGGTCGACGACGATCGTCGGCGGTCGACGGTGGTCGTCTGTACACAGGGGAGATGTCTGAGGGGTGGTCTGGTCTATGGTGATGTATATATAGGGAGTGAAGGGGGGTTCGGTAATTGAAAGGAGGAGTCGGGGGTTTCGGGAAGATTAACGCAGGGGGTCGGGGTTACTGTAGCTGGGGGGTCGGGGGGCTGTGTCGGGTTTGGTTTAATATTGTAATTATAATTATTATTTAATACTATATATATATATATATATATATATATATATATATATATATAGGTTTGAACCCCAAATAATTTTTCAAAAAAATCTACAATACTTTAATAATAGTTGTTCACCCAAAAATATATTTTCTGTGTAATATTTATAATTAATTAAACATAGATATTATATGTCCATAAATTTTATATTTTTTTAATTAGCTAAAAATAATGAAAATTCTCCCTTAATCTCAATAATTACATAATACCAATAATAAAAATAATAAAATTTAAATATAAAAAATCAGGGGGTTTACAGCCACCTTCTTTAGACGCATGACTCTGAACCGTGGCACATGTATCTATATTTTTGTCTTTTCTCTCTGACACACTTTATGGCTTGTCACATCAATCACTTTATGTCACATCACTGACACTTTATTTATTGGCCGTCACTTTAACACTTGTCCCAAGGAATAGACTTTAACCCTGACTCCATATGCGGCTTGACTTCATATGCGACCTAGTGATTCATGCGGCCCTGAATTCATATGCGGCCTGACCTCATATGCGGCTAGAACTCCATATGCGGCCTTGATTTTTTGATTGAATTTTTTTTCTTTTATGAATTATGTTCGGTTAATGCTTGTGTTATGATTCTAAGAAAGAATAGATTTAATAACCAGACCTCATGCCAGACATGACCATGAGCAAAGATTTGGCTATGAATATGGCATGAGTTGAACTGAGATTTCAGTATGAACCCGACTAAGTGGATAGTGACTAACCGGCTATGTGCATGACATAAACCTTCGTGTTATAATATGATCTTGATTTATGTGACCCAATGTATAATCGATAATTGGACTCAATTATTGTATCTGTGCTGATACCACTATTGCTTGATATTTGTCCATAATTTAATATGGGTCGAGGTACGATACATCGTGTCACGTGTTAAGTGATTATATTTGGGTTGTGCATCGAGAATGCCTCCAAATTCCTGAACGCGTGATATTATAAATATATAATGTTTTCCCAGCACAGGCATAATAAGTGAGTCAAATACCAAAAGTGTGGCTAGGATGTTGATTGAATATTGCATAAACGCTTGATTGAATCCAGATTTGACTTCCATTGATTCGTATCTAGCATGCCCGTACTTGGTACGACATCTTAAGAAAAATTCTCATGTAGCCAGTCCTTGAGATTTTGAACACAACATAGGGCTAATTAGGTAACTAAAAGTGGTAGTGACGTTGGAGGGAACGGTATCCCGAGATCATGCCAACGAATCTTCCCATAGAGATTCATTCTAAGTGCGTTGTGGGCTGGCCACCACAGATACTGTATATCATCTGCATTGTTGGAGTGCAGTATCTGACCTATTATTATGCCGAGCCAATATTTCATTATAGGAATACTAGAACCGCTAATATCGTATTTTAGCGCAGTAGCCCTATGGAGAACTGGTGCATCTCGTGTAATACCTATTTTATTTATTTGGCTCGGTTAGCTCATGTTCGGCACTGGCGTGATCTGAGAATACCTATTATATATTATTTCTGAGATAACCTCAGACTCCAGCAAATAGCAAATCGTACAGATGATTGGCTGATATAAGAAAATGGACTTGGTTGTGATTGTATTATTTGGTTAGTAGACTAGGAAAATGGACTATCATATTGTGATGGTTCAACCATTGTCCTTGTTTAGTTGTAGGGTTGGACCTTTGCGCTAGGATATGCCATGGACCTAAGTTACGACAATGAACCTATGTATTATTACATATTATTCCTTGGGTTTTTGTTTCTCTATTTAATGCTTCCTTTGTGGTACTTGCTATTTGGGTTCTAACCCCACTGGTTTTTCATGGCCGTGTTTCAAGCTAGCACCCGAGGATCCAGCGTACCTTCTCCCAACTTATGGCGCGTACCAGGAATATGGTCGCAGAGGATAGCGAGTGTGTTTTCTTCTTTCCTGTTCATCATTGTACATTTACATCTTTTGGGCGTTGTCACGCCCCAATACCGAAATACAGAGACGAACATGGCCAGCTCTCCCTTACAAGGTATATAACGTTGTACGGCAGTCACGACTGTAACTAGACAAGGGGGTGCATACTACAAGCAAGTCACTTAGGGTCACATCGAACATCTATTGTCTTAATCAGTCAAATAAGAATAGTAAATATAGAACATATATGACAAGAAAGTAAGGCGTCCCAAACGTCCTGCCAAAACATTCAAGAAACCCGCTGTGCAAAAATGAGACGACTGGCAGAGAAACAAGAGTACATGACCATAATCAACTGCAGTCTGATTAATTACATTCATGTAGGAAACTAAATATCTAGATTCACGGCTAACAAGTGTCTGTGACTAAACGTCCAAAATGAGTAAAATATGAAATAACGAAAAGGGAGGAAGAGACCGACTCATTTCCCTCGGTGGCCATTCGCCTGGTACGTGCCATTATTCAGGAGAGAGTACGCTTGATCCTCGGATGCTGTCTCTAAACCTGTCCATGCAAAACCAGTAGTGTTAGACCTCAAATAGCAAGTACCACAAAGGAAGCACGAATGCAGAAATAAACCAGGTTATATATATATATATATATATATATATATATATATATATATATATATATATATATAGTTTTGTCTTATAGTTTCGGTTTACAGCCTATCGTGACACAATAATCTAACCCTACAACCAAACAAGGACAAGGGTTAAACCACCCCACCATGATAGTCCATGTCCCTAGACTATTTGACAGCAGATACAATACACAAACAAGCTCAGTGACATAATCGGACAATCACTTGTACGGCTTACTAGATGGAGTCTGGATTATCCCAGAGATATTATGTATATAGGAATCCTCGGATTGAACCAGGTACTAGCAGGGTTAGCCGAGCTACAAATCTTCGTATAGCACATAGTAGTATGCACTGGTCACTCGTAAGGCCACCGTGCTAAGATCACATAGAACACATAGTATCATATAATAGTCGGATATTTCTATCCACTAATGAGAATTTAAACAATATCTATGGGGACTATCATGCACACCGCAATTCAGATGACTGGAGATAGCTAGTTAGGCATGATCTCGAGATTTAATTTCTTCCCAATGCTCTACAAGTTTAGTTGCCTAGTTAACCCTAGTGTTAATTAGAATCTCATGACGTCGTCACATGGTACTCCCCTTATATGATATACCATAGTACGGCCACGCTAGATACGAATCCACTTTGTCACTTGATAGTTCAATTTGGATTCACCCCAACGTGATGCAACAATCAACAGATCCTAGCCACGCTTGGTCATTGACTAATCCTTATGTCCATGCTGGAGATTGAGTCATATCGCATTTCACGTAGCGCATAGGTACACCGCAGTATAAACCTGTAATATAATCGCGTAGGAACACTTAACAAGTAGGAACACATAGCACGTAGTAAGTATATCAGCACGGATACAAGTGGTTGGGTCATGACGCATAGATGGGTCTAATACTTTTGTAGTCATCAAAGTCACACATACAACTCATAATTCCAAAGGAACATTAAACCAAAACTAGTCCAATAAAATATGTGCAAGGGGTCGTATGTGCCCAGAAGGATCAAGGCTGCATGAGAATCCTGGCCGTATGATAATCCTGGCCGCATGGAGTCATGCCGCATGGAGTCAGGGCTAAGGTCTACTCATCGGGATAAGTGATGAAGCGACGAGAAATAAATAAAGTGTCAGTGATGTGATATAAAGTATGATGTGACATTAAGTGTGTTAGGATGAAAAGATAAAACCATAGAATAACGCACCAAGGATGCGCCAAAGATGCGCCAAAGATGCGCCAAAGTTAGAATCATAGGTCCAAGGAAAGGTGGTCGCATGCTCTACTTGCCGCATAAGTTCGATGTCACATGGAGTGTCTTTTGGACTTAGCAAATTTCTCATTTGTTCAGCGAGTGAATGCACAAAGTGTTCAAGGATACTTATATATATCAGTAGTCATGCATCCAACAAGATGAATGCATGCTGTCAATATGCGGCAAGAGTTCAGCCGCATAACCCACTCGGGCCACATAGAACTCTCCGTCGCATAGCTCGCTGGCCGCATGAAAACTTTGTCTTCTCCAACAGCAGGTTTGACCATGGCGAAAAAGCTCCAAAATCTGAAATTTATTTTCTTCATAAAATCTATATTTTAACTCCGAATTGAGTGAACCAAAAGCCAAAATGTTCAAAATGAAGTGCTCCATCCTTCCCAAAAAATATTTTTCGAAAATACTATAGTTTAGTAGATCAAAACCACAAAAAACTCAAGCAACCCATGAAACCCTAAGTTAGAAAAGTATATCTAAGCAAATTCATCCATCAAAATCTAGAACTTCAAGTATTAAAAGCGGTCAGAATCATCAAAAGCACATAATAGACTAATAAAATACAAGAAAAGAACAAGAAATAAAAATGAAAAGGTTTTTTTATGTAGTGCAAGGTGTACTTGCCTAGAAATAAAAGAAAGAGGGAAAACAAAGAATGAGGGAAGAGAGAGAAACAAGTTAGCTTATATAGCTAGGGTTTGAGGTTTAGACCATGGGTTCAAATTCATGAATAAAGCAACCCACAAATAAAACATGAACTATGCTAAACCAAAGAATAGGTCTAGTCTCCATTCATGAAACCTAATGATCATATAAGCAAGAAATACTCTAAGCAGGAATAAATACAAGCAAGAAATAAATATATCCCAAAATACTTATTTCAGGAACGGGGAGTGACATCTCTACCCACCTTAAAATATTTCGTCCTCAGAATTCAAACCCAAGGCTAACTAGAGAAATCAGAACAAGCACTACGCTAACTACAAGATCATGAAATCAAATTCAAGCATATGAAGAAACAGTGTCACATAGCATGGATAAACAAATTACGAGATTCGAGATAAGAAGGCATAATAATGAATATACTTTCCGAGTCGAATATGTACGAATACCGAGATCGAATATCATCCTTGCGCTCCCACGTTGACTCTCCCAAAGGGTGATGACCCCAAGCAACTCGGACAAGATGAATAGTCTAATTCTTGAGCACATTCTCCCTTCGGTCAAAAATGGATACGGGCTGCTCCTCATAAGACAAGTCGGTACCAACGACTAGCTCAGAATGGTCGAGGATATGACTCGAATCCCGGACATACATACGCAACTGAGATACATGAAATATATCATGTACAGCGATAAGCAACATCGCCTACCCACTCAAGAATATCGAATGGACCGACGTATCGCGGACAAAGCTTTCCACGAATCCTGAATCTAATGACTCCACGAGTTGGAAAAATCTGCAAGAATACGTGCTCGCAAAACTCTAATGGTCCACGATGCTGATCTGTCCAATGCCGATGCATATCTTGCGGAACCCGAAGTTGCTCTCTGATTTGCTTGACAACTTCTATTGTCTACGTGATCATTTTAGGGCCTAATATCTTTCGCTCGCCAATGTCATCACATGCCAATGGTGACCTACACTTTCTCCCATATAATATTTCGAAGGGTGCCATCTGGATTATGGCCTGATAACTGTTATTGTACGAGAACTCGACTAGATGTAGGTGATCTTCCCAAGACCCACCAAAGTCCAAAGTACAAGCTCGCAACATATTCTCCAATGTCTTGATGGTTCTTTCTGATTGCCCGTCTGTCAGAGGTTGGTAAGCGGTACTAAATCTTAACTTAGTGCACAAACTCTGGTACGAATTTTTCCAAAAATTTAAAGTGAACTGAGTATCTCGATCTGATACGATACTCACTGGGACGTCGTGATGTCTTACTATCTGTCGCATGTACATCTCCTCAAACTGCTCTATGGTTTTCCTACTGGGAAGGGAAGAAAGTGAGCTACTTTTGTGAGACGATCTACTATTACTCAAACTGTATCACGACCAATCGGGGATCTAGGTAAACTAGTCTCAAAGTCTATCGTGATATGTTCTTATTTCTATTTCGGAATAGAAAGCGACTGCAATAATCCTGCTGGTCTCTGTCATTCGGCCTTCACTTGCTGACATACCAAACACCGAGAAACGAATCTTGCTATCTCCCTCTTCATCCCATTCTACTAGAAATATTGTTTGATGTCTTGATACATCTTGGTACCTCATAGATGAATTGAATAATGGAAACTGTGCGCCTCGGTCATTACTTCTTGCCGGATATCTCCACTTGGTACACAGAGACGGTTTCTGAACCTAAGAGTTCCATCTTCATGAATAGTCAACTCTTTTCTAAGACCGGATTCATATTCCGCTTGAAGCTTCTAAACTTTCGGATCATCTGCCTGAGCTGCCTTAATCCTGTAAACCCCCTGAATTTTGAAAATTATTAAATCTTGGATTTTTCCAATTTTTTGGAATTTTCCGGGAATTTTCTGAAATTAGCCCGTTCCCACCGCGCTCACGGCCCGGCTGGCCTGCCAGCGGTAGTGGGAATTCTCCCGTTCCCTGGTAAAAAAGAAAATCAAGGTTCTTAATTATAAAATAATTTTTAATTGTTAATAAATAATATTAAAATATCATGGAAATAACATTTTTGGGTGTAAAATAAAAAACTGGACTTAGGATAATTTTTTGGATTTTTCTGGGCCTCAGACCTATTTTTAAATGCCTAAAAAACTAATTTTAATTAATTATATATTTAACTGTTTATTTATTATTATTTTATTTATTATTTACTTTATTTTTATTTTTATTTTTTTTATTTTTTTTCTTTCTCTTGGGCCCGGCCCGGCCCAGTGGGCCGAGCCCAGCAGCCAGCCCCAGCCCGCCTTCCTTGCGGGTCAGGCGGGTCTGTCCGGACCCGTTAGCCGCCCGATCCGACCCGCACGACCGTTTCCCCAGCCCCCACGCCGCCCGACTCTTCCGGCGAGCTCCGCGCGCAGCGCCGCCCGCTCCGGCCGGCTCGCCCCGCTCTCCGCGGCCACGTCCCCCTCTCGCCCCGCCTTGGCCGGCCTCCTCCGCCTATTTAAACTCCCCCTCTTTTTCTTCTTCCTCCCAACTCCGGCCGAAATCCTAGCCGAGCTCCGCCCTCTCCGCTCTGCCACCTCGCCTGAGACCCCCGGCCAGCCCCCAGCGCCGTCCTCCTCCCTCGGCGCCGCCTCCTCCTCCTTCCTCCTCCGTCTCCGGCGTCCACAGCAGCGGAGACAGCATCAGCAGCCGCAGCAGCCGCCTCCGCCGCCTCCGGCACCGCTGCCGACCGTCCCCGCGCGCCCTCTCCCCGGCGAGCCACCCTCGGCCTCCCCGCCGCCGTGCCGACCACCGGCCACCACCGCAGCTCCAGAAACCCTAACCCTAGGTTCCCTGTGTCCGACACGAGTCGGACACGTGTCGGACACGACTCGACCCTGATTTTCGGGTCCCCTTTAGGTACTCGTAACTTTTTGTTCGTAGCTCCGTTTTCAATTCCGCAAATTGCGTTGCGAAGCCTGTGTGACCCTATCGGTGCCCGGATAAACCGCTCGGGGCACCGCATCCTGTGGTGATCGCACACCGCGATCCAAAAACAGGGAAAACCAGACCCTGTTTTACCCCGGAACTGAGTACGCACCGCCAAACGGGACGACTTGGTCGCGTGCGGTCTTCACAGATACGTGCGCGTCGTCGATACGGACGTGTGAGTTTTCGCGGAAGCTGATTCGGGTGTGCGTGCACACCGGAATCAACGCGTATCCGCGGACATCGCCCCGTATCCGACTTTTCTGCAATTTGCCCTAACTTCTTGTACACTCGTCAGATCGAGACGAAACTTGCGCCATCGGACTCGTAGCGATACGCTGGTCCTGTGGGTCAAGTTTGGTTCGATTCTGAGAACGTTGACGAAATCGCGTGTCGTGGGCCCCACAGGCCCCGCTCGACGGGCGATTTTGTGTTCGGCTCATCGGAATCCAAATCTGGAAGTTTCGTTGGGTTCATATCAGCGTTCCTGACCTGTTGACACTAAGTTTGGTAAATTTGGAGACCATTGACCCGGACACATTTTTCGATGCAAAGCGGGCCCACCGGCGGACCCCGTTTTGACCCGAAACTGCCGTTTTTGCCCTTGTCTCCAAATTGGACCCAAGGACAGGCGTTTCTAGCTATTTGACATCTTCTGAACGTGATGGTAATGTCTATTTCATCTTTTGGACTCATCTCTGGAAATTTCCCCAAGAACAATTAATCAGATCCAAACAACAGGCAAGTACCTGCACTTCAAGTTAAATCTTTATATTGTGATAATTAATTCCCTGCTTTATTAGTACCCTTGATGATTACACCTAGCGTTAGAAATGCTGGATTTCATGTCTTGAATATTGGAGTTCATGTCTTGTTTTTCATGTCGGGTGGGAGAATACTAGAAGGCATGTAGTTTACCCTTCCCCTTGTCATGTTTAATAGCTGTTGTTACGCGACTGTACCTCAGCCGGATCCCAATTTTCCCTGTTTAATAGCCGTTTATGACGGCCGGATTAGCCTTATAAACCCTTACATGCCAACTATGTATTCTAAAAACAAACACAAGTTCACACAGTTAGTTTCTAGTCTTGTTATAATTCTTGCTGACTGTTGTAGTTTCATTTCCTGTCTCATTTATTTCTGTTTCTCATATTCCTGTTTACAGCATTAACTCTGAGATATTGATATTCTTTTATGCAGTTTCTCAACATGATATTCAATTTAATTATTATAAATATTTAGTTTAATCTTGTTGTGCACTGTGTACTTTGCTCCTTTCCTGACTGGATCTGTTGATTTAGGCGATGATGAGGACCTTGCCCCTACATATTATGGTCCCTATGAGGGGACAGATGATACTTATGAGGAGCCAGATCCCACCTAGGAGACCCCTGCAGCAGAGTAGATAGCAGTAGCTATTTCATTTATTGCTCTTTATCTTAGTAATCGGGTTTGTCCCCGATTTCATTCTGATTTCTGTACTAAACATTTGAATCCGTTGTCGCATTTATTTCAATTGCAATCTTAAGTATCTGTTTCTCATTATTATCTTGCCTATGTTATTTGTGAATGAGCTAGATTAGTTAATGTGGATTTGACCTAGACAGCGTACTACCGCCGACTCTGCGGCGTAGGCTGGACGTACCCACGCACTCGTGTCCGAATTTCCGGGTGCGGATCGTGACACGTTTTTATGGTGGCCCATGCAGGTCCTATCCTTAAATAGGGTAATACCCTAGGACAGGGTATGGAATAAGATTGAGGATTCTAGGAAAAGCTCATTCACAGTATAGTGTCCTTATTTCAATTTTTGATATCATTGCTGCTCAATTTTCCTATCGCCTTTGATTTTCAAGTAATCTATTTTGATCTTCCTATCCCTTAATCTTTCAGAATGGTCCAGACAAGGAACACAGTAGGAGGCACATCAGAACCAGCTGAGCAGAATGTGCCCGAGACTCTTGCACTCTCGCCGCCTCCATCTGTTCCGGCAGTTACTCTGGATGGGGCACAGCTACTTGGAGTGTTCCAGGGACTAGTAAAATCCCAGAAAGAACAGACTGCACTTCTGCGGACCAGCCTCTTAGAAGCTCTTAGGTCCCAGGAGTCGCCACTCAAGAGACCAGGGAGTGCCAAAGACTTCAAGAACCTTAGACCCCTGGAATTCTACGGAACTGAGGGCATTCTCTATGCCGATGAGTGGATAGAGAATGTCGAGAGACTCCTGAAGACTGCTCGGGTTTCTGATGATCTCAAAGTGGAGTCCGCAAGCCTGCAACTGTTCGACATTGCTCGAACCTGGTTCAGAGATGAACCCCAACTATCTGCTCCTGACCTCACCTGGGAGGACTTCAAGAGGCTATTCAAGGAGAAATTCTACCCCGAAGTGGCTCGGGAAGCTCTCGAAAGCCAATTCGAGAGACTGGAACAAGGTAACATGTCTGTTGATGAGTATACTGCTGAATTTAGCAGGTTGAGCCACTTTGCGGAGTACATGGTTCGTACCCCGGAGAACAGAGCCCGTAGATTCAAGAAGGGGCTGTCCCCGGATATTCGCCTTGCTGTCACCACCAGCCGAGCTCGCACCTATGAGGAAATCCTGAGCGTGGCACAAGGCGTTGAGAGAGACATGGGACATAAACTGAAACGAGAGAGAGATACCGGAAGTACGGGACCCAACAAACGCCATTTTCAACAACAACAACAGCAGAGGGCCCCGCAGCAAACTCAGCGTCCTCTCCCTCGAGCTCCAGCACCCCAACACCAGGCTCAAGGACAGAACCAACAAGCTGCTGCTTGTAACTTTTACCAAAAACAGGTCACACTTGGCAAGTCTGCAGGAAGAGGCTAGGTGCCTGCCTCTACTGCGGCTCAGCAGCGCATCAAATGAGGGACTGTCCTACTGCTCAAGGACGCACCGCTGCACCAAAGGCTCCAGCCCAGGCCAGGGCCCCAGCAGCACAACAGAGAGGACCCCCGTTTCCAACACAACAACAACGCTTTGTTCAGCACCAACAGCAGCAACAGAGGGGTGCACCGCAGCAAGGCCGTGCTTATGCAATGACTCTGGAAGAAGCTGAAGCCACAGCAGACGTGGTCACAGGTTCTGTGCTTATAAATTCAATACCAGCTATTACTTTGTTTGACTCTGGAGCTTCACATTCATTCATGTCAGTAGATTTCCTTATGAAGCATAGCTTAATCACTAAACCCCTTAGGAATTGTTATAAGATCATTACCGGTGGAGGAATCATCCCGGTTAGTAATGCCTGTAACAATTATCTATTACATTGTATGGAAGAGAACTGTATGCTAGGCTACTCGTAATGCCAGTTCCCAGTTTTGATATTATACTGGGTATGGATTGGTTGAGTCAACATCATGCCACTATAGACTGCCACAGAGGTAGTGTAATCTTCAGGCCCCCTGACAAGCCAAAATTTGAATTTGCTAGAGGTTCTAGAGAAATGGGTAATAACAAAATTTGTGGAGCCCTAGTAACAGAAGAATTGCCACTACCTATCATCTCCGAATATCTTAATGTCTTTCCTGAGGATCTCCCAGGCTTACCCCCTGACCGAGAAGTTGAATTCTCTATTGACTTAGTGCCAGGAGCAGCACCAGTATCTCAAAATCCCTACAGAATCAACAAGAAGGAGATAATAGAACTAAATGAGCAAATCAAAGAGCTAGAAGACAAATGCTTCATTAGGTCTAGTGTCTCACCCTGGGGAGCTCCAGTATTATTTGTGCCCAAGAAGGACGGAACATCCCGAATGTGCATTGACTATAGGGCCTTGAATGCTTTAACAATTAAAAATAAGTATCCCCTACCCAGGATAGATGACTTATTTGATCAGTTGAGTGGAGCTCGGGTATTTTCAAAGATTAATTTGAGGTCTGGTTACCACCAAGTAAGGGTGAGAAAGGAAGACATCCCTAAAACTGCTTTCAATACCCGGAACGGACACTACGAATTCTTAGTAATGCCGTTCGGGTTGACGAATGCTCCAGCAGTTTTTATGAACTTGATGAACAGAGTCTTTCAGCAATATCTAGATAAATTTGTAGTGGTCTTTATTGATGATATTTTGATCTACTCTAAGACCCCCGAAGAACATGAAGAACATTTGAGGCTAGCATTGGAGACTTTGAGGAAGGAAAAACTTTATGAAAAATTATCTAAATGTGCATTCTTCCTAGACCAAGTAGAATTCTTGGGACATGTTGTGACTGGAGATGGAATAGCAGTAGATCCTAAGAAGATAGCGGCAGTAGAATTATGGCCCACTCCAGACTCTGTAGCAGAGATTAGAAGCTTCCTGGGACTAGCTGGCTACTATCGGAAGTTTGTGAAGGACTTTGCTAGGATTGCTGAACCCATGACAAAATTAACAAGGAAGGATGAAAAGTTTACCTGGACTGATGAATGTCAGCATGCTTTTGAAGAATTGAAGAAAAGGCTGACTACTGCCCCTATTCTGACCTTACCTTCTGGAACCGGAGGATTCGCTATTTATAGTGATGCTTCTGGAAAAGGTCTAGGTTGTGTATTGGAGCAGAACAAGAAGGTAATAGCATATGCCTCTAGACAGCTTCGACCTCACAAAAAGAACTATCCAACTCATGATTTAGAATTGGCAGCTGTCATTTTTGCTCTTAAGCTATGGAAGCATTATCTTTATGGAGAAATGGTGGAAATATTTACGGACCATAAAAGTCTAAAATATATCTTCACTCAGAAGGAGCTGAACATGAGGCAAAGAAGGTGGCTGGAACTAATGAAAGATTTTGATATCACCCTTCAATATCATCCTGGGAAGGCCAACGTAGTTGCTGATGCTCTAAGCAGATATCCTATGGCGATGTACTTGACTATGGACAGACACTTGCTCGAGGACCTGGAAAGTTTAGGTATTGAGGTAATTATCCTAGGAAAAGAAGGCCAAATGATGAACTTGCAGATTCAGTCTACTTTAATAGACAAGATCAAAGAGACTCAGTTTCAAGACAAAGGCCTGCGAAGCCTTCGAGGTCAAGTGCAAGCTGGATTAGTGGAAGATTTCAAAATTCATGAAGACGGATCACTGAGGCATGGCGATAGATTATGTGTACCTCAAGGAGACATAAGGAAAGAAATTATGCAAGAGGCGCACAGATCGCAATACTCTATACATCCAGGAGCCAACAAGATGTACAAGGACCTGAGGACGCATATTTGGTGGCATGGCATGAAAAGAGAAGTAGCCAGGTTCGTATCTCGTTGTTTAGTGTGCCAGCAAGTCAAGGCAGAAAGACAAAGACCTGGGGGATTGCTTCAACCACTACCCATTCCGGAGTGGAAGTGGGAACATATTACAATAAATTTTGTTTCTGGGCTTCCAAGGATACCTAGTGGAAAGGATGCAATCTGGGTGATAGTGGATAGACTGACCAAATCTGCACATTTTCTACCTTTTAAAGTAGGGCTATCTACAGAGAAGCTGGCAGATTTATATATCAGACATATTGTTAGGTTGCATGGAGTTCCAGTAAGTATTGTCTCCGACCGAGATTCAAGATTCACCTCTCACTTCTGGAAGAGCTTACAAGCCAGTTTGGGGACTCAACTCAAATTCAGCACAGCTTATCATCCCCAAACCGATGGACAATTGGAACGTACAATCCAGACACTTGAAGATATGCTTCGTATATGTGTTCTGGATTTTGGAGGATCCTGGGAAGACTATCTACATCTTGTGGAGTTCTCTTATAATAACAGTTACCAAGCAAGTATTGAGATGACTCCATTTGAAGCTCTGTATGGACGAAGATGTCGTACCCCGCTATCATGGGACGACGTTGGAGAAAGAGCCCTGTTGGGACCAGAGATGGTGATCGATTCAACTGAGAAGGTAAAATAAATAAGGGACAGACTTCGAGTGGCTCAAGACAGGCAACGACATTGGGCAAATAGCCACCGAAGGCCCTTGGAATTTGAGGTAATTAAATTTATGAAATTCAAGTCAATTTAAATATTTTGATTATGGAACTAAGACTTGATTATGACTTTATTAAATGTTGGAGAGCTGGTATTCTTAAAGATTTCCCCGACACGTGGCACCATTAGGTTCGGAAGGAGTGGAAAACTCAGCCCAAGATTTATTGGACCTTTTGGCATTCAGGAGAAAATCGAAGAAGTGGCATACCGACTGGCGTTGCCACCCTCTCTGGATGGATTCCATAACGTCTTCCATGTGTCGCAGTTGAGAAAGTACGTGTCAGACCCCAGCCACATTTTGGATCACTCAGAGCTCGAAGTAGGCCCAAGTTTGACTTACCAAGAGCAACCCGTGGAGATACTGGATCGATCGGAGAAAGTTCTACGGAACCAGGTCATTTTTCTGGTTCGCGTAGCTTGGAAGCACCATTCTCCCGGCGAATCCACCTGGGAGCGAGAAGACGAGATTAGAGAGCGCTACCCCTATCTTTTCGAACCCTGAGGTATATTTGAATTTCCGGCCTTTCCTTTCGTCCCATTGTTATTCTTAAATTTCGAGGACGAAATTTTTATAAGTTGGGTAGGTTGTAAACCCCCTGAATTATGAAAATTATTAAATCTTGGATTTTTCCAATTTTCTGAAATTTTTTGGGAATTTTCTGAAATTAAAATCAAGGTTCTTAATTATTAAATAAATTTTAATTGTTAATAAATAATATTAAAATATCATGGAAATAACATTTTTGGGTATAAAATGAAAAACTGGACTTAGGATAATTTTCTGAATTTTTCTGGGCCTAAGACCTATTTTTAAATGCCTAAAAAACTAATTTTAATTAATTATATATTTAACTGTTTATTTATTATTATTTTATTTATTATTTACTTTATTTTTTTTATTTTTTATTTTATTTTTTTCTTTCTCTTGGGCCCGGCCCGGCCCAGTGGGCCGAGCCCAGCAGCCAGCCCTAGCCCGCCTTCCTTGCGGGTCGGGCGGGTCTGTCCGGCCCCGTTAGCCGCCCGATCCGACCCGCACGACCGTTTCCCCCAGCCCCCACGCCGCCCGACTCTTCCGGCGAGCTCCGCGCGCAGCGCCGCCCGCTCCGGCCGGCTCGACCCGCTCTCCGCGGCCACGTCCCCCTCTCGCCCCGCCTTGGCCGGCCTCCTCCGCATATTTAAACTCTCCCTCTTCTTCTTCTTCATCCCAACTCCGGCCGAAACCCTAACCGAGCTCCGCCCTCTCCGCTCCGCCACCTCGCCTGAGACCCCCGGCCAGCCCCAGCGCCGTCCTCCTCCCTCGGTGCCGCCTCCTCCTCCTTCCTCCTCCGTCTCCGGCGTCCACAGCAGCGGAGACAGCATCAGCAGCCGCAGCAGCCGCCTCCGCCGCCTCCGGCACCGCTGCCGACCGTCCCCGTGCGCCCTCTCCCCGGTTAACCACCCTCGGCCTCCCCGCCGCCGTGCCGACCACCGGCCACCGCCGCAGCTCCAGAAACCCTAACCCTAGGTTCCCTGTGTCCGACACGAGTCGGACACGTGTCGGACACGACTCGACCCTGATTTTTGGGTCCCCTTCAGGTACTCGTAACTTTTTGTTCGTAGCTGCGTTTTCAATTCCGCAAATTGCGTTGCGAATCCTGTATGACCCTCTCGGTGCCCGGACAAACCGCTCAGGGCACCGTGTCCTGTGGTGATCGCACACCGCGATCCAAAAACAGGAAAAACCAGACCCTGTTTCACCCCAAAACTGAGTACGCTCCGCCAAACGGGACGACTTGGTCGCGTGCGGTCTTCACAGATACGTGTGCGTCATCGATACGGACGTGTGAGTTTTCGCGGAAGCTGATTCGGGTGTGCGTGCACACCGGAATCAACGCGTATCCGCGGACATCGCCCCGTATCCGACTTTTCTGCAATTCGCCCTAACTTCTTGTACATTCGTCAGATCGAGACAAAACTTACGCCATCGGACTCGTAGCGATACGCTGGTCTGTGGGTCAAGGTTGGTTCGATTCTGAGAACGTTGAAGAAATCGCGTGACGTGGGCCCCACAGGCCCCGCTCGACGGGCGATTTTGTGTTCGGCTCATCGGAATCCAAATCTGGAAGTTCCGTTGGGTTTGTATCAGCGTTCCTGATCTGTTGACACTAAGTTTGGTAAATTTGGAGACCATTGACCCGGACACGTTTTTCGGTGCAAAGCGGGCCCACCGGCGGACCCCGTTTTGACCCAAAACTGCCGTTTTTGTCCTTGTCTCCAAATTGGACCCAAGGACAGGCATTTCTAGCTATTTGACATCTTCTGAACGTGATGGTAATGTCTATTTCAGCTTTTGGACTCATCTCTGGAAATTTCCCCAAGAACAATTAATCAGATCCAACAACAGGCAAGTACTTGCACTTCAAGTTAAATCTTTATATTATGATAATTAATTCCCTGCTTTATTAGTACCCTTGATGATTACACCTAGCGTTAGAAATACTGGATTTTATGTCTTGAATATTGGAGTTCATGTCTTATTTTTCATGTCGGGTGGGAGAATACTAGAAGGCATGTAGTTTACCCTTCCCCTTGTCATGTTTAATAGCTGTTGTTACGCGACTGTACCTCAGCCGGATCCCGATTTTCCCTGTTTAATAGCCGTTTATGACGGCCGGATTAGCCTTATAAACCCCTACATGCCAACTATGTATTCTATAAACAAACACAATTTTACACAGTTAGTTTCTAGTCTTGTTATAATTCTTGCTGACTGCTGTAGTTTCATTTTCTGTCTTATTTATTTCTGTTTCTCATATTCCTGTTTACAGCATTAACTCTGATATATTGATGTTCTTTTATGCAGTTTCTCAACATGATATTCAATTTAATTGTCATAAATATTTAGTTTAATCTTGTTGTGCACTGTGTACTTTGCTCCTTTTCTGACTGGATCTGTTGATTTAGGCGATGATGAGGACCTTGCCCCTACATATTATGGTCCCTATGAGGGGACAGATGATACTTATGAGGAGCCAGATCCCACCCAAGAGACCCCTGCAGCAGAATAGATAGCAGTAGCTATTTTATTTATTGCTCTTTATCTTAGTAATCGGGTTTGTCCCCGATTTTATTCTGATTTCTGTACTAAACATTTGAATCTGTTGCCGCATTTATTTCAATTGCAATCTTAAGTATCTGTTTCTCATTATTATCTTGCCTATGTTATTTGTGAATGAGCTAGATTAGTTAATGTGGATTTGACCTAGACAACGTACTATCGCCGACTCTGCGGCGTAGGCTGGACGTACCCACGCCCTCGTGCCCGAATTTTCGGGTGCGGGTCATGACAAATCCTTTCTATAATAGTATATTGTACCTGTAAACTAGCCAATACTCCTATGTCTTGTGAGAGTACTATCTCAATCCCTAATTCTCGAAGATCTTCTAAGATATGTCGCTGCGATGTCAACATAAATGTACTACCTCTCCTTCTAAGAGCATCCGCTACCATATTTGCCTTGCCTGGATAGTACTGAAGTTCCACATCATAGTCCTTTATCAATTCTATCCACCTTCTTTGCCTCATGTTCAAGTCCTTCTGGGTGAATACATATTTTAAGCCCTTGAGATCTGTAAATATTTATACCCGATCACCATACAAGTAATGCCTCCATAGCTTAAGCGCAAATAGTACCGTCGCTAACTCCAAATCGTGAGTCAGATAAGTTTTTTGTGATCTCGAAGCTGCCATGATGCATAAGCTATCACTCTTCCATGTTGTATCAATACACCCAAGTCCTTTGCCTGACGCATCGTAATACTCTGTAAACCCTCCAGAACCTACTGGAAGCGTGAGATTCGGAGCTGAAATTAATCTCTTCTTCAATTCTTTAAATAATGTCTGGCACTCTACTGACCAGTCAAACTTAGCCTCCTTGCGCGTTAATCAAGTCAGATGTACTAAAATTCTTGCAAAGTCTGCTACGAACCTTCTGTAGTATCCTGCCAATCTTAGGAAACTATTTACTTCAGCTATTGTCTTAGGAAATTGCCAATTCTCTACGGCCTCAACCTTCTTCGGATCTACTGTGACTCCTGCACCAGTGATGATGTGACTTAAGAATGATACTTGTTCCAACCAAAACTCATACTTGCTGAGTTTTGCATATAACTGGTGTTCTCTTAGAATCTGTAAGACCTTCCGAAAATGCCCCTCATTTTTCTCTTAGCTACTGGAATAAACAAGAATATCGTCTATGAAAACCACCACGAACTGATCTAGGTATGGCATTAAAATATGGTTCATCAAATCCATAAATATTGCTGGAGCATTAGTCAGTCTGAATGGCATAACTAAAAATTTGTAATGTCCATATCGTGACCTAAATATTGTCTTGGGTATGTCTTGCTCCCAAACTCTTACTTGATGATACCCTGATCGAAGATCGATCTTGGAGAAAATCTTGGCTTTACTCAGTTGATCAAACAAATCATCGATCCTTGGTAATAGATACTTGTTCTTCACTGTTACAGCGTTCAACTGTCTGTACTCGATACAAAACCGTGATGACCCATCATTCTTCTTCACTAGAACTACTGGAGCTCCCCAAGATGATCCACTAGCTCGAATAAACTTCTTTGACTTTAGTTCCTCTATATGTTAGTACAGTATGTCTAGCTCTGATGGTGCCATTTGGTAATCTTTGTAAGATATTGGCCCTGTTCCAGGGATCAATTCTATACAAAACTCAACGTATCTTACTGGTATAACCCTGGTGGTTCTTCCGAAAAGATGTTTAAGAACTCCTTAACTATCTCAGGGAGTTATTCTTCTACTAACACTGTCGCTGCAATCCTCTCTTCATATTGGCCTTCTACAGATCTGTCTAAGGTGAAACCTTTCGTGCCCAGGATACTAAATAATATCTTACCCTTAGGGCAATATATATTAACATGACTGTCTCTCAGCCAGTCCATGCCTAAGATAACGTCAAAGTTACCCATATGGAACTCGATCAACCGTGCTGGTAGTGAGCGCCCGTACACTACGACCGGACACGTTATACATATTCTACTAACTTTTACGAGCCCATTACCAGTGAGTATATTCAACCTCTCTAGCAACGCCTCAAACTCCAATCCAATACGTGTCGCAAATCGTGCAGATATAAATGAATGAGATACACCTGAATCATATAATTCTACAGCAGGAAAAGATATGACAGAAATGCTACCTGCCATTATGTCGCCCGATGCTAAAGCCTCATCCAAAGATAAGGTGAATGTCTGTCATTGGCCCTGTTGTTCTCCTCGCTGTTGTCTCCCTTGGTGACGCTATTGTGGCCTTTGCTAGCCCTACTGCTGGTTCTACTGCTGCTAGTACATCTTATTTTGTGTCAGTAAAGGATGCCGAGCTAATGGCCTTACTGCTATTGCTGGCCCTCTCTGCTGGGATGCCCCTGGTGCTAGCAGTGCTTGTAAGTGTTGGACTGGCCTTTCTGGCCTCTGCATCATCGGACAATTAGCAATCCGGTAATTTGGACTGCCATATCTCATACACAACCCATTGGCTGCCCTACATACATCTCTAGTATGGCCTCCCTTGCCACAGTAAGTGCAACCCACCAGTGCTCCCTGGCGCTGTTGTTGTTGCTGTTGTTGTTGTCTCGGCTGCTGTCGAGCCGGTACTGTCATCACCGAAATTGTCTTCCTCTTCGGTGCTGAATCATGGATGCGAACGCCTGGTGATGGTGCTTATGTCCGCGGTACTCCTCCACCTTCTCTTCCACTCTGAGAATGAGACCTCTTCTGGCCTCTTGTCCTTGCCAAAACCTTTGCATGGTATGCTCGTACCTCCGAACTGCTAACAGTACCTCTTCATAAGTCTGGTAGTCGTGCCCCTCTACTTGTTATAAAATCTCTATATGAAGTCCTTGCTGGAACCTCATTGCTCTATCCAACTTCGTAGCCAGCATAGTTGGAGCGAATCTACTCAGCCTGTAAAACTCGGCTGCATATCCATCCACTGTTCTACCGGCCTGATTGAGACCGATAAATCTCTATTGGAGCTCATACTACGCTACGAGTCCAAAATATTTAGCCCAGAATCGAGTCCTAAAACTATACCAAGAGATGGGATGCCTCAAGTCAACCTCTACTGACGCCTACCAGTCACGGGCAAGGTCTTAAAGCTGCAATCAAACTTGATCAATTTGTTCATCAGCCGAAACCCTTGATACTGCCATAATGACCTCAATATCTTGTAACCAGGCATCTGCTGTGATGGCGTCCTTCGTGCCATCAAAGTACCTTGGGTTAAGTTGGCAAAATCTAACTGATGCCCCCGAATCAGTCCTTCATTCTCTTTCCAGGGCCGTTTGCAAACCCCGACTCAACAAGATATTATGTTCTTATTATTTAAACTGCTGATGCTGTTGTACCGCCATCTGGTATTGCTGTGTAGCCATCATTTCTTGGAGGATCTCTAGTAATGTCGGGGTGTCAAGTACCACTGGTACTGGTAGTACTACTGGGGGTACGGGTATTTCAAGGGTTGGTTGCTCGATATGTCCCACTTCTGGTTTCACTGTGTCAGCTTGTTCAATTTTTGGCTCTATTCAAATTTGACTCTGAACAGGTGCTACCTCCCATTGTTGCCCAGGGAAATCCTGTCCTGCCATGCCTGGTGCTCCAGCAATTGAAGAAGCCCTAAAGAAAAGGACAAGAACCATCAAGAACAGGACGAGAAGGATCAAGTAGGCAAGCAGTTTAACAGTTCAAGCGGTGGTATCGAGGAAGATGAAGCAAGATATCAAGGGGGACAATTTTTGATTGGGACTACTATGACCATAACACCCCACAAGTCTAAAAATATAGACATACATGGGCCACCACTAAAATCTTGTCACGCCCCAATACCGGAATATGGAGACGGACATGGCCAGCTCTCCCGTACAAGGTATAGAACGTCGTACGACGGTCACAGCTATAACTAGACAAGGAGTGCATACTACAAGCAAGTCACTTAGGATCGCATAGAACATCTATTGTCTCAATCAGTCAAATAAGAACAGTAAATATAGAACATATATGACAAGGAAGTAAGGCGTCCCAAATGCCCTGCCACATCATTCAAGAAACCAACTATGCAAAAATGAGAAGGCTGGCAGAAAAACAAGGGTACATGACCATGATCAGCTGCAGTCTGATTAATTACAATCATGTAGGAAACTAAATATCCAGATTCACGGCTAACAACTACCGGTGGGTAAACCCCCAAAATGAGTAAAATATGAAATAACGAGCAGGAAAGAAGAGATCCACTCATTTTTCTCAGTGGCCATTCGTCTGGTGTGCGCCATTGTTCAGGGGGGAGTACGCTTAATCCTCGGGTGCTGGCTCTAAACCTTACCATGCAAAACCAGTGGGGTTAGACCCCAGATAGCAAGTACCACAAAGGAAGCACGAATGCAAAAATAAAATCAGGTTATAAAATAGATACATATATATATATATATATATATATATATATATATATATATATATATATATATATATATATATATATATAGTTATGTCTCATAGTTTCTGTTCATAGCCTATCGTGACACAACAATCTAACCCTACAACCAAACAATGACAAGGGTTAAACCATCGCACCATGATAGTCCATTCCCTAAACTATTTAACTACAGATACAATACACAAACACGCTCAGTTACATAATCAGCCAATCACTTGTACGGCTTACTAGATGGAGTCTGGGTTATTCGAGAGATATTATGCATATAGGAATCCTCAGATCGAACCAGGTACTAGAAGGGTTAGCCGAGCCATAAATTATCGCATAGCACATAGTAGTATGCACCGGTCCCTCGTAAGGCCACCGTGCTAAGATCGCATAGAACACATAGTATCATATAATAGTCGGATATTGCCATCCACTAATAAGGATTTAAACAATATCCATGGGGACTATCATGCACATACCAATTCAGATGACTGGAGGTGGCTACTTAGGCACGATCTCGAGATTACATTCTCTCCCAATGATCTACAAGTTTAGTTGCCTAGTTAATCCTAATGTTAACTAAAATCTCATGGCGTGGTCACATGGTATTCCCCTTATATGACATACCATAGTACGGCTATACTAGATATGAATCCATTTTGTCACTTGATAGTTCAATTTGGATTCACCCCAGCGTGATGCAACAATCAACAGATCCTAGCCACGCTTGGTCATTGACTAACCCTTATGTCCAGGATGGAGATTGAGTCATATCACATATCACGTAGCGCATAGGTACACCGTAGTATAAATATGTAATATAATCGTGTAGGAATACTTAGCATATAGGAACGCATAACACGTAATAAGTGTATCACCATGGATACAAGTGGTCGGGTCATGACGCATAGATGGGTCTAATACTTTTGTGGTCATCAAAGTCATACATACAACTCATAAATTCCAAAGGAACATTCAACCAAAACTAGTCAAATAAAATATGTGCAAGGGGTCGCATGCGCGCAAAAGGATCAAGATCGCATGAGAATCATGGCCGCGTGAAAATCCTAGCCGCATGGAGTCAGGGCTAAGGTCTACTCCTCGAGATAAGTGATGAAGCGACGGGAAATAAACAAAGTGTCAGTCATGTGACATAAAGTGTGATATGACATAAAGTATGATTTGACATAAAGTGTGATATGACATTAAGTGTGCCAGAAAAAAAATATAAAACCATAGAAAGATGCGCCAAAGATGCTCCAAAGTTCAGAGTCATGCGTCCAAGGGAAGGTGCCACATGCTCTGCTTGCCGCATAAGTTCGATGTCGCATGGAGTATCTTTTGGACTTATCGAATTTCTCATTCGTTCAACGAGTGAATGCACAAAGTGTTCAATGACACTTATATAGATCAGCAGTCATGCGTCCAATAAGATAGACCCATGTTGTCAGTATACGGCAAGAGTTCAGCCGCATAACCCTCTCAAGCCGCAAATCACTCTCAGCCGCATAGCTCGCTGGCCGCATGAAGACTTCGTCTTCTCCAACAGCAGGTTCGGCATTGGAGAAAAAGTTCCAAAATTTGAAATTTATTTTTTTCATAAAAACTACATTTTAACTACGAATTTAGTGAACCAAAAGCCAAAACATTCGAAATGAAGTGCTCCATCTTCCCAAAAACTATTTTTCGAAAATACTATGTTTTAGTATATCAAAATCACCAAAAACTCTAGGAACCCGTGAAACTCTAAGTTAGAAAAGTAGATCTAAGAAAATCTATCCATCAAAACCGAGAACTCCAAGAATTAAAAGCGGTCAGAATCATCATAAGCACATAATAGACTAATAAAATATAAGGAACAAAAAATGAAAATTAAAATGTTTCTCTATGTAGTGCAAGGTGTACTTGCCTAGAAATGAAAGAAAGAAAGAAAATTAAGAATGAGGGAAGAGAGAGAAACAAGTTAGCTTATATAACTAAGATTTGAGATTTAGACCATGGGGTTAAAATTCATGAATAAACTAACCCACAAATAAACCATGAACCATGCTAAGCCAAAGAATGGGTCTAGTCTATATGCATGCAACATAATGATCATGTGAGCAAGAAATACTCTAAGCAGAAATAAATATAATCAAGAAATAAATATATCCCAAAATACGTATTTTGGGAACGAGGAGTGACGGGCGTTTAGCCACCGGCACCTGTTAGTTGGCTCGTATGGACATTAGTCTCCTTACATGATTGTATTAAATCAGGCTGCAGCTGATCATTGTTATGTACTTTTGTTACTCTTCCAGTTTCTTATTTTGCATAGCTGGTCTCCAGAATATTTCGAGAAAGCATTTGGAACACCTTATTTCTTATCATATATGCTATATGCTTACTGTTTCTTGTTTGAATGATTGAGACATAAAAGTTCTTGACCTTAGGAGACTTGATTATTGCATGCACCCCCTTGTCTTATACAGCCGTTATCACCGTATGATGTATATCACCTTGTACAGGGTAGCTGGCTATGTCCATCTCTGTATTCTGGTATTGGGGCGTGACAGTACGAGAATCCTGAGGTCATGGCCCAAGAAGTTGAGCGTCGGGCCCAGAGGTGTAATGTCCCACTCTGCGTCGGCATTATGTATCAAGGTGAGTAGGCAGAATTTCGTTCTCTGATTCTTGCATGCCTTAATAATAAATCTGAGTTTTTGCTTGCTTGTTTTTATAAGAGAATGATAGAACCTGCCTTGCATGCTAATAAACGAACTCACCTAGATTATCTTTGAAACGAACATGTCTGCTTAATAAGAGACTCTGAATCGCTTGTCTAAAAGTATGTGTTTGCATGAACATGTTCCACTATCGCCTATGCTCCGAGAGAACCATATCGTGTGCCTGAATAAGTTCAAAGATAAGGCGGCTTACCCCGCAACAGTAAAATATCGTCTGATGGTTCGTCTCGTCTGCATACTATAGTTTATTTGATAGTGTTTCATGCATTCGCATCGGTCAGACAATGGCTATTGGTAGAGAGTTGAACTGCATGTGTCACGGTTGCTACAGAGATAGTGGAAAGCAACCATGAGTCACAGCTGCCATTAGCATCAGATAAATGAGTCATTGGCATGCTGGACCAATATATGCCGATCCTGAGTTACTCGGGGACCGCACTACATATAGCTAGTTCATCGTGTTGGCTTGGATAGAGGACTGCCCCTAAGATATGCATTTATGTCTAGTTGTGCATTTGTCCCTAGAGTCTTTGAGTACAACTCATGAGACATGCTGCACACATCCTAAAATAGAACATCGGCTTGTCTTGCTTATATCGCATATAAAACTATGTTTTCTAAAGATGTTTCCAAAATAATATAATATGACACTGTTCAATATTGCATGTAACGAACCTAGGTAAAACTAGAAAGATCACTAGTAATGTAATATTTTATAACATGATTACTTAGTGTTGGTTTTAGTTAATGCTTGCTTCTGTTCAGTTGTTTTATCTCACCAGTACTTATAAAAGTGTTGATCCACTAACAGTTTACTTGCTTGCAGGTACTGGATCGTCCGAGGGAGCGATAGGCGTGCCTCAATCCCCAAGACCCAAAATCATGGTTTCGATTGCCCCGAGTTGCTATCGTATAAAGGGGCATAATGTATGGAATGATGCCTTTGCTAAGGGAAACCCAAGTCCCTCGGTTTGCCCCGAATACTCAGTTGGCTAAATGCATTACATATGCAACAATGTCCCTCCGATGCTTACTCGATTGATGCGATGATAGCCAAACAAACTTAAACGATATGGCCTTGTGCGGGCGCAACCCCAGGCTCGCACGATATCACGTCCCGGTATCAAACGGGCCATTCCTCGCACCCGCGGGATAAGCGTCGAGGCGCGGTGATACGTGCCCAGTGCGCCGAGGTGAGGTGATTCGCGTCTGGGTCCCCGGCGGGGCAGAACGGTGGTCCGGGCGGCCCTCAGGGCCGGGGCATGACAAGAGGTGCCTGGATGGCCACATTGCTCGTATCCATGAACGGATAGCAGAGTTATGCTCCGACTCATAGCACTAGTAGTTCTTTCTTTGCTTTTTGTATCCCTGTTAACAATCCCTCGAATGTAGTTTTGTGTTCAATTTCTCTCCATGGAAAGAAATAAAAGTTATTCCATTCGTTTGTAATTGTTTTTGTGAGCTTTGGATACCGTACCAGAGGTAATATGGACGTATTACAATATCGCAGTATGTTTAGGATATCCCACTGGGGGATCTTTGGTGGACCTATCATTTCTTGTGCACTGGAGTGCAAGTGGTAGGTTCGAGACAAGCCCTACCCGAGGTAATATGGACGTGACAGATTTTGTGGACTTAACACCGTTGGCGTAATTAGAGTTAAGTACGGGTGATAAGTTAAGATGATGACCGATATCTGAGGTAACGTGGACGTGATAATTGATAGCCAAACCCGGAAAGTTTTTCTCAGAGGTAATATGAACATGGTAAACACGACCGGGGAGAAATATTAGGACAGTAGTTCAGAGGTAATATGGACGTGAACCAATGTCCGAAAACTTACTGAGGAGTGATTTACTGGTTGTGGTCTACCCGAAAATGTAGATAGACCAAAGGGTTACTCCACCTGAAAGATTGTTAGGTCGATAGCTCAGAGGTAATATGGACATGGCTAGCGTCTAACGATACTGGGTTTTTTTTTTGAGTGGTCCATGCAGGAGTGTCCAAGTGGACCTGAGGATTGCTCCACTGGGGAGCTTTTAAGGATCCATTATCTGTTGCGTATCCAGGAATTCTGAATAACGATAATGGCTTGTAGAGAAACGTTGTTCATAGGCACTCGCTGGGGATGACCAAGGAGGGGGGATCCTATACAACTTTGTTGTCCTGCTGGGGATAGAGAGAAGTACAAGTCTAGCTTAGACATAGTACTTTTTTAGGAACTTACCATTGATGGGCATCATAAGCAAGTCGCCATTGTGTCTCGCCAGTTGGTAGGTGCCGTTGGAGAATATAGATTCTACAACGAACGAGCCTTCCCATTTGGGCTAAAATTTGTCGACCATCTTGTGAGAAAGGACTTCTAAGCTTTCAGGCAAAGGATAGATACATAGATTCATATTCTTCAAACGTGCCCCAAATCCAAAATTCAAATGATAATCATGCAAATTCTGGTTCAAGCGCGAACATAGGTCCAGCCAATACTCAGAACTCAGATAAGGGCTGGACAATAGTTGACGGTAGGCCGATGAATCGCCGACGACCACAGAAACAAAGTCTTGGCCGGCAAGGCACCGCCTCTCCAATAGATACCTATAATTCCTCTGGGTCATAAAGATCGGCCTTCTTATTTTCAGGACGAGGTCACCCACTTGGTAAGTCCTCCTTCACCCGTTTGTTGAAGGCTCCACGTCCCTGATACAGCTCAATGTGTTGTTGAGCTAAGAGACGTTTCTCGTCGAGTGCTTCTAACTCTCGTAGTCGTCGACGGTGGTTATCATCGACGGTTAACTAGTTGGAGAGATCTACTTGAAGTGAGAGAATCTGGATCATAAGGGGAAGGACTGCTTCTCTCCCGTAGACCAAGGAGAAAGGCGTACTGTCGGTTGGTGGTCGGTTGGTGTTCGGACCGTTGTGCGGTAGGCCCATAGACATTCGCCGAGCTTCTTGTTCCAGTCGCGCTTATTGGAAGACACGAACTTCTTGAGGAGCTTGATGATAGTTTTGTTGAATGCCTCAGCCAAACCATTCGTTGCTGGGTTGTAGGCAATCGACGCTATATTTTGAATTCAGTTTTTGTCGCAAAACTGGTAGAACGCATGACTTGCAAACTGTGGATCGTTGGCATGGATGATCCTTCATGGCAAGCCAAAGAGGTATATGACATGATGCTTGACGAAGTTGTTCATGTTTGATGTCTTAACTTTCGAATGTGGTACGGCTTTCGTCCACTTGGAGAAGTAGTCAATAATGGCGAGGATGAACCGATGTCCCTTAGACGAAGGTGAACTAATTTGTTCAATGATATCCATTCTCCACGCCTCGAACGGCCAGGACGCAACAGTCGGGTGTAGAAACTCTGAAGGTTGGTGGATGAAGTCAGCATGGATTTGGCACGCTGGGCACTTCCTTGCGTAGTCAACAGCATATGCTACCATTATCGGCCAATAGTAACCCATTCTTCGGAGACTGTCCTGTAGCTTGGGTTTGGGCTGATGGGCACCGTAAATTATGTCGTAGGCCTTGTGGAGAGCCTGCTTCCCTTCTGCATTCAATAGGCATCGTAGCAGAAGACAATTATAGGAGCGGCGATGTAAACCCCCCTAAATTTATTCTGTGGATAGTTAGAGTGGGCCAGGAAATTTTTTATAGAAATTATTGAGGTTTAGAATAGAGTATATGTATCTGGAATTTTAATCCAATTAATTAAAAACCTTGGCGCACCCTATCCTTGTTCAATTATTCGGAGCCCATTATCAGCTCGTAGATTCCATCGGACTATTGTACTTCTGACTTGACTCGCCAATTTAGGCACTGGACTTTTCCGCAACACTAAATCAAATCCGTTGTGCCCTAAATTAATTTCACAACTTCCCGTATCCTAAAATCCATATTTAATTCGGTGTCGGACTCCTATGTTGTTACTCCAAATTTTGGGATACCAACTTAACCCGTTGAGCCGGACCAACTAAAGGGTCCAAGACTGACTCCAAGCCTCCATCATTTTTTGACCTTTGTGTCATTTCCAAATTTTGACCCCAAGTGCCCCCATTTAATTTAAAAGTGCGGGACAATTTAATTCTAATTAAATCGGGGATACCAGCTTTGCCTAATCCTATTTTAATCCTTAATTAATCCCGATGGCCATAAAAATTTAACCCGTGCCAAACCCCCAACACCCTCTCGCCATGCAAACCATCACCCACGTTTTTTTCCAAAATTTTAGCGTCATTTTATGTGATTGTGCAATTACCCAAATTTAAGGGGCTTAGTTGCAATTTTTGAAATAAGTGTCCTAACCTCATTGGTCTAGGTCAAATGGAGAAGCCCCCTCTCCTTTGACCAAGTCAACATCCCTCCTCCCTCTCATATGCATGAAGAAACTATTTTTCTTCATGATTAATCCTCACCACCCATTTGGATTGGGTCAATCATCACCACACATCCCCACATCACCTCCCCTATTTAATGCCTCTTTCTACACATTTTTCCAAGCAGGCCCTAACCCCAATACATTGAACCCCCCCCCCCTTTCTCTCTCTCCTCCCTCTTTCTTCCCTCACAGTCGAACACCATTCCCACTTCTTTTCCTTCTTCATTTCTTCTTCTTCCTTATACTTCTTCCTTATTCTTATTCCTATCTCCTTCCTGGAAAATCTCTCCGGCCGGCCACTGAGTTATCTCTGACCCGTCGTCATCCCCCGCGGCAACTCCATAGCAGCTCGCCGGCTGTGCGTCCTCCACCGCTGTGTAACAACCAACCGACGGTCGGTGCAGCCACCCGACCGACTGTGTCCCCGACCGGTGCGAGCTTCATCTCCGACCAGCCACTGAACGGCTCTCGCTGCCGGCTGTGCAGCCCAGCTGAGCAACTGTCCCCGTCGCTGTTACGTAGCTCCGGAGCAGTCCCCCGCTCAGGCGACCTCTGCAGCCGCTCCGCCGAGCATTGCAGCCTGCTCCGCCGAGCATTGCAGCCTGCTCCGCCGAGCATTGCATCCTGCTCTGGCCTTTCCCGATCGGCTAAGAGCTCCATGACCGCTGTGCAGTGCAGCTCTGAGTCCGACGACCCGCTGTGCTGTGCAGTACAGTCCGATGACCGCCTGCTGCCAACTCACAAGCTCCCTCTCTGACTTCAGACTTCCCCTGACTCCCTCGTCCGGCCGACTCCTCCATCACTACTCCGGCTGAGCTCGACAGCGCCTCTCCGGCCACCCCATTCAGCCCCACATCTCCTCCTTGTCCGGCTACACCACCACCACCACCACCACAAGCTCCCTGTCCGGTTACATCACCACTACCACTATCATTGACACCCTTTCGACAGCCGCTCTCCGGCCACCCCCAGCACCACCTTGCTCCGGCCACTTTGGTATACTACTCCCCCTCTCTTTATATTCATGCATTGTGTTGTGTAGGGATTGAGGTTATATATAGTTATGTGTGTATTAGCTAGTATTTGAGTTTAAAATGGTAGTGTAGTTGTGGTGTAATATAAATAATCATGTGTTAATAAAGTGATTAAGGTAAATGTGGACTAAGGCAAATGACGATTAAGGTGAATGTTAATTATGAAGACTTAAGAATAGGGTTAAATGTAGGTTAGGGTTTATGTCTACATAAATTAATATAAACTTTAACGATTTGCACGGAGGTTTGGAATTTGATTTTGACGAGTTGTTATGAATATATTACATGATGGTAAAATCCTAATTTATTTACAGAGAATTAATTTGAGGAGAAACAAGGCTCTGAATTGACTGAACAATGATGAACACCGAGGAGCACGCGATTGATGGAGGATTTATGTGTAGTGTAAAATGCTAAATTTAAATGTATGATTAGTAAGGACAGTAGGGGAATGACTGATTGAGGACTAGTGTGATCGGTAATTTAGAAACTGGAAATTTAAGGTGATTAACTTAGGGAGACACCTGGTGACTGGTAACAACGATATGAAACGAAGAAATTAAAATCATAAACTGTATTTTGAGGATGGCTTGATGATATGGTACTGATGACTAAATGTTTTGACTATCGTATCGATAGTCAACTGTGGTCAACCCCCCTAGTGTCTTGTCCCTGTGACTCGTAGCTGAGACTGAGTTTAGGTGTAGATGTGTGTCGCATCCCCGTCTGTCGTGGAATAGGTTATTGATTATCGGTTTGTATCTCATCTCTAGGTACTACGGGACTAGCGGACTTGGACGCGGTACCGGGACCCCGTCATCAGCAGCCTCGCGCAGGCAAGTATACCTTGCCTTGTTGTACTGTTTAAATTCAATTATATTTGGTTACATATTTATTTATTATATAAATGTGCGCGTCCGAGCAGACTCGGGTGTAGTCAACGAAGGCGTTGACATTAGGAGTAGTATCTGACTTATTGTCTAGTAGACCCACCTACAGTTGTGGAGTTATTGGTATGACTCCCAGGCCTTGACACATCTCGTACACGTGTTATGAGTCTCATGTAGGGCACGGTCCTGCGTATGTGGTTGGCCACCTGTACGTGTAGGCGTGCGACGGATAGGGTATAACTGCTAATAGTGATGCATGTTAGAAGACTAGCAGTTATTAGTAGGTGGAGCATAGACTAGCGTGGTACGATGGTCCCATCCCTGTCCTTGTTTGGTTATAGGGATGGACCCTTGCTCTAACGTTAACTATGAGCCAGAGTTACGATGCCCCGGCGTAGTAGCGGAAGCGTGTTGTGGATACAACATGCTTAGATCATTGGGCGGGGAGGACGACTAGTAGGCGTATGGGACACCCACACCTTCTATACAGATACCGCACTCGACGGAGTGATACGGACGTATATATATTGCAGATACCACGTTATTGCAGATACCACACTCTAAAGAACGTTGGACGTTATACTATTTCAGATACCATGCTCCTCGGAGATGGACGTTATCAGGTGCCCGTGTTATAGGGGGCATATGTGGCATACACTAGCCGGTTGTCACGATTGGTGAATTATGTCAGCATATGTCTAGCCTACACATTCCCATACACTCAAGTTGTCCTCAAATTGCATTCACTTAGATGGTTAGGTCACCCCCCCTTTTATTATTCAGTATTTACTTTATGGCATGTATTTTTTTGTATCTTGTTACGTCCCTCTGAGGACCTGGAACCCTTCCAGGTTGTTTGTGCAGTTGCAGGATACTTGATCTATTAGGGGGTGGACATCATTGTAGGTATATTTATATTTCCAGCTATTTCAGTCTTGTATTTCTTTCCATTTTATTCTGCTTATATAGCCTAGTATTTATAGACCTATATTGTTCTTCTGGTCTATTCGAACGAATGTATTATTAGGCTGCAGACTGATGATGTGTATCGTTCTTTCTTGAGATTACTTATCCTGGATTGAGATTTAGATTTAGTGGTTGTATATTAGAAATAGCTTATTACTTGGATCACTTGACCATGGACAGCGTAAGTGCACTTCGTCGGGTCCATTAAATTGGAAAGCCCTACGAAGTCGTACCAGCTGGCCATTGCCACGTGTCTGGTCCCATGGATTTTGGGACTGGGGCGTGACATGGTTTTAGTGGTGGCCCATGCAGGTCAGAGCAAATCGTATCGGTTACGTTACTGTACCGAACGAGCCTGCAACTTAGGATTAATGTGAATAAGATCTCAATCCATAACCGATTTTAAAACTCCTCTCGTATGTGATTATCGCCCTTGGACTTCCAATTTACATTCGTTCAATCTTCGTCAATATCGCCATCCTTGTTCCTCGTCCCCTATTGTTCAGGGAGACGAATGCTTGTGACTGATGACTTCCCTCCAGAAGAAGATCGAAGACCAGATGACAGGAGATAGAATTTGTATACCTTTCTCGGAGAAGATTGTTACCTTATCAGAATAGATTGATGGGTTCTTTGGATTCTAGAACTAGTGTGGAAGGTTGGCAAGAGAGTTGGACCCAGTAGTACCCTATTCGTACTCGAGATAGCAGTGATCTCGGAAGTACAAGGAGCTGGAAGGATTGTTGATCAAGGCCTAGAATGGTCTAAGGAAATACATAGCCTGATGATGGAAATTAGTGGTTGTATTTGATAGCAATACCGGGAATGACATTATGGACTAGAGGAGATAAAATTTCAAGCTCTCACTTGGAAGATGATTATCTAATACGAGAAATTTTAGTAAGTGCTTGGGTGACATCATTATTAAAATCGTACTATGTGACTCGAAGAGATAAATAACGGAAAAAAAAAGAAATTTGAGGAATAAAATTTTAGGGAAAACCTTGAGGAGAAGAGAATTATACATTAGGCGAGAAAAATTTTCTTTTGAGGATTAATGTTAGAAACAGAACGGGAGAAATTATTTTAAGGTTTACTCTACACTATGACCTTATCGTAGACATGGATTGGTTGAGCCAATACCTCACGACGCGAGATTGTCAACGAGATTACATTAATTATGACCACCAGATTATCCTGAGTTTGAGTTACTTCAGGGAGCCCGGGAACTTAGTGCCCAACTACCTTAGAGACACACAATGCAGGGTGAACCAGTGAACCCCCGCATGATATCAGAGTTTGAGGATGTGATTCTAGGAACCCTTTCCGGCCTGCCACCTAACGGAGAGGTAGAATTTGCTATAGAGTTGACTCCAAGAGCGGAGCAAATTATTTTCTCGTCTTCAGACTAGCACCAAAAGAGTTGGTTGAGTTGGAGGTCCATAGTAGAGGATCACTTGGACAAGAGTTTCGGTCGGACTAGTCTTTTCCCATGGGAGAATACCCATCTAAATTGTGCCAAGGAAAGACAGGATGGTACAGTTGAATCAGCTAAGCGGCGCATATGCATTCTCGAAGATCGATCTCAGATCCAGCTATCATCAGATCTAGATTCAGAGATAGGACGTTCCAAAGATGACTTTTTGGACGAAGTATAGCCAATGTGAGTTTCTAGTCACGATTGTTTTAACCAACGTACCAGCGGTGTTTATGAGTTTGAGGAATAATATTTTTCACCAGTACTTGGATAAGTTCGTGGTGGTAGTTATCGATTATATCGCAGAATATTACAAGAGCCAAGAGGAGCACGAGAGACATCTCAAGACCGTGTTGGAGACACTGAGGCACGAGAGGCTGTACGCCAAACTCAGCGAATGTGGGTTCTGCTTGGATAGAGTACCGTTTCTGGGACACATAATCACCGGAAATGGACTATCAGTTGACCCTGAGAAGATAGTTGCATTTGGGACATGGCCTACCCCTACCACAGTTACGGAGGTTAGGAGTTTCCTCGGACTTGCCGGATATTATCGGAGGTTCGTGGAAAACTTCTCGAGGATAGATACGCCTATGACGCAACTGACGCATAAAGGCGAGGAGTTTATCTGGACCAACGAGTGTCAGGCGGCTTTTCGATGAGATGAAGAAGCGTCTGACATCAGCACCAATTTTTGACACTACCTTCAGGATCAGGAGGATTTGTAGTGTATAGTGATACGTCTGGGAGCGGATTAGGATGTGTACTGATGCAAAATGGCAAGGTGTTAGCCTACGCATCGAGACAGCTGAGAGTTCATGAGAAGAACTATCTGACGCACGACTTGGAGCTAGCTGCAGTGATATTTGCACTAAAGCTATGGAGACATTACCTTTATGGTGAGCGTGTGGAGATTTATACAGATCATAAAAGTCTGAAGTATGCCTACATGAAGAAGGAGCTCAACATGAGACATAGGCGCTGGCTAGAATTGATGACAGATTATGATATTAAGTTGCAGTACCACCCTGGCAAGTCGAATGTCGTAGCAGATGCCTTGAGCAGGAAGCCCATGGCATACTTTTTGACGATGCAGCGACAATTGCTAGAGGATCTCCAGGAACTTGGGATAGGGATCGTGTTGTCAGGCATGGATGGACAGATGGCCAGTCTTGAGGTTCAGCCTACTTTGATTGAGAAGATCAAGGCAGCATTGCCTACAGATGCGAGGTTTCGACGTCTACGAGAGAGGACAGAGGCAGGCATGCAGACGAGACTCAGGATTCACGAAGATGAAATATTGAGGTGTGGAGATCGCCTATACGATCCGAGAGGCGAGCTACACAAAGAGTTGATGACCGAGGCTCATTGCTAGATTTAATCTATTCATCCCGGGGGTACGAAGATGTACCGAGTTTTGAGGCAGCATTTCTGGTAGCATGGGATGAAGAGAGAGATGGAGAGATTCGTAGCAAGATGCTTGGTATGTCAGCAAGACAAGGCTGAATAACAGAGAACTGCAGGACTAATGCAGCTGTTTCCCAATTTCCGAGGGGAAGTGGGAACACATTAACAGGGACATCGTCACAGGATTCCCACAGAGCCCTAGCGGAAAGGATACAGTTTGGGTTATCGTAGACAGACTCACCAAGTCTGCACATTTCTTGCCCTCCAGAGTTGGGCAGTCCACGAAGATTTTAGCTGACATGCATATGAGTTAGATAGTATGACTACATGGAGTGCCTGTCAGCATCGTATAAGATCGTGATTCCAGATTCACGTCGCATTTTGACGGAGTATACAGAAGAGCCTAGGAACTCGCCTCAAGTTCAGCACTGCATTTCATCCGCAGACTGATGGTCAGTCAGAACGCACGATACAGATATTAGAGGATATGTTGAGAGCATGCATGATTGATTTTGGAGGATCTTGGGAGGACCACCTACACTTGGTGGAATCCTCTTGCAATAACAGCTACCAGGCTAACATACAGATGACACCTTAAGAGGCACTGTACGACAGGAAATGTAGGCCGCTAGTTTGTTGGAGTGACGTGGGAGAGCGTCAGATACTTGGTCCAGAATTGGTGACACAGACAGTAGAGAAGGTCAAGCAGATTCAGAGCCACCTGCGCGCAGCACAGGACAGACAGAAACGCTGGGCAGATGCGCACCGCAGGCCATTGGAGTTCAAGGAGGGTGACCACGTATTTTTGAGGATATTGCCCACTCGTGGTACCATCAGATTCAGAGGCAGAGGCAAGCTGAGTCCGAGGTATATCGGACCTTTTGACATTCTGGAACGAGTTGGCGAAGTGGCTTACCGTCTTGCATTACCTCCATCATTAGAGGGAGTACATGACGTATTTTACGTATCGCAGCTGAGGAGATATGTCGCAGACCCTAGCCACGTGCTTGATCATTCAGAGATTACAGTTGGGCCTAGTCTGTCTTACGTAGAGCAGCCGGTCGAGATTCTCGATCGCAGCGAGAAGACTTTGAGAGGACAGACGATTCGACTGGTCAGAGTGGCATGGAAGCACCATTCACCAGGCGAGTCTACTTGGGAGCGCGAGGATTCTATTCGGCAGCGATTTCCGTACTTATTTGAGGAGCAAGATACGAATTTGCGTACGGCAATTTAATTACTAGTTATTTTGAATTATTTTAGATATTATCGTGCTTTACTTTTAATTTCGGGGATGAAATTTTTCTAAGTTGGGAAGAATATAAACCCCCCTAAATTTATTCTGTGGATAGTTAGAGTGGGCCAGAAAAATTTTTATAAAAATTATTGAGGTTTAGAATAGAGTATATGTATCTGGAATTTTAATCCAATTAATTAAAAACCTTGGCGCACCCTATCCTTGTTCAATTATTCGGAGCCCATTATCAGCTCGTAGATTCCATCGGACTATTGTACTTCTGACTTGACTCGCCAATTTAGGCACTGGACTTTTTCGCAACACTAAATTAAATTCGTTGTGCCCTAAATTAATTTTACAACTTCCCGTATCCTAAAATCCATATTTAATTCGGTGTCGGACTCCTATGTCGTTACTCCAAATTTTGGGATACCAACTTAACCCGTTGAGCCGGACCAACTAAAGGGTCCAAGACTGACTCCAAGCCCCCATCATTTTTTGACCTTTGTGTCATTTCCAAATTTTGACCCCAAGTGCCCCCATTTAATTTAAAAGCGCGGGACAATTTAATTCTAATTAAATCGGGGATACCAGCTTTGCCTAATCCTATTTTAATCCTTAATTAATCCCGATGGCCATAAAAATTTAACCCGTGCCAAACCCCCAACACCCTCTCGCCATGCAAACCATCACCCACATTTTTTCCAAAATTTTAGCGTCATTTTATGTGATTGTGCAATTACCCAAATTTAAGGGGCTTAGTTGCAATTTTTGAAATAAGTGTCCTAACCTCATTGGTCTAGGTCAAATGGAGAAGCCCCCTCTCCTTTGACCAAGTCAACATCCCTCCTCCCTCTCATATGCATGAAGAAACTATTTTTCTTCATGATTAATCCTCACCACCCATTTGGATTGGGTCAATCATCACCACACATCCCCACATCACCTCCCCTATTTAATGCCTCTTTCTACACATTTTTCCAAGCAGGCCCTAACCCCAATACATTGAACCCCCCCCTTTCTCTCTCTCCTCCCTCTTTCTTCCCTCACAGCCGAACACCATTCCCACTTCTTCTCCTTCTTCATTTCTTCTTCTTCCTTATACTTCTTCCTTATTCTTATTCCTATCTCCTTCCTGGAAAATCTCTCCGGCCGGCCACTGAGTCATCTCCGACCCGTCGTCATCCCCCGCGGCGACTCCATAGCAGCCCGCCGGCTGTGCGTCCTCCGCCGCTGTGTAACAACCGACCGACGGTCGGTGCAGCCACCCGACCGATTGTGTCCCCGACCGGTGCGAGCTTCATCTCCGACCAGCCACTGAACAGCTCTCGCTGCCGGCTGTGCAGCCCAGCTGAGCAACTGTCCCCGTCGCCGTTGCGTAGCTCCGGAGCAGTCCCCCGCTCAGGCGACCTCTGCAGCCGCTCCGCCGAGCATTGCAGCCTGCTCTGCCGAGCATTGCAGCCTGCTCCGCCGAGCATTGCAGCCTGCTCTGGCCTTTCCCGATCGGCTAAGAGCTCCATGACCGCTGTGCAGTGCAGCTCCGAGTCCGACGACCCGCTGTGCTGTGCAGTACAGTCCGATGACCGCCTGCTGCCAACTCACAAGCTCCCTCTCCGACTTCAGACTTCCTCTGACTCCCTCGTCCGGCCTGTCACGCCCCAGTCCCAAAATGGCGAGGGACGGGAGACGCGGCAATGGCCAGCAGCACGCACCGATGGACAACCCAATCTAATGGATCCATCAGGGCATGCTTAAGCTGTAGTCTAGCAGGAAATAGAGCAATTGTTACAGGCCACAGATTAATCTAATCTCATCCACGGAGTAAACACAGATTTAAATGCCGAAATAATGCAATAGAATAACTATCAAATCTCAATAATATCTCGGTGAACAATCCGAGATTATGTCTGATACATCCAAAGCAAATAGACAGGAAATAAGGAACTGGAAATGAAAACAGAAATAACTGACTACATACGGCCAATGCTCAGGAGAAGTCCCCTGGTGCGAGCTCGTCTTCTGGTCCTGGTACAGCTCCTGGAAGTGCTCTGGTACGGGGTATCTCTGGATGGATCTCTTCAGCTATACCTGGGGACATCATCCATTCCAGGTCCTCAGGGGACATAGCAAGGTACAGATAATACAAGCCAAAACATAAGCAGTGCAATAAGTAAATGAAACAGCAGGGTAAACTAAGTAACTAACCATCTATGTGATATGCAAATGAGAGCAACACTAGTACTCAGGCTGAGACCGCTACAAGCTCTGTGTCGGGGAGCCGGTAGCAGTAATAACACGTAAAGGGTCTAGCTCTGCTGGAGAGTCTACGACCTCACACTAATAATATATATATGAAAATAGCCTGTAGCCTGTGTGTCTCTCCCCACCCAATGTAATCACACGTCTCATGTCCATGACACGCAAGATCATAACTAATGCAGCAGTCATATAACGTCTAGGAATAAACTGTCCAAGTCATAACCTGTATCCTATATAGAATCACCGTGAATCACTCAAGGGGATCCTGCCTCATGAATAGTGTCAAGTGTCCTGGGTTCTGGTGTACTTGATAGGACAAGTACCAAGAGTAAGGGTATCGAATGTCCATCTCTAGATGACGTACCCAACACCGCGTACGGGGTTGGCACCCGACTATGATCGGACGCTAAGTACGTCGCACGGTTCCTAGGTTAAGCAGTTTAATCAAGTTTACATGAATTACACAGTAAATCCAGCAAAATATTATCACAGGAACTACTTAGAATTTTACAAGTTTTACTTGTCCATTATGCATAATTAAGTCCAGAAAATGAATAGCAAGCTGCAGGTTTTGGCAAGGTACACTTGCCTGTGGTTCTGGCTATGTTTGCAGTTCTGACTTCCGTTGGATTTGCAGGCGGTACTCCGGTTGCTGAAACAAACATCACCATCAGATCCAGAAAATATCAATCAGCTAGAAACGCCTGTCCTTGGGTCCAATTCGGAGACAAGGGCAGAAACGGCAGTTTCGGGCCAAAACGGGGTCCACCGGTGGGCCCGCTTTGCACCGAAAAACGCGTCAGGGTCAACGGTCTCCAAATTCACCAAACTTAGTGTCAACAGGTCAGGAACGCTGATACGAACCCAACGGAACTTCCAGAATTGAATTCCGATGAGCTGAACACAAAATCGCCCGTCGAGCGGGGCCTGTGGGGCCCACGACACGCGATTTCGTCAACGTTCTCAGAATCGAACCAAACTTGACCCACAGGACCAGCGTATCGCTACGAGTCCGATGGCGTAAGTTTCGTCTCGATCCGACATGTGTACACGAAGTTAGGTCGAATTGCAGAAAAGGCGGATACGGGGCGATGTCCGCGGATACGCGTTGATTCCGGGGTGCACGCACACCCGAATCAGCTTCCGCGAAATCCCGCACGTCCGTATCGACGAGGCGCACGTATCTGTGAAGACCGTGCGCGACCAAGTCGTCCCGTTTGGCAGGGCGTACTCAGTTCCGGGGTGAAACAGGGTCTGGGTTTTTCCTGTTTTTGGATCGCGGTGTGCGATCACCACAGGACGCGATGCCCCGAACAGTTTGTCCGGACACCGAGAGGGTTATACAGGCTTCGCAACGCAAGTTGCGGAATCGAATTCCGAGCTACGATCAAAAAGTTACGGGTACCTGAACTGGTCCGAAAAACCCGAGTCCTTCGTGTCCTCGTATCTCGAGTTAGGGCTGTGTCCGGTCAGAAAACCCTGTATCCGGCCGTGTCCGACACGCCAGGGACCCTAGGGTTAGGGTTTCGACTCAGGCGGCCAGAGGCGGCGGCACTGCGGCGGGGAACCGGCCGGAGGGAGCTGGGGGCGGTCGTGGGGCCTCGGGTCGGGTGCTGGGCCGCCGGAGGGAGCTGCGGCGGAGGCTCTGGCCGCTCGGGCTGGGCGCTGAGGGGTCGAAGAGGAGGGGAGAAGGAGGCGGCGGCGAGGAGGAGGATGGGGGTCTCGGGTCGCCGGAGGGGCTCGCCGGCGGGGTGGTTTAGGGTTAGGGTTCGGTTTGGGGGTGGAAGAGGGCTGAGAGGGGAGAATTTTATAGGGGACGGCCGGGTGGTCGTGGCCGTGGGATCCGGCGGGGGAGGCGACGTGGAGGAGGGCGCGGCCGGCTCTCGCGGAGGGGAGGCGACGTGGCCGCGCGTTTTCCGGCGCCGGCGGGGGTCTCGGGGGAACTGGGTCGTGGGACAGGGGAGATGGAGCGGGTCGGGTCGGGCGGCGGGCTCCGGGTGAGCGGACCCGCCCGACCCGCTAAGAAGTGGGGGCTGGGCCGGGGTCAGGTTGGGCCGGGCTGGGCCATGGGCCGGGCCAAAAGATATATAAAAATAATAATAATATTATTAACAAAACAATTATTAATTAAATAAATAAATACAAAATAGTTTTAGGTGTTTTAAAAATAGGTCCGGGGTCCGATAAATTCCAGAAAAATTGCCCTAAGTCCAGTTTTTCATTTTACATCCAAAAATATTATTTTCATAATATTTTAATTCTGTTTAATATCAATTAAAATTATTGAATAATTAAAACCCTGTTTTTAAATTACAGAAAAATCCCAGGAAATTCCAGAAACTTGTGAAAAATCCAGTTTTTAAAATTTTTTGAAAAATCAGGGGGTTTACAATCTACCCCCCTTAAGAGGATTGCGTCCTCGCAATCAAAGAATAACCGGTCAACAGAGATGACGCGGTCGCGAGCATCGTTTGAAAATACCTCACAAGATACTTCAGGGAATTACCGTTTCCCTAAAATTTGAAAGTTTACACTTTCCAGGATAATTTAGTTAAAACCATAACTTTTATGAAAACCAGGTTGTTATTAACAAGTTACAATTTACTAGGTTGGGGCTGAGGTCACGAACCAAGAGGCACGAGCTACAACAAGACTAGAAACGGAAAACTACGAATCACTTACGCGCATTGGCTATTCTACGAATCGGAGCGTTCTCCACGATCTTCGCTGGAGCTTGTCCGGGTCCTTGCAGTTGTTTCTTCTGCTGCTGTTGAGTCTGCCGGAAGAGTGTTGCCTGGGTTACCAAGGGTGGCCTCGGTATTGGTGAAGCTTGCAATGCTGGAGAGGCTGACCGTGGTGCTGGTAACACTTGCTGGTTACCTGTTGGTATTCTGTCTCGACGCTCAGGGCATTCTTTGAATGAATGCTGACTGGATCCGCAAGCTATGCATAATTTCTTCTTTCGTCTGCACTCGTCCTCAGTGTGGCCTCGCCGGTGACAATATAGACAGACAGGTATTGCCGATGGAGATGCTCCTGGTGGCTGGTGTACGTGAGATTCCTTTGCGATTCCTGCCTGCGGTGCTCCAACTGGGGCTGATGAGGCGGGTTGAAGATTCGTCAATGCTTTCTCCCGATGCTGGGGACAATCCTTGGCCAAGTGTTCATAGGTCCCGCAAATCAGACATAATCCCAACTTACGTCTGCATCCGCTCTCAATGTGGCCTTGTTTGTGACAATGTAGACAAGTGGGCAGTACTTGCGGAGATGCTTCGGGTGGCTGGTGCAGCTGAGGCTTCTTTGGAGTTCCTTCCTGTGGTGTTCCGGCTGGTGTTGATGTGGCTGGTTGGCGAATCACCACTGGTTTCTCTCGACGCTCTGGGCAATCCCTTACCGCATGCTTCTGGGATCCACAAGACAAACATTGTCCCAGTCTGCGTCGGCATTCTTTAGCGATGTGGCCTACCTTGTCACAGTAGTGACAAGTAGGAAGGAATGAGGCTCCTGATGCTGTTCTTGGTAGTGGATGTATCTGTGGTCGCTTTGCCGCTCTTTCTTGTTGTGATTGGTCCGGTGCTGACGCATACGGCCGTTTTTGGCTGGACTCGGTCCTTGGGGTGTACTCCACGGGTCTTGCTGCAGTAAGGACGTCCTCGTCGAAGGTGGTTGCATTTGAACTGTTTGGCCTCAGTGACTCCGAGCTAGTTCTATCGATGGAGTTCTCCGATTGGTTTTGTTGAGCTTCTTGTTGCACCCTTTGATAGGCTTGCATCATTATGTAGAACATGCGGAACATCTGCTGTTCGTCCATAGGTGGTCCCAGTGGGAAGGAAGGCATCAGTGGAGTAGGCTGCATCGATGGTGGAACATCATCTTGATGGGTTCTCGAGGCAGGCTGACTTGCTTGACTGCCTTGTGACGATTGGCCTTCACCGACTGGTATCACATCGTCTTCTTGGGTAACCACAACGGGTTGTGGTGTTTCTTCATGAGCCTCGTTGCTGGCTTGTGGGTTCATTTCCCTGTATCAAATACAAACGATAAGAGGCGCACATGAATCAAGGCAGGATGCAAGCCAATAAATTAATTCGAATAGATATCAAGAATGATTCAAGCAAGTGGATGAGAACCTAAAACTTATCCTAGCTTTATTGCAGGCCTGTTCGATCCCTGAGTTGAAATCGAACAAATTAGTCGTTGAGACCTGCATGGGCCACCACAAAAACCATGTCACGCCCCAGTCCCAAAATGGCGAGGGACGGGAGACGCGGCAATGGCCAGCAGCACGCACCGATGGACAACCCAATCTAATGGATCCATCAGGGCATGCTTAAGCTGTAGTCTAGCAGGAAATAGAGCAATTGTTACAGGCCACAGATTAATCTAATCTCATCCACGGAGTAAACACAGATTTAAATGCCGAAATAATGCAATAGAATAACTATCAAATCTCAATAATATCTCGGTGAACAATCCGAGATTATGTCTGATACATCCAAAGCAAATAGACAGGAAATAAGGAACTGGAAATGAAAACAGAAATAACTGACTACATACGGCCAATGCTCAGGAGAAGTCCCCTGGTGCGAGCTCGTCTTCTGGTCCTGGTACAGCTCCTGGAAGTGCTCTGGTACGGGGTATCTCTGGATGGATCTCTTCAGCTATACCTGGGGACATCATCCATTCCAGGTCCTCAGGGGACATAGCAAGGTACAGATAATACAAGCCAAAACATAAGCAGTGCAATAAGTAAATGAAACAGCAGGGTAAACTAAGTAACTAACCATCTATGTGATATGCAAATGAGAGCAACACTAGTACTCAGGCTGAGACCGCTACAAGCTCTGTGTCGGGGAGCCGATAGCAGTAATAACACGTAAAGGGTCTAGCTCTGCTGGAGAGTCTACGACCTCACACTAATAATATATATATGAAAATAGCCTGTAGCCTGTGTGTCTCTCCCCACCCAATGTAATCACACGTCTCATGTCCATGACACGCAAGATCATAACTAATGCAGCAGTCATATAACGTCTAGGAATAAACTGTCCAAGTCATAACCTGTATCCTATATAGAATCACCGTGAATCACTCAAGGGGATCCTGCCTCATGAATAGTGTCAAGTGTCCTGGGTTCTGGTGTACTTGATAGGACAAGTACCAAGAGTAAGGGTATCGAATGTCCATCTCTAGATGACGTACCCAACACCGCGTACGGGGTTGGCACCCGACTATGATCGGACGCTAAGTACGTCGCACGGTTCCTAGGTTAAGCAGTTTAATCAAGTTTACATGAATTACACAGGAAATCCAGCAAAATATTATCACAGGAACTACTTAGAATTTTACAAGTTTTACTTGTCCATTATGCATAATTAAGTCCAGAAAATGAATAGCAAGCTGCAGGTTTTGGCAAGGTACACTTGCCTGTGGTTCTGGCTATGTTTGCAGTTCTGACTTCCGTTGGATTTGCAGGCGGTACTCCGGTTGCTGAAACAAATATCACCATCAGATCCAGAAAATATCAATCAGCTAGAAACGCCTGTCCTTGGGTCCAATTCGGAGACAAGGGCAGAAACGGCAGTTTCGGGCCAAAACGGGGTCCACCGGTGGGCCCGCTTTGCACCGAAAAACGCGTCAGGGTCAACGGTCTCCAAATTCACCAAACTTAGTGTCAACAGGTCAGGAACGCTGATACGAACCCAACGGAACTTCCAGAATTGAATTCCGATGAGCTGAACACAAAATCGCCCGTCGAGCGGGGCCTGTGGGGCCCACGACACGCGATTTCGTCAACGTTCTCAGAATCGAACCAAACTTGACCCACAGGACCAGCGTATCGCTACGAGTCCGATGGCGCAAGTTTCGTCTCAATCCGACGTGTGTACACGAAGTTAGGTCAAATTGCAGAAAAGACGAATACGGGGCGATGTCCGCGGATACGCGTTGATTCCGGGGTGCACGCACACCCGAATCAGCTTCCGCGAAATCCCGCACGTCCGTATCGACGAGGCGCACGTATCTGTGAAGACCGTGCGCGACCAAGTCGTCCCGTTTGGCGGGGCGTACTCAGTTCCGGGGTGAAACAGGGTCTGGGTTTTTCCTGTTTTTGGATCGCGGTGTGCGATCACCACAGGACGCGATGCCCCGAACAGTTTGTCCGGACACCGAGAGGGTTATACAGGCTTCGCAACGCAAGTTGCGGAATCGAATTCCGAGCTACGATCAAAAAGTTACGGGTACCTGAACTGGTCCGAAAAACCCGAGTCCTTCGTGTCCTCGTATCTCGAGTTAGGGCTGTGTCCGGTCAGAAAACCCTGTATCCGGCCGTGTCCGACACGCCAGGGACCCTAGGGTTAGGGTTTCGACTCAGGCGGCCAGAGGCGGCGGCACTGCGGCGGGGAACCGGCCGGAGGGAGCTGGGGGCGGTCGTGGGGCCTCGGGTCGGGTGCTGGGCCGCCGGAGGGAGCTGCGGCGGAGGCTCTGGCCGCTCGGGCTGGGCGCTGAGGGGTCGAAGAGGAGGGGAGAAGGAGGCGGCGGCGAGGAGGAGGATGGGGGTCTCGGGTCGCCGGAGGGGCTCGCCGGCGGGGTGGTTTAGGGTTAGGGTTCGGTTTGGGGGTGGAAGAGGGCTGAGAGGGGAGAATTTTATAGGGGACGGCCGGGTGGTCGTGGCCGTGGGATCCGGCGGGGGAGGCGACGTGGAGGAGGGCGCGGCCGGCTCTCGCGGAGGGGAGGCGACGTGGCCGCGCGTTTTCCGGCGCCGGCGGGGGTCTCGGGGGAACTGGGTCGTGGGACAGGGGAGATGGAGCGGGTCGGGTCGGGCGGCGGGCTCCGGGTGAGCGGACCCGCCCGACCCGCTAAGAAGTGGGGGCTGGGCCGGGGTCAGGTTGGGCCGGGCTGGGCCATGGGCCGGGCCAAAAGATATATAAAAATAATAATAATATTATTAACAAAACAATTATTAATTAAATAAATAAATACAAAATAGTTTTAGGTGTTTTAAAAATAGGTCCGGGGTCCGATAAATTCCAGAAAAATTGCCCTAAGTCCAGTTTTTCATTTTACATCCAAAAATATTATTTTCATAATATTTTAATTCTGTTTAATATCAATTAAAATTATTGAATAATTAAAACCCTGTTTTTAAATTACAGAAAAATCCCAGGAAATTCCAGAAACTTGTGAAAAATCCAGTTTTTAAAATTTTTTGAAAAATCAGGGGGTTTACACGGCCGACTCCTCTATCACTACTCCGGCTGAGCTCGACAGCGCCTCTCCGGCCACCCCATTCAGCCCCACATCTCCTCCCTGTCCGGCTACACCACCACCACCACCACCACAAGCTCCCTGTCCGGTTACATCACCACCACCACCACTACCACTATCATTGACACCCTTTCGACAGCCGCTCTCCGGCCACCCCCAGCACCACCTTGCTCCGGCCACTTTGGTATACTACTCCCCCTCTCTTTATATTCATGCATTGTGTTGTGTAGGGATTGAGGTTATATATAGTTATGTGTGTATTAGCTAGTATTTGAGTTTAAAATGGTAGTGTAGTTGTGGTGTAATATAAATAATCATGTGTTAATAAAGTGATTAAGGTAAATGTGGACTAAGGCAAATGACGATTAAGGTGAATGTTAATTATGAAGACTTAAGAATAGGGTTAAATGTAGGTTAGGGTTTATGTCTACGTAAATTAATATGAACTTTAACGATTTGCACGGAGGTTTGGAATTTGATTTTGACGAGTTGTTATGAATATATTACATGATGGTAAAATCCTAATTTATTTACAGAGAATTAATTTGAGGAGAAACAAGGCTCTGAATTGACTGAACAATGATGAACACCGAGGAGCACGCGATTGATGGAGGATTTATGTGTAGTGTAAAATGCTAAATTTAAATGTATGATTAGTAAGGACAGTAGGGGAATGACTGATTGAGGACTAGTGTGATCGGTAATTTAGAAACTGGAAATTTAAGGTGATTAACTTAGGGAGACACCTGGTGACTGGTAACAACGATATGAAACGAAGAAATTAAAATCATAAACTGTGTTTTGAGGATGGCTTGATGATATGGTACTGATGACTAAATGTTTTGACTATCGTATCGATAGTCAACTGTGGTCAACCCCCCTAGTGTCTTGTCCCTGTGACTCGTAGCTGAGACTGAGTTTAGGTGTAGATGTGTGTCGCATCCCCGTCTGTCGTGGAATAGGTTATTGATTATCGGTTTGTATCTCATCTCTAGGTACTACGGGACTTGCGGACTTGGACGCGGTACCGGGACCCCGTCATCAGCAGCCTCGCGCAGGCAAGTATACCTTGCCTTGTTGTACTATTTAAATTCAATTATATTTGGTTACATATTTATTCATTATATAAATGTGCACGTCCGAGCAGACTCGGGTGTAGTCAACGAAGGCGTTGACGTTAGGAGTAGTATCTGACTTAGTGTCTAGTAGACCCACCTACAGTTGTGGAGTTATTGGTATGACTCCCAGGCCTTGACACATCTCGTACACGTATTGTGAGTCTCATGTAGGGCACGGTCCTGCGTATGTGGTTGGCCACCTGTACGTGTAGGCGTACGACGGATAGGGTATAACTGCTAATAGTGATGTATGTTAGAAGACTAGCAGTTATTAGTAGGTGGAGCATAGACTAGCGTGGTACGATGGTCCCATCCCTGTCCTTGTTTGGTTGTAGGGAAGGACCCTTGCTCTAACGTTAACTATGAGCCAGAGTTACGACGCCCCGGCGTAGTAGCGGAAGCGTGTTGTGGATACAACATGCTTAGATCATTGGGCGGGGAGGACGACTAGTAGGCGTATGGGACACCCACACCTTCTATACAGATACCGCACTCGACGGAGTGATACGGACGTATATATATTGCAGATACCACGTTCTCTAGAGTGTTGGACGTTACTTGTTTCATATTGCATATACCACACTCTAAAGAACGTTGGACGTTATACTATTTCAGATACCATGCTCCTCGGAGATGGACGTTATCAGGTGCCCGTGTTATAGGGGGCATATGTGGCATACCCTAGCCGGTTGTCACGATTGGTGAATTACGTCAGCATATGTCTAGCCTACACATTCCCATACACTCAAGTTGTCCTCAAATTGCATTCAATTAGATGGTTAGGTCACCCCCCCTTTTATTATTCAGTATTTACTTTATGGCATGTATTTTTTTGTATCTTGTTACGTCCCTCTGAGGACCTAGAACCCTTCCAGGTTGTTTGTGCAGTTGCAGGATACTTGATCTATTAGAGGGTGGACATCATTGCAGGTATATTTATATTTCCAGCTATTTCAGTCTTGTATTTCTTTCCATTTTATTCTGCTTATATAGCCTAGTGTTTATAGACCTATATTGTTCTTCTGGTCTATTCGAACGAATGTATTATTGGGCTGCAGACTGATGATGTGTATCGTTCTTTCTTGAGATTACTTATCCTGGATTGAGATTTAGATTTAGTTGTTGTATATTAGAAATAGCTTATTACTTGGATCACTTGACCATGGACAGCGTAAGTGCACTTCGTCGGGTCCATTAAATTGGAAAGCCCTACGAAGTCGTACCAGCTGGCCATTGCCACGTGTCTGGTCCCATGGATTTTGGGACTGGGGCGTGACAGGCGATATAGCATTTTAATAGCCGTATCATAATAGAACCGGAGGGAACGTCTTCTGATGGAAGTTGCTTCATTTGGGTTCTCGGAGAGAATTCCTGCGTAGTCGATGAATGAAAGTCTCCAATCATGGAAAACAGTGCTTGTATCTACTGAGTAGCTTGGGCAGAGATGGAGGTTGTTCTTTGGGCTGACCATCTCTTGATCGACAATGGCGATAAGCTTATGAGTATTGGCTGGAACGAAAATGCTTCAAGAGAGACTACTTGAGAAAGGTCCGCTGCAAGAGAGAAGGACCGGTCGCTTCGCTGGATACGAGTTGAGCCCCCTATAGAAATGCTTTTAGAGCAAGGCTTAGAACCCTAAAGAGGCTGCGAGACCAGCCAGGGCGTCATCCTCAATATTTTGCAGCCAAGGGACGTACTCTATGAAGAACCCCTCGAAGGTGTAGATTATGCCTAGTGTGGCTTGGTGGTAAGGGAGTAGGTCTTCATTCTGAACTTCATACTCGCCTCGGATTTGAATGACTATCAGTTTGGAGTCGTTGTAGGATTCCAGTTAGTCAACTCCCACCTGTTTGGCGAGTTAGAGACCAATGATGAGAGCGTTATACTCTGCCACATTGTTGGAGCTCTCAGTGAGAGAGTAGGCGCAGTTGATGACCAGGTCGTATGGGGAGATCAACAATATCCTGACTCCAGCGACGATATCGCCTTTAGGCCCTATTCTCGAAGCACCGTCGAAAAATATTAGCCAAACGGCTTTTGCGCTCGTCAAGGTGTTGGAGTCTGCGACTTTGTCGAGGATCTTCTCATAGAGTTTTGAATTTTCTGGTACCGGGTGGGCGTCCAGGAAGTCAGCTAATGCTTGGCCCTTGACAGCTTTTTTGTAAAACAAATGCCATATCGTACGATGACAGCAGTTTTGCCTACGTAGCCAGGCGGGAGTTAAGTGCTCCGGGTTTGGTCATGAGGACCCTAAGGGGGTTGACCTGTGAGATCACATAGACCGTTTGTCCTATCACGTAATGCCAAGTTTTCTGGATAGCAAAGACTAGAGCAAGGCATTCCTTCTCGACGGGATTGTATTTGTGCTCCGCACCGACCATCATCCTGCTGAGGTAGTAGATGGCCTGCTCGTGACCTGCGTTACTCTTCTGGGCTAGCAGAGCACTAAGAGAATGATCAATTGCTTGTACATAGAGCAGAAAGGGCTTTCCCAAAATGGGGGCTACCAATACTGGAGGGCTCATAAGGTATTCCTTGATGTCGTAGAAGGCGCGCTGTAATTCTTCGTACCAGACAAAGGAGACTCTCTTCTTCATAAGCTGAGTGAATGGTTGACAACGTCCAGAGGGGTTCAATATGAATCTCCTGATATAGGCCAGTCTTTCTTGAAGGCCGAAAAGTTCTTTGAGGTTCTTCAGTGGGCGCATTTCAAGGATTACTTTAGTTTTGTCCATGAAGGACATACGCTCGAAGCCACAGGTGTTGTCGATCATTATGTCTGTGGTCGAAAGGAGAAATTCGTCCTTAGGGAAGACCACACTTAGATCACGAAAGTTAACGCAGATCCGAATTTTTTTATTCTTTTTTACGATGGGCACGATGTTGGCTACCCAATCCGGATGTTGTTCTTCACGGACTAAGTCACTAGCTATCAGTTTGTTGACTTCAGCTTTGATGGCGTTCATGTTGTTCGGCCAGAACTGTCGTTTCTATTGCTTAACTGGCTTAGCGTGTTGAGTTTGTGGACCATAATTTGGGGGTCCAGTCCCGGCATGTATTCGTAGCTCCAGGCAAAGACATCGATGTATTCCCTGATGAGCTGTAGCAGGAATTTTCGATCCTCATTAGTTAGACTCTTGCTGATGAAGATAGATTTAGGGAAGAATCCATCTCCCAGATTGACTTGTACGACTTCGTCCTTGGTAGGAGGTTCTCGTTGTTCGAACCGCATCTTCCATTGTGCGTATAGGCGTTGGGCCCACGTTCTGTTTCAAGGAGTTTCGGTGGATCCTCGTCGTCTTTCTCAGGATCGGCTGACACCATGTTGGCAGACAATGTGTGCTTTAGAATCTCCCTGATATTGATGTTGGAGTCCTACGAGAAATATTTTGAAGAGTGAGAATGTAACTCATCTTCTTTATCTGAGCCTTCGAGGGTTGTGGGAGATTTGACATACCCTAAGCCATGTCTAGTCTTATATGGTAGTAGTCCTCGAACTTGCCTACAGGAGCCCGCAATCGCAGAGGCAGCCGTCGGCCTTTGCCGTTGTTCAAGCCCTTTACGTATTTCAGATCGTATTCCATCTTCTGGATGAGGTGCTTTGTTCGAGAACTGTACCGGTAAAATGGTATATTTTTGGTATCAAGCTCAGACTCCAGTTCCTCTGGGATGAAGGATAGGGGCTTTTCACTCTGTCGAAGATGATGAGTTTGTCTCCCCTTTTTCTTGCTGGAACTATGAAGTAGGAGTTCTGACTGACGAGAATCTGGTTGACTGCATATGTGGTGGTCACCTGTGTATGCAGGTGCAGGCCCAGACCGTGCTCCAGGAAATATAGTGCATTGAGATGTGCAACATCCGAGTAGTTCAAAAATAGCCCTTTATTGATGAAATAAGGTATCTCATCTTTCGGAATTATATCGTCGAGAGAAGGGACGTTAGCATGAGCGGCCACGTACTCCTCCAACTTGTCTCTCCCAAGCTCTACCCCCAGTGCGAGCGATGGCTTCGGAGGTTTCCTGTGCAGCTTTACCACAAGAGGTTCGGAAGTCATAGTAGGTGTCGGACCTTCCTTCAGTGGTCGATTCGGTCTACGAAGGCGAACGAACAGATATTCAGGTGCTTTCTTGGGCAATTTTACCATGAGGGGAGGACCTGTGTTGGGAGCGCGTGCTTTGAGATGGACTCTCAAGGGCACGTACGATGTTGTCCCAGTTTCTGTCTCATCGTCGGCGTCATTGCCACTTCATCCTGGTGGGCTTATTTGTAGAGGATCGAGTCAGAGTAATAGGCCTCGACCCCTTTGAATAGATCAACGTCAGCAAATTCAGTCTTGACGATGTCGTGATCGTCCACGTACTTCAAGAACTGGTACAAGGTTGATGGTATGCTCATGTATTAATGTATCCATGGACGTCCCAACAAGACGTTGTAGGATATGTCTATGTCTATGACGTAGCAGGTGACCTCTGTTTTTAAGTCATCGATATGATATTTCGGGCAAATTTTGCCCAGAGGGTAGCTTCTTCCTGCGTTGAAGCCACTGATGGTAGTATTGGTTGCTACCAGGCGATGCATCGGGATGCCCAATGTGTGAAGCAGACACCGTAGGATGATGATGATTGACGAACCGGGGTCGATGTATATCTGGTCCACTTGGATAGTGCCAATATGTCCTGTCTAATACAGAGGACGATCGTGCCTATTGTTCTTCAACAACATGTCTTATTGCGAGAACGTAATATTGGGTATCGCCTCCATCACATTATTGCAGTGGGGCATGCGGCAGGATCCTCAGCTGGAGGCTTGAAATGGGCCAGGTAGGTGTCGGCATTCTGCAATGCCTCTCTCAGAGCAACCCGAGTATCTTTGGAGAGTCGGAGAAGCTCGAATAGAGACAATTTTGCTGGAGTATTGGTGAGCTATGCCAAGATGTCAAAGTTGTAGGTCTTATATAGCCCTTGAGCTGAATATTTATGCAGCGGTTTATCGAAGCGGGTTTCTTTCTGCTTGGACTTGTCCGCTACAGGAGGCTGGGATGGACCTGGATCAAATGTTTCAAGTACGACAATTGGGAGCGCACCATCGTCAGGGATGTCGTACTCTCGTTGGTACGCTAGGCCTGACCTTGTTGTTCCTGCTATTGCTTCTACGGACGAGATAGAAACCGTGTAGCAGGATTTGGACTTTTTTTCCTTAGTCTTGGTGGCAGAAAGTGTTGTCTGCTGCAATAATTTTGGAGAAAGATCAGGATGAACCCACATGACCTCCCCACGCGGCGTGGTGAGGGGTATCAGCCCGGCCATTTGGTCGTGAGCTGACGAAGATTGACGACCTTCATCATTGCCCTTGGAATCGGTATTACTCCGTCTTGGGCTTCCGTTGTCAGGAAATTATCCAATTTGAGTGATATCATGTTAGCGACAACCGTCTTGTCATCAAAATCCAAGGTGAGGGCCTTGGTGTCGAGTAGACACTAGATGTACCGCTTCAGGGTGTAGCAATCACGCATCGCATAGTGGACGTAACGATGGTAGTAGCAGTACTCCGGATTACTCATCTCGGTTGCCTCAATAGGGTGCTTGACATCGGGGAGCCGACGCTTATTTTCCTGCATCAGTACGTAAAATATAGCCATGACGTCATTGTCTTCAAAGGAATAGGTTTCCTTCGACTTTGGAGCCTCCGCCGGCTTCTGCTCGGACTTCTTGGTCAAGTTAGCGACAAGGGTCTGCTTTCATTTGCCGTCACGGCTATTGTTGTCGATGTTGTTGTTATTATTGCCGTTATAAGGGTATTTTCACCTACCATCAGTGAAGAGGATCTGTATTCCCAAGAGCTGGGTATCCTTCACCTTCTTCTCAGTGCCGACAACGTTTATGATGAATGTCGTCCAGTCTTTGAATTGACTATCGCCTATCCAGAGGTTGATTGCTGGAAGTAGATTTCTGCGGCACATGTCCATCAGTGTAGACTCGGGATTGCCAGGAGACAACTTCAGTGTTGCTTGCCTGTATCGTTCGATGTAGGCGCGTACAGGCTCCTTCTCTATCTGCATAATATCCATTAGGGAGGACAATGTCATGTCGCTTACCCCGTCATAGAATCGGGCGAGAAAAAGATCCTTCAAGCCTTCCAACTACGAAATGCAGTTGTCTTGCAGAATACAGAATCGGTCAAAGGCTACTCCGGATAATGCCCCCACAAAGAGCTTAGTGAGGAGGGTGTCACTGCGAGGTAGGTGCCCCGTTGCAGTCTCAAAGTAACTCATATATTGACGGAGAGATTTTTTCCTGTCAAATGGGTTCAGATTGAAGGTCTTTACTTTGGCGGATACGATACATCTCTCCACTCGGGGGGATATGGTTGTCGTATCCCTATCTCGCGGAGTGCGTCCCAATTTCCTAGCGAGTTCAGGCGAGCTCTCAGTTTTTGCACCTCCCGAATTACTTCTCGGGCTTTGTCTGATGCAGCAGGAGCAGACGACCTTGGTAGAGCATGACGTCCGTCAGCGGGAGACGCGGTTGCATTCGAATCTTCATTGGTCCCAGGGTCCTGTTTTGCTTGTCATGTGGCCCTTGGTGGTTGAGAGGCTATACTTACCTTAATGTCTAGAAATATTTGGTTCAAGGCTTGCATTAACTCGCTCATGGTTTGCATCATGGCCTCGAGGGTTTCAAGGCATTGCCGATCACTGGGGACTTCGTGCTCGTCCACTGTCATGTATGATGTCCTCACGTAAGGTATGATGTCCTCACGTGAGATGAGATAGATGGGACGGTAGACGTAGCACTTTTTGCCTCAGACTCTTGCAGTGTAGAGTCGTCGGGGAACGTTGGTAGTGCGGTGTCTTGATCGGACTCCGATGGAACACTACCCCTGACATAGGAGGTTGTGTCTTCTTTATGAGGGTGGCTACCTCCAGGGAACTCAGTACCCGCTCCCTGGGAATCACCATCGTCTCAGAACGCTGGATTATTGTAGAGTTCCATGGGATTACGACCCCTAGCTTATGCAGTCATCTGGGGTCCTGAGAAAGAGTTATCCCCAATGGCTGACAGCTTCTTCTTTGAGCAAGTGCCCAGAAAAACCCCTTTTGAAGGTCTTTCAGCTTGTCCTCCTTGGACCTACCTCCTCGATACCCGAGCCCAGAGTGACGGACTGGAGGTGCTGGACTTCCTACCTCCCTTTGCGAAGGGGGCCTTCGAAGTCGAATAGCACGAGGCGAAGGGTGGCTCCTCCTCGTTTGGTACTTGCACCTTCTCTACGGACTGCTGTCGGCTAGATGCCCTTGGTTGCAGTCACTGGAATGCCGATTGCCTGTTTGTAGGTACTGCTACCTGATTACAGTAGCAGTTGATGATAATACTGGCACAGTGAATCCTCGAAGGGGCTATTTCACATGTCGTGGTTGCTTTTCTCGCTTTGCGCTTGTGATTGATCACGTTGCGCAAGTCACTCGAGGGCTGATTTACCTTTACACCCTTGTTATGAGCACATGGGTGTGTAGGTGTTGATTTTGCTCCCTGACCTGGGGTTCGTGGAAGAACTTTTTCCAAGTCGTCAACAGAAGACTTTTGAGATTGACCCAATCCACTTGCCGCTGCGGGCTGGAGACATAGGTCGCTCTTGTATAGCTTTTCGTCCGAGGCACGCATAACAGTCAGTGATGCCTGTTGACGGTCCACCGAGTGAGTAGTTGCTTAAGCTTGGCGAGCTTGCACTGTAACAACCTGTTTCGTTCAAGCGGACAGCTGATTCAAAAGGCTCGCTCGGAGTATCGCTCGACCGAAACGAATCATCGCTAAGGTGGATGGCTATGATAAACTTGTCTTTGCTTATAACTTGGACCCTCGCATGCTATCTTTGCTTCGTGCAAGTAGACCCCGCTATGCCTCGAGTAGATCATCATATACTCTTCGTAGTGCACTGCTTTACTTGTTTACATTGCATGCCCATATATTATGTTGCTCGATAATGTCCATGTATGGTTGCACTCCTCGCACTACCTCTTAGACCTGTGAAAACGTAAATGACTTATGTTCTAAAGTAGACTATACCGCTCGTTTTCTTATACTTATGTTTCCAACAAATGCATGCTTTCCTGATTATATTGTAACTGGTACTCGCTTGACTCGTTTCAATACTTGCCACATGAATCTATGCCACAAAATCAAGTAACATTATCCATATCGTGCATGCATCTAGTTAGCCAGAAGAATATCAAATTGTCCTTTTGTGCAATATAAACTTACAAGTATACGGGACCGTTAGATCGCCAAGGCAGTCCCTGAACCAGGAGAATACATCAAGTCAAGTTTAACTCTGAATGAGAATCATGTCAAGTAAAGTAAGAATCATAGCTCGTGGAGCAATACTCGTTCAGAAAAAAAATCAAGAATTATCATGTCATATTGTGAATCTGGAAGACCCAAGACTTGCATGTCGCGGACAACTTGTGCACAAGGTATTAAATGGGTTCCTGCGGACGGACTCTAGGGCACTGGGGCCGATCCGATTCGAACGGAACATCTGTTAGTTTGTCTGTCGGGGAGGATGGCGTATAGCGTCTTGTGAACCTTCCTTCACGTAATTCTCGCTTTTAGACTAAATAGTCGTCTGTTCGGGCAAGATGGATGTGACGTCTCGTTCCTTGAGTCGCATACCATTCTCGCTCTTGACTACAACTGTCCTTTATGGTTATGCCAGCGACTCATGTTCATATAGGTAAGTCATCCTCACTTAGCAGCAATCTGCGTGCGAGTCATTGCATCGCATCCAGTAATCGAAAATACCTGAACGATTATGAGTATAAGATATCTATATATGATTTGAACAACCTGAGCAATCCATTGCAATACACCTGAGTAATTCGTATAACTCGTGCTCCTGAAATAAAACATCGCTCACGACACTTGTGTTTGCTTATGTTATTGCCTCTGGATTTCATTATGTATGCTCGTGCTTGGTTTAACTCGGTTTGCCTTGGATAGGGAAAGATAAATGGTAAGTTGGTAAGTCTCGTCGTGTTACTCTTATATCGCAGGGCGCGCTGCCACACGAATAGTCTTGTATATTATGCCATGAAACTGATCCTAAGGCAAGACTAGAAAGATAACTTAATAGATGGTGCACGAAACCTTTATAACGTATTTGGATTTGTCGAGCGGGAGAGAAGTCTCTCCACCAGTGCATTCATGTATTGATAACCCACCAGATTGCTTGCATTGTGCGGGAGAACCTCGTTCGGTGCAAAAAATCTCTTCATGCGAGCTAAGGCATGGAGTTCGCTCTGAAGCCTTGGAACGTTGCATCCGGAACTGAAACACATATACAAGACATAATGTTGGAATATCGCTTATGTATCATTCCACAAATGTAGCCACTTGGCACGCTTTTATCGTTTCAGAGAGAGAGAGGCTTGAGCGACTTGTAACCACGGCCTAGCGCCGCTTGTAATACTTGTGCAATATCAATAAAGATCTTGTTTTACTTCTATACTTGTGTTATTCAATGCTTCCGCTATTGAGGACTCTGTGAACTTGTTACCAATCGCTTGTTCATTTCTTATTCTGTTGTACTCGGACTATCTGTGCGACTATGTGGCTTAGACATCTTACCGCATGTTCGGATCATGGCCTTGCACTGGCGCAGCTAGTGCTCGTGCGGAATCACGTCCAGATGGAAAATATTGTCCCGTGGGAGCACTGGCACGTTGATTCGCGCCCAGCAGGGACGGCCGATTACCTGCGAGAGATCGGGGTGTGACATCTACTGTCATAGACTTCTTCGTCCTTGCACACACTGGTGCATACTACGAAGAGTCCAAGTTTGGATTTTTACCATTCTCATCATAGCGTATAGAATCAGCGTTGCGTGAGATTCGGTCGAACATAGAGGTTTTATTATTGTGTTGGCCGCATGTGGTCATTTGCCTGCTACCGACGAATGGTGCCGCATATGAACTTTTGCCTACGGCTGTAGACTTATGTGGCTTCTGTTGTGGCCGCATGAAACCTGTCTCAGCACCCGAACTTCTGGCATCGTAGTATTTTTCTTTGCCAGAGTTTGGACGCTGAGCGCCTTTCCCGACTGCCGCATGAAAAGGGTCAGCCTGGATGGACGCATGATGTGCGTCTGCGGCAATAAGGAGAGAAGCGGGGAGCGCATGCTCCGCAGTTGGGTGAGGCGCATCGGCCTTCGCTACCCATGTCATACGGGTCTTCTTAGGCTTTGCTTGCCTTAGAGAAGGACTCACTTTGTCCCCGGAGAGCATGTTCTCAAATGCTTGCTGGTCGAAGCGTACTACCAGCATCCTTTGGGTTGAACCCATCTTGGCCGCATCAGACTGCATCACCACCTTCTTATCAGAGGAGAAGGATGTTCCCAATAGAGTCGTCACCTTGTTCGCCATTAAAAATTGGGATTGTTTTAACAACAAAGTAAAGAAAGTGCAAAGATGTCCTAGCCAGACGATCTAAGTACAATTTTATATTCTTGGGTGTGACCATGGACAAAGAGCGCTACAGTGACTCTTTTACTCCGTTGGCGGTCCGATGCGGGAGCGAGGAGGCTCTTCTCTGTTCTCTTTCCTGTGTCGGGGGGTAGTCTGGTCTCTCTGAAGCAGGAAAAAAAAGTCAACCTCTAAAACGTTCAAATTGCTCATATTTATAGCCATCGTGCTGATGGGCCATAGGTGCCGCATATGCCTCTGTTTGGTAGCCACATAGGGCTACTTCAACATAATACGGTTGTAACTGTAGCCGCATGCCATGGGCAGATTGTCACGTGGTATTGGTTGAGATATGCTGTTGAAGAGATCTCGGGGTGGTTGCGTGTGTGACTTGGTTAGCTGGACACGTAGTCAGCACTGATTGTGCAAGAAATTATCTTCGGTTGTAACAAAAAGATTCTGCAAGTCGAGAGCCGCATAACGTCTTGGCCGCATATCATCGTTGCCGCATACGTACTCTCGTTTGGCCTTGGTCGAATGGACACTTCGACCGCATGGCGTTGTGGCCGCATACGAGCTCTCGTCTGGCTTTGGTCGAATGGACACTGTGACCGCATGTTGACGAGGCTGCATGGGGTCGAAGCCGCATGGGGTCGTAGCCGCATATGATGACTAGGCAGCATAATGGAGGACACGTGCATGGCGCGTATGTCGAGGCCATCAATGCATGATGCGACTTTCTGTCTTTTTGCAGGCCACCCTTTTCACGAATCTCGAGGCACTCGGAACTTTATGTCAGTCATCGGAGACTGTGTCGAGGACTTTTTATGCGACCTCTTACTCTGAGGCTGTCCAGGCCGCATGAGGGCCATTTATTCACTTATGCGGCTCCAAGGGACATGAGCTCTGCGGCTCCAAGGGGCATGAGTTGTATGCAGCCTGCAAAATTTTTATGCTTCTACAGTCATCAAGCTTGAATCTTCTTTCATCTGGTACATGTGCATATGCAATGCTTCCGAACACCTTGAGATGAGATAAACTGGACTTTCTTCCACTCCATGCTTCTTGTGTTGTCTTTTCCCAAACACTTCTTGTAGGAGAGTTGGACAAATAGACGTCACAATCATTGACTTCCATCCAATTTTTTTTGGGTATTTTCTTGGTCTTTAACATGCTCTAAGTCATGTCAAGGATAGTTCTATTCTTTCTTTCAGCCACTCCATTTTGTTGTTGTTTGGGGTGTGGGTGTGGGTGGGTGTGTGTGGGGGGGGGGGGGGGGGTTGGAGGGGAGAGAATCCAAGGTAGGGTCTAGGAACCGTTAAAGGACGATGAATTTTATTTTCTTTCCAATATTGATTAAATAAATGAGATGTAAATTTGCCTACATTATCAGACCCAGGGGCCTTCATTTAATGGCTAGTTTCTTTTCAACAAGTGCTTTGATCTTTTTAAGTGAACCAAATGCATCTCACTTTTATTTTAAGAGAGAGACCCAAATTTTTTTAGCATAATCATCAATAAAATAATGTATCTATTTTTGCCATAAGATCGATATAATTGACCCACATACATCGGTGTGCACAAGTTAAAAGATAACAACCACAAAACAAATCTCTTCAAATGCTCCTCTCTCTCTCTCTCTCTCTCTCTCTCTCTCATTCATCAACACCTTCGCCGTCACTATCACCGCCCCCAACGCGAAATCCCCAACCAAATAGTTCTCTTCAAATACTCTTCTCCCTCTCATTCCGGCTACCCCCACATATACACGTCTCCACCCCGCACTCCCTCTGGATCCTCTCCTCCTTTGACGCTCCCTCCTCCGGCCACTTACGTCGCGGTTACGATCGCAACGTCTTCGCTCCCATGCTACAGTTTCACCACGACACCAAAACTTCCTTCGTCGTCAAGCCCACCATGAACGGAAAGAAGGCTCATTTTGTAGCTTTCCCAAATTCCATTCCATTTTGGTGTATTGATATGCTTTTGGGGGATTAATGCTTCCTTAACTCAATTTGTTTTTTTTTTTCGTTTTTTGTTGTGTGCGTTTTTTTTTTGTTTATGAATCAGATGATCGGAGAAGACAAACAAGAATTTTTTTGGTTGTTAGGAAAATATGTCGGAGCTGAGAAGTGGGGCTTGGCAAGCTAGTTTGCGGTCAAAGAGACTCAACAACCTCCATCAGCAACAAGAGCAGGAGCAAGTAGATAAATGTGCTCCCCTGATCGCTCCAAACTGAATGAGAATGCGAGACGGAGGGAGGGAGGGGTCGTGGCATTAATGCAGTAGCAAAGGGACCACCTCCAATTTTTATTCGCTTAATTCAAAATTATTGTGTAGGTTAGACAATTTTTATCCGTTTTTTGACTTAGATTTATGGTATTGATGAGCCATCGGCATCACCGTGCTGAGCCGAAGAAGACCCAAAAATACATGCAGATTCAAAAAAAAAAATCTCTTGGAAAATACGTACTACCTGTGAATCAACAATTTAAGTTACCCCTAGAATCAGCTCAAGAACTTTGTTAGTTTCTTGAACTCATAATGTCATAATATCGATATGTAAAATAAAATTCCTACGAGAATTCGGCCATTAACAACTGTTGGATCACATGCATATCATGTTTTGATTACAAAAACCACAAAAAATAAGAACTTAAATGATTTGTACACATGTCATCATATGATTGCAAGTTGTTATTATAAGTTCATATTTGAGTTTCTGTAGTTGAACAGTAAAACAATTCAAATAAAGTTCCACCTAAATATTAGAATTATGGAATTTAGACAACATATTAATTCCCCACCAATGGTAAAGGAATAACTCTTGAGAAGATCTACTGAGACGAGGATAAATTATGTATCAATGTATAAAACATAGGATAGGAGAATAGATTCCTTGGAGACCAGCAATATATAAGGGTTCCTTAAATTTCGTTTAGGACCGACCCCACGTTGGTGTTGCTCTCAACTAATCATGGTGCTGTTACACTTCAATAGTCTACTATTATAATACTTGTTAGAAACAATTCAAAAAAGAGTCGTATATATCATCAATTATCTCTACTATTATAATACATATTAAAAATGGTTCAAAAATAAGTCATGTATATTTTCAATTATTAATATAAAAAAATTAGCTACCTTTCTCCCCACGTAGCTAAAATAAAATTCTTCTACCTACCTAAAAATATAACAAATTCTAAAATATATTTAATATTTAAATTATATTTAACCTAACTATATTGTATTATCTAACTAAACACATCCAAAATTCTAAAAACATATTTATAACAAATCCTAATTACCGAACTCAACTAACCTCCATGGTTAGACAGACGGTCTGGGAATTAAACTGTGAAAAAAGTGTGGGTCTGAGAATTAAACCGTGAAAAAAGTGTGGGTCTAAAAATTAAACCGCGAAAAAAGTGTGGGACTGTGAACTCAAATGACATACAACATATCGTGCATAAAATCATGTACGTATCGTCTAACATCTCAAAAAAAAAAAAATCCTCAATAAAATATATTCAAATGATATTTAAAATATTTTAATTTTTATCTAATTTTTAATAATATCATATAATGTTTTTTTTTTTTTTGGGTACACGATGTGACTTAGTAATATTAATGACATCCATTTGTTAGAATTGACTAAAATTGTAGTTAGAACACCCTTCCTGACTAGAAAATCGTGTTCCTGAAAAGAATAAAAGTATCACCGAACAATCGACACAAGAACAACAAACACGCAACATTTGCAATTGTTGGAAATGCGAATGATAAAGCTGGTTACATTGGACAATAGAAGGAGTCAGCAGATCATTCTCTCCACGGAAAATCCAGTGCTTACTCGAGGTCCATCAAATTTAAAAATCATAAAACTCGAAAGAAGTTGAAATACAAACTGATGTGAGCAAAATATTCACGCAGAAGATTTGAAATCGGTCAATTCTTTACAAAGTAATACTTATGACAACAAACTTTCACGCCCTCACAATAGGAACTCCGTGAATTTCACAGCAACATCAATTGAGCCACCGAGAAACACCATCATCTTCTACGACTGCAAGAATCTCAATGCAGACATCCAACACAGCCTACATGGAGAGAAACAAAAAGGTTATTGTATCAGTTATAGTAATCTCCATGTAATGAGTATTTCCATTTGAGTGGATAGTGTCTTGATTATATGTTAGTTTCTCTATGATCATATAATTTCAAAACTATATATGCCTGAAATATTGCATACCTTTTCTCTCTCTCTCTCTCTCTCTCTCTCTCTCTCTCCAAAAAAAAATAAATAAATAAAACTGCATACCAGCATACATTGATTGTGTCAATGCTTTCCAAAGACTTTCACAAATTTCAATGAGAACAACTCACTATGGTTGCACAACTTACAAGGGGTCAAAAATGCAAGTACCAAGATTAGATTAACCTTCAAGTTCATTCTTGTGCACTATAAATAGGTGGCTTTCTATTCATTTGAGAACACACAAAAATTATCAAGTACAAGCAATATTCTCTTCAAGTGTTAGGCAGCAAATTGAAAGTGCAATTTTCAGAGTTCTTTCTTGAATCGAGAGAAGTGTTGTGAGTTGTGAGTGTTTGTAAACACTGTAATTTTTTCCCTTATAGTGAAAGTCCTACAGCAGCCCGTGGAAGTAGTCAGTGTTGGGTGAACCACGTAAATATTGTGTCTTTTATTTTTGCTCTATTTGTTAATCTGGTTGCAGGTATTCCCTAACAACTGGTATCAGAACCCAGGAATTGGCATATTCTAGCCAGATTTGAGTAGAAGCAATGGCGCTGACAGACGAAGGGAACATGAAACTTGAGAAGTTCGATGGTTCAGACTTCGGCTTCTGGAAGATGCAAATAGAGGACTATCTCTATCAGAAAAATTTATATCTACCTCTCGAAGAAACGAAACCAGAATCCATGAAGGATAGGGAGTGGAAGCTCATGGATCGACAAGTCCTTGGAGTTATCCGATTGACGTTATCTTGCAATGTCGCTTTTAATTGCAAAAGAGAAGACCACGGCTGGTCTTATGAAAGCTCTCTCGAATATGTACGAGAAACCTTCGGCCTCAAATAAAGTGCATCTCATGAGGCGATTATTCAACTTGAGAATGACTGAAGGATCTGTGGCTCAACATCTCAACGAACTTAGCATTATCACAACTCAGTTAAGTTCGGTTGAAATTGAGTTCGATGACGAGGTACAAGCGTTGATACTTGTCCTCCCTGCCAGAAAGTTGGAATGCTACGGTCACGGCTGTCAGTAGCTCGTCGAGGAGCAGTAAGTTAAAATTCAACGATGTTCGAGATCTTGTTCTGAATGAAGAAATTCGACGGAGAGAGTCGGGCGATACTTCGACAACCTCTGCTTTGTCAACGGAGTCAAGAGGAAGAAAAAATGATCGAAGAAGATCGAACAACCGAGAAAAATCCAAGAATGGAAGATCCAAGTCAAGAAATTCCAACAATTCCAAGAAGACTGTAGAGTGTTGAAACTGCGGGAAGACTGGGCACTACAAGAATCAGTGCAGGAGTGCACCAAAGAATCAGGAGGCGAAGACCGAAGCCAATGTCGCATCGACATCGGAAGATAATGATGCGTTGATATGCTCTTTGGAGAGCAAGGAGGAGTCTTGGGTGCTTGATTCTGGAGCATCTTTTCATGCTACTTCGCATAAAGATCTCTTTGAGAAGTATGTGTCTGAAAATCTCGGTAAGGTATATCTTGGCGATGATCAACCTTGTGATATTGTCGGTAAAGGCACGGTGAAGATTAAGCTAAACGGGTCTGTATGGGAGCTGAAGGATATCAGGCATATTTCCGACCTAAAAAAGAATTTAATCTCAGCGGGACAATTGGCAAGCGAAGGATGTACCACGGTGTTCCATGGCAATGATTGAAAAATCAAGAAGGGAGCAATGGCAATTGCAGGAGGTAAGAATATCGGTACTCTTTACTTAAATGAAATGGGGGGTTGTTCGATTTATGTGGCAGCTAACAGCCCAAATGCGAACTTATGGCACCAGAGACTTGGTCATATGAGTGAGAAGGGAATGAAGGTTATGCATTCTAAAGGTAAGCTACTAGATCTTCAGTCGATTGACATTGACATGTGCGAGGACTGTATTCTCGGAAAGCAAAAGAGAGTCGGCTTTCAGAAAATGTGGCAGAATCCCGAAGAACGAAAAGTTGGAGCTTATTCATTCTGATGTTTGGGGTCCAACGACTATCTCATCGATTGGTAGGAAACATTATTTTGTGACTTTCATCGATGACCACTCTCGAAAGGTATGGATTTATTTTTTTAAACATAAATATGAAGTGTTCGATACTTTCAAAAGATAAAGGTATGGATTTATTTTTTGAAAAATAAATATGAAGTGTTCGATACTTTCAAAAGATGGAAAGCCTTGGTAGAAAATGAGACAGGTTTAAGGATCAAAAGGCTCAGAACTGATAATGGGAGTGAATATGAAGCAACCGCATTCAAGAAGTTCTGCTACGAGCATGGGATCTGAATGGAGAAAACTGTGCCTGGCACGCCTCAACAAAATGGTGTGGCTGAACGTATGAATCGAACCTTGACTGAAAGAACCAGAAGTATGTGTATGCAGTCAGGCCTACCGAAGCATTTCTGGGCAGAAGCAGTCAACACAACAGCCTATTTGATCAACCAAGGTCCATCAGTTCCATTGGAACATAAAATTCTAGAAGAGGTATGGAGTGGCAAATCTGTTAAATTATCGCATCTTAAAGTATTTGGTTGTGTTGCATATGTACATATCAGTGATCAAGGCAGGAACAAGCTTGATCCCAAGTCCAAGATATGTACTTTTGTTGGCTATGGTGATGATGATTTTGGTTTTCGTATCTGGGATGATAAGAGCAAGAAGATAATCCGCAGTAGAGACGTAATCTTCAATGAAACGATCATGTACAAAGATCGACATTCGACAAATTTCGTTGATCCAATTGAATTTGAGCCAGTCTTTGCAGAAGTGGATGATGTCCCAATCAGTCCTACGACAAGCCAGACAGTTGCAAATCTCGAGCCAGAGCAACATATTGAACAGGAATATGCTAATCAACCTCATTCTCCAACTCCAGTGTTGAGAAGGTCTTCTCGACCTCATGTGCCGAACATGAGATACTTGAATTATTTGTTGCTGACTGATGAAGGTGAACCGGAGTGCTATGACGAGGCCTGTCAGACTGGAGATGCCAGTAAGTGGGAGCTTGCTATGAAAGACGAGATGAAGTCTTTGATCTCCATCAATACTTGGGAACTTGTTGTGTTGCCCAAAGGAAAGAAGGTCCTTCATAACAAATGGGTTTATCGGGTGAAAGAAGAACAGAATGGATCCAAGAGGTACAAAACTCGATTAGTTATCAAAGGCTTCCAGTAGAAGGAAGGAGTCGACTACACAGAGATTTTTTTTCAGGTTGTAAAACTTAATACTATCAGGACTGTATTAAGTATTGTGGCTATTGAAAATCTATATCTTGAACAGTTGGACGTGAAGACTGCATTTCTTTACGGAGACTTAGATGAAGAAATTTATATGCATCAGCTAGAGGGTTTCACAGTAAAAAGAAAAGATAACTTGGTGTGCAGACTTAAGAAGAGCTTGTATGGTTTGAAACAAGCTCCGCGACAATGGTACAAGAAATTTGATGGCTTCATGCACAAGGAAGGTTTCCAGAAGTGCAATGCTGATCACTGTTGCTATGTCAAAGAGGTATGATTCGAGTTATATCATTTTGCTACTTTATGTTGATCATATGTCAGTAGCCGGTTCAGATATGAATGAGATCAAATGCTTGAAACAACGATTGTCAAAGGAGTTTGACATAAAAAATTGAGGTCCAACTAAGAAGATTCTTGGGATGGAAATCAATCGAGATGAGTAAAAGGGGATTTTGCAATTATCTCAATCAACGTACATCAGTCGTGTCTTAGAAAGATTCAACATGAGCAACACCAAACCTATCAGCACACCAGTGGCTAGTCACTTTCGGCTATCCAAGGATCAGTCACCTCAGACGGAGGAAGAGAGAGATCTAATGGCAAAGGTTCCTTATGCCTCAGCCATTGGAAGTTTGATGTATGCTATGAACTGTACGAGACCAGACATTGCCCAAGCAGTGGGAGTCATTAGCAGATTCATGTTAAATCCGGAAAAGGTCCATTGGGAAGCTGCAAAGTAGATCTTGAGTATCTACAAGGCACTACGAACAAGTGCTTAAACTTAGGTAGAGGAGAACTAAAGGTGAAGGGGTACGTAGATGCTGATTTTGCAGGTGAAGTCGATAAACGAAGGAGCACTACTGGTTATGTGTTTACAATAGGCTCTACAGCAGTTAGGTGGATGTCGCAGTTGCAAAAGATTGTTTCTTTATCAACTACGGAAGCGGAGTATGTTGCAGTTACAGAAAGCCAGTAAGGAGATGACTTGGCTTCAAGAATTGTTAGCTGAATTGGGATTCGAATGTGAGAAGAATGTCTTGCACAGTGACAGCCAAAGTGCAATACATCTTGCAAAGAACTCTCCATTTCATTTCAGAACCAAGCATATTGGACTTCGTTATCACTTCATCAGATCTCTCTTAGAAGATGGGGTTTTAACACTTGAGAAGATTCAGGGAAGTAAGAATCCAGCGGATATGCTAACCAAGGTGGTGACTATCGATAAACTGAAGTTGTGCTCATCTTCAGTTGGTCTCCAAGGATAGTAGGATCGAGATTGATTGTTGCATTGATCAGGATGTGAAGACGGATTGATATCAGTCTTCAAGTGGGAGATTGTTAATGCTTTCCAAAGACTTTCACAAATTTCAATGAGGAGAACAACTCACTATGGTTGCACGACTTACAAGGGATCAAAAGTGCAAGTTCCAAGTTTAGATGAACATTCATGTTCATTGATGAACCTTCATGTTCATTCTTGTGCACTATAAATAGGTGGCTTCCTATTCATTTGAGAACACACAAAAATTATCAACTACAAGCAATATTCTCTTCAAGTGTTAGGCAGAAAATTGAGAGTGCAATTTTCAGAGTTCCTTCTTGAATCGAGAAGTGTTGTGAGTTGTGAGTGTTTGTAAACACTGTAATTTTTTTTCTTATAGTGAAAGTCCTGCAGCAATTCGGAGAAATAGTCAACGTTGGGTGAACCACGTAAATATTGTCTTTTATTTTTGTTCTATTTGTTAATCTGGTTGCAGGTATTCTCTAACAGATGGAACTGTTCTTTGTTGGTATGGCCCAGGCAATGTAGAAGAGAAGAGACAAAACCTACTATGATAATTTTTAACAATCCTAAAACATGCTAATATGAGTAATTAAGGATAGAAACATAAGTAGGATAGAAAGATAAGGATGGAGATTTATAATGGAGTTTATGACGTTGCGTAAACCTACTAGCCTGCAAATGCATAAGAAATGATATCTTATAAACATTTGGAAGAGATGATTAAGACCCGTTTCGGACTCCGTTTTCATGTATTTTAATTTGTGTGAACATTGTTTGGATTTGATTTTAGTTCGATTTGACAAAACCAAAACCAAGATTTTGTCTTGAAAACAGAACAAAAAGCTCCATTCATCAAAATAGAACTACAAATTAATAAAATTTGACAAAATTATTCCTATTTTTTTCTTCTTTTTTTCCTTTCTATACAACGTGTACTTAATGTTTCTTTAAAAAAAAATATTTTGTAAGAAAGGTTACATAAGATTGCATTAAACTAAATAATATTATATTTAAATTTGGTTAGGCTTTAATTAGATTAGATTGAATTAAAATTATGGTTTTATCAATTTACAATAAAATTTAACTTTGATTAAATTTTAAATTATAGATTAGATTGGATTAGAACCTAATTATATAATATTACATTAAACTTGTGGTAGATTAGATTTGCATGAAATTCTAGATATAACAGTTGAACATGGAATATTATATCAAAAGATCATGCATAATTTAAGGCCAATTTGCAACTAAATACCCTAAATTATTTTAAAATGCAAGTTAATATCCTGAACTTTTAAGTTTTTGCAAATGAATACCCTCTGTTAGATTGTCATCCCACTTAATCGTCATGTGCACATCATATGACCATTATGGACATTTTGTCCTTCAATTTAAAATAAAATCCTACCTTATCCCTTCTTTCCTATACTATTAACCCTAACCTTAAATCTAAATTAATATCTAACCTAATTGAGGATAGAGATGCTCGAAAGTTTGTCATCCAAGAGAAGGGGGTCATTTAGAAGGTGGGTCGGTGAGGATGGGGGTCATAAGTAGGGGGTGAGCGTTCCGTTTATTCGATTTTAACAGAACCGAAAGAGTCAAAACCAAATAAACCAAAATTCTAAAAATCCAAAATTGAACTGAAATCAGCCATAACAGAAACCGGACCAAATAATTTATTCAGTTTGTTCAGTTGGACTATTTTTATTATTTAATAGGCCGGGCCCAAAGTTAGAAACGTAGTTAAACTATTAAAAAATGTAATTTTTATACACAATTTTGTTGTATTTCAAAGTCGTGCCCAAAGTTGGACTAGTTGTTAAATTAACAAAGTTGGACTTCAAAACAAATACATAGAATTATTGTTTTCAAAATATACACGAAAATAGACACATTTTTTAATCATAAAATATGCATAGAATTGAGGGTATTTACATAATTATACAAGTCTTATTCGATTTTCGGTTTTAGACCTAAACCGAAACCCAAAGTCGAAACTGAATAGAAATTTTAGTATTTTCAAAACTGAAATCGAACACAAAAAAATTCCAAACCAAACCGTATCTCTTATTCGGTTCGGTTCGGTTCAATTTTCGGTCCAAAATCGAATAATGCTCATCCCTAGGACTCATAAGGTGGATAGACGACCATGAGAGTTTTCTAGACGTTGAAAAAGACAAGGAGATAAGGGCAAGAAGGGTGAGGATGGGAGGAGGGGAGGAGCTTGTCGGCAAAGAGAGGGGTAGCATTACCTCCAAACGGAGAGGGGAGAAAGTTGGTTGGTTTAGTATTAGAATTTTTAGAACTAGAGTGCATGAGAAAGAAGAGAATGGTAATTTTATTAATTTATTCAATATTGTTGGGTAGCAAGATGTAAAAATTTAAAAGTGCAAGGTATTTAAATGCCAATTTTAAAGTTTTACGGTAGCAAGTTGCAATTTTGATACTTTTAGGATATCACGTTGCAAATCGGAGATACTTTATGCTATTTAGTTGCAAATTAGTTGTAAGACTAAATTACAACTTGATGCTCTCAACTATCCAAGATGTTCAATTTGACACCATCAACTTTGATAGGTGCTAATTTGATACCCTGGAAAAAAAAAAACCAAATTATCCCTCCCCCCCCTCCTTCTCCGGCGCCGATGACCGGAGGGGGAGGGGGGGGGCAAAGCAGCAGCGGCGGGCGTGCACGGGCACAGGCGGTCGGACGGCTGCCCCGGGGGGTGGGGGGAGGTGGGGGTTGGGTTCGCCGGAGGCCGGCTGAAGAAGGGGAGGGGGGTTCGCCGGGGCCGGCCGGAGAAGGAGGGAGGGTTGGGGGAGGGAATAGGGGTAGTTTTATCTTTTTAAAAAATTTGGGTATCAAAATGAAAATTTTTATATAGTTGAGGGTATTAAGTTAGCACATATCAAAGTTGAGGGTGTCAAGTTAAACATTTTGGATGGGTATCAAGTTGTAATTTAGCCTAGTTGTAATTTAAACATAAGTTTGTTTGTTTGTTAATCTTCACACACAAAACACAATTTTATACTTTCAGTTCACAAAACCAAATCTCAAACACCAAAACTTTGTATGTTTGGTTTATGAAAACTCTGTTTAGCAAACCTTAGTTTTAAAAAAGTTGGTTTTTAAAACTAAATGCCAAATGGACCGTAAATAATTTATATATATATAAGATAAATGCAATTTAGGGATCAGGATTGGAATGTGTTGGCAACTTAAAAGATGAAGTAAAAAACTCGAGTACATAGCCACCAATTTCAAACGAATGGGCTGCATAACCAGCAAGATGAATGAAAGTAAGCCATGTGGACATTTGCTACTTAATCATGCTTTCAAGATCCTTAATTATTATTGTATGAAAAGATGGACAAAGCATGACAAAGGATACAAGAGTTTCAATAACAAGTGTTAGCAAACCTTCTGGGAATCCCACATCCTATCAACAATAGTGTGTGCCAGGAAGGTACTGATCTTGCAAAAAAATGAGTATCTACTAGAAAAGGAACCTACTAAGAATGCCAGTATGGAAATTTAATTTATAAATTGAGCCCGACACTTCATAGGATTTATCTATGACATGTAATCCAGCTAGCAGAGAAGAGAACAAGTGTTAAGAATTAGTTTTTAAATCAGAATGCAGAAAGCTCGAGTCTAAGAAGTAAAGGTGCCAGTATGAGAACTTCTAAATTATAAACAGAACAATTAGACATTATCGTCTTTATACGGTTGATCTACGAGTAGTAGCCCCCCAAGTGAGGAAAACAGGTGTTAAGAAACATTTATTTTCTTCCTCTCAAAGTATTCAAATGCAAGTGTTTTGCTTTCTAGCAGGTTTAATGACCATTGACGAAGCCTTACAACAGCTCAGTGACATCATATTCTGGAAGGATCTCTGCACATGAATCATTACAAATAACTGACTTTTGATATTCCTTGTTTTTTGTGATGACCAGTGTTGTTACCTCAGTATTTTCTGCTTCTTTATTAGTATTCAGTTGTGCATTCTACCTTCAAATGATATTACTAGCATCTAAATTTGGATAAAAGGACTTGATGTTAGATTGGTCGAAGTCTCTTGACTATCTTTCTTTATCCTTTATTATTAGGGAACCATTAAGTATTTGCTAGTATCACAAGGGTTGAAAATCTCTCCTTTAATTGACTGAGAACTTACAATATAAGATATTTGTGCTGCCTTGTTATTTTCCATATTGCATATTTTTAACTAGAGAGTGCCCGTAATATTGCACGGGCTTAAAACAATAGACGGGTTGGATTCTCCTCACATAGCAAGGTTGGATTCTCCTCACATAGCAAGGCGCTCTTCCATCAACCGTAACCAAATGTCCTCCTCCATGGTTGGTCACCACCACGCCAACCATAGATGGGTCGGTAGTGCTTCGGATATCCAAATTGTCTATCCAGCTAGTGAAGTTTCAAATGGAAGGTATATGGAGTATAATATATTTTCACCCATATTTGCAACATAGATCTTGAAAACTTCAAGGTCTAAGGAAGCTGCTTATGGCCATTCTAAACTTGCAAAGTTAGTAGAAAAAAAACATACATGACATATGCTTACCACTGGATTCCGACAATTGACGAGTCTACACTGTTGCAGCATAGAACCTTCTAGCATCCAACTCTCCCATATATCAAAACTGTGACTTGCAAATACAAACTCCATTTTTCTATTTATCTACCACCAAAAAAAACAAGCTACATCAAGCATTAATCATAAGTTATAAACATGTAGTTCATAATGTATCACTACAACTATAATCATGTTACCACCATCACATGCCTTACAAGTTGCAAAGTAAATATTTTTACATACTTCCATCACCAAAATAAGTAAATATTTATCTTCTAAAGAATTGATTAACTATAGATCCGTTTACCACCACTACAAATCTTGCGAGCTGCAAAGTATTTATACATCCTTCTATTTTTTTCTATTTATTTGCTACACCCAAAAAAAAAATTAATAATAAACATAAATATTAATCACAAGTTAAAAACACATGCATGACATGACATAATTATATCACTTTAAAATTGATTAACTATAAATCAGTTTAGCACCAGAACGTGTCTTGTGGCAGTTGTAAAGTAAACATTTATACATCCTTCCTTCCATTTTTCTACTTATTTGCTACCACGAAAAAATAAGTAAGCAACATCAAATATTAACCATAAGTTATAAAACATGTAATACACAATATTAATATATCACTATAGGATCATTGTACCACCATCACATGTCTTGGAAATTCCAAAGTAAATATTTATACATACTCCCACCACAAAATAGTGGCTAAAGGTTAAACCAGCAAAGTTGTCATGTATGTATGATGTTAATAAATGAGTAAATGTTTCATTAATTCAAGATAATATATTAAACTATTCAGGTTGTATACAGATCGAAATTCCAATGTCCTAACTTTCTCAACATATACAACAACAAGAAAGCATTTATCGCAAATTTGGGGTCGGCTGTTTGAAACCTCTTCTTCCATTTGGCTCTCTGTACCTCTTAACAAAATTCCAAAATAAATATCCTACTTTAACACTTCAAACCATGTTTGCTACGCTTATATGTAGACCTAACGGCTCTATACGGTAGTGTTTATATGTCTGCGTCGTGTGTCCAGACCACCTAAGTTGATTCTCTGTTATTTTGTCATCAATTGGCGCAACTTTTCATAGATAGACTCATTTCTTATCGTATCATTTAATGTCTTATCACTCATATACCTTAGCATTCTCATTTCCACTATACTAACTCACTAGACATGTTTTTTAATTACACAACACACTCTGATCCATAGGACATGATTGATCTTATAGCAATCTTCCATAAATTTTCTTTCAACTTCAGAGGTATCTTGCGGTCACAAGTACTCTAGAATAACTTTTCTATATCAACCATCATGTTTTACTTCTGGCTGAAATTATATTGCATATATAATCTATTTTCGTTCTACTAATTCTAAATCCCTTAAATGCTAAAGTTTTTCACACTTCTACCATCTAACCCTTACCGTTCTCTATTCTCACCAACGAATAAAATATCATCAACAGACATCATATACTATGGAACCTCCTCTTGGATACACCTAGTAATTTCATTCATAACTACCGTAAAAAGGTAAGGACTTTAACATTGATCATTGATGTAAGCCGATGGTAATAGAAAATGGATACTATCCCCTCCAATAGTTCACATGGTCCTTGTAACTCTACCATATATATATATATAAAACTTATTTCTTTTTCAAAAGCTACCACATTATCTTCCTAGGAAGGAACTTGATCGTAAGCATTCTCTAAGTCTATAACAACCATATGTAATATCTCTTTTTTCACTAGATCTTTTCATTGATCTTCTTAGTCGATAAATAGCTCCCATACTAGATCTTTCCGGCATAAAATCAAATTGTTTCTCTGAAATCTATTCTTTATTCTGAATCTTTGATCAGTAGCTCTCCCCTTCAGCTTCATGGTATGACCCATAAGCTTAATTCTTCGATAGTTATTAAAACTCTGTATATCTACTTGTTCTTATATATGAGTAATATTGCTTCTCCATTCATGTGGCATATTCTTAGTTCTTAGGATTTGGTTAAACAATTTAGTAAGCCACATCAATTCTTTCTCCCCTAAACATTTTCAAATCTCAATAGGAACATCATCAGGTCCTACTGCTTTTTTGTTTCTTTAATGCATCATTAACCTAAGACATTCTAATTCTATAACAATAACAATATGACTTATCTGAAGCTAACTTTGTATCTAAAGTAAGCTTTGGTATGTTGCTTTTGTTAAATAGCTTGTAAAAATAAACCATTTAATCTCACTTTCTCTTACTAATACCTTTTGGGGATAGGTCTTAACTTACTATTACTATGCTCCTCATTTCCCTACTCTTAGCAAAGCCTACAAATATTTGTTTCTCCCAACTTAATTTCTAACTCCGATATAATAATCAGGTTTCATTAACTACTTTATTAGCTTCCCTTTTTTGTACTTTATATCTATCAAAGTTTTCCTCATTTTTACACTTACTGCCAATTTTTATAAAAAAATTGTTTCAGCCTTGTAGAAAGGAATAGATTGAATGATTCATTATCAATAAAGGAGAGTATATATATATATATATATATATATATATATATATATATATATATATATATATATATATATGAGAGCCTAGCTCCTCTCTCTATTATTCTATCTGATGTGGGACTAAAGTCCACTAATACTTTAACACCCTCCCTCAAGCTGGAGCATAGATGTCAATCATGCCAAGCTTGTTACAAAGAAACCGAACCCGATGGCCTAAAAGAAACTTCCTAAAAATGTCAGTTATTTGATCGTCGGTCCTCACATGGTAAAATTTTATTAATCCCTTTTGATATTCATCACGGACAAAGTAGTAGTCAATCTCAATATGTTTTGTCCTTTCATGAAATATGGGATTGGTGGCAATAAATGAGTAGTAGTCAATCTCAATATGTTTTATTAATCCCTTCTGATACCATGTAGAAAGGAATAGATTGAATGATTCATTATCAATAAATGAGTACATATATATATGACAGGCTAGCTCCTCTCTTTTATTCTATCCGATGTGGGACTAAAGTCCACTAATACTTTAACAAGCCTAAATTACCTTTTGAAGCTCCTCATTCTAACACCAATTTCTTTCGAAGTTCAATCAATGCCTTTTGACACTCCTAGAATCTATTTTGCTCCTTTCTTGATACAACTTGTCATATACTTCTATGTTCCGTCTCTGTACCTTTATCATCTTATCCTTTAAAATTATTAAGTTCTCTCCATTTAAGTTCCACAATTTGGTTTTTTCAGTCTCCTCTCCGTCCTACTATGTTATATTAAGCGTGAGACGAGACGAGGCGATGAAGTTGGGGCCTCGCTTAAGCGCGCTTAAGCATCGCATAAGCCCTTAGTTAGCGCTTCATCCATTTTTACCTACCTACATGTAAAATACTCTATATACACATAAATTTTAATATATTTTCCATACAATCCTATTAGTATATGCATGAATAACAATACCAATTATCAATCAAGCAATGACACAATATAAATACTATAATCAAAATATCATGGTCAAGCGATTTTTTTTTGTTTTTTAAAGATTGGCGCTTTTTCCAGCGCCAAGCGGTAGGCGAGGCATTGTTAAGCGCCGCCTAAGCGCGGGTCCATTTTTTGGGACGAGATTTCCCTAAGCGAGGCGCCTAGGTCTCCAAAACCGCTTAAGCGCGCTTTTTAAAACATAGCCGTCCTAGCTTCTCTCTTCCATTTTTATTTTCTAGTACTAAATATGAGACTATCAATATATGTTGCGTGGTTAAGCTCTCCTTGTATAATTTCACAAAATATGAAGTCAAAAATCATAGGTAACTGAACAAAGTGACCAATGCAGCTCCATACTAGTACCCAATTATTTGACAGGTACAACCATTGAATAGCTATTGTAAATCACCAAAAGATGATCCATTATGTCTAAGACAGGTGCAGCTCAGGTGACGAGTCTGATTCATGCATATAATGTATGTTAGATTTAATTATATATATAGGGGCATGTTTTAGAGAGTAGTGAAAGGACACTGTAGAAAATTTTAATTCATATCTCAATTATATGTGGCATGAACGTGAACATGAGGATCCCTCTGGAAAGTAGACATGGCCGACCATGTCTGACATGAGTGTCAAAGAAGTATCGTGTGTCGGGTACATGTTGGACACAGGTACAGTCCTCTGGAGGTGCGCCCATGCAACCTAGGCATACACATCATTCTTATCCTTAATAATATTTCATACAAAATAATGCAAAAGCTCTCTTCTTCCATGGAAGTATTTAGTTCTGACACACCAATAACCAAGTAGAATTAACTGTTTTTATAATGTGGAACAATGTGGTGGTCGGAAATAAGGGACCAAAATTCAGGTTCAAAGCTTGAATCTTGAGTCGCCACCAATTTTGGGTTTTAGGATTAATTTGGATTAGTATCCTAAATATACAATGTTATGAAGTATACAAGTTTAAATTTTTTGATAATTAACTTGGATGAAGGACTATGTCTTCTGTAAATGATCTTTTATACAACTCTGGTTTGCACAAAATGAAACTCATAATACAGTAAATCAAAGGAAGATTAGCATACCTGCAACAGCTTTCCACCAGCTGTGAAAGATCGCAACCCTAGTGTATCCTGTAGAGGAAGCAAGTTAAGCATAGCAATAAGTAGTTGTCACGTTGCAAATTCTATTGCACATCAAGACGGGAAAAAAAAATAGTGGCAGTACAGCTAACATAGGGTTCAGTATTAACAAGATTATACCTTGCTTCTAAAAGAAACAAGAAACTGTGCAGCAGGATCTCTTTTTGTTACATTAGTCATTGAATCAAGAAACCATCCACCGCCAGGAACTCGTTGTCTAGACACATGCAGTCCAGGATGATCCCTTGCATGCAATGCTATAACATAACCATCTTTCAGCAGTTCACCACATCTTCTATTAGACCCTGCATTTCCTGTTACCTGTTTCTCAGGAGTTGATTCCAAATTTGACTCAAATGCACCAATATGCTTATTTTTAGAATCCTCTGGAGAAGCAAACCGAGAACTCGAACTTAACACTTGGTCCCTACCACTTATAGCAGTATCATCATTTCGATGTGAAGTATAATTGCTACTGCTTTCTCCTGAAAAATCATCAGAATTTTGTCGGGACCTACGCCGAGCAGGTCTCTTCTTTCCTTTCTTCCCAGATCTACAACGTCTTCCCTCAGACCTTGAGGGAACATTTTGGGACAAACATGAAACTTGTGAGTCCTTTATAGTACACATACCTACTTTCTGATTATAATCCATAATTGATTGTCTTTCTTTTATCTGCTGATCACGATGACAAACTTGTGGAGTTCCTTTTATCTGATTCTCTGATTGATCATCTTCACACCCAATGTCACTCTTTTCATCATCCTCATCAGAGACAGCACTGTTTGGAACAAATCCATCAAGGAAAAATGACTGTAATATAGTGAGAGCTTTCTCCCTAATTTCCATCCATACTTCTTCACTGTACTCTGCACTCCGTGGAAGAATCAACACATTTGGCATCTCCCTTACCTGAAGAGAACATAATTTGAAATTCACTACTCTTCCTCAATTGAAAGTAAGCCCGAGTTCATAACTAGACTCTTATAACATGAAATGACATGAATAACTTCAAACATGGGATGACAAGGAAAGATCGTGCTTTCATAAACCTAAGTGAGTCAAATAAAAATTCAAGACAAAAGTGAAAGTGGTGTCTGCAGATGCAACAACTGGGTATGAAGTATGAACCAAAGGCTCTTACTGAGCATGCTTATCAGCAGAATCACTAAAGGGAATATCCTTATCTCGATTCGTGTTGAAATAGAATTTTTTTTTTTTTTACCTGTCCTATATATGCGAGGAATATTTCCTTCCAAGTCAAGCATTACTTTAAATAGGAAAATCTAGATTCCAAGATCATAATTATTTACCCTTACTTTTTATCAACTTCATAGTATTTACTTATTAATCTTGACTACTTTACTCGAAAATGCATGATAGTCAAAAGATTATATCTTGCAGCTAATTACAGAACTCGCATTCAACTCTTGTTTGACCAGGCACTTTAAACAAATCTAGCTTGTTTTGGACCATTATTATGGTGAAAGTTTCTATATGACATAGATTGTCCTATGGCAATGCTGTGCAAAGACGAAATACAATGCCTTGTCAGAGCTTTAACGGGCCTAGGTGGCACTAAGAGTTTTGCAATATTAAAAATAAAAGATACTGATAATGTTGGAAAACTCGAAGGAGTCCAGAACCATGATAAACCTAAGAGATTCTAGACTAAATATTATGTAAGTAGAATTCAAGCAATTCAATGGTCAGATTAAGCAATTAATCAGATACTAAGAAACTAAAAGTACAAATAAATACAACTAAACAAATAAATCTATCATCATTCACCGACAATTTACTTGGGGAAATTGTAACTTGTAAGCAGTTACCAAATGACCAACTATTCTTACCTCAAAGCCTAGAAACCCTGAGTGGGGCCTCGAGAGTGAATCCCCTTAATCTCCCATAATCAAACAGAGAATTCAGTATGAACTCTTTGCAACAAAATTGCATTGTAGAAATAAATTTCTCCAAAGTATAACCTACTGATTTTAGGAGATTTAGTCTAGATAAACTTATCCATAAAGCTCCAAGTTTACTAAGACAACTGATCTGAACAATTAGAGCATTTACTATTAGTACGGGGTCACTCTCAGGCAAATTAAGTTGAAAGATGAATGTTCTTGTCGATGGCTTGATGCAGATGCTGGTCCTTCAATGCATAACTAGAAACTAGCTTCTAACTGTTTTTTGAGACAATTTTGCTAAAGCAAACTAGTCAACTTTTATATTCAAGGAATTTTGCCTCCCTAAAGACTGCAGGATTACCTCTAGAACCACCACAGGAGTTCAGCTTGTAGAATCTACTCCTTATTTAGACAAAAGCAGTCATTATTGGATGTTTAACACAAAAAATCTTGATGCAAGGATTTTATTGTTTTAAGATCATATATTATTTTAACTTCAAATGGTTTCTCGTTGACAGTTATCAAATTAAAAAATCAATCTAAGATGACCTTTGCAGGGATCTTCTTTAAGCTATAGTAAGAAAATACGGAAGGTCGTTGTACCAAAAGGAAGACTTTGTTTAAGGAAGATAAAGATTTATTTTTACTGCCTTCTTGCTGGTCAATATATCGTATTTCATTATGAAAACAAATGTTCTCTACAACACTCTCACTTCTGTTCAGATTAATTTTTGAAAGAAAAAGAAGAGAAATTGAATACAAAGTTGTATCAGGTATTGACACTATGCAAACCTTTGAAATCATCCTTGATACAGCAAAATGAAGCCTTTGTTGGAAGTGGATGCACAAATTCATAATGTATTGTTTATTAGCACGGCGCACTTAATCCAGTCTATAATTACTAATTTTCTGATCGTAATCACAGTCAATATCCTGGTACTCTTGATTCTGTCCTTGCAGAAAAATAACAGTAATTTTACGAGTTCTGCTAAAATGCTTAAAAGAAATAAAGAAGACATTAGGATTAACCATCAATTGTGTTGATATGGTATGTTGGGTGTCATATTTAAGTATAGTATAAGCACATGGGAATATCCTGAGGACATATTTGGGATGCCAGAATATGTCACAGGATATTCCATCATGAGATTATTGTCATAATGATTGAGATCATTGTATTAATGACTGTAAGGCTATATAATGCCAATGAGACGATCAATAAAATAAAAAACTAATTTCAACATGGTATCAGAGCCAAGTTTCCACAAACCCTAGCCGTCACCAAGCTTCCACAAACCCACAGGAGGATTTCCTGGATCTCCTCCACCGAACTCTTCCACGCCCCCCCCCCTTCTTCCCTTCTCCGCCCTTCGCAGGCCGCCCTTCGCTGTTGCTGTCCCGTCCCGCTACTACTGCTGCTGCGGCTGCTGCGACTGCGACTGCTGCTGCTGCTGCGACGGCAGCCGTGACATGCGTGTTGCCGCCTCCTCCGCACCAGCACGAGACAGCGCCTAATAGGGATGCCTAGATCTGAAAAAAGGGGGAACATGTTCGGATCTAGGAGCGGACGACGAGGACGAACGTGAGTCGTGGAGCGGACGTGACGTGATTGGATAGACGACGCATCGATGGAGGAGATCATCAAGAAGCTAGATTCTGTAGAGGTGGCGACGTTGATGAAGTTGTTGACGATGTCGGCTGGTGAGAACACGACACGAACGTCGCCGGAGTTGAAGCTTCCCTCCATCGATCTAAAATTAGATGGACCAGCCACCTATCTGAGTTGGTCACGGCGGGTGAGAAGAACCCTCGCAGAAAAAAACATGGAGGGGTTCCTGACGGGCGAGGCGACAGAGCCGGACGAGGGCTCGACAGGACGCGATGAGTGGAAGTCCACTCATATGGTGATCTACATCTGGCTTCTCAACTCCTTAGTCCAGTCTATTGCCGCCACAGTAGACGGTATTGAGATGGTGAAAGATGTGTGGAAGAAATTGAGAAGGACCTATGATGGTGTGGGGAACAACTTACGGGTCTTCCAGATAAAGGGGGAGATTGATAACACCGTACAGGGAGAGAAAACGGTGCAGGAGTATGCCACGGAGTTGGAGCGCCTGTGGTTGGATTATGATTACTCCTCAGATCGGGCGAGCTGCGGGGACCCTAAGTGTAAGGAGAGACAAGTGTGTCTGCAGGAGAGGACGATGAAGTTCCTCAAAGGGCTGACTGCAGCTTTCGCACAGAGGACGACCCTACTTCTAGCCCAACCAAAGATCCCTAGCCTTGAGGAGGCTATCTCAGCCATGATCCAGGAGGAGACACGCATCAGGCTGCAAGCCGGGACAGGTAGTCCCTCCGAAGCAAAGTCAGCACTAGCGATCACCAGCTCAGGTAACACAGGATCTAAGGGAGAGCCCTGGCAGCATAACCGGCAGTGCTACAACTGTGGGGAGATGGGTCATCATCGGTATGCTTGTACCAAGCCACCTAGGGAGGGAGATTCAGGTGGTGGACGAGGACCGTTCGGCGGACGAGGATATAATGGAGGACGTGGTCGTGGTCGAGGGGGTAGACGAGGCGGTCGAGGAGGTTATCGGGCGAACCTCCTGATATCAGAAGGGAACGGAGAAGCTGATGGCACCTTTACTGTGGAGGACCAGGCACTGGGAGACATGAGGAGTAAAACAGAGGAGGCGTCCACCTCATTCTTTGTTAGGGGCAACGCTGCCATGTATGCCCATCCATCAGAAGGTACTGACGAATCACTTGCCCTTGCGTCTATCTTTTCCCTTAAATCATCAGACTGGATTATCGACTCGGGAGCATCTCGGCATGTGACGGGGAATGCTGGTGAGTTTTCTTCCTACACTCACCTAACATCAGCAGACAGCATTCAGACAGCTGATGGCACTTTCCAGCCAGTGGTCGGTAAGGGTACTGTTAATTGTACAGGTTCAGTAAGATTATCCAATATTTTACATGTTCCATCCTTTCCAGTCAGTCTCTTGTCCATTAGTTCTATAATCCTCCAACTTAAATGCATTGTTTCTTTTGATATTCCTAAGGTGACCTTCCAGGAGAAAGGGACAGGACGAAGACTTGGGACTGACACTTGGCATGAGGGACTGTGGTACCTAGATCGAGAAGGACTGGACTCAGCATTGGTATCTATGGCAGAGAAAGCTGGCATGGAAGGACTGCAGCAGAGGACTGAGGATACCTTGATACTCCATCATCGGAGGATGGGACATTCTTCCTTTGATACTCTAAGTAAGTTGCATCCAGAGATTTATGCAAAAACAAATAAAGAGAAATTAGTATGTGATGCGTGCGAGTTAGGAAAACTTACTAGGAGCTCATATGTTGGCACGGATCATAGGAGCACTTTTGCTTTTAAGGTAGTACATTCTGATGTCTGGGGTCCATGTGCTACTAACACTATGAATGGTTATAAGTACTTTGTTTCTTTCATTGAGTGTGCCTCTCGTGTTACCTGGTTATATTTGATAAAAAATAAGAATGATGTACCTGCTTGTTTTCGGAATTTCCATAAGCATGTCCAGACTCAGTACAAAGCAGTTGTGAAGGTACTGAGGTCTGACAATGGAACGGAGTATACCAACATAACGCTTGCAGAATACCTGTCAGCACACGGAATACAGCATCAGACCACTTGTGCATACACACCAGCACAAAATGGAGTTGCAGAAAGGAAAAACAGACACCTTCTTGAGGTCGCAAGAAGTATGATGATCGACATGAATGTCCCACAAAGTCTGTGGGGGCATGCAGTGTTGACAGCAGCTCAACTCATCAACAGGATGCCCTAGAAGGTCCTCGGATGGAAGTCCCCATGTGAGGTATTGCAAGGCAATAATAGTGGGATACTCCCACTGAAGGTGTTTGGGTGTGTGTGTTTTGTGAAGGACAACATGCCATCAGTTGAGAAACTTGACCCTAGAGCGGTCAAATGCATCTTCGTAGGCTACTCGGCGACCCAGAAGGGGTATGTGTGCTGGAGTCCAGTAGAGAAGAAGAAGTTTGTCAGTATGGATGTCCACTTTCGGGAGCATGAGCCATACTACCGCCAGGACGGAACTTCACACAACACGCCTAATACTGCCAGTATTAGGCGAGAGGGGGAGATGGAGAACTTGGTGGTAACCGATTTAGAAGTTTGGCATGGAGGCACGGAGAAGGGACAAGAAGGTGAAGGTGTTAGGCCTACGGCTCAGGGAGAGTTACTTACCTACAGCAGGAGAGAGAAGCAAACTGCAGGACCAGTACCGACAGTGCCAGTGCCAAGTCCCTTGCCTGCGTTCGTCCCAACTCCTGAGGCACCGACACCAACCCCCCTTCAGGTGATACCCCCTCCTTCACAAGATATCATTCCTCCTACTTCTACTCCTCCTACACCACTATCTGTACAGAGGACCACTCGCAGCAATGCAGGATATCCTCCAAACAGATATGGTTGGGATATTGCTCAGTTTGTTTCTTATGACCATATCCCTTCTTCTCATGGAGCATTTATAACATCTTTGGATAGTATTACTGTACCTAACAATTGGCAGGTTGTCAAGAACGATCCAAAGTGGAAAGCGGCAATGCACGAGGAGTTGGGAGCTCTGGAGAAGAACCACACTTGGGAGCTTGTGAGACTGCCAGAGGGGAAGAGAGCAGTTGGATGCAAGTGGGTCTTTACCGTGAAGCAGAACCCAGATGGACAGGTTGAGCGCTACAAAGCTCGACTAGTAGCCAAAGGATACAGTCAGACGTACGGCATCGACTATGACGAGACCTTTGCACCAGTTGCAAAGATGAGCACTGTCAGGACTCTGATTTCTCTGGCAGCGAATGGTGGATGGAAGCTACACCAACTGGATGTGAAGAATGCGTTTCTTCACGGAGATCTAGTGGAGGAGGTGTACATGAAGATACCACCAGGATTTGGCACCAATCAGACAGTAGGCAAGGTCTGCAGGTTGAAGAAGTCCCTCTATGGACTGAAGCAGTCTCCTTGAGCGTGGTTTGACAGATTCAGAAGGGCGATGATAGGGATGGGATATCAGCAGATCAATGCTGATCATACTGTGTTCTTCCGTCGGAGTGGAGGCCACATCACCATGCTTGCGGTGTATGTGGACGATATGATTATCACAGGAGATGATGAGCAGGAGATCGCCCAACTCAAAGGAAAGCTTGGCAAGGAATTCGAGGTGAAGGATCTCGGCCTTCTTCGGTACTTCCTTGGGATTGAGATTGCTCGAGAAGCAGAGGGGATTGTTCTCTCTCAAAGGAAGTATGCACTGGACCTTCTCACAAAACTGGGATGTTGGGGTGCAAACCTGCAGCAACACCAATAGATCAGAGGTTCAAGATTGATGCTGAGGCTGGAGAACCAGTTGATCGGGACAGATACCAGAGACTGGTTGGCAAGTTGATCTATTTGAGCCACACACGTCCTGATATCTGCTTTGCAGTAAGTGTGGTGAGCCGCTACATGTATGACCCACGAAAGGGTCATATGGATGCAGTGTACCAGATTCTGAGGTACTTGAAAGGTGCTCCCGGGAAGGGACTAATATTCAGGAAGAACAATCACGTGAGCATCGAGGGCTACTGTGATTCTGACTGGGCTAGTTGTGCTGATGACAGGAGGTCTACCTCGGGATATTGCATATTTGTAGGAGGTAACTTGGTCTCCTGGAGGAGTAAGAAGCAGTCTGTGGTGGCCAGATCGACAGCTGAAGCAGAGTACAGAGCTATGGCCTTGGGAGTTGCAGAGCTGCTATGGTTGAAGAATATGTTGGTGGAGCTGAAGCTGGATCAAGGAGCCAAGATGAAGCTGTGGTGTGACAATCAGTCAGCTATTAGTATCGTCAACAATCCAGTACAGCATGACAGGACCAAACACATCGAGATTGATAGATTCTTCATCAAAGAGAAGTTGGATAGTGGATTACTGGAGCTTGGTCATGTTCCAACCAGGGATCAAGTAGCAGATGGACTAACCAAGGGACTCGCCTCAGTGAGCATGATTAGAGGATGTGACAAGATGGGCTTAGTGAATATCTTTCACCCATCTTGAGGGGGAGTGTTGATATGGTATGTTGGGTGTCATATTTAAGTATAGTATAAGCACATGGGAATATCCTGAGGACATATTTGGGATGCCAGAATATGTCACAGGATATTCCATCATGAGATTATTGTCATAATGATTGAGATCATTGTATTAATGACTGTAAGGCTATATAATGCCAATGAGACAATCAATAAAATAAAAAACTAATTTCAACAAATTGAACTTAATCGCATTTCCTCTACCTGTATACCTAGGTAGGTTGCATGAGCACATCTCGGCGGGACTGTATCTATGGCATACATGTATCCAACATAACACTTCCTCGCTACGAATGTTGGACATGAACAGTCCACGTCTAGGTCCCAATACATGACTGAAACTGATTTGCATGGTGGCCCTCGTCCCAAACATGATCACAAAATGAGAAAGTAAATTTTCTTTTACAGTGGATCCTGTATAGAATATTTTTAAACAAAGTCCCTATCAGGTCGGGTCCGGGTAGTGCTTGCCCCGGACATGGAGAGTATGGTCCAGGTCTTGGATCAGGGCCCTACCCATATAAGCCTTGGAGTAGGACCGAGTTCTACATAGACACCGTACCCTACCCGTTCCGTAGAATTCAATCGGTCCAGGTATTTCACAACAATATATAAGAACACAATAAGATTTTATAATTTCTTTCTCTAATTTTCTGCATTGGAACTGGATCATGTCCAGGTAGGATTTATATCTACCTAGACGCCTCCTATTCCTGGGAACCAGCCCTACCGCCCAAAGTCAGGTACAAGTCTGCTTCAAGTAAAACTAGTTTGAGTCGAGTCAAGACGAGTATCTGGGTCGAAGCAATAGCCCGAATCACTATCACACACACACACACTGTAACACCCGGGTTTTTTTAAATTTTAAAATGAATTTTCTGGATTTTTCTGTGATTTTTAATTAATTATTATAAATGCCCTTCAGGGATTAATATTTTTGTGCATTATATTAAAAATTTAAAATATTACAAAAAATATATTTTTGGGTGTATAATTAATTATTGGATGTTGTGTAATTTTTCTGGAATTTATTGGGCTCAAAAATTATTTTTTAAATAGCTAAAAACCAAGGTTTTTAAATAAACCGGATTGAACCAACCCGAACCGAATCCAACCCAATTGAACCCTAATGAACCCTAATAGGTCGGGTCCTACCCAACCCGACCCGACCCTATACACAGTAACTAATTCCCCACGACCCCCGCTCCCCGACTCCGCCGGCCGCACGACCGCCTCCCCCGCTCGCGGCCGACCACCCCACGACCCCCCTTTTCCCGGCGACACCCCCGACTCCGCCGTCCTCCCCTATTTAAACCCCCACAGCCACCGCCATCACCACCATCATCCACCATCATCCGCCACCCCCACCGCGGCCGTCGTCTTCTTCCTCTCCGACTCCACGACGACGCCGAGCTCCCCTCCGGCGACCCCTAGCTCCCCCGGAGACCCTCAGCCACGAGCCCGACCTCCGGCGACCAGCTCCCCGACCCACCACGACCACCCCGAGCAGCCCAGCCGCAGCCACAGCAACCGCCGCCACCACCGCCATGCCCCGCCACGCCGCCCTGTCACGACATTAGTGAGGTACCCGTCTTCTAGCTCGCGTATCTCCTTGTGTGTTGATCCGAATTTCGTTATGTCGAATCCTATGCGAAGACCATGTGACCCTCTCGAACCCCGTGTAATTCGTTCGGGTATCGCATCCTGTGCCGGTCGAAAACCGCGACACAAAACAAAAAAAAATCACGTAATTCTGTAGTGCAGAAACTGTCCCGGAGCCCCATGTTCACGGCCATTTTTCTCCCAACCTGTTTAATAATTTTGATTTCTGTTTGAGCAGTAAATTAGACAACATAACCGAGATTAGAACCATGTAATTAGTTTATTTTAATTCGTTGCATGCTGTATTTTATTCGCGGGTGAAATCGGCAAAAAAACTTGATTTTAAATTCCGAATTTTTCCGAAACTGGGTGCGTCCCGCTAAACGAGGCGACTTCGTCGTGTGCGAATTGTACCGAAAGGTGCGTATCGTCAATGCGGACGTATGAAATTTTGCGAAAGTTGATTTGGATGTGCGGGCACACCGAAATTAACGCATATCCGTCGAAAATATCCCGTATCAGACTTGTTCTGAAACTCATTGTAACTTCGTGTATGCTTGTCGTTTCGCAACGAAACTTGCGCCATTAAATTTATAGCGTTACGCTGGTCATGTGACCCAAGTTTGGTTCGATTCTGAGAACGTTGACAAAATCCCGTATAGTGGCCCCATGGCTCCACTTGACGGACAATTTTGTGACCGGCTTATCGGAATCCAGTTCTGGACACTATGTTGGGTTCGTATCATAGTTCTGGACTTGTAGACACTAAGTTTGACGAATTTGGAGAACTTTGTCTCTGGCACGTTTTTTGGTGCGAAATGGGCCACCTGTGGACCCCGCTTTGACCAGAAACTGTCATTTCTGTCCGTGTCCAAATTGGACTTATGGATAGTCAATCCTAGCTATTTCATATCTTCTGAGAGTGATGGTAATGTTTGTTTCAGCATCCGGAGGCGTTCCTGAAGATTCTACATACACCGGAGCAACTGAAGGAGTTCAAACCCTAGGCAAGTGTACCTTGCCAATCTTGCAGTAGTCCTGTTATATTATTTGCTTGAGTTCTTTCTATACATATATATACTCTTGAGATGTACATGTTCAACCTAGGACCGTGAGACGTTGCTTAGCGACCGAATAATATTCGGGTGTCGACGTCGTACGCGGAATCGTGTAACATCACTTAGAGAATTGATATTGTGATCATATATATTTTTCGTGCTTGCTTTATCAAGTACGTCATACCGTAGGACACTTGACACTATTCATGAGACAGAATCTTTTCTGAATTATTTATGGTGATTCTGTATAGGCTTACAGGATTCGTGACATAAATCTTGCATATACATAGATATTATTATGACTCGCTGTACTAGCTAGAGGTCATGATCTTGCGTGTTATGGACATGAGACGTCGTGGACATGAGACGTGTGATTACATTGGGTGGGGAGAGACACACAGGCTACAGGCTGATTTATATATATATTTATTATTGTGAGGCCGTAGTCTCTATATTAGAGCTAGGCACATTACGTGATATTACTGCTACCGGCTCCCCGACACAGAGCTTGTAGTGGTCTCAGCCTGAGTACTAGTGATGCTCTCACTTGCATATCACATAGCTGGTTACCTAGTTTACCCTGTGGATATTTATTTTATATACTGCATTTTTTTGGCTTGAATTATTCTTGTACCTTGCTATGTCCCCTGAGGACCTGGATCCGAATTATGTCCCCAGGTATAGCAGAGTAGATTTACCCCGAGGTATACTGGACAGGAGCTGACGTTGGAGCAGTACCAGCACCAGAGGACGAGGTGGTGCCAGAGGATTTCTCCTGAGTATTTTCTTTATATACTCAGTTATTTCTATTTCTAGTTTCTCTATTTCCTGTCTCTTGGATTACTGTACTAAACTCATTATCGGTTATTCTCCGAGATATTTTATTGAGACTTGTTGATTTATATATCACCTTGATTATTCTGATATTTGGACTGTGATTACCTTCTGTGGATGAGATTAGAACTAGACTGTGACTTGTATCATAGACCTTTATTGTCGTGTTACAGCTTAAGTACACTCTAATGGGTCCATTAAATTGGATTTGTCCATTGGTGTGTGCTGCTGGCCATTGCCACGTGGCTAGTCCCTCGGTATTTTGGGACTGGGACGTGACACACACACATTACCCAATCATATCAGTGTCCTAGAGTTTTTACTTTTGTAGAAATTGCCCTAATCACTATCTGAGGTACTCATACCATGTTGGTGAACAAAAGAAGATAGAGCTATCATAAAATTGCATAGGTTTAAGAAAACATTAGGCTCTTCAAGTCTCTTTAGGATGATAAAGGATCGAGAGTGAAGATCAATTTTAGTTAAATGATGCCAAGAAATAAAAAGGTATAGACCTTTCCAGGACAGAAGGAACAACTTATATGGAATACTCAAGTTTTAAACTTTTAAAGATCTCAAAACAAGAAATTTCCATCAAGTAGTATTTTGTATAAAACCAATCAAATTGGTAATCATAAATCCTAGATAATTGAAAAAACATTAGTACTTGGGGAGCACAACTATCACATTTCACACTATCTAAAAATTGAAATCATGGTCAAATGAAAATGACATTGTTCAGGAAAAGTTGCTTTACTTTATTTGTATTGTTCATAACATTTTTCCAAGCCTGAAGGACAACATATAAAACACAATTCATACCCTAAGGCTAGTGCTCATACCCATGCTTCCATCCATTGTGGCCCCTCAGCACCATCCAACGCACAGCCAGCTATAGATCCATCAATCAAAAGCTGTTTCAGCGCACAATCATCTATTAGCTGACTGCTACCTGTATTCACTATAAATGCCCCTGCAGACAAGCATAATTATCCTTGAAGTCAAAATTTATGGAATTTAAACTAAAATTTAGAAACAAGAAATGTTGCAATTGCATAAGATGGCAGCTAAATCAGAGTATAAGAGGAGCATGAAAAGAGATGCTTATATAGTCACCAAGCTTTATATGCTGAAGACATTCTGCGTTGAGAATTTGCACTGTGTCATTTGATAGTGAACAATGAAGAGAAACAAGATCACTAGCTGCCAATAGATCGTTTAGTGTATCCATTCTCCGAGCAGCAGGAGGAAAGGAAGTAGAGGGTCGCCTCAACTTCCCTTTAGCCTTCAGTAAAATATTTTAAGAAGGAAGTCAAGATACAGGTCACGAATTTAAACTTCAGATTCTGCAAGTAACATATGCACTTGACAGACACAAAATGCATACACTAATGTAACAAATTCTCCTAAACCATGCTAGTTCTACTATAATTTAACAGAAGAAGAAAAAATTATATCATAAAACAATCCAATGATGCATGCTTAAGGCTATGATTTAATCCCAAAATTCTGCACCAGTAAGTTGTGCATTCAAAAAGACTGACGAGAGACCTTTGGAATAGCCCAATGTGAGAATGAACTTCACTTTCCCATCTGAATAGTATTTGGTTGTTTGTCGACCTCTTCCTCTGATTATTGGAAATTGGAGGATTCCTTGGGGAAAAATCTTCGGAGGTTATTTTTTGTCTTCTGCCCAACGAAAGGGAGTTTGAAAGTCTCCAGCAAACTTCTCTCAAATGCTCCAACAGTGGAGGGAACTAAAGTCTAAAAACGACTATAATCAGAAAGCATGTCCAGTTGAGTGAGTTCCAGACTTCCAGTTTGAACCAAAATTGATAAAATTTGCGAGTATCCACGCAATCCCAAGTTTTTAAACCAAATTTCTATACCATTGACAATGTATACAAATTTTAGTAAATGTTATATATGTATATATATACTATTTTAAGTAAAAATAGGCATCGAATGTTATATAAGAACATGTTGCCAAAAATCCCAATTCCCTCGGAATTATAAGGGAATGGTTCGCACAAAATTGCTTGTTTGGCAACCTCTTGCACCAGTTCTTGTAAATTGTCTGTAAGAGGTTACTTGTAGCTGTTTTTCCTACGAGTTTTAGGCGGGAGCTCCACTGGCACTACCTTTCTTTTGAGTGCCCAAATAAGAAAAAGTATTTAAATCTACAAAGGGAAACCATGTTCAGTTCCATGAATGCCAAGTCAAACCAACTTTCTAAGACAAATCTTGCAAATATCCACAAAAACAGTAATGTGCTTCACTAAATCTTCTCAATCGATTATCCGCTAAACTTGGCTTACAAATTCAGGATATAACACCAAGAAGCTCCAAAAATTGCTTTCCTGCAGCAGGAACAGTACAAGAAGTAAATCTTTCCTCAAGAAGAATTTTTCCCAGGTGTTCAATGACTTCAACTCCCTGAATTCAAACCAATTTACTAGTACAAATTTTGCAAGTAACAACAAAAACCCTAAGTTAATGTGCTTCCTTATATTCTGTCAAACCTTGATCAAGAACTAATCCCGCAAGTAACCACAGAAACCTAAGTTAATGTGCTTCCTTATATTCTCCACACCCTCAAAAGCTTTATCCGAAAAAATTGGGGTCGGCTACCTGAATCATGTTCTTCCATTCATCTTTGTTTCTGACACTATCAAAGATTATATCCTTCTTTACAGCTTCAACTAACCTTCATTTACGCCTACCCAGGGCCGGCCCTGAGCTCATGGGAGCTCGGGACGAACTTTCAAAATGAGGTCCCATACATAATGTAAAAAAATAAAACAAAAATAAAATAAAATATATACCTCCACCAAGAAAATGAGGCCCCATATATAATGTAAAAAAAATGAAACAAAAGTAAAATAAAAAATATGCCTCCACCAAGATTTTAACTAGGAACCTCTTGTGTACAAATCTAATGCAGAGTAGTCAAAGGCGCGCCTCAGGCGCGCCTTGCTCCTAAGCACAGGGACAGCACCTCAGGGCACTTCAGGCGGGACGCAATTCTTAAGGCGCACCTAAGACGCGCCTAGGCGCATCTTTTTCGAGCACCTTGGAATAGCTAAGACGCGCCTTGAAAATCTTGTGAAGAAATAACATGTTTAGACTGTTTTTTGAACTGATGTACTATTTTTATGCTGTTTTTTGAACTGTTGTACTTATTTTTTTACTGTTTTCTCTCTCACTCACTCAATTCAAAGTGATTGCAACCTAGACATGGGGGAATTTGAAGCACACATGTTTATCAATGTAGAAATCCGATGTGAATATATATATATATATATATATATATATATATATATATATATATATATATAATTTTTGTGCCTCACGTCGCTCGGACGCGTGCCTTAAGTGCGTCTTGCGCCTCGGACGATTTGGACCTTTTATGCCTCGAGTGCGTCTTGCGCCTTTGACTACCTTGGTCTAATGTAATAACCACTACACTACAATTACTTTGTGATAAGAATGGTACATGGTAAATACTAGTTCTATTTTTGGTACAAAAGTATTTATATATTTAAACAGAAATTTTATTTTTTTTTGCCCTCCTGGCCCATGGGGCCCTGGGCGGTCGCCCTGACTGCCTGGGCCAGAGTCGGACCTACGCCTACCCCTAGTTTTAGTAGCCCCCATTAACTATTATCTTATCACTCCTAACGACCGCATATATTGGTCTACTTTGCATATGTTCAAACAACTTAAGATGATTGATGCTATCTCCAACATCCCACGAATACCATTTCTTATCTCATATTTTAGCATGGCACTCATCATTCTCATTTCATTTTAGCTACGCTAATTTTCGTTTTTTTTAAACAAAGTTTTTTTACTTTCCATATATTCCCGATATGGATTATTCAGGAACCAAAACATGTCCTGCCAATTCAGAAGATGGCACAACAAGTTAAGGAAGCCAGAAAAAGTTACATTCTAATTGTGGAAACATAATCAAGAAAAAAGTTTTTTTTTTCCTAATAAAGAACTACGAAACCAAGTAGAACATCAAACCAACCTCCTGATGGAGATCGAAGTAGAGAACGCTCATCCTGAAAGCGAGACTCCTTGTAGCCAAGCACCTCGCGGACGCCGACCTCCCGACGATCCCCAGCACCAGACCCCTGCACCTCCTCATCCCCCTGCAGAGCGGCTGTATCGATCCGAGCCAGCCCGACGCCGCGGCGGAGGACGACGGGTGCTTCGACAGCGAGTGCGTCCTCCGGAGCAGCGCGAGGAGGAGGGCCATGACGGTGTCGGCGACCTCCTCGTCGCGGGGGGCGTCGACGTGCACGAGGCGGAGGCCGAGCTCGGTGGCGAGGGCGGAGTCGGCGTCGCGGTCGGGGGAGCCGAGGCAGAGGAGGAGGTGGCCAGGGCGGAGGCGGCGCTGGGCGGCGCGGGGGAGGTAGGCGAGGGAGGGGAGGAGGACGGCGGCGGCGGACTCGATGCGGCCGGAGGAGACGCGGGAGAGGGGCACGTGCTCGAAGGAGGCGAGGCCGGAGAGAGACTCCTGCTCCGGCGAGGGGTCCTCCAGGCAGTTGAGCGCCACCACCAGAGGGAGGCGGCCGGAAATGCCGGCGAAGGCGGCGGCCATCGGATTCGGGTTTGGATCTGACGGGTTCCGATCCAGATCCGCGAACTGTTTTTTTTTTTTTTTACCTTTCTTTTTATTGGAATTTAGGGATGAGTTGCTCTGTTTGCTTTTGTTGGGGAGAGGAAAAGGGAATATGAGGTCACGGGAGTGAGATTTTAGGACTGATAGTTAAATATTTTAAATTTATCGGTAGCCCGCTTGTTGTTGTATTATTAGTTTATTAGATAGTTAGAGCATCATTACTAGGTAGACCTCTTCAATATAATTTAGGATCCAAAATAATAATAATAATAAAGTAAATGTAGAATGGATTGAATTTGTATAAAAATAGTATAAAATGATAAAATAAGTTCCGGTCCCAAAAATTATGTGGTCAAAAATTGATGTGAGAGAAAAATGATGATCTAGAATTTAGAAAATTAGACTCCAAATTGAGATTTACTATTCTACAAAATGGATTTCTACAATATAGAATCTAGAAATTATGAGGCCCAACCTATAGCTCTCATGGATTGGATGGAACCGAAAATATAAAAATTGGAACTAGAAATAGAACTTACTATTCTACAAAATGAACTTGATATGGGATCGAAAATTCTGAATCTAAAAATGGGATCGGAGATGAGCTTTACTAAGGATGTTCTTAGTAACGTGTACATCCATGTTTTAATTGGATCTTAGACCTATGAAACTGAATCCATCCACAAATAGAATATCCTTCGAAAATCGTTTTAATCATATGAGTTAGAAAAAGTATTTAAATTATAGTCCGATAATATTAAATATTCAAACAATTGGTTAAAATTTATTAATTTTTTTATTATGTAAGAATATATATATAGTTTAGACGGTTTATTTTGAATGTTTTCAAATATCCTTATAAAGAGGAGAGGAATATGGATCTTATTTATTTATTTATTTATTTATTTCTTTTATTTTTTTTTATTTTTATTTCAATGAGTAAATCGTATAACTGTGAATCTAAGACTAAGAGGATTTTTTTTTTCATAAATATATAGTACTACTTCTCTTTAAAGTGTTAGTACTTTAAAATATAAATATTTATTATTATTATATTATTTTTAAAGTGTTGTTTGGTTTTTTATCACTTAAAGTGCATTATAAATAAACAGAAAATTTACTGTACCGATAAAAATTTTATAATAATTAAATACAGCGATAGATGTTTGATAAATTTATAAATGACGATAGGAATCGCCAGTTGGGTTGGCAAAAATTTGAAAAACTGAATTTTCGCCAATCCAGTTAGCGAAAATCCGACATGTATTTAAAAAAATTTCAAATTTTCGCAAAAATCCGAAAAAAAAATTTAAAAAAAATTAAACTCAAAAAATTCAAAATATAGCCAAAGGAGTTGGCGAAAATTTGAAAAAAAAAAATCAAAATTTTGCCAACTCTGTTGACGAAAATAGGAAAAAGTTAGTATTTTTTGGGTTGTTGATTTGGTTCGGTTTAGCCTTAGTTATTTGGTTTTTTTTTGTTCACTTGGTTTTGCTTGGTTCATTTGTTTTTTGTTTGGTTTTTGCTTGGTTCACTTGGTTTTTGCCTGCTATGCAACGAAGACCGACTCCTCCGAACCCTCTCTTATTTATACCAGGAGATTATCCTCAAGGTCTTATTGCACAACGACAAGCACGTCCCCCTAGGAAGTATACCACAGTTTGGTATCAAGATGATAATCTGTCACTGCAAGATGATGATGTCCCTTCTCAGGCGACGGCTGGTGCGACCACTTCTCAGTGGGATAGTGCGGGCACTTCTCAGTGGGCTGGTACGGGCACTTCTCAGAAGTGCCCGCACCATCCCACTGAGTAGTGTTTGCACCGGCCGTCGCCTGAGAAGTACCCCAGTCAGGCCAATGAGAAGTGTCTGTACCAGCCCACTGAGAAGTGGTCGCACCAGCCGTCGCCTGAGAAGGGACATCGTCATCTTGCAGTGGCAGACTATCATCTTGATACCAAACTGTGGTATACTACCTAGGGGGGCGTGCTTGTCGTTGTGCAACAAGACCTTGAGGATAATCTCCTGGAATAAATAAGGGAGGGTTCGAAGGAGTCGGTTCTCGTTGAATAGCAGACAAAACCAAACAAAAACCAAGTGAACCAAGCAAAAATCAAACAAAAAACAAGTGAACCAAGCAAAACCAAGTGAACCAACAAAAAATCAAATAACTAAGGCTAAACCGAACCGAACCGAACCAACAATCCAAAAAAAAATCAACTTTTTCCTATTTTTGCCAACAGAGTTGGCGAATTTTTTTTTTTTCAAATTTTTGCCAACTCCGTTGGCGAAATTTTGAATCGGATTTTCGCCAACTCCGTTGGCGAAAATTTGAATTTTTTTTTTTAAATACATGTCGGATTTTCGCCAACTGGATTGGCGAAAATCCAGGTTTTCAAATTTTCGCCAACCCAACTGGCGATTCCTATCGTCATTTATAAATTTATCAAACTTCTATCGTTGTATTTAATTATTATAAAAAAATTATCGGTACAGTAAATTTTCTGATAAATAAATGAATAGACTATTTTATCCTCAAATATTATAACATTACTTTTAACACAAGTTCACTAGTAATATATATATATAAATTCATCGTCGAAATCTTTTATCTACACAACATAAAATATTTTTATTCTCAAGTTCACCTTCAAATAACAATAAAATCAAAAATTATTTAATAATTTGAAAAAAAAAAATTGCACCAAAAATTATATGATAATTTGAAAAGTTTGACATTTATTTATTTTACTGTGTTTATAGAACTAAAAAAATCCAAAAGAAGAAAAAAATTAGAATTGTTTGGACATATTTTAGAATAATTAAATTTGTAAAATGTTACAATAGTTATTTTTTAATTTATAAGCTAAGTGGTAAATTATAAGTTCAATTTATAATTTACCCCTTATAAAAAACATTACTGTATAATGATGAATATTTTAATGTGTAAAAAATAAATATTTTAAATTTGTAGGTTTTGTATTTGTTTGAGTAAGTGCTCGTATTATAAAGTCAAAAAAAAGTCAAAAAAAAAACAAACAACCGTAAGGTAAGATTTGGTAGTGTTTTCGGTCTGGTTGTTCATAGTTTGATGAAAGTTTGCTTGACTTGAAATTTACTGGTAATGAAGGAGGTGACAGATGGAGAGGAATGAGAGTATCAAATATGTGAGTGTGTGAAATATACACATGCATGGCAAAAACTTTAATAATCCCCAATAACGTCACAATGGGCGGAATGACCGTCACTAAGCCCAACAATTTGGAGGGTGTGGTTCCAACTGTTCAAAGACCATCTTGAAGATAGGATCATGAAGATCAAGCATAAATGTTGTTGGTGATGGATGGGATTTTCTTCCTATATGGAGGATATTCTCGAGCGTAACGAGCATTAAATGTATGTTGGAGAATTTCCAAAGTCGAAGGCAACAATGAGAGTTTGATTTGAGTCAGCTTTGTGGAATATCATAGCAGTATTAGAGGTGGTAGCATGCATATCATCGATGATGTTTAAAAGTGTGAAAAACGTCCAGCAAATTTCTGTCAATTTAGGTGCTCATTAAGCATATATTCTCAGCATACCACATGTACGTCGACAACATGTCTTCAAGCTTGGTTTGGATGAATTTCGTGTTTTAATCTGACACATTGGTTTCATGTGAACGGTAAAGATTGCTCAAATTTTAGGATCACATAAATATAATTTTTCTAACCCTAATACGGCAGTCACATTCATCAAGGAAGAGAGATTTCTCAAGTTTGTAACTTTCAAAAGAGAGAATTTTTTGAGGAAAATGTCGTTGATTCTGGAGAAGATTATTCAGAAGAATTTACATTGTTGGTTTGATAAGCGAATCTTCATTTGATTATTGTTCTTCAATAACTTTGTACAATCCTCTTTGTAATCTTTTCATCTTTAAAGTGATTGTGGTAATTCGTTTGGATCTTTGGAAGAAGCTATAAGGGAGTCGATATAATTTTTTATTCTGTTGTAAAGCTTTTTCGAATTGGACTCAAATGTGATTTTTTCATTATGGTTTTTACCTAAAAGTTGATTGTATTTGCGATGTGCTCTTTGGTTTGTGGATATTGGCCTCATGTGTAGGTTGTGCGCTTTACTTCGCTCCTCATATATTTTCTTCCAATTTGGGAATATGGTGATGACGTTTAACATGATATCTATGCTACTATATAATAAGAAAATTTGGGACTTCGTCGTGAAAGTTTTTTTTCTTAAAATATTCTTATACTTAAAATTGTTCATCGATACTATTATATAATAAGAAAAGTTGAGGCTTCATCGTGGAAATGTTTGTTCATAAAATACACTTATATATGTTTGCTACTTAAATTGTTCATTAAATTTAACATGGAAAGTTAGTTAATTATATATGGAAAAAAATTAAAGGGGATCCAAGATGTAAAAAAATTAAAAAAAATTGCTCTTCACAAGTAGTGAATTTTTTTTTTTTTCTTTTCTAAATAGTATAAAATACATGTAAGATACGTACATATATACACGTTACCAATAATGGAAGATATCTTCCAATAAAATAAGGGGTCATCGAATGATCGTTATTTGAAAGAAAGTGCCACGACGTCTTACATAAAAAAAAATTTCTATTATCACATAGAAAACACATTAAAACAATTAGTCGAATAAGATGTTCCTCGACACAGTGGTACAACTTACAAGAGTTTCGCTTCTCTAAATATAAACTAGTTAGGCCTGGACTTTATATGAGACCTATGAGACGATTGCCTCAGGCACAAAATTTTAGAGGGTACCAAATTTTTATATATTATTTAATGTATGTAAGTCCAATTCTCAATGGTCCAACAGACTCATTCTAATCTTTTGAGTCTGTGTAATTTTTTTTTGTTACATGATATCTAAATGTAATATACTTGAATACGGAGAGACGAAATCGATTAGTCAGAATAAAGAAAAAAAATAGTGTTGTCAAAATTCTTTCCCCTTCGGTCGATATAACAGTATGACGCTCTAAATCTCCTCTACCCTTCTCTCTCTCTCTCTCTCTCTCTCTCTCTCCCCATATGTGTTCTCTTGGAAGTAATTGAACAACATAAAAAGTTATTATTATTATTATTATTATTATGAGCTACTCCAATTTTTTTTTTTTGTCTAGAACATCGGTTTATTTTTTTTTTGGATCATCTTCTGTTTTATTAGTTTTATTAGTTTTTTATTATTACTTATATTATTTTGGATATATTATTTTGTTTATTATTTTATTTTTTAAATTTTTTGTTGATAATACTATTGTATCATCGTCAATAAAAAAAGAATTATGTGAACATTAAGCTTCGACACCATTTTTAGATTTCGTTTCGGACCTCAAAATCTAAAGTCGGACACTGAAACTAGTCCATTAAGAAAATTGTTTGGAGTAGGAGGATTTATTCTAGAAGTTCTTTTAGGATTATGAGTATTATTGACAAATACTAGACAACTAATCTTCTTCTACTACTTTTTGTTGGGGATAAAAATTACTAGTTGTAGGTTATTTAAATTAGAAGTTTAGTTCTTAAATCTCATAAAGCGTGTTCTTTAAATATAAAGTTATATAGGACAGCAAGTTTATTAAAGAAATTGATTCTAGTTAGATAAAAGATGACTTATGTGAATAAAAGGCAAATTAATTGATACATTTGTGCCTTCTTCATTTGGATTATTTACCTTTTGCTCCCTAGCTCAAGGAAGATGTATATAATCTAATAAAACTACTTCTGTATTGCTCTTCATCACCATTACTATTTTCCTTTTTCCTTGACACAAAATAATATATCTCCACAATCCGACATCTTTATAATAGAGAAACCCTAGACCTTCATTTGATCTAGTCCGATTAACCACAAATTTATGTTTATCACAAATGATAATCTCACCATATGTATCTATTCTATTCTACTATATAATGTCGAAAATAAGCTTAACCGTAAATTTTTTTTTCCAAAAATATCTTTTATTATATTTACTAATTAAAAAAATTAATTAAAATTAATAAAATATATCTAAATTAAATACAAGAGTTGTTCTTTGGCGGACGAGATCTGTTGTCCTGCTAACCCGGTTCCAAAATTTTGTCCCTCCCACCTATGATATTGTGGGCCCCACCAACATTTAAAAAAAAAAGAAAATAAAAAAAGCAGTTAGGAGACAGAATTGGAACTGGGTTAGCAGGACAACATATTTGAGCTCGTCCTTTGGTATTCCTAATTACAACAGCTCTTAAATGTATTGAGTATCTAAAGTTCAGACATAAAAAATGGACTTTGTTTATGATCATTCATTCATTGAAAAAAGAAAATTGACGACAAATATCCTTTAATCGTTCTAAGAATAAATGCGTACAATACACGTGCATATATACTATTATTTATTTGAGCCGGTTCGTTGAGAGAGAGACTCATAGGAAAGAGAACATCAACAACGCCCGGTTTCGGAAAGTTTGAGCGGTCTGTACAAATTTTTCCCCTATTATCATCCATACAGACTTGGAGTCAAAATTTGCAAAGAAACATATAAATACTCCATATATTCACCATTACTTATCCAATTTACATGCTTTTATACAAATAGAAACTTAAAAAAATATATACAAAATACAAGAAGGGATCCTAGACAATCAATCACTATTTCTAGTTTTGATGCAACTTGAATACAGTTCCGAGAATAAGAATAGCAGAAATATCAAATGAAAAACCAACAGGAATGGTGCACGAGTGTATCTACTATATGGCTGCCATCCACGCAATCTGAACAATCAGCAGCAACCAAACAATAACCCCATTTGCAGCAGGAAAATGATCAGCTCCTGAGCTTGATGGCTTCATCTTTCTCTTGGAAGGGCCTATACAGAAAAAAGAAAGAAGAAAATCACTATTCTATACGAAATTGTTAACTGCGCCATTGGTGGGCTGGACCCACCCATTTTTTGGGAGAGGAAAAACGGATAAAGTATAAATAAACTCTCATAAAATTTGTACTTTGTGTATTTAAAGATCCTCTGTTTAAAAAAAATTCTACTTTTTTTATTTTTGTTCGATTTATATCTATTTTGTATTTTTTTCATTAAGACGGAAGTGTGAGGAGGAGGAGGGAGAGTGAGAAGGAGGGAGGAACTGGAGGGGGAGGCGGGGTAGGCGGGGGAGGAGCTGGAGGTGGCGTGGTGCGGCGGGGGCGGGGGAGAGAGAAGGAAAAAGTTAATTTAGGGTTTTTATATTTTATTTTACTTTTAAATTATAAACAACGATATTTTTCTAATGAGAGGGAGTCTTTTGATCCAAATATTAAACCATTTGGTGTCAAATTGAACAAAAAAATTTGGGAGTCTTATTTTACGAAAGTTAGAAATCTAAGAAGGATTTATTTGCACTTTATTCGAGAAAAAACCAATGTCTTAAGTATATGGTCACATCCATTTGTAGTCGGACATCTTCATTTACTATGAGTACAAGTATTAGTACTATTGATTATGGAAGGAGCAGAAGTATATATGATTTTCTATACACACGTCCAGTTTTTACCTCAAATTTCAACCCACACAAGCACAAAACAACTTACACTCTAGTAATTCAAATTTTTTTTTTTAAATTCATAGCTCCTTTCTCTCTCTCTCTCTCTCTCTTTCACTATCCCAAAGGTTCTTAGTGTTCAAATTTATGCATAAAAAAGTCTATATTGTAAATAAATTTATGTCTAAAAAGTCTAAATGATAAACTAAATATATTTTTATCATATACGTATTTTTTTAGCATGTTGGACATGGTTCTATATTGATCAGACACGATACAATATGAGATATGAATATGATGATAATGACAAGTTAAAGAGAACATTAGAACTTTTTCAGAATAAACTAAAATTCTGATTCCGCACTTCTTAAAAGTATAAGCCGACACTTACTTGAGCACATAGCAGCGTTCACCTTCTCCCCGCACCTCGCGGGCAGAATCTGAGCCTGCGTCATGTTGACCCCCCGCGCGGAGTTGTTGCCACCCAGCATGCTGCAGAGGCACTGGGGGTCGGACCGGATCAGCGACTTGAGCGGGTCGCAGCAGCCGCTCGACGGAGTCTTCTTGGAGTTGATGTACTGCAGGCAGGGGACGAGCTGGTTCAGGCAGCTGGAGGACTCCTGGGCCTGCGTCGACAGCGATGATGCCAGTGCACACACTACTACTACGACACAGCTGATCCATGACACGAGCTTCGTCATGGTTCGTTTTGTCCGGTATAATTATAGTTTTGTTGCGGCCGTCAGTATTATATTTATACTGCTAAGTGTTCGGGGTTAGGTTATATTGTAGTTACGGTTTGGCGGGAGATGGGTGGCAGTTCAGGTTGGGATTGAGTGCGGGTTTGGACTTGACGGTTGGATTAGTTGGTGGTAGTCCCTTGTAGTCAGTTCCTTGCGATTTCCAAACCTCTAAACTACATGTTATGATGAGAATAATTTAAAGCAGCAGTTGGATCAAAGCCAAATCTCGTAGCGAGAACTACAGCTGTCTTATCTAAATTGGCTTGTAATCTTACTAAGAGTTTCTCACTCAACTACTAGCAGCGTTTAAGGAGGAAGAAAGAAGAAGAAACCCTAAGCTAATGTAAAAGCACACAACACTTTAAACGAAAACAAATTTATCAAGAATAATAACTATATCGGTAATTACTGTTTCAGTACTAATCAGAAAACATGTCTAGAAAATGACCATAGCTTAAAGAAGAAAGCTAAAATGGATAAGTGATAATATAAAGATATATAGAAAAAAGAGAGAGCATATTTATAAAAAGTTGAAGTGGCATCAATTTAGATTATGAAGAGAAAGAAATCGTCTCAGGTGGTTACACATGTGAAATGTAGATCAATTGATGCACCGATTATAAATGATAAGATAATAGTCAAAGGAGCTGCTAGAACAAGGACTATGTCTAAACAAACTTGAATTAGGGAATATAGTTTTTGTTAATACTACAATGGAGAAAATTTGGTAACACAAACATGAGAGCAAGGCCTTCGGAGGGGGGGGGGGGTGCAGGTTAGGTGTCACGTCTCAGTCCCAAAATATCGAGGGACTAGACACGTGGCAATGGCCAGCAGCACACACCGATAGACAAATCCAATTTAATGGACCCATCAGGGTGTACTTAAGCTGTAAAACAACAGTAAGGGTCTGTGATACTAATCTCATCCACAGAAATAAATACAATCAATATGAAATATAAATCAACATCAAGTCTCAATAAAACATATCTCGGGGAACAACCCGATAATAAGTCTGATACAGCAGTCAATAGACAAGAAATAAAAAGTATAACAAACAACAAAGACTGAGTATAGATAAAACAGATACTCAGGAGAAATCCTCGGCGATCAACTCGTCCTCGGGTTCTGGTACTGCTCCAATGTCTGCTCCTGTTCCGTACACTTCGGGGTAGATCTCCTCTGCTAAACCTAGGGACATAATCCGGATTCCAGGTCCTCAGGAGGCATAGCAAGGTACAAGAATAACTCAAGCCAAAATAAATGCAGTACAATAATAAATGAATCAATAGGGTAAACTATGTAACCAGCTATGTGATATGCAAGTTGAGAGCATCACTAAAACTCAGGCTGAGACCACTACAAGCTCTGTGTCGGGAAGCCGGTAGCAGTGATATCACTAGTAGAGTGCCTAGCTCTGATGTAGAGTCTACGGCCTCACAATAATAAATATATATATAAAATCAGCCTGTAGCCTGTGTGTCTCTCCCCGTCCAATGTAATCACACGTCTCATGTCCATGACACGCAAGATCACGACCTCTAACTGATGCAGTGAGTCATAATAATAGCTAAGCATATGTATAAAGTCTAAGTCTCGAATCCTGTAACCTATACAGAATCAACATGAATATCTCAGGAAGATTACGTCTCATGAACAGTGTCAAGTGTCATGTGGTATGACGTACTTGATAATGCAAGCACGAAGATATATAGGGTCACGATATCAATCTCTATGTGACGTTTACACAACTCCGCGTACGGCGTTGACACCTGAATATTATTCGGATGCTAAGCAATGTCACACGGTCCTAGATTAAACATATATATAACAGAAATAGATCAAGAAAATAATATGAATCAAATTACTGCAAGTATGGCAAGGTATACTTGCCTGGGATTTGAATACCAACAGTCGCTCCGGTATCAGCGGGATCTTCAGGTACTCCACCGGTTGCTGAAATAAACACTATCATCATGTTCAAAAGATATGAAATAGCTAGAATTGTCTGTCCATAAGTCCAATTTGAACACAGGGGCAAAATTGACAGTTTCTGGTCAAAGCGGTGTCCATATGTGGCCCACTTCATACCGAAAATTGTGCCAGAGACAATGTTCTCCAAATTCGTCAAACTTAGTGTCTACAAGTCCAGAATGACGATACGAATCCAATGGAATGTCCAGAACTGGATTTCGATGAGCCGATCACAAAATTACACGTCAAGTGGAGCCGTGGAGCCCACGATACGGGATTTTGTCAACGTTCTCAGAATCGAACCAAACTTGGGTCACAGGACCAGCGTATCGCTACGAGTCCGATGGTGTAAGTTTTTTTCGAAACGACGAGCGTACACGAAGTTACAACGAGTTTCAGAACAGGGCCGATATGGGATGTTGTCGACGGATACGCGTTGATTCCGGTGTGCACGCACATCCAAATCAACTTCAACAAAATCTCACACGTCCGTATTGACGGTGCGCATCTTTCGGTGAAGTTCGCACACGACCAAGTCGTCTCGTTTAGCAGGGCACACCCAGTTCAGAAAAAAATTAGGGTTTTAAAAGACTATATTTTTAGTCATTTTTACCCTCGAATAACATGCAATTTACAGCTCAATAAATTGAACTAAAATATGGTTTAAAACTTGGTTAGGTGGTCTAAATAACTGTTTAGATGGATCTTAGAATTAGTTAACAGGTTGTACATAAAATGGTCGTGAACCGAAAAGTTCGGAATAAATTCTGAATTTTCAAAAATTGGGAATTATTTTCCTGATTTTCGTTGCAGTTTGCGACCGACACAGGACGCGATACCCCGAACTAATTGCACGGGTTTCGAGAGGATCACGAGGTCTACGCGTCACAACAGACTATTCGAAAAATGAGATAACGAGGAGAGAGAAACGCTTATGGGAACATGACGTCGGTAATAACTGAATTTTGCGTATTTGCAGTGGCGCGATGACCGGTCGACGGCGGGTGGCAGTGCTGCTGTGGCCGCTGGTCTTTGATGTCGCCGGGGTTCTTCGCCGGAGGAGTCGCCGGAGTGGCTCTGCTCGCGGAGGAGGCGGTGCTGGGGTCGGCAGCGGTTGCGGCGGCAGGCGGGGGTGAGATCGTGGTGGTGATGGGCGATGGGGCGACCGGAGGAGAGTGGTGGTGGAGGCCGCCAGCGGGTCAAGCTCGTGGTGGCGTCGCCGGGGCTGGGCTAGTGGAGGGACGGGCGGCCGGAGAGGCGGATGGCGGTGGTTGATGGTGTCAGCGGTGGAGTGGAGTTGGGTTTTATAGGGAGGGCCGCGGCGGCGATTGCTGGAAGGGGGACCGGAGGAGTCGCCGGCGTTGGGGGAAGACGAACCGAGGGGTCGTCGGTTGGACGACGGCTGCGGCGGAGGGGAAACGAACGGCCGACGGGTCGTCGGGGATTCGGGGGGATTAATTGGGGATCACTATAGCGGTAGTCGGGTCGGGTCGGGTCGAATTTTTGGTCCGGATTCGACCCGATCCATTAAGGTGGGTCCGGTTCAGCATGGGTTTGGTTCGGTTTAATAGTAAACCGGGTTGGTTTAATTCGGTTCAATTTGGTTTAATTAAAATCTTAGTTTTTAGGTCTTTAAAAATAGTTCTGGGGTCCAATAAATTCCAGAAAAATTACAGTATGTCTAATATTTTATTTTACACTAAAAAATATTATTTTTATAATATTTTAATATTTAATAAAATCACACAATTTATTTAATACCAGAAATTATTTATTTTAATTATTTAAAAATTTCGAAAATTTATTTTTAAAAAACTGAAAAATTGTGGGTGTTTACATTAGGCCAGCCAACGGGAGGAGAGGAGGCGACGGGAGGAGGAGGGGAGGGATTGCCGGAGAGAGAGAGGGGGCAAAGATAGTTTAGAAAGAAAGTTTTTTGAGGTATCAAGTTAGTAATAAAAACAGCTTAGAATATCAAGTTGCGAAACGTGAATAGTTGAGTGCATCAAGTTAATTTATTCAAACAAAAAAGCCTAGGCATACATAAATGATTGTAGACTAAACAATTATTCAAACTATAATATAAAATATCGACAATGTTGAAATAAAATATTTATTCAAACAACAATAAACCTAAATGATTGTAGACTACACAATTTAAGTAATTTATATAAGAAAACAAATAAAAGGGGGGCAGGTCCAACAATTTAAACAGCTACTAGAAAACTAAAAACAGAAATTGGCAACTAAACAAATGAACAAACTATTCTTCCCCTACAATTCATGATTCGTGTACCTTAAAAGAGTAAACAAGTTCACAAAAGAACTAACTATTACTCATAAATGTAGGGCCTAGACATACATACATAAGGGCAAAAGCCTAGGCAGACTAAAACGGGGCATTAGAGGCTGTTTAGTACGACAGTAGATGTGTTGTACCAAATATTTTGTCTCATATTCTGTTTTTATTCTATTACATATAAATTTTTGTTCACTTTTATTTTATACCGGTTGGGGTCCACATGTAATAGTGTAGGAATAGAATATGAGACAAAATATGCGAAACAACAAATCTGATCTGATTTAGTACCCTACGTGGGACCATCCATGAGATAAATGTCGGTCCTAGTCAAAGCAGATTTATGTCTGGCCGGACCTATGTTGGGCGTAGGCACTCCAGGTGAGAATTATTACAACAATGTCATTTTTACGATGTGATTATATCTAGTCCAAATTGCAATTTGATACCCTCAAACTTGATACTCTAAATTTTAAAAGGCACGAACTTAATGCCATTAACTATTGAATGTTGATATCCTCCGTCACTTAGTGTTAACTTTTTCGTTTTAAAAAATGGCTAAAATAACTCCCCCCTCCCCTTCTCCCCTTCGTCTGCACCATTCGCGGTCGTGCCCCTCACCCTTACTCTGGCCGTGCCTCCACTAATTAATACAACATACTATTAATTAACATATATGTCAAATTTGACATCCATGCATGTAAATTTAGTATGCATTTAAATCTGAACAATTCATTTTAAATGACGTTTGCCTGAGATTGCATTTTGGCATGCATGATAATTAATACAAATTACTCTATCAAATCTGAACCATTCGTTTCAAATGACGTACGGCTGAGATTGCTTATTTTTTAAATGCCAAATTGTGTGAGCATTATTCGGTTTTGGACCGAAAATCGAACCGAGCCGAAACTGAATAAGAGATTCCGTTCGGTTTTAAAAAAAATTGGTTTTCAGTTTTGAAAATACTAAATTTTCTTATTCGGTTTCGATTTTGGATTTCGGCCAAGATATTATGCGGCTTTCAGCTTGCAAGATCTGTCACGCCCCAGTCCCAAAATACCGAGGGACTAGCTACGTGGCAGCGGCCAACAACACACTTCAATGGGCAAACCCAATTTAATGGACCCGTTAGAGTATACTTAAGCTATAAAACAACAATATAATTGTCTACGATACAAGTCACAGTCTAATTCTAATATCATCCACAGAAGATAATCACAGTTCAAATATCAGAATAATTAAGATAAAATATAAATCAACAACAAGTATCAATTAAATATCTCGAGGAACAACCCGATAATGAGTTTAATATAAAAATCCTCGAGACATGAAGAGAGTATCAAGAACAGAAAGAACTGAGTAATAAAGTACTCAGGAGAAGTCTTCTGGCATCACCTCGTCCTCTGGTGTTGGTACTGCTCCAATGTCTGCTCTTGTCCCGTATACCTCGGGGTAGATCTCCTCTGCTATACCTGGGAACATAATCCGGATCCAGGTCCTCATGGGACATAGCAAGGTACAAGAATAACTTAAACCAAATAAATACAGTATATAATAATGTATCAATAGGACAAACTATGTAACTATCTAAGTGATATGCAAATTGAGAGCATCACTAGAGCTCAAGCTGAGACTACTACAAGCTCTGTGTCGGGAAGCCTGTAGTAGTTATACTATGTAGTGGGCCTAGCACTGTAGTGGCTAAGGCACCATAATAAATAAATATATAAAGTTAGCCTGTAGCGTGTGTGTCTCTCCCCACCCAATATAATTACACGTCTCATGTCCATGACACGCAAGATCATATCTAATGCAATAAGTCATATGATAGCTATGCATATATATAAAGTCTATGTCAGGAATCCTGTTATCCTATACAGAATAACTATGAATATATCATGAAAGATTCTGTCACATGAACAATGTCAAGTGTCCTATGGTATGACGTACTTGATAACGCAAGCATGAAAATGTATAGGGTCGCGATATCAATCTCTAGGTGACGTTACACAGCTCCGCGTACGACATTGACACCCGAATCTTATTCGGACGTTAAGTAATGTCACACGGCCCTAGGTTGAACATATATAACACAGTAATAAATCAAAAGAATATTATGAAGCAAGTACTGCAAGATTGGCAAGGTACACTTGCTTGGAATTTAGTTTCCAACAGTAGCTTCGATCACAGCAAGATCTTCAGGTATTCCTTCGGTTGCTGAAATAAACATTACCATCATTCTCAGAAGATATGAAATAGCTAGGATTGCCTACCCATAAGTCCGATTTGGACACAGGGACAAACTTGACAGTTTTTAGTCAAAGCGGGATCCACATGTGGCTCACTTCGCTTCGAAAAATGTGCCAAAGACAAAGTTCTCCAAATTTGTCAAACTTAGTGTCTACAAGTCTAAAACGATGATATGAACCCAACGTAATATCCAGAACTAGATTTTAATGAGCCGATACCAAAATCGCCCGTCAAATAGAGCCATGGGGCCCACGATACGAGATTTTGTCAACGTTTTCAGAATCGAACCAAACTTGGGTCACAGGATCAGCGTATCGCTACGAGTCCCATGGCACAATTTTCGTTTTGAAACGAGGAGCACACACAAAGTTTCAACGAGTTTCAGAACAGGCCCGATACGGGACGATTTCGACGGATACGTGTAGATTCCGGTGTGCACGCACATCCAAATCAACTTTCGCGAAATCTCACACGTCCGTATTGACGGTGCGTACCTTTCGGTAAAATTCACACCCGACCAAGTCGTCTCGTTTAGCGGGACGTACCCAGTTCCAGAAAAATTCAGGGTTATTTTTCCTGTTTTTGCGTCATGGTTTACGACCGACACAGGATACGATACCCAGTCTAATGGCACGGGGTTCGAGAGGGTTACTGTCACGCCCCAGTCCCAAAATATCGAGGGACTGGATGCGCGGTAATGGCCAACAGCACGCACCGATGGACAAACCCAATTTAATGGATCCATCGGGGCATACTTAAGCTGTATTACAATAGTCAGGGTTTACTAATCTCATCCACAGAATAAAGATAGCAATATCAACAAAAGAAATAAACAATATCCAGTCACAAGTAATTAAAAATCGGGGAACAACCCGATATTAAGTCTGTTTACAATTGTTCTTTAAAACAGGAAATAAAGAGTTTATTGGCCATAAAAACTGAGCATGGAAGAAGCAGATGTTCAGGAGAAGTCATCAGCGAGCACCTCGTCCTCAGGTTCCGGTACTGCTCCTAGAAGTGCTCCTGTTCCGTACAACTCAGGGTAGATCTCGTCTGCTAAATCTGGGGACATAATCCATTCCAGGTCCTCAGGGGACATAGCAAGGTACAGATAAAACAAGCCAAAATATTGCAGTGCAGAAATAAAGGAAACAATAGGGTAAGTAAATAACCAGCTAAGTGATAATGCAAGTGAGAGTTTTAGTCATACTCAGACTGAGACTACTACAAGATCAGTGTCGAAGAAACCATAGCAGTATTTTCTCGAAGGGCCAGTACGGTACCAAAGCTCTGTGTCAGAGTCTAAGGCACTTCCATTAAGTATTATATATATATATTCAGCCTTTTGTATGGTAAATCTATTCCCACCCAATGTAATCTCACGTCACAGTTCCATAATGTCTCATGTTCATGTCACACAAGATCAATCTAATGCAATAAGTCAGGATAAAATCTAAGCATGTAAATGTATAAGTCATAAACCTGTATCCTATATAGAATTACCTTGAATATTCAGGAAGATTCTGTCTCATGACTCGTGTCAAGTGTCTTGGGTGTAACGTACTTGATATGGCAAGTACTAGAATGTAAATATCACGATATCCATCTCTAGGTGACGTTACACAATCCCGCGTACGGTGTTGGCATCCGACTATTAATCGAAAGCTAAGTAAGTCACACGGCCCTAGGGTTGAGCATGTACAACAGTCACAGAAAATAAATCAAGAGAACAAATTGAATCAATATACTGTAATTATGGCAAGGTACACTTGCCTGGGTTTTCGGCTCCAATTGTAGCTCTGGCTTCAGCGGGGATTGCAGGCAGTACTCCGGTTGCTGAAACAGATATCACCATCAGATCCAGAAAATATTAATAAGCTAGAAACGCCTGTCCTTGAGTCCAATTTGGACACAGGGGCAAAAATAACATTTTCGGGTCAAGGCGGGGTCCACATGTGGGCCGCCTTGCACCAAAAATCGTGTTAAGGTCAAAGGTCTCCAAATTCGTCCAACTTAGTGTCAACAAGTCAGGAACGATGATACGAACCCAACGGAACTTCCAGAATTGGATTCCGATGAGCCGATCTCAAAATCGTCCGTCAAGTGGAGCCTATGGGGCCCACGACACACGATTTTGTCAACGTTCTCAGAATCGAACCAAACTTGGCTCACAGGACCAGCGTATTGCTACGAGTCCAATGGCGTAAGTTTCGTCTCGATCCGACGTGTGTACACTAAGTTACAACGAGAACCAGAAAGGACGGATACGGGACAGTGTCCGCGGATACGCATTGCTTCCGGTGTGCACGCACATCCGAATCAACTTTTGTGAAATTTCGCACGTCCGTATCGACGGTGCGCACGTATCGGTGAAGACCGCACGCGACCAAGTCGTCCCGTTTGGCGGGACGTACTCAGTTCCGGGGTGAAACAGGGCGTTAATTTTTCTATTTTTGGATCGCGGTTCACGATCACCACAGGACGCACCGAGCGGTTTGCACGGGCACCGAGGGGGTCACGCAGGGTTCGCGATGCAACTGACGGATTCGAAAACAGAGCTACGAGAAGAGAGATATGGGTACCTGAACAGGGCTCCAGAAACTGCATTTCTCGTGTCCGACACGTGTACGAGTCGTGTCAGGGTGCTGTGTCCACAGAAGCTAGGGTTAGGGTTAGGGTTCGAGCTCAGGCGGTCGGAGGCGGCCGGGGACGGCGGCGCAGGGCTCGGGCTGAGCGGCCGGAGGCGGCGGCGCACCGGAGCGGGCGGGGGTCGTCGGGCTAGCTGCGGCTGTGCTGCTGAGGGGGAAAGGAGGAAGGAGAAGGAGAGGGAGGCCGGGCGGCGTCGCAGCAAGGCGGTGAGGTGGTGGCCGGGCTACACGGCGGGGACGAGGAAGGGATGAGGCGCTGCAGGGAGAGGTCGGCCTGGCGGCGCTCGGGGCTTGTCACGCCCCACTCCCAAAATACCGAGGGACTGGAGAAGCGTGGCAATGGCCAGCAGCACGCACCGATGGACAACCCAATTTAATGGATCCATCAGGGCATGCTTAAGCTGTAGTCTAGCAGGAAATAGATCCAATGTTACAGGTCACAGACTAATCTAATCTCATCCACAACAGATAATCACAGATTAAATGTCAGAAATAATGCAACAGAATAACTATCAAATCTCAATAAATATCTCGGTGAACAATCCGAGATTATGTCTAATACATCCAAAGCAAATGGACAAGAAATAAAGGAACTGGAAATAGAAACAGAAATAACTGACTACATACGGCCAATGCTCAGGATAAGTCCTCTGGTGCGAGCTCGTCTTCAGGTCCTGGTACAGCTCCTGGAAGTGCTCCTGTATGGTGTAGCTCTGGATGGATCTCTTCGGCTATACCTGGGGACATAGTCCATTCCAGGTCCTCAGGGGACATAACAAGGTACAGATAATACAAGCCAAAATATAAGCAGTGCAGCAGAATTAAATAAAATAGCAGGGTAAACTATGTAACCAGCTAAGTGATAAATGCAAGTTGAGAGCATCACCAGAACTCAGGCTGAGACCGCTACAAGCTCTGTGTCGGGGAGCCGGTAGCAGTAATAACACGTAAAGGGTCTAGCTCTGCTGGAGAGTCTACGACCTCACACTAATAATATATATATATGAAAAACAGCCTGTAGCCTGTGTGTCTCTCTCCACCCAATGTAATCACATGTCTCATGTCCATGACACGCAAGATCATAACTAATGCAGCAGTCATATAGTATCTAAGAACAAACTGTCCATGTCACAACCTGTATCCTATACAGAATCATCGTGAATATCTCAAGAGGATTCTGTCTCATGAATAGTGTCAAGTGTCATGGGTTCAGGTGTACTTGATAGGACAAGTACCAAGAGTAAGGGTATCGAATAACCATCTCTAAATGACGTACCCAACACCGCGTACGGTGTTGGCACCTGACTATGATCGGACACTAGGTACGTCACACGTTTCCTAGGTTAAGCAGTTAAAACAAGTTTACATTTAAATCCACAAGAAATCAAGTAAAATACTATGTCAAGAATTATTGAGAATTGGCAAGTTTTACTTGCCCACTGATGCTAAATAAGTCCAGAAAATAAGTAGCAAACTGCAGGGTTTGGCAAGGTACACTTGCCTGTGGTTCCGGCTATATTTTCGGCTCTGACTTCAGTTGGATTTGCAGACGGTACTCCGGTTGCTGAAATAAACATCACCATCAGGTCTAGAAAATTTCAATCAGCTAGAAACGCCTGTCCTTGGGTCCAATTTGGAGACAAGGACAAAAACGACAGTTTCGGGTCAAAACGGGGTCCACATGTGGGCCCGCTTTGCACCGAAAAATGTGTCAGGGTCAAAGGTCTCCAAATTCACCAAACTTAGTGTCAACAAGTCAGGAACGATGATACGAACCCAACGGAACTTCCAGAATTGGATTCCGATGAGCCGATCACAAAATCGCCCGTCGAGCGGGGCCTGTGGGGCCCACGACACGCGATTTCGTCAACGTTCTCAGAATCGAACCAAACTTGACCCACAGGACTAGCGTATTGCTACGAGTCTGATGGCATAAGTTTTGTCTCGATCCGACGTGTGTACACAAAGTTAGGGTGAATTGCAGAAAAGTCGGATACGGGACGATGTCCGCGGATACGCGTTGATTCCGGTGTGCACGCACACCCGAATCGACTTCTGCGAAATCCCACACGTCCGTATCGACGATGCGCACGTATCTGTGAAGACCGCGCGCGACCAAGTCGTCCCGTTTGGTGGGGCGTACTCAGTTCCGGGGTGAAACAGGGTCTAGTTTTTCCTGTTTTTGGATCGCGGTGTGCGATCACCACAGGACGCGATGCCCCAAGCGGTTTGTCCGGGCACCGAGAGGGTCATACAGGCTTCGCAACGCAATTTGCGGAATCAAAAACGGAGCTACGAGCAAAAAGTTACACGCACCTGAAGGGGACCCGAAAACCAGGGATCCGGATCGTGTCCGACACGTGTCGGATACCGGGCCAAAATTAGGGTTAGGGTTTTCTCTGGCCGGCGGCGCTGCGGCGGAGGGCGGCCGGGGACTCGGCGGCGGAGGGCGACGTGGCGTCCACGGTGGAGGCGGCGGCTCAGGGCGGCCGGCAGCGGCGGCGGAGGCGCTGCTGCGGCTTGTTGCAGCTGCTGCGGTCGACGGGGACGGCGGAGCGGGGCGCCGGAGGGGAGGAGAGAGGAGGGAGGAGCCGGGCTACGGCGTCGAGGCGGAGGGGTGCTGCGGCTGGAACGGGGAAGACGAGGGGCTGGGGAGTCCGGCTAGGGCGGTTGACGGAGGAGGAAGGAGGGGGAGAGGTGGTCGGCCGTGGGAGGCGGGTTCGGGCACGGGCGGGTCGGGTCTGGTGGATCCGACCCGACCCGGTAAGGGGCTGGGCCGGGTCGTGGGCCAGGGCTGGGTTTGGGCCCAGTGGGCCGGGCCGGATTTTTAAAAAAAATAATAATATTAATAATAATAAAATCAGTAATTTAATTAATAAATAATTAAATACTTTTTAGGCATTTTAAAAATAGGTCTGAGGCCCAATAAATTCTAGAAAAATTGCCCTAAGTCCAGTTTTTCATTTTACACCCAAAAATATTATTTTCTTAATATTTTAATACTGTTTATTATCATTTAAAAATCATTGAATAATTAAAACCCTGTTTTTAAATTACAGAAAATTCCCAGAAAATTCCAGAAAATTGTGAAAAATCCAGTTTTGAAAATTTTGAAAAAATCAGGGGGTTTACAGGGCTGACGGAGGCGTCGACGGAGGAGATCGCCAGGGGGAAGAGGATCAGGCGGCGGAGCTAGAGGAGGAGCAGCGGGGCGGGTTCGACGTCGTCGGCGGCGAGGCGGCGTGGTGGTGGAGGGTTCGAGGTTGGCCGGAGGAGGAAGGGGGCTGAGGGTTTATATAGACGGAGATGGGGAGAGGGAGCGGCGGCGGTTGCGGAGGCGATGCGGCGACAGGGAGTGGAGCAGCGACCGTTGTGGGTAGCCGGAGCGACGCTGGGAGGTGAACGGGCGGCCGGTCGGCCGACCGGCGGAGGGAGGCCAACGGTCGGGGTCGGGTTGGGAGAGAAAGGGGCTAGCGGGTTCGGGCGGACGGGTCTGGTCGGGCTAGTGGGTCGGGTCTGGGTTAGACCCGGATCCGACCCGCTAAGGATTTATTGGTTCGGTTTAAATGAACCCGGTTCGGTTCAGAAATTGGTTTGGTTTGGTTTATTTAAAATAAACCCGGTTTATTGTGGTTTAATTAATTAATTAGTTTTTAGGGCTTTTAAAATGCTTCCGGGGTCCAATAAATTTTCGGAAAATTACCCTATGTCTAATTTTTTATTTTACACCATAAAATATTATTTTTATAATATTTTAATATTATTTAATATCAATTAAAAATTATTTAATAATTAAAATACCTGAATTTAATTACAGAAACATCCCAGGAAATTCCAGAAAATTGTAAAAAATCCAAATTTAAAAATTCTTAAAAATCAGGTGGTTTACAGTTACACAGCGAACGTGTCGCAACAGACCGTTCGAAAAATAACGCGGCGAGGAGAGAGAAATGCTCACCGGAAAAGGACGTCGGAAACGACCAAACTACACGGGGATGAGGCGGCGCGGCGCACGTCGGAGGCGGGTTGTTGCGGTGGCGGCGGGTTGCTGTGTCGTCGGAGTCACCGAGGGGAGCTCGGAGCGGAGTCGTCGTCGGCTGTGGTGAGGTGGCGGAGGCGGCATCGGGGTCACGGCGGAGGCCTTCGCCTGAGGACGGTGGTCAGTCAACGGCGGGTAGAGGAGACAGCGGGGGCAGGGGATCTCGGCGGTGGTGAGGGGGTGGTGGCAGCGGAGGATGATGGCGGAGAGGGGTTTATATAGGGGTACACGACGGCCGTTCAGGGATGGGAAAGGTCGGCTGGGAGGCGGAGCGGTTAGGGAAGGCAATGGGGCAGCGGTCGGAGTCGGGGGTTTATATAGGAGGACGGGTCGACCGTTGAGGGAGGGGAGACGACGGCCGGTGGGGAGGTGGTCAGTCGAGGAGGTGAGCGGTCGAGGAGGCGGAGCGACGCTGCGGGTGAATGGGCGGCGGGGAACCAAAGCGACAGCCGGTCGGGGATCGGGGAGACGAAGGGTTTTGGGTTAGTTACTGTTGCAGTAACTAACGGGTCGGGTCTAGCGGGTTCGGGTTTTGGATTCGGTTCCAGATCCGACCCAACCCAATAGGGTTGGGTCGGTTCAATATGGGTTCGGTTTATTTAAGGCTTGGTTCGGTTCGGTTCTGGTTGGTTTATTTCGGTTCATTCTGGTTTATTTAAAAGCATTGTTTTTAGGTCTTTAAAAATAGTTTTTGGGTTCAATAAATTCCAGAAAAATTACACTATGTCTTCTTCTTTATTTTACACTCAAAAATATTATTTTCATAATATTTTAATATTTAATAAAATCACAAAATTTATTTAATTCTAGAAAATATTGATTTTATTTATTTAAAAATAGCAGAAAATTTCTGAAAATTTATTTTTAATTTCTGAAAAATTCGGGTGTTTACAAGATCTGTCCGTTGCAATCGAAAAGATCTTCACACAGTTAGTGCTGATTAAGTGTCCAGCTGACCGAGTCACGCATACGAGGGAGTTGAAAATAACTCCGAGATCTTATCAAATAACATATCTCAATCGAAGCTGCGTGGCAGCCTGTCCATAGTATGCGTCTACAGTTGCAACCGCATTCTGTTGAAGGAGCCCCCTGCGACCACCAAACAGAAGCATATGCGGAACCTATATAGCCCATCAACATAATGGCTATAAATATGAGAAATTTGGACGTTCCAAGGGGCTGGCTTTTCTGCTTCAGAGACCATACCCCCACCCACCCACCCTCCAGGCGAGCTACGTATGTGCACAAAAGCTCAAGGAAGAGAAAAGTGAAGAGAGCATCAGCATCCCCTCGTCAGACCGTCAATGGAGTAAAAGAGTCGCTACGGTACTCGATCTCCATCGTCACGTTTACCAGATCAAAAAATATTGTACTTAAATTTTCTGTTTAGAATTTTTTTTACTTTTTGTTGGTTGTTAATTAAAAGTTTCTTAAACTTACTTTAATGACGAGGCAAATCTAACTTATTCTACGTTTACCTTCTTTTTTTTTTCAAATATTGGGCCTCATGAAATTTTGGGCACCATCGACACTAATGATCTTAGAGGATGCCTTATTGGTCCAAAATTTATTTATTTTCATCGTTACTTATTTCTAGCCTGCTTCTTAAGTCGGGTGACATACGAAGGGTTACACTTAATAGTCACTACCGAAGTTTTTCTCAGCTTCTTGCTTTTATGGGCCAAGCCCATTTAGCCAACATGGTCATTTTAAACTTTTGTATTTTTGTATGTGTTTCAAACTTTTTTTTTTTGTCGCATTAAAATTAAAATAAATTGTGTTCAAAGCCCATATAGCCACTATGGTCATATATATAGTGCTAAAATTATAAAATAGTAACTAAAATGTCCAAAGCAAAGGTATTTTCTAAACAAATATCCAAAGGATCAACATTTCCCTTGAGGTGTTTGCTTACATAGCACGAGGTGAGGGGTTTGTAAGAAGGTTGTATGCATTTGCTAGTAAACTTAGCATTATCGATAAATGTTGGTGGAATCCACACACATCTGGCTTAAGGTCACGCTCACGTGTGCATGTTCTGATTTCAATGGTATTTGAATGTCCATTGGGACTAGCAACAGAATATGATATGGAGATAGAAAGAAGAAAAACTCTACTCACTCTTCTTTCTTAAACGTTACGCAACCTTCTCCGTTTCGTCCCATATCCTTATCGAATTTATATACGGTTTTTTTCGTATAAAGGAATAAAATTTAAGATAATTGCGGCTAAGGGGAGAACTTTAACAAATTTACACATAGGAGGATAACTCGCCAGAGGATAACTCGCCAACTCAGTTGGCGAGTAGGGAGAGAGGGGGGGCCTGCCAACTGAGTTGGCGGGTTGGGGGAGGGAACCGCCAACTTAGTTGGCGGTGGGATTTAATTTGGTTTCGTTGGATTTGATTTTTTTTTTTAAGTTGGACTTAATCTATTAGTTAATTTGTTATTATTTAATAATTGGTTATCTATATTAATTTGTTATTATCTATATTAATTTGTTATTATCTATATTAATATTTATCATCAATATTATATTTTTTATTAATAAGGTTTTTTTTTTTTTTTTTTTATTAAGAAGTTGATACCATAACTATAACATAAATGAGCAGTTCAAGTCGTATGTATATCATCATCCATTTTATTAAAAATAAATTACGGTAAAAAAACTAATTTCTCCCCCATTTTTCGCACAAATATATATATTTGAAATTAAATTTAAATTTATTTCAAAACTAAATTTAAAAATTAATTAAAAGAAAAAATATCACAAATATTTAAATTGTTTAACAAGATATCATAACTATATTATACAATCAAATAATTCTTAATTATGATATAAAATATAATTACAGTATCTAAATATATTGTAAACAGATATTATCTAAATAAATTTATTATTATTATTATTATTATTATTAATATTAATATTAATATTAATATAATAATAATAATATTATTATTATTATTATTATTATTATTATTATATAAAGTATACGTAGATAACATAATAATAAATATTTGTTTTGTTTTGTTTTGATTTTTTTTGTTGAATAGATAATAAGAAATTATTTATTAGTAATATCATAAAAAATATAATATAGATAATAATAAATTAAAAATATTTATTTTAAAATTTATTCTCTATCTCTACTATTATAATGAGGCTTCAAAACGGCTCAAAAGTGAGCCGTCTAAGTAAATACTCCACAATTTATTTAAATAATTAATCTCTATCTCTAATAATTTGTTATTATCTATTCAATATATATATATATATATATATATATATATATATATATATATATATAATGTTATCTACATAGAATTAAATATAATAATAAATTATAATAATGATGAATTTATTTAGATAATATCTTGTAGTTAGTTTAAATATAATTTTTTAATAAATAAATTATTTAAATAATATCTTGTTACAATATATTCTAAGGATTTTGGATATATATTTAGATAGATAATATCATATACTTAGTTTAAATATAATTCGAATATTTGATACCGTAATTAATTTTAATTAAACTAGCTGTAACAAAATAATCAATAAATAAATTATTTAGATAATATATTTTTAAAAAGAAGGGATTTAAGCCTCATTATAATAAACTAGTAAATTAACGTTCGTTGCACGTAATATAAATATTTTTATGATATTGTTGAAAAATTGATTCAAATATGCAAATATATTTAAATATATTTAAATTAAGATTTGTTAAACAATTTAAATATTTGTGATATTTTTTCTTTGAATTAATTTTTAAATTTAGTTTTCAAACAAATTTAAATTTAATTTCAAATATATATATTTGTGCGAAAAGGGGGAGAGAAATTAGTTTTTTTACCGTAATTTATTTTTAATAAAATGGATGATGATATACATACGACTTGGACGGCTCATTTATGTTATAGTTATGGTATCAACTTCTTAATAAAATAACAAAAAAATAAGACCTTATTAACAAAAAATATAATATTGTTGATAAATATTAATATAGATAATAACAAATTAATATAGATAACCAATTATTAAATAATAACCAATTAACTAATAGATTAAATCCAACTTAAAAAAAAAATCAAACCCAACGAAACCAAATTAAATCCCACCGCCAACTAAGTTGGCGGTTCCCTCCCCCAACCCGCCAACTCAGTTGGCGGGCCCCCCATCTCTCCCTACTCGCCAACTGAGTTGGCGAGTTATCCTCCTATGTGTAAATTTGTTAAAGTTCTCCCCTTAGCCGCAATTATCTTAAATTTTATTCCTTTATACGAAAAAAGCCGATTTATATATATTAGAGCATCTTCAACTCTGTTGCGAGTTAAAAAAAAAATGTTTGCCAAGTAGGATTCACAATTTATTATTTTAAAAATTCTTCTCCAATTTAAATATAAAATTTGTTGTGAAGTTGACATGACAATGATATGATAAAGACAATGTGAAGTTGGTTGTCTAAATCTAAACAATGGACTTCATAATGACTTTATTTCAAATCATCATTTATGAATAAAAATATTTATAAAAAAAAATAAGTGAAAAAGTTGTCTTGTAAGTTGAAAAAAATAATTTTTATTATCTTATCAATAATTTTTCATTGGAAAATATTTTTCTATCTTATTGTCTTGTGTGAATATAATTTTGTCACATAAAAAAAAATATTTTCTTGTGTCTTATGTCATATTGGAAACACTAGTTTTCTTTGTTTTGTCCAAACAGCCAGTATGCTGTGGACTAAACTCAACTAGTTATTCATTAATGCACACACTAATTGACCTTCTATTTTTCTTCTCCTACTTCTTTAGGACATGTTCGATAATGATTATTTGAAGATTTTATAGATTTGGAGTTAAATTTATGGGATCCTTTATTTAGTTGGATTTGATTATTTTTGAAATCCAAAATCAGAATTTGTAGTCTATTTTACATCTTCCTCTCCAATCTGAATTTCAGAAAAAAAATTTGGATTTAATTTTATTTTTAATAATTTTTCTATCCTATTAAATATTTAGTTTATACTAATCGATAATTAATTAACTAATAACTTAATTAATAATCAATTAAGATTTAGTTAATATTATATATAAAAAAAAATTATTCTTAATATATAAAAATAATTAATATAAATAAGTTGTTAGAATATTTAAATAATATAAATAAATACAAAATATTTAAATATAATATAATAGCAAATTATAAATTTAACTAGATAATGAAGTATATGTACTATTGTATTGTTATATAAGTTATAATTAATTTTTAATATAATTTTGGTCACATTAATCATAATACTTAGTATAATTATGATTATTAGTTTATTATAATATTTTGTTAATTATGATCATGAGTACACCATAGCACTAGGTAATTAATTTTTTTATAAAATTTAATTAGTTAACTATAATATTTTATTAATATCAATCGTTTATATTATTAGTTAACCAAAATATTTTTTTTCTTGTAAATATATCACACTATCCAAGCAAAGAATTTGAATTATGTCCACTTCAAAGTCTAAATTTTAAAGCTACCAAACAACTTTTGGTCGAAAATTCTGAAACTATAAATTCAAAATTTGGACAAAAATATAAATATTAATTTTTAATATCTAAATCTAAAAACACTTCATGTTCATCAAACAAATGCTTAAGAAAAAAAAAAAAAAAAACTATTCAGTGGATCGGCTTCATCAAGTGGCACTAGTAAGGTCTTGGTGAGGGCTGCCCATCACTGTCACGCTGAGGAGAGCAAAACACCATTTAGTTTTTCAGTGTCATGTCCATCACTGTCCTTCAATAATAATATGACATCTATTTTTTATTTTTTTCTCTGAATTAATTTAATAGCGTGACATGCTGAAATAGAGTAAAACTTTATCACCGTCACTTGGTAAGTGCTGTCACCGAATAATTTTTTTTTGTTCCCGGTTGATGACGGGATCATAGAGTCCCGCAAATTTACATTCACTTTCTTCTTTGCGAATCTCTCATTGTCCATCCCATCTCTTTCTTTCTTTCTTTCTTTCTTTCTCTAATTACTTCATTACGCTGACAAAATGTCACGAAAAGCAGGCAAACTTTATTGGTTATGGAGTCCACGCCTTCTATGTGGATTGGATTGGTTGTGATCATAGTTTTATGGGAAAATTTCTTTCATTTTATGTTTAGGTTCCTTCAATTAATATTCCATGTACTACTATATGTGTGCTTCAAATAGTGTCATTTTCAGCTGCAAGGTCGGTTCTGTATAATTTAAAATCTAGTACGAATATCAACATAAAATTTTAAATTTATTTATTTATTTATATTTTTAAAGGTATTATTTTATATCTTTATTAAAAAATTTGAAGATGTTCTTGATTATATATTATAACTGAATAATCTATAAATAGTTACTAAACAAAATAAGCAGAGTTCCAATTATCTATATTTAAGCACATTACATATATTTTAGATAGAAAACGTACTGACCTTTAAATTGTATAAATAAAAACGTATAGACATGCACGTCAATGTTTCTTAAATAAAGACATACGTACATCCAAATTTCTAAATTATATAAATAAAAGAAATATGATCATTATTGTACAAAATAAAACTCACGTCAGATCTTTATTGTAGAAAATAAATTCATCTAACAATTGATGGATTTTTAGAAACAAAATAGCAATTGAATCGCTTAGAGATGATAGACAACACACCGGTCAGAGCAAGATCTTTGATAAATCCTAATTTTTTTTTATGATTATAAATATGAGCCTTACAGTTGGTAGAGTCGGTAGGAAATAGGGATTGAATAATTAGAGATCTTGTGCGAATCGTAGAGTATAAAGATTGCTGAAAAAATGGGATAATTTAAATTACAAAATTATATAACTGACCATAATGTGTGTGTGTGTGTGTGTGTGTATATATATATATATATATATATATATATATATATATATATATATATATATATATATAATTTTATGCTTTGAGTCCCCAAAAAAATGGAGGTCTTGTGCGGCCGCACTTTTGGCACGGCCCCAGGGTCAGGATAAGTTGGATAAGACATCAGGTTTGGACAATCCTCCTAGCCAAGGCAACCCTCCCTCTTAAGTCCCCACCTCTCTGTCTCTTCTCTGTTAGTTGAACTAGCAATCCACCAGGTCCATATTTTGAGTTTTTATTGGAAATGTCTCGGATAGCTCAAGGAGAGCAACTCGGAATTCGAGCTCTACGTCGTCGTCAGAATCGGAGACTTCGACGCTGCTGCCAACCTCACTTGCCATAAAAAAAAATTAATATCTTCTTTTGATGTCAAAGACAAGGGACAACCAAATTTAGCTTCAACTAGGACAACCAAACCCCCGGGTAAATCCTAGTCATTCCAAGTTGTAGTCTACCACTATTTATAAGTTTTAGTATAGACACGAAGTACTATTTTCAAGCTGTCAAAATGTCTTTTATATATATATATATATATATATATATATATATATATATATATATATATATATATATATAAGAACACCAAAATAAAAAAAAATTTATTTGAAGAAAGAAAATTATATAAATTTGTGCAAAAAAGAAAAAGTTTTTAAAATTTACAAATAAAGAAATCTGGCACCAGTTGCACTGGCACAATTTAAAAAAAAAAAAAATTGGGCGCCAGTTTTTTTTTTTTACATTTTTTTTTTTACATTTTATTTATTTTATATTACCAGTCCAAATTTTTGTTTAAATCGGAACTTGATATGGTTGGTTATTAATAGAGGAATTTATCATGTATATTCGTATATACCAAGTGTGTACTGGTTGGTAACTTCAATTCCATAGCCTGGAGTATATATGCAATTATACAGTAGCTTCAGTATCTCTTGTTAACTAGGTTGTACATTTGAAACTAACCAAATTATAGTTAATGGAGTTCCGATTTAAGCAAAAATTTGGATGAAAATGAATTAGAAAGGACTAAAACCAAAGCTTCTCTTAAAATTCATCAAAATTCCTACAGGAATCCATGAGTTTCTAAGTTTTTCAAACTCACCAATTATTAACATTGGATTATATATATATATATATATATATATATATATATATATATATGATATTTTGATTGTAATTTTCTGAATAAAATAAGGATCTAAATGTAAAAAAATGTCCACATGGATCACATATCATAATTCTATTGCAAGTTCCAATTTGAGTTTGTGTAGATAACTGACAATTCATTCTCCACGCTGGCTGGACGATTGCACACGCATTCTTTTCTAATTCTAGACTATATTATCGTGCATGGGAATGGGCGTAATAGCCATTGTCATGTTTGGAAGTTGGCATGTACTACTCTACAACGTCATATCATATAAACACAGGTTACGTTATATGGTCGGCAAAAGTTTAATTAAGTACTGTGCGACGGACGTCATCCAGCCTGGACCAGGACCAGGACCAGGACCGTCCCTGTGGACACTAGTGGTGGATCACCGACAGTATATAGCGATGGATTTCTTGTAAGCTTCTTAGTTACTGGATCCATCATCCATCCAATGCTAAGCAAATGCAACCAATGCTAAGCAAATGCAAAGCAAATTTGATTTCGAAACTAAGGCTTCAACATATAAGTAGATGTCCGATCCAAGTCGGGGTGGATCGATCAAGACCCTGTCAACTAAACAGAACTTTACTAGAAATGGTCAAAATATTTATATAGAATTATATTCTAAAGTTATTTGTGGTCATTTGGCAACAAAAACGTTTCTATAAAATAGAATTAATTCATCCAAATTACTACAACAATTTTTTTTTTCCTCTTCTAATACTTCCAATTAAGTTTTATTCCAAGAATTAGTTTTGTCTTCATTGCCATAAAAAAAATGAACTACCGTCGCAACAAGCGTAATGTCTGCGACCTCAGTGTGATACAAGGAAATGAAGGAGGAAGGCCTTCCAAAATTTGGAAATACTTTAATGGAGTTTATAAGGAAAATGTTGTAAGCAGAAGAAGTGTCTCCCCTATCCTGTATACTCGAAATATACTCAAGTTGGCATACTTTTGGTGTGTTTTCACTTTTGGCGCACTTCGGGTATGCTTCAAGTGCACTGTTGGATGGAGCTTGGCGCACATTAGCTAGTATAGATTGTGTGGTGGTGGTAGGTAGGATGTGTGGCTTGGATTTATTGGAGAGATCAAACGGTTCACCATCCACCCATTGCCTATATATATCATTCTTTCCATTCTCTCTTCTCACTTGTTCTTTTCTTTTCTTTTTTTGCTCCTGATTTTATTCATAGGCAAGTATATCTTACAAATATGAAAAACATGATTGGGTATAGTTTTAGTATTTGTTTGTTGTAATTAGTTTTTAGTAGTGATCTGATTATAGTTAGTTCTTGGAGTTTTCAGATTTGAGGTGGTTGATGGGTTTTATCTTGATTTTATTATAAGGATTTTTATGAGTATATTTTTCATAGGGAATGATCCCCTCCCCAAATGAGATATTTTTAAAAGATGTTGTTTCCTGATTTCGAGCTTGGGATTTTCCTTGATTTTTGGTTCTTGTTGCTTGAGGAATGGAGTACTGTCATAGTCTCGAGCTTGAGCTCTGAATGCATCAATGATGGGTCGGTTGGAGAAGAAGAACAATGACAAGAAGTACACAGGAGGATTTGCATTATGGGCGCACGTTAAGTGTGAGCCGCAGTCCCTGGACGCACGTTGAGTGTTACCCGCATTCCATACTCGTGCGTTGTAAACCCCATCGACCAGATTTCAGTATTTTTAGGATTATTTTAACAATTTAGGATTTATGGCAATATTTTAATAAAATTTTCCTACATATCCTGTTGACTTGTGCACCTGTCCATCTCCTAATTATTTGGAGCTTTAGCTTGACTGTTATCCCCGAACAAGTTCACATACCTGTCCTAGACATGTCAGACTATTTTCCTGAACTTTGTGCAACTCACAGATGTGCTAAAATGAGCCTCGTTTGAGACGCACAAATATCGTTACAAACGCGCGTAATTAAATTCCTAGATCTGTACCCATCCCTGTTCCAATAGAGATTAGAGGTCCAACATGCACCTGTTTTGTCCAAACAAAAATACGTTAATATTCTACACCGAGTATACTACATTTAGTATATTGACACCGTAGAAAAATTATGGCCCTACCTGCCTCTAAATAATTAGAGAACACCGTGCGCAGTATTTATTAATTAAATAAATATGATGGCCCGTATCACCCCAAAACCAGGCCCAGTCCCTGCCCAGACTCACCCCCACCACTCGGGACCCTCGCACATCAATTTTCCCCAATTCTGTAAATTTTAGTAATTTCAAAAATCAGGTGTTTTTCTCAGACAATTTCGTAATTGCACAATTTCTCAAAATAGGACCTCTGCGCAATTTACGAAATTACAGGGACTTTTTTGTAAATTACCTTGCGAGGTGTCACCTCCTGATTGGCCGGTGAACGTGCACCGTCCATTTCCAAAGGAGTCCAGATTCGATGTATTTACATTAAGTAAATATCTTAAATGTAAATTATATTTTTACCCTTAAAATAATTCTATAAAATAAAAGAAATTAAAATAAAAATAAAAAGAAAAACCTAACCCTAACCCTACCCAGCTCAGCCGCCAGCCACCCCCCCCCCGGCGGCGAGCCCATCGCCGGAGTCGCCCGCGACCTCCGCCCCCGCGGCGAGCCCGCGGCGGGCCACCCTCCGCCCGCAGCGAGCCCCCCCCGCTGGCCCCTTTCTCCTCAGCCCCTCTCTTCTTCTTCCCCGTTCCTCCTCCACTTCCCCCTTCCCCGACCTCGTCGGCCCGACCCCCGCCGGCGAGCTCAGCTCCGCCCTTCCCGACCTCCTCCACCTCCTCCTCCAATCACCACCACCACCCCTCCCTGTTCCCCGTCTCCTCCCCTCTTCCCCACTCGACTGGATCCGTCGACCCACGCCGCCCTCTTTCTCCCCCACCGGCCTCGACAGCGGCCACCCTCGACCCACCACCCCCTTCTCCTCCACCCCCACGACCCCGACCCCCAGCCTCCCTCTTCCCTCCATCACCACCACCACCATCATCACCATCTCCTTAACTCCCCCTCGACGAACGAAGCTGACCCCAACTCCTGTGCATAGCCTCCCCGAGCAGCCTCTCCACCGCCCCCCACCACGGCGAACCACCGCGGCAAGCCAACTCTCTCCTCCGCCAGAGCCCCATCTCCTTTCCTCTTCTCTTCCTCGAGCTCCGCCCTCCGCCACACGACCCAGATCCTCCGTCGACGAGCCGACGACCCCGGAGCCCTGGCCGCAGCAGCTCCGGACTACCCCGCGATGACCCTGACTCGAGCAGAACCGGACACAGCAGCTGGACACGGCCCTGATACGTCCAGGACACAAATCCTGCGTCAAGACGACTCACGGACACGCGGAATTCAGTTTCCACGAAGCCCTGTTCAGGTAACCCGTTCTATCACCTCGTAGCTCTGTTTTCAATTCCGTCAATTGCATCGCGTAGGCTGTGTGACCCCCTCGGTGCCCGTGCAAACCGCTCGGAGCATCGCGTCCTGTGGCGATCGCGAACCGCGATCCAAAAACAGGAAAAACAACGACCCGATTCACCCCGAAACTGAGTACGCCCCGCCAAACGGGACGACTTGGTCGCACGCGGTCTTTACCAAAACGTGCGCGACGTTGATACGGACGTGTAGGAGTTTGGAGAAGTTGATTTGGATGTGCGTGCACACCGGAATCAACGCGTATCCGCCGACACCGTTCCGTATCTGCCTGTTCTGGAACACGCTGCAACTTTGTGTACACACGTCGGATCGAGACGAAACTTACGCCATCGGACTCGTAGCAATACGCTGGTCCTGTGAGCCAAGTTTGGTTCAATTCTGAGAACGTTGGCAAAATTCCGTATCGTGGGCCCACAGGCTCCACTTGACGGGCGATTTTGTGACCGGCTCATCGGAATCCAATTCTGGAAGTTCCGTTGGGTTCGTATCATCGTTCCTGACTTGTTAACACTAAGTTTGGCGAATTTAGAGACCTTTGACCTTGGCACGTTTTCCGGTGCAAAGCGGCCCACATGTGGACCCCGCTTTGACCAGAAACTGTCATTTTTGCCCCTGTGTCCAAATTGGACAAAAGGACAGACGTTTCTAGCTATTTGATATTTTCTGAGACTGTTAGTGATATTTATTTCAGTATTCGGAGACATTCATTCTGAGATCATAGTTTCTGACACTTGGTACTTGACATCGGGACGTTACATATTTGCAGCTCTCTTGCCAGGCAAGTATACCTTGCCTTGTTGTACTGTTTAAATTCAGTTATTGTTAGTTACATGTTTATTTATTTTAATATTATATAAATGTGCGCGTCCGATGTCACTACCACATTTTAGGAAAAAGGGTATTTTAGTAATTTCCTATTTAAATAAATATTGTGCATGGTAAATTATTTTTGTTGTATTATTTAATTATTGTTGGATGTTATTTAATTATTTTGGACTTATTTTAGTGGACCCAACTAGTGTAGTTTGGACCCATGGACCAACATGAATTAAATAGTTAGATTTGGCCTGTCACGCCCCAGTCCCAAAATATCGAGGGACTGGACACGTGGCAATGGCCAGCAGCACGCACTGATGGATAACCCAATTTAATGGAGTCATCATGGCGTACTTAAGCTGTAAATAAGGTCTACTACACAAGTCACGCTAATCTCATCCATAAAGAAAAGGGAATAAACTGCATAATCAAATGGAAATAAGTAGCAACATCATCACAGCAAATCAGTCGGAGAAACAATCCGACTTAAGTCTGAATAAACTGGCTCTATAGGCCAGGAACAAAAGATGTAAACATGAAATAAATACTGAGTACTGGAACAGGTACTCAGGAGAAGTCCTCGGCAGTCACCTCGTCTTCAGTGTTTTGTTCAGCTCCAGCAATAGGTTCAGCTCCGGTCCCGTATACCTCGGGATACTGCTCCTCAGCTAAACCTGGGGACATAATCCATTCCAGGTCCTCAGTGGACATAGCAAGGCACAAATAATACAAGCCAAAATGAATAAGCAGTGCAATAAATAATGGAACAGCAGGGTAAACTAAGTAACTAACCATCTATGTGATATGCAAATGAGAGCAACACTAGTACTCAGGCTGAGACCGCTACAAGCTCTGTGTCGGGGAGCCGGTAGCAGTAATAACACGTAAAGGGTCTAGCTCTGCTGGAGAGTCTACAACCTCACAATAATAGTAGATATATATATATAATAGCCTGTAGCCTGTGTGTCTCTCCCCACCCAATGTAATCACGCAAACCATGACCATAACATCTCATGTCCATGTCAGCGGGATTATATCTAATGCAACAAGTCATACTGTCTAATAATAATAACTCTGTCAAGTCCTGTATCCTATTCAGAATCCCCACGAATAACTCAGGCAGATTCTGTCCATGATAGTGTCAAGTGTCCTGGGTTATAGGGTACTTGATAGGTCAAGTACAAAGTAAGGGGGGTCGTAAATCCATCTCTAAATGACGAACCCAACACCGCGCACGGTGTCAGTACCCGACTATGATCGGGCACTAGGTACGTCATACGTTCCCTAGGTTAAGCAGTTTAAAACAGTTTATATGAATTTGCACAAGAAATCCAGCAGAGTATTTTTACAGAAAATAAGAAAATAATGACTGCAAGGTTGGCAAGGTGCACTTGCCTGAAGTTTGAATTCCACTAAGGTCCTGGTTACGGAAATTCCCAGAGATGTCTCCGAAAGCTGAAATAAACAGTACCATCACGCTCAGAAGGTGTCAATCAGCTAGGATCGCCTGTCCTTGGGTCCAATTTGGAGACAAGGGCAGAAACGATAATTTTGGGCCAAAACGGGGTCCACCGGTGGGCCCGCTTTGCACCGAAAAACGTGTCAGGGTCAATGGTCTCTAAATTCACCAAACTTAGTGTCAACAGGTCAGAAACGCTGATACGAACCCAACGGAACTTTCAGAATTGAATTCCGATGAGCCGTTCACAAAATCGCCCGTCGAGCGGGGCCTGTGGGGCCCACGACACGCGATTTCGTCAACGTTCTCAGAATCGAACCAAACTTGACCCACAGGACCAGCGTATCGCTACGAGTCCGATGGCGCAAGTTTCATCTCGATCCGACGTGTGTACACGAAGTTAGGGCGAATTGCAGAAAAGACGGATACGGGGCGATGTCCGCGGATACGCGTTGATTCCGGGGTGCACGCACACCCAAATCGACTTCCGCGAAAACTCACACGTCCGTATCGACGAGGCGCACGTATCTGTGAAGACCGCGCGCGACCAAGTCGTCCCGTTTGGCGGGGCGGACTCGGTTCTGGGGTGAAACAGGGTCTGGTTTTTTCCTGTTTTTGGATCGCGGTGTGCGATCGCCACAGGCCGCGATGCCCCGAACAGTTTGTCCGGGCACCGAGAGGGTCATACAGGCTTCGCGTAGGAATTTACGGAATCGAATTCCGAGCTACAGGGTGCGAGATATGGATACCTGAACGAGGCCAGAAAAGCTGAGAATACTTCGTGTCCTACTCGTGTCCGACACGAGTCTGGCCGTGTCCGCTGCCTGGGTCGGAGCTGTGTCCGCGTACTGCCGCCGTGTCCGAGGCTCTGGGGGACTGGCCGTCGGTCGAGGCGATTCGTGGCGGTGCTGGCGTAGGGTCAGTGGACAGCGGAGGGAGGAAGAGGAAGGGAAGCTGGAGAGGGGCTCTGGACGGCGGGCGGAGGACGGCTGAGGCGGAGGGTCGCAGGGGGTCGGCGTCGCCGGACGGGGCTCGCCGGACTGGGTGGTTAGGGTTAGGGTTTGGGGGGAAGCGAGGCGGAGGAGTAGGGTATTTATAGGGGCTCGGGGCGGGGGTTGGCCGAGGCGACGTGGCGGAGAGGTCGGGGGTCGAGGCGGTCGTGGGGTCGTGGCCGACGGCGAAGGCGGCGGCGGGTTTCTCGGGTCGTGGGGGAAGTCGGGGGGGGGGGGGAGACAGGGGTGAATGGCTGGCGGGTTCGGGTCGGGCGTGGATCCGGGTGAGCGGACCCGCCTGACCCGCTATGGAGTGAGGGCTGGGCTGCTATTGGGCTCGGCCCACTGGGCCGGGCCCAAGGCAAAAATAAAAATAAATAAATAACAGTAAATTAATAATAAATTAATTCAAAAAATAGTTTTTAGGCTTTTAAAATTAGGTCCGAGGCCCAATAAAATTCCAGAAAATTACCCTGAGTCCGGTTTTCTATTTTACACCATAAAATCATACTTTTATTACATTTTAATGTTGTTTATTGGCAATTAAAAATTACAAACTCACCACAGACCCTATGTAAATTACTGAAAATTGCATATTAAATCCCAAAATTGATTTAAAAAAATCTGAAAAATTTAGGGTGTTTACAATCTACCCCCCTTAAGAGGATTGCGTCCTCGCAATCGAAGGGTAAACTATAAAGACAGAATTTACAGAATTAAAATGCTTAGGTTACCTGATTCTGTAAATAAGTGCGGATAACGCTGCCGCATAACATCTTCTCGCTCCCAGGTCGATTCGCCAGGAGAGTGCTGCTTCCAAGCTACTCGAACCAACCTGATTGTCTGCCCTCGCAGTGTCTTCTCGCTGGTGTCGAGTATACCCACTGGCTGCTCTTCGTATCTCAGGCTAGGTCCCACTGCAATCTCAGAATGATCAACTATATGACTTGGGTCTGTCACATACCTCCTCAATTGTGAGACGTGGAATACGTCATGCACTCCCTCTAAGGATGGAGGTAATATAAGACGGTAAGCCACCTCACCAATGCGCTCCAAGATATCAAATGGCCCAATGTACCTTGGGCTTAACTTGCCTCTGCTGCCGAACCTGATAGTACCTCTAGTGGGCGAGATCCTCAAAAATACATGCTCTCCTTCCTTGAACTCCAGGGGTCGTATGTGTGCATCGGCCCAATGCTTCTGTCTATCCTGGGCTGCACGAAGATGGTTCTGAATCTACTTTACTTTCTCCACTGTCTCCGTTACCAACTCTGGACCCAGTATTTGACGTTCGCCAACGTCACTCCAGCATATCGGAGATCTGCACTTCCTTCCGTACAACGCCTCGAAAGGTGCCATCTGAATGCTTGCCTGATAGCTGTTGTTGTAGGAGAACTCCACTAAGTGCAGATGATCTTCCCAAGATCCTCCGAAGTCCAGTATACAAGATCGCAGCATATCTTCTAGGATCTGAATTGTGCGCTCTGATTGTCCGTCTGTCTGAGGATGATAGGCAGTACTGAACTTGAGCCTGGTGCCGAGACTCTCTTGCATGCTTCTCCAGAAGTGAGATGTAAATCGTGAGTCTCGATCTGATACGATACTAACCGGCACTCCATGTAATTTTACGATCTGTCGCATATACATGTCGGCTAGTACTTCTGTGGATTGTCCGACTCTGAACGGCAAGAAGTGAGCCGACTTAGAGAGCCGATCCACTATGACCCATACTGCATCCTTACCACTAGGGCTTCTTGGAAACCCAGTGACAAAGTCCATGGTAATATGCTCCCACTTCCATTCAGGGATGGGAAGTGGCTGCAACATACCTGCAGTCCTCTGGTGCTCGGCCTTCACCTGCTGGCAGACTAAGCATTTTGCCACAAAGCGGGCAATCTCCCTTTTCATTCCATGCCACCAGTAATATTGTCTCAAGTCCCGGTACATCTTGGTTCCTCCCGGATGAACCGAGTATATGGAGCTATGGGCTTCTGTCATCAACTCCTGCCTTAATTCTCCATTTGGAACACATAGGCGATTTCCGCACCTTAATGTTCCATCCTCGTGGATGCGAAGTCCCGTCTGCAAGCCTGCTTCTGTTCTTTCTCTCAGCCTTCGGAATCTGGCATCATTAGGCAAAGCTTCCTTGATTCTCTCCACCAGCGATGACTTCACTTCGAGGTTAGCTAGCAACCCATTTTGTCCAGGTAGAACAACCTCTATCTGAAGATCTTGCAAGTCTTGTAATAACTGAGGCTGCTCTGTTAAGAAATAAGCCGAGGGTTTTCTGCTGAGGGCGTCGGCTACAACATTTGCTTTTCCCGGGTGGTACTGTAGATCGATGTCAAAGTCCACCATCAACTCAAGCCAACGCCGTTGCCTCATGTTGAGCTCCTTCTGTGTATAAACATACTTCAAGCTCTTATGATCAGTGAATATCTCGACTTTTTCTCCATACAGATAATGTCTCCAGATCTTCAATGCAAAAATCACTGCAGCTAGCTCCAGGTCGTGCGTTGGGTAGTTCTTCTCGTGGACCTTCAGCTGCCTCGATGCATAAGCGATAACCTTGCCATGTTGCATCAAGACACAACCTAGTCCACTACCGGACGCATCACTATATACAACAAAATCTCCTGACCCGGAGGGAAGAGTCAAAACTGGTGCTGTTGTTAGACGCCTCTTCAATTCTTCAAAGGCATGCTGGCATTCTTCTGTCCATATGAACTCTTGATCCTTCCGTGTCAGCTTAGTCATCGGCTCTGCGATTCTTGAAAAATTTTCTACGAACCGCCGGTAATACCCAGCAAGTCCAAGAAAACTTCTCACTTCTGCCACAGAGGTAGGGGTAGGCCAGGTTTCTATAGCAGTGACTTTCTCTGGGTCCACAGACAATCCTTCACCCGAGATAATATGCCCTAAGAATGGCACCTTGTCCATACAGAACTCACATTTGCTAAGCTTGGCATACAGCTTCTCCCTTCTCAAGGTTTCTAGCACAATTCTAAGGTGTTCCTCGTGCTCTTCGTGGTTCTTGGAGTAGATTAGGATATCATCAATGAACACCACCACGAACTTATCCAAGTACTGATGGAAGACCCCGTTCATCAAACTCATAAATACAGCAGGTGCGTTGGTTAATCCAAACGGCATAACTAGGAACTCATAATGCCCATACTTAGTTCTGAAGGCCGTCTTTGGGATATCTTCCTTCTTCACCCTAATCTGGTGATAACCGGATCTAAGGTCAATCTTGGAGAATACCTTAGCACCACTCAACTGGTCAAACAAATCATCAATACGTGGTAATGGGTACCGGTTCTTAATAGTTACAGCATTAAGGGCTCTATAATCAATGCACAGCCGTACAGATCCGTCTTTCTTGGGTACAAAAAGTATAGGTGCTCCCCATGGTGAGACACTGGGCCGGATAAATCCTTTCTCCAGAAGGTCGTCAACTTGTGTTTTCAGCTCCACTAACTCCTTAGGTGCTAGCCGATATACCGATGAGGTGATAGGTTCGGCTCCTGGAGTTAGGTCTATTGTGAATTCTATCTCCCGATCAGGTGGTAAACCTGGAAGGTCGTCGGGAAATACATCCACAAATTCTGTTATGACTCTTGGGTAACTTGAATCTTCTTCTAGGGTCAATACCCTAAGAGTTGGCTGAACCCCTTGTTCTACAGCTCCTCGTAGAAATTCAAACTCAGGAAGGCTAGGGGGTCTAAATATCACTTTTCCAAGTCGGCAATCCAGTGTCGCATGGTACTGACTTAACCAGTCCATACCAAGTACAACATCGTAATCAGGCATAGAAAAGATCAGGAATTGGGCTCGCATCTCTCGGCCACAGACTACTACCGAACATGATCTACAAGTATCACTAACCGGGATAATTCCACCTCCCGTTAGTATTCTCTTCATCTTCGAGAGAGGTGCGGTAGCTATTCTATGTGTGGCTACGAAGCTAGCAGCAATAAATGAATGCGAAGCCCCAGAATCAAATAATGCTACAGCAGGAATTGAAGCTACTAATATGGTACCTGCTATCACTTCGCCTGCAGTAGCTTCCTCAGTGACTGCTAGTGCATATGCCTGACCTCGTCCCTGAGCGGGACCCCTTTGCTGACGAGCTTGTTGGAACAATGCTGCTTGAGGTGGTAGAGGTGGCCTGGCTCCTCCAGGCCCTGTCTGAGTTGCTCCCCCAGCTGGAAGAGCTGCAGGTGGAGCTGGTCGATTCGGAACTCCCTCTCGACGTTTCGAGCAGTCCTTGGAGAAGTGTTGTCCAGATCCGCAAACCAGGCAGAGTCCCAGCTTGCGTCGACATTCCTTTTCAATATGTCCTACCTTGCTGCAGTAGTGGCAAGTAGGCAGGTTCTTAGTTGCTGCTCTTCGAGGCGGGCTCTTCTGGGGCCGTTTAGCAGATTCCCCTGGTGATGACTTGGACGGTGCTGAGGAGAAGGGACGTTTCAGGCTTGATTCCCTCCGAGTAACGCGCTCCAGCCGACGTGCTGCAGCTAGGACGTCGGTGTAAGAGGTGGGCGCGACTGATCCGATTAACTTCTGAAGCTCGAACCTGAGCCCATCAAAGAACTTCTCCGCCTTCTCCTCTTTGGTAGGAATTAGCGAAGGGGCGAAGCGGCTCAGGCGAATGAATTCGGCGTTATATTCCTCCACCGTCATGTTGCCCTGGATCAGGCGGTTGAATCTGTCTCGGAGTTCTGACCGAGCCACAGCAGGGATGTACATTTCCTGGAAGAGTCTGGAGAACTCCTCCCAGGTAACCTGATCATGTCTGAGCCTTCTTTCTTCGGACAGCCACCAATGATGCGCGTTGTCCGTCAGTTGCATCCGGACGGCAGTCATCCATTTGTCCCTTGGTAATTCAGCGGCCTCCAACTGATGCTGTGTGTTTGTAAGCCATTCATGCACTTCAGTTGGTCCTTCCTTGCCCGAGAAGGTACGGGGCTTGAGTTGACGGAAATCCGTAATCGATCCCGTCGCTGGCCGCCTATTTGGTGCATGCTCCAATGCTGCGACCAGGCTGTTCCTTAGGTTCTCGGCCTCCCGACGTTGGGTCTCCTGTTGAATCTGTTGTTGCGCCTGCATCATGGCGTAGAACATCTGGAACATTTGCTGGCCGTCCATTGCCTGCCCTGGGGGAAAGACAGGCATCATAGGTGGGAACTGGGGAGGAGGCGGGAGGTCATCACGCCTGAACCTGGAACTTGGCTGGCCAGTTGGATTGTTCTGAGAGGATTGTCCTCTGGTATCCGGCGTCGTTCCAGCTTCGCAGGTAAACCCTGCTTCAGTCGGTGTTCCCAAGGGGGTCTCGTCACCACGTCTGGGATCCATTTCTCTGCATCAAAAGAAAACAATGAGAACGCACAGAGGAATCAAACAGGATGCAATTCAAGCAATTAAATTGAGTTCGACATAGAGTTCAAAAATGATTAAATATATGGATGAGATCCTATAACCTATCTTATTGCAGACCTGTCCGGTCCCTAAGTTGAAACCGAACAGTTTAGTTGAGGACCTGCATGGGCCACCACAAAAACCATGTCACGCCCCAGTCCCAAAATATCGAGGGACTGGACACGTGGCAATGGCCAGCAGCACGCACTGATGGATAACCCAATTTAATGGAGTCATCATGGCGTACTTAAGCTGTAAATAAGGTCTACTACACAAGTCACGCTAATCTCATCCATAAAGAAAAGGGAATAAACTGCATAATCAAATGGAAATAAGTAGCAACATCATCACAGCAAATCAGTCGGAGAAACAATCCGACTTAAGTCTGAATAAACTGGCTCTATAGGCCAGGAACAAAAGATGTAAACATGAAATAAATACTGAGTACTGGAACAGGTACTCAGGAGAAGTCCTCGGCAGTCACCTCGTCTTCAGTGTTTTGTTCAGCTCCAGCAATAGGTTCAGCTCCGGTCCCGTATACCTCGGGATACTGCTCCTCAGCTAAACCTGGGGACATAATCCATTCCAGGTCCTCAGTGGACATAGCAAGGCACAAATAATACAAGCCAAAATGAATAAGCAGTGCAATAAATAATGGAACAGCAGGGTAAACTAAGTAACTAACCATCTATGTGATATGCAAATGAGAGCAACACTAGTACTCAGGCTGAGACCGCTACAAGCTCTGTGTCGGGGAGCCGGTAGCAGTAATAACACGTAAAGGGTCTAGCTCTGCTGGAGAGTCTACAACCTCACAATAATAGTAGATATATATATATAACAGCCTGTAGCCTGTGTGTCTCTCCCCACCCAATGTAATCACGCAAACCATGACCATAACGTCTCATGTCCATGTCAGCGGGATTATATCTAATGCAACAAGTCATACTGTCTAATAATAATAACTCTGTCAAGTCCTGTATCCTATTCAGAATCCCCACGAATAACTCGGGCAGATTCTGTCCATGATAGTGTCAAGTGTCCTGGGTTATAGGGTACTTGATAGGTCAAGTACAAAGTAAGGGGGGTCGTAAATCCATCTCTAAATGACGAACCCAACACCGCGCACGGTGTCAGTACCCGACTATGATCGGGCACTAGGTACGTCATACGTTCCCTAGGTTAAGCAGTTTAAAACAGTTTATATGAATTTGCACAAGAAATCCAGCAGAGTATTTTTACAGAAAATAAGAAAATAATGACTGCAAGGTTGGCAAGGTGCACTTGCCTGAAGTTTAAATTCCACTAAGGTCCTGGTTACGGAAATTCCCAGAGATGTCTCCGAAAGCTGAAATAAACAGTACCATCACGCTCAGAAGGTGTCAATCAGCTAGGATCGCCTGTCCTTGGGTCCAATTTGGAGACAAGGGCAGAAACGGTAATTTCGGGCCAAAACGGGGTCCACCGGTGGGCCCGCTTTGCACCGAAAAACGTGTCAGGGTCAATGGTCTCCAAATTCACCAAACTTAGTGTCAACAGGTCAGAAACGATGATACGAACCCAACGGAACTTTCAGAATTGAATTCCGATGAGCCGTTCACAAAATCGCCCGTCGAGCGGGGCCTGTGGGGCCCACGACACGCGATTTCGTCAACGTTCTCAGAATCGAACCAAACTTGACCCACAGGACCAGCGTATCGCTACGAGTCCGATGGCGTAAGTTTCGTCTCGATCCGACGTGTGTACACGAAGTTAGGGCGAATTACAGAAAAGACGGATACGGGGTGATGTCCGCGGATACGCGTTGATTCCGGGGTGCACGCACACCCAAATCGACTTCCGCAAAAACCCACACGTCCGTATCGACGAGGCGCACGTATCTGTGAAGACCGCGCGCGACCAAGTCGTCCCGTTTGGCGGGGCGGACTCGGTTCCGGGGTGAAACAGGGTCTGGTTTTTTCCTGTTTTTGGATCGCGGTGTGCGATCGCCACAGGCCGCGATGCCCCGAACAGTTTGTCCGGGCACCGAGAGGGTCATACAGGCTTCGCGTAGAAATTTACGGAATCGAATTCCGAGCTACAGGGTGCGAGATATGGATACCTGAACGAGGCCAGAAAAGCTGAGAATACTTCGTGTCCTACTCGTGTCCGACACGAGTCTGGCCGTGTCCGCTGCCTGGGTCGGAGCTGTGTCCGCGTACTGCCGCCGTGTCCGAGGCTCTGGGGGACTGGCCGTCGGTCGAGGCGACTCGTGGCGGTGCTGGCGTCGGGTCAGTGGACAGCGGAGGGAGGAAGAGGAAGGGAAGCTGGAGAGGGGCTCTGGACGGCGGGCGGAGGACGGCTGAGGCGGAGGGTCGCAGGGGGTCGGCGTCGTCTGACGGGGCTCGCCGGACTGGGTGGTTAGGGTTAGGGTTTGGGGGGAAGCGAGGCGGAGGAGTAGGGTATTTATAGGGGCTCGGGGCGGGGGTTGGCCGAGGCGACGTGGCGGAGAGGTCGGGGGTCGAGGCGGTCGTGGGGTCGTGGCCGACGGCGAAGGCGGCGGCGGGTTTCTCGGGTCGTGGGGGAAGTCGGGGGGGGAGACAGGGGTGAATGGCTGGCGGGTTCGGGTCGGGCGCGGATCCGGGTGAGCGGACCCGCCCGACCCGCTATGGAGTGAGGGCTGGGCTGCTATTGGGCTCGGCCCACTGGGCCGGGCCCAAGGCAAAAATAAAAATAAATAAATAACAGTAAATTAATAATAAATTAATTCAAAAATAGTTTTTAGGCTTTTAAAATTAGGTCCGAGGCCCAATAAAATCCCAGAAAATTACCCTGAGTCCGGTTTTCTATTTTACACCATAAAATCATACTTTTATTACATTTTAATGTTGTTTATTGGCAATTAAAAATTACAAACTCACCACAGACCCTATGTAAATTACTGAAAATTGCATATTAAATCCCAAAATTGATTTAAAAAAATCTAAAAAATTTAGGGTGTTTACATGGCCCATTTAGAAAGCCCATAGTTAAGAAGATGGATTAAATTAATTAAGTGATTAGACTAGAAGCTTCCTTCCTTAATTATTTCTTCATGAGAGGCCCCAAGGGGTATATTGGATATTTTACAATTGCTTGGGAGAGGGGCAAGGCCGGCCTAGCAAAAGAGGGGAGAAATTTCTCTCTCCTCTCATTCTCATTCCAAATCTAGATCTAGAATTTCCCACTCCCAAATTTCCTCCATTCCCATTCCAATTCCCCACCAAATTCATCCCAAATTCTTTCCAATTCACCATTAGAAAGTTGAGAAGCAAGGATCTAGAAGGAGGAAGCAAGGATCTACAAAGAGGAGCAAGGATCTACAATTTGGAAGCAAGTTCATCTCAATTGGAGGTTTCATTGGCAATCCATCTCCCAATAGGTATAATTCAGTTTTTTCCATTAAAATAGCTTCTAAATCTGAGATTTAATCATATAAAATCAACCCATATGTATGTACTACCCATAGGACTTTGTTTTGTGTTCATAGGAGACCCATGGAGAAAGTTATGGTGCTTTTTGTGTCAATTTTGTTGGAATTTCGAATTTACATTTTGTTGTGTGTGTCAATTGATCCTATAGATCAGTTGGGCATGTGCTTATGTGTTTGGGGCTTGTGTCGTATCCATATTTGGGTACATGTGGTTCGTATCCCAACTATTTGGTGATACGTATCATTTTGGGGGTTTTCCTCCGACACGGGGCTTTGTACATGTCGTATTTTGACACGGACACATAGATCTACTTTTGACACTTTGATTTGTTTATAAATATTATTTGTGACTTGTTTGTGTCCTTCGGGGTACAATTGGTTGTGTGTTGGACTCGTGACGCATGCGTATCCTAGATCTAGTGGGATACGGTGGGAAATTTTCCAATTTGGTGTGTTTATGTGTAGATTTAATTATTTATGCTTTAAATTCTTCATTTATAATTAGTAAATATATATAGATATTATATATTATTTTAGTATATTTATTATGGTATTTATTGTAGCATAGATCTATATATTTCTATGTGTTCTAATGTGATGTATAAATATATATATATGTAGCTTCTTGCATGCAATTATATATGTACTTATGTTAATAAAATAATTTATACATAAATATTTTATAAAATATATTTATGTGTTTAAATGTGTAAGTATATTATTTATAATTATTATATAATTATTTGTATATTAAAGAATATATTTTTATGTGTGCTTCTAGCCATGTAAAATACGTACATTAATATGTGCATGTGTTATGTAACTATTGATATTTAATTGTGTAAGTTTATATGTGTATATATATAAGTATATAGTTATTAAATTATTTTATATATATATATATGTATTTTGATTTATATTGTATATATATATGTGCTTTTGTGAGGTATAATACTAGTAATAATATATTATTTTATTTGTATAAATATTGGTTTGTATATACATTATTTAGAGTGTGCATTAATTGTATTATTAGTATACTTTGTGTGAGTATGATTTGGGATCTAATTTTTATTCCTAAATTGTTGTATTTTATTTCTATATTATTTATATAGATTTCTTGTGAGGTTGACCTTGGTTTGACTTTAGTTGACTTTAGAGTTGACCATAGTTGACTTTTGACTTAGAGTTTATTTATTGACCTAGGAGTTGACTAGTTTGACTTGTTCTCTTTCCGGGACCTTGTTTTAATGCGGTATTCTATATCTAGGTATTCGAGGTACCGAGTCAGACATCTGTGAGACTTTTCATTGGACTTCAGGCGAGTACATTCTCTGATAGTTTCTCATTTATGATATCCTCTATGTTCGTTGTATCTAGTATAGATATACATGTTCTCTTGACACTATGGTTACACGGATTGGTATATCCGGATCTCGTCATGAGATGTTATTCCTTGGTATATGGTGTATATGGTGCAAGTATTGTTTCATTGGTTATCTTGTACATGTACAGACACCGATTTTCGGGAGGAGTCGCTCTCTTCTTGGGGAATCTAGTGCCATAGCATACCGTGGTTGGATCTATTATACCAGTTGGGGGTGGGGAGTATTAGTATAGATATGTGATCAAATTCCTATTGAATAAAGTATTGGTAAGCGAATAGTGTTGATCATGCACCGCACGTATGATTAGCCAGGCCGCATTGTATCTTGCCCAAGCCGATCACATGTTAAGCTAGTACTCACACACTTAGTCATTAGTAGTATTGTTTCATTGGCATATTGTTCATTATTGTATTTTTTTCCAGTATTTCCTTATTGTCTATATATCTCTTGTATCTATTTTGTGCATCTTGTTTATCCACAGCTATTTACTGTTACATAGTTTTTATCATGGATTAGAACTACTGTTAGAGATGTACTCTGCTCATTTCTTGACTGGATATATTTTTCCAGATGACACTGAGGAGTACCCTACCTATTATGGACCCCAGGATGTTGTGGGTTTAGATTCGGAGACCCTGGCTCAAGAGGGACTTATCCCAACTGAGACAGTTGACCCTGGAGTGTAGCTTTGTAGTATGATAGTATTCTTTTGTACTGGATTTGTCTCCAGCTTATTTTTGTTACTCTCCAGACTCATTGATGTATTATTTTAAACTCATGAGTTGTATGATGACTATTCTATTCTTATCTAATTCGTGCTCATTCTATCTTAGTTCTGTGATTGAGTATTCTATCATTATTGGTGGTTCATTACTTTAGATAGACTATCTAGACAGCGTTCTACCGCCGATTCTGTGGCGTAGGCTGGGCGTTGTTTCCGACTAGTACCCTTACACCGGGTGCGGGTCGTGACATCCGAGCAGACTCGGGTGCAGTCAACGATGGCGTTGACGTTAGGACTTGTGTCTGACCTAGTGTCTAGTAGACCCACCTAAAAGTTGTGAAGTTATTGATATAACTTCTCAGACCTTGACACGTATCATTACACGTCACAGAGTGAGTACATGTAGGGACGCGTGCCTCATGCGCGACTGGCCATCAGTGTGAGCAACACGTGTAGCGGTATTTAGCTCAGTTGTTTATTTTATTGAAACTTGCATCATAGTAGGAGGTGTCCACGTCGTTTTCACGACTTGTACATCTATATTGGACGGGAAAGACATCTAGTAGGCGTATGGGACACCCCCCCTGATATATACTCAAGTTACCATGCTCTTCGGAGATGGGGATTACGGTATATATAGCGAGTTACCATGCTGCTCGGAGATGGGGTATTGGTTTTCTTGTTCCCATTACCATGCTCCGAGGAGGATGGGGTATTCCTGTTTTATCCTTCGTTCCATGCTCTGCAGGGATGGACGATTGTAGAATTACCCGTGTGATCGGGGGCATATAACACATATACTAGCCAGTCATGACGATTGGTGAATTACGTCAGCATATGTCTAGTCCACACATTCCTATGCGTACTACAAGGTCTTTAAATTACATTCACTTAGATGGTTAGCATACCCCTTTATTTATTCAGTATTTACATTATGGCATGTTATTTTTATGTATCTTGCTATGTCCCTCTGAGGACCTGGTCCCCTGCCAAGTGTATATGTTCTTGAGCATTCGCAGGAGAGCAGATCCAGGCATGTTACGTATATCCCGAGAGGTCTTCTCTTCGAGCCTCGTGATTGTCAGATGTTGTTCTTATATGGTGTGTATCTGGTTCCTTTTATATTCTATTTCGGCAGTGGATTTGTTTCCATCCGACTGTCTTCCTCTAGTTACTTTATATTGAGATCTAGTTACTTGGTTATTAGTTATTCATGTATATTTGACTCTGTGGATGAGATTTAGATATTACCCTGTGACTTGTAATTAGTTTTACCACTTATGAATTATTGTTCATTATACAGCGTACGCACGTATATATGGTTTCCATATATTGGAGTTGCCATATATACGGGCCAGCTGGCATGGTTACGTGACCTAGTCCTACGTATTTTGGGACTGGGGCGTGACATGTTTTTAGTGGTGGCCCATGCAGGTCAGAGCATAATGTCTCGGATACGTTACTGTACCGAGCAAGCCTGCACCTAGGATTAGAATATAGAATCTCATCCAAAATTGACTATGACTTATCTTCCATCCAGTCTGTCCTACTTACATAACTGCATCCTGCTTGATTCATGACCTTCCCTAATAATTCCTTAAATATAGCTCCTGCTAGAATATAGGAATCCTGTTGATAGGATAATGATTAGGGTAGTATTCCTATTAAGAACACAACTAGGACATGGATGTTTCATTAAGTTCAGACTACTTAATGAACCCTAGTATTCAATATTACCTAACGAACCCTAGCATCACTACCTATAGTTTAACTTACCATTATCCCTTGACGTATTTATGTATGACTTGAGTGTAGTAAAAACACTACTAGGATTAGTTAGAGACTTGACCATAATGTTGACCCTAGACTTAAGGAACCAATAGAAATCCAAAGTTGAATACTAGGACTAAACCCCCTCGACCAGAGTTTTACGCCAGAGACTCTTTACCCTGGTTGGCGTAAAACCTATTTGACCGTTGTTAGCATAAAAGCCAAACCACTGCCTAGTTGGCGTAAAAGCTAAATGACTTTCTTGTTGGCGTAAAAGCCAAATTATGCAGAAGATTCTCCTTTACGCCGCAGTTATGACAACCGCTACCCTCGATCCCTGAGTCTTCCTTATCCCGCGTCATGCAAGCCACATAGGTAACTGCCCTGCGTAAACCTGATGATTCATGAATAATAGATAACCAGCGTAGAGTAACCTGATTAGACGTAGAATCTAATGATAGGGTGTGGGCGTATTTGTTACAGCCTTAGCTTTCCCCAGCCTTGACCAAATCCCGTGCATTAAAGGCAGAGATACGCCTCGAGCCCTGTGCAAAAAGAAACAGCTTTTGACAGGACATCTGGTTTTGTCCCACCTCGAGCGTATATGACTTGTATCCAATAAAGTCACTAAACGACAACCTGGGACTCCGTGAAATTCATCATCACAGCCGTCCTCTCGATCGTTGTACAAGTACTTTTATCAGATGTCAGGATTCACTAATTCAACTGACAAACTTATGAGTTTCTCGTACAACTTTACGCTGCAACGAATACTAGACTTTACGTAGGAGACTTTACGCGTGCTAATTTTATGCGCAGATTTTAGCGCAAAACTTTTACGCTCAGACTTTCACCCAGACTCTTACGCGCAGATTTCTACGCGCAGACTTTTTACGCGGATAACTCTGAAGCCTAGTTTACGCCGATAGTTTGAATCCCTGATTTATACCAAACTACTTTGGATCCCTGCCTTACGCTAGACAACTTAAAATTTTGTTGTACGCAGATAGTTTCTGACTTCTACCTTACACCAAATTATTTTATCTCTGCTTTACGCAGACAACCTCGAAATCCCTACTTTACGCGGACTTTCTTGAAATCTCTATTTTAGGCAAACAACATATAGGGTATATTAAGATTGTAGAACTTAGAAGGCCATACCTCTTTTGGGTCAACTAGCGACTTAGACAAGAAATTAGAATAAAAACTGTAGAAATTGTAGAGTCTTGTCTTTTTGTGAATTTGAATTGTTTTGTAATTTCTCATATCATAATCTAGCGTACTTATATTTACTATACTACCTTGACTTATACTGCTACTATAGCCTAGTTTTGCAAGCTTATTCTTTATCAAGCTTGTTCATAACATATGTATTATTGGAGTACTACACTAATACATTTCAGAATCAGTGTATTACGGTCTGATCAACCATAGTGCACTTGGTTCGTCCTTCGCTTAACTACTTTACGTGGATTGAGATATATAGTGATTAGTAGACGGATGTACTTGTCCTCTAGATATGTCTGAGCATATCGTATCAGCTACCTAGCTATACTAATACGAATATGTGAATAGGGATTACCAAAATAGGATTTTAATTCACAACTGCCTTGACAATTCCCATTGGATTCTTTAAACGCCTTGATCTCCACACTTCTAATCTATTATTTTCCCCTTTGAACTCTTGATTATTGCTTTCCGTTTTCCCTTATTTCGGAAAAACGAAACCTCGTGCTTAGTATAAATGCGAAGTGTATCATTTATTTTTGTAACCATTTCTGCTTGTTCCTTGGGTAATTACCAAACCCTATTATTAGATTAGATTGCAGTTTAAAACTGTGCTATTTTTAGAATGACCTTCGCTACCTACCTAACATTTTATTACGTTCCTGATACGTGCATCACTATGACAGCATTTTTGCCTCGTAACTTGGGTCAAGTTCAGAACTCAAGGGTTTCGATGAAGAATGTATTATTTTGTTGTCAGGAGTCAAAAAAAAAAGGGATTTCACCTGAATGAACAATTGATTGACTCCTGGATGGATAGCAGCCCTATGACTAGGTTGACTTATAACGATTAAGAGTTCCTATGGACCGACTCACCAAGTCAGCACAAATTCTTACCTTTAGAATTGACCAGCCTGTAGAAGCTTTAGCTAACTGATATATGAGACAAATCATAAGATTGCACGGCATACCAGCCAGCATTGTACCATATAAGGATTCGCGTGACCAGAGTTGGTGGTCAACACCGTAGAGATAATTAAGTAATACAAGGACACTTGCGCGCAGCGTAAGATAGACAGAAACAGTGGACATACGTCATCATCATCCATTGGAATTCAAAAAGGACGATCATGTCATCTTGAGAATATCACCTACTAAAGACACCATTCGATTCGGAGGATGCAGCAAGTTGAGTCCAAGATATATTGGACCATTGACGTGCTAGAAAGAGTAGGAGTAGTGGCATATCAACCTACGCTACCACTTTCACTTGAAAAAGTACTTGATGTATTCCACGTGTCGCAACTCAGGCGATATGTGACAGACAACAGTCATGTTCTCAACCATTCGTAGATCGCCATTAGGCCGAGCTTGTCGTATCCAGAGCAACCCGTGTGAGTCCTGGATCATCGAGAAATTGAGGAATCAGTCTATTCCCTTGGTCCGCGTAACATAGAAGCACGGCGCACCAGGAGAATCTACTCGGAAGCGTGTGGACGACATGCGTAAACGTTTTTCGTACCTATTCGTAAACCCAAGATATAAATTACTTTGTTAAATTATATCTTATGCCGTCTTTGACTTCTACCCCGGTTTAGTTTTAATTTCGAGGACGAAATTTTTATAAGTTGGGTAGATTGTAAACCCCCTCGACTAGATTTCAGTATTTTTAGGATTATTTTAACAATTTAGGATTTATGGCAATATTTTAATAAAATTTTCCTACATATCCTGTTGACTTGTGCACCTGTCCATCTCCTAATTATTTGGAGCTTTAGCTTGACTGTTATCCCCGAACAAAGTTCACATACCTGTCCTAGACATGTCAGACTATTTTTTTGAACTTTGTGCAACTCACAGATGTGCTAAAATGAGCCTCGTTTGAGACGCACAAATATCGTTACAAACGTGCGTAATTAAATTCCTAGATCTGTACCCATCCCTGTTCCAATAGAGATTAGAGGCCCAACATGCACCTGTTTTGCCCAAACAAAAATACGTTAATATTCTACACTGAGTATACTACATTTAGTATATTGACACCGTAGAAAAATTATGGCCCTACCTGCCTCTAAATAATTAGAGAACACCGTGCGCAGTATTTATTAATTAAATAAATACGATGGCCCGTATCACCCCAAAACCAGGCCCAGTCCCTGCCCAGACTCACCCCCACCCCTCGGGACCCTCGCACAGCAATTTTCCCCAATTCTGTAAATTTTAGTAATTTCAGAAATCAGGTATTTTTCCCAGAAAATTTCGTAATTGTGCAATTTCCCAAAATAGGACCTCTGCGCAATTTACGAAATTATAGGGACTTTTCTGTAAATTACCTTGCGAGGTTTCACCCCCTGATTGGCCGGTGAACGTGCACCGTCCATTCCAAAAGGAGTCCAGATTCGATGTATTTACATTAAATAAATATCTTAAATGTAAATTATATTTTTACCGTTAAAATAATTCTATAAAATAAAAGAAATTAAAATAAAAATAAAAACCTAACCCTAACCCTACCCAGCTCAACCGCCAGCCACCCCCCCGGCGGCGAGCCCATCGCCGGAGTCGCCCGCAGCGAGCGAGCCCCCCCCCCCCGCTGGCCCCTTTCTCCTCAGCCCCTCTCTTTTTCTTCCCCGTTCCTCCTCCACTTCCCCCTTTCCCGACCTCGTCGGCCCGACCCCAGCCGGCGAGCTCAGCGCCGCCATTCCCGACCTCCTCCACCTCCTCCTCCAATCACCACCACCACCCCTCCCTGTTCCCCGTCTCCTCCCCTCTTCCCCACTCGACTGGATCCGTCGACCCACGCCGCCCTCTTTCTCCCCCATCGGCCTCGACAGCGGCCACCCTCGACCCACCACCCGAATTCTCCTCCACCCCCACGACCCCGACCCCCAGCCTCCCTCTTTCCTCCATTACCACCACCACCATCATCACCATCTCCTCCATTCCCCCTCGACGACCGAAGCCGACCCCAACTCCTGTGCACAGCCTCTCCACCGCCCCCCACCACGGCGAACCACCGCGGCAAGCCAACTCTCTCCTCCGCCAGAGCCCCATCTCCTTCCCTCTTCTCTTCCTCGAGCTCCGCCCTCCGCCACACGACCCAGATCCTCCGTCGACGAGCCGACGACCCCGGAGCCCTGGCCGCAGCTGCTCCGGACTACCCCGCGACGACCCCGACTCGAGCAGAACCAGACACAGCAGCTGGACACGGCCCGGACACATCCAGGACACAAATCCTGTGTCAAGAAGACTCACGGACACGCGGAATTCAGTTTCCACGAAGCCCTGTTCAGGTAACCCGTTCTATCACCTCGTAGCTCTATTTTCAATTCCGTCAATTGCAACGCGTAGGCTGTGTGACCCCCTCGGTGCCCGTGCAAACCGCTCGGAGCATCGCGTCCTGTGGCGATCGCGAACCGCGATCCAAAAATAGGAAAAACAATGACCCGATTCACCCCGGAACTCAGTACGCCCCGCCAAACGGGACGACTTGGTCGCACGCGGTCTTTACCAAAACGTGCGCGAAGTTGATACGGACGTGTAGGAGTTTGGAGAAGTTGATTTGGATGTGCGTGCACACCGGAATCAACGCGTATCCGCCGACACCATTCCGTATCCGCCTGTTCTGGAACACGCTGCAACTTTGTGTACACACGTCGGATCGAGATGAAACTTGCGCCATCGGGCTCGTAGCAATACGCTGGTCCTGTGAGCCAAGTTTGGTTCGATTCTGAGAACGTTGGCAAAATTCCGTATCGTGGGCCCCACAGGCTCCACTTGACGGGCGATTTTGTGACCGGCTCATCGGAATCCAATTCTGGAAGTTTCGTTGGGTTCCTATTCTCGTTCCTGACTTGTTGACACTAAGTTTGGCAAATTTGGAGACCTTTGACCCTGGCACATTTTCCGGTGCAAAGCGGCCCACATATGGACCCCGCTTTGACCAGAAACTGTCATTTTTGCCCCTGTGTTCAAATTGGACGAAAGGACAGGCGTTTCTGGCTATTTGATATTTTCTGAGACTGTTAGTGATATTTATTTCAGTATCCGGAGACATTCATTTTGAGATCATAGTTTCTGACACTTGGTACTTGACATCGGGACGTTACATATTTGCAGCTCTCTTGCCAGGCAAGTATACTTTGCCTTGTTGTATTGTTTAAATTCAGTTATTGTTAGTTACATGTTTATTTATTTTAATATTATATAAATATGTGCGTCCGAGCAGACTCGGGTGCAGTCAACGATGGCGTTGACGTTAGGACTTGTGTCTGACCTAGTGTCTAGTAGACCCACCTAAAAGTTGTGAAGTTATTGATATAACTTCCCAGGCCTTGACACGTATCATTACACGTCACAGAGTGAGTACATGTAGGGACGCGTACCTCATGCGCGACTGGCCATCTGTGTGAGCAACACGTGTAGCGGTATTTAGCTCAGTTGTTTATTTTATTGAGACTTGCATCATAGTAAGAGGTGTCCACGTCGTTTTCATGACTTGTACATCTATTTTGGGCGGGAAAGACATCTAGTAGGCATATGGGACACCCCCCCTGATATATACTCAAGTTACCATGCTCTTCGGAGATGGGGATTACGGTATATATAGCGAGTTACCATGCTGCTCGGAGATGGGGTATTGGTTTTCTTGTTCCCATTACCATGCTCCGAGGAGGATGGGGTATTCCTGTTTTATCCTTCGTTCCATGCTCTGCAGGGATGGACGATTGCAGAGTTACCCGTGTGATCGGGGGCATATAACACATATACTAGCCAGTCATGACGATTGGTGAATTACGTCAGCATATGTCTAGCCCACACATTCCCATGCGTACTACAAGGTCTTTAAATTGCATTCAATTAGATGGTTAGCACACCCCTTTATTTATTCAGTATTTACATTATGGCATGTTATTTTTATGTATCTTGCTATGTCCCTCTGAGGACCTGGTCCCCTGCCAGGTGTATATGTTCTTGAGCATTCGCAGGAGAGCAGATCCAGGCATGTTACGTATATCCCGAGGAGGTCTTCTCTTCGAGCCTCATGATTGTCAGATGTTGTTCTTATATGGTGTGTATCTGGTTCCTTTTATATTCTATTTCGGCAGTGGATTTTTTTCCATCCGACTGTCTTCCTCTAGTTACTTTATATTGAGATCTAGTTACTTGGTTATTAGTTATTCATGTATATTTGACTCTGTGGATGAGATTTAGATATTATTCTGTGACTTGTAATTAGTTTTACCACTTATGAATTATTGTTCATTATACAGCGTACGCACGTATATATGGTTTCCATATATTGGAGTTGCTATATATACGGGCCAGCTGGCATGGTTACGTGACCTAGTCCTACGTATTTTGGGACTGGGGCGTGACATGTTTTTAGTGGTGGCCCATGCAGGTCAGAGCATATTATCTCGGTTACGTTACAGTACCAAGCAAGCCTGCACCTAGGTCCAGTTGTGCACTTGATGCCTATTCTAGATTAGTTGAACTTGACCATGATTGATGTTCTATGATTCCAGAACTTGAGGAATTAATGAGACCTTCACGAGCGTAAATTTTTCGTATGAAATATTAGATTCCTGACTGATTATGACTCTTGACTTGATCAAGATGAAATTCATATGACCAACTGATAGGTTGGGTACCTTGACTTGATTATTTTATTCGTGCTAATACACTTTTCCTGCTCGCTTGTTTATAACGGCTTATTGTATACTGTGTGTGGAACATTGGCCAATATGTATATTGAACGTAATATGATGATTCATGTTCGATGCATAATATTATATTCCTGAATTCTTGGCACGAAAATGATAATGGGTCAGAACCATAACGTATCTAGGTTATTGCTTGATTGCATGTTGCATCTATATTTGGGTGAATCCTGCCACGACCCGCACCCGGTGTGAGGGTACGAGTACGTCCAGCCTATGCCGCAGCATCGACGGTAGAATGCTGTCTAGGTCAACTAACTATTAATCTCACACAATAATGTATAACATATCAATGATATTTCCACTCCAAAAAGAGGACAATATGATAATAATGATAAATACTCAATCACAAATCTAAAGCATGATAAGATATCAAAGAAGTCTAACATAACTATAAAGTCTAAACATCAACAACATCCAAATACAACAACAATATCCAAGTCTCAAATATAAGCCTGAAACAAATTCGGTACCAAGAATGCTAAATAAAATCTAAGATAACTAGTGGTTCCGGCTAGTCCTCTCAGCAATTACTTCTGAGCTACGGGGTACATGGTTGTACCATCAATATCCCGAGGTCCGAAATAGGTCCGACACCAATCCACCGGGTCTTCTCAAAAATATTATCCAGTCAGGATTGAAGCAAAGTACAACCCAATGGCAGTTCCAATTAATTGACTGTAAACCCCCTCAATTTATTCTGTAGATAGTCAGGGTTAGATTTGGAAAATTTTAGTTTTAGCAGAAGATGTTGAGGTTTAGAGTAGAGTTGAGTCCGACTGTTATTTTAATTCATTTAATTAAAACCCTTGGCGTGCCCTATCATTGCTAAATTATTCGGAGCCCAATATCAGCCCGAAAATTCCATCGGACTATTGTACTTCTGACTTGACTCGCCAAATTAGGCACTGGACTTTTCTGTCACTTAAAATCAGTCTTCGTTGCGCTCTAAATTAATTGCACAATTTTTCGAAAATCTTAACCGTATTTAATTTTGTGTCGGACACCTGTGTCGTTACCCTCAATTTTGAGATACCAACTTAACCCGTTGAGCCGGACCAACTAAAGGGTCCAAGACTGACTCCAAGCCCCCACTATTTTTGACATTTTCGTCATTTCCGGATTTTGACCCCAAGTGCCCCCATTTAATTTAAAAGCGCGGGACACTTTAATTCTATTTAAATCGGAGATACCAAATTTGCCTAATCATATTTTAATCCTTAATTAATCCCGATGGCCATAAAATTAAGCTCGTGCCAAACCCTCAACACCCCCTCGCCATGCAAACCATCATCCGCAATTTTTTCCATAATTTTTGCGTCATTTTATGTGTTCGTGCAATTTCCCGAATTTAAGGGGCTAAGTTACAATTTAGTGATTTTAGGTGCCCTCACCCCATTGGCCAAAACCAAATGGAGAGGTCACAAAATTGGGTCCAATTTACACTCATCCCTTCACCACTCCTCATGAAGAAATTATTTTTCTTTATGACATATCTAGACCGTCCATTTTGAATAGGAGCATCTCCACCCTCCATCCATTCACCACTCCCTATAAAACATCACATCACCCCACCCTCACAAACTCCAACCGGCCCTAATCCCCATGTCTTGGAAAACCCCCTCTCTCTCCTCCCTATTCTCCATATAAAAGAAAATCGAATCCCACTTTCTTCTTCTCCTTCTTCCTTCCTTCCTTCCTTCCTTCTTCTTCTTCCTCTTGGAAGAACCACCCATCCCCGGCCGAGCCATCCTCCGGCCAGCCGACTGTGCCTAGCCGCTCCGGCCTATACCTCAATCTGGCGCTGCCACGACTGCTCCTCCGACAGGCCATCTCCGCCACCAGCCTCCTTCACCCGAGCCAGCCACACTCCACTGCACCTCCATCCGACCCCGCTCCCCCCTCTAGCCAGCGAGCTCTGCACCACCGCGGCAGCCGTCCACCCCAAGCCGGCCACCGACTGCTGCTCCGGCCGAGCTGCTGTGCCACCTCTCGAGCCACTGCTCGACCACTAACCCCGTCGAGCAGCAGTCGCCGCCTTCCTCCATCAGTGCTCGAGCCCGCTGCCACGAGCTGCTCCGGCCGAGCTGCTATCGCCATCGCCTACCATCGGTCAGATCCAGACCTAGTCAACCAACTCTTTGGATCCGACGACCATTTCGGCAGCCCTCGATTCAACCGCACATTTTTCCGGCGGCCGAGACCTTCATCCGCCATTACTGCCCCCAGCTTCACTCCCCGGCCAGCCTTCCCCGCGGCTACGAACCACCCCGGCGAGCTTCACCACGAGCTTCTTCTCACTCCACCCTCTCGACCACCACCTCCAGTTTGTTCTCTGACCAGTAGCTTCCCCACGACTTCCAGTCTACTCTGGCCATCACCCCCTCCGGCCAGCGAAATCTCGTCGAGCTATACGACTCCCTCCCCCTCTCTATATTGATATATATTGTGTTGGGTTTTAGTTATGGTTATCGTGGTTATATATGGTTTTATGTATTATTAAGTTTAGGGTTAATGTATAAGTGTTGTTGATTAATTACTTTTATATAACTTAGCTAATATTTAGGGTTTTGAGTATTGCAATATTATGGTTCACATGTGAAGTTTAAATAAGTTAGGGATTGAGAAAATGGATCTGTGTTTAGGGTTTAATTCTATAGGTATAAAATAAAATTTATAGATATAAATTAAGTCAGGAATTGAGGATAATTGAATCTTTGTTTGGGGTTGTACTCTTATTGGGAAGTTTGAAGATAAAGTACATGGTTAGTAAATAAGGTTTTTAAATGCCAGGTTGAGATGTTAGGGTTTCCAATTAATATATGCATTTCATCATTGATGATGGGCAGAGTTAAATTGTTGACGAATAATACCATGATATAAAAATATGGATGGACATTGTGGAGCAGGTGATGGATTGTGAAAAGGGTATAATATCAAATCGTTAGTCAGTGATTGGAGACTGAGAAATAGTAATGAATTTAATCGAGTAGTCATTTTAAGGTGAAATGTTGATGGTTGTATATTCGAGGTTTTTAAATAAATAATTGATAATTTATTTGAGGACGAGATACGTCAATGTGCATAAGAATGTCGGTAAAGACCCGGGGTAAAACCGAGGATTTGATCATGTTTTGAACTACTGAATATAGTGATGAATAGTGAGATCGAGGACTTGTCTGATGATAGTATACTGTGATTGATTGTATTAGATATAAGCTACCTGGGTTAACATTGGCCAACCCTCTAGCGTCGTGTCTTGTAACTAAGATTGTAGTATATGTCTAGACGTTTGTCACACCCTTGTTTGCCGTATGATAGTTTATTAATTGAGTTTGTTTCTCGTCTCTAGGTACTACGGGACCTGAGGGCTTGGACGTGGTACCGGGACCCCGTCATCAGCACCCGCACGCAAGCAAGTGTACCTTGCCACCCTATATTTCAGATTACAGATATTGTTGTTCTTTATGTACATTGTGCGCGTATTTATGTTGACGTTCGATACTTCGCGTCCGGATCACAACCGGGTGCTGACGTTCGTCGTAACGTCTTAGAATAATTGTTAGATGCTTTATAGTACCTCGATGCACGTACCTAAGTACATCGACACCCCAGGACACACTCATACACTGTGATCGTGCCAGATTCCTGTATCCTGATACTAACATCATGACCAGAGAGTGGGACGACCTTAGGGTCACGTCTGTTGAGTTATTTCTATGTGTCGAGACTGTGGATAGAGGTTCAAGTTCAGCGCACCATCGTTGACCGCTTGGGGATGGGGAAGACAGTTACTACACGTTTGGGCTACTCTGCACGCGCTTATATATATATATATGTATTATTTCTGTAGTGATCCTGTATCTAGTGTAGTTGTATCACCCGTGTAACTCTTTGCCCGGAGCTGCGGTATGTGCCGTGTGTTTCCGTGTCCGGAGCTACGATTTTATTTTGGACAGCCCACACGTCGAACATTGTCTTCAAACTGTGTCACACTTGTTTGGTTATGATAGAGTACCCTGTCGTTGCACTTGTACTTTCTGTTTACTTGACATGCAGTATTTTTGTACCTTGTTATGTCCCTCTGAGGACCTGGTTCCCTGCCAGTTTTTGTAGCATAGATGATTACGGAGCAATTGGAGTTGCTGTTGGAGTCGCATGTCTTGAGATCATGGTACCAGGTACTCACATCTTATCTACCGTCATTATGGTTATTGTACATTGATTATTCATCTGCTGTTGTAGCCTAGTTTTTATAGACTCATACTTCTTTACGAGTCTATTCGAGTTAGTGTGTTATTGGACGGCCGACTCTAGCACATATAGCTCTTTCTTGTATACTTCTGTACCTTGTGGATTGAGACATAGAGGCTTACATTTATGAGATATCTAGATAGTGCCTTTTATATTTACAGCTTATACGTATTCGAGTCAGACCAGAGTCTGGTCGAATGCGTAGCTGGCGTGTCACGTATTCCTGGTCCTACGTATTTTGGGACTGGGGCGTGACATTGACAAAGACTATAAAATAGTTATAGTAAGTAATACATGATGAGCAAGGAAAGTAAATGAATCAGAGAATATAATACAGTCGCAGTTAATTTAAGAAGTAAGAAAAGATAAACATGGTGAATCAAGAAAATATGGTAAGATAAAGATTGTAAATCAATGAGAACTGAACTAGATAGATATAATTTGTATCCAACAAGTATCATATGAAGCCAGCAAGAATGTAAAGAAACTATAGTGTTTTGAAATACCACTTTTGATATGTAACGGTTAGGGGTAGTATGGCTCATCGAACGTGAGGTGTGCGACTGCTATCTTTCTTGATTAGACCAGTAGGGGTGATTCCAGACTTTGGAAATATTTACATGTCTACTCAAGTATTTTTTCGTCCGACTAGTATAAATGAATCCAAGTTCCGACACACAAATCAAGTATGAGGTCAGCCAGATAAAAGTAAGTAATGACAGTAAGTGAGACCATATGTGATGTCAATAAGAGTCATGAAGTAGAGACCAGACAAGTATGATGCACGTATTGTCACGCCCTGATCCCGAAGGTCCCGACAACGCCCCTGTTGGGCGTGACTCACCGCGCCTCAGCGGTCCCGCATGACGTATATCGTTTGCCATCGAGGCGTGATGCCGGGCGAGCCGAGGGTTGGGCTTGCACAAGGCAACATCGTTAAAGTTATGGCTATCATCGAACCGATCAAGTACGCAGCGGAGAGACCATGTTATAAGCAGTAATCCATCTGATTATACGAGGCAAATCTCAAGGCACGGGGTTCTCTAAATACAATGGCATCGTTCCATACATTATGTCCCTCTATTGAAAAGTAGCTCAAAATATCTTGATACAGCTCAAGGCATCGATACCAGATTTTTGGGTCCTGGGGATAAGGCACGGCTATCGCTTCTTAGGACGATCCAGCACTTGCAAATAAGCAAACTGTTGGTGGGTTAGCAATTTGGGGAAAGTACCGGTGAGTATAAAATTAATGAACAGAAGCAACATTCACTAAAACCAACACTAAGTAAATATATTATAAAATATTACATTACTAGTGATCTTTCTAGTTTTACCTAGGTTCGTTACATGCAGTATAGGAACAGAGTCATATTACTTCTTTTGAAAATATCTCTTGAAAAATAGAGTTCATGTTTGATATACAAGCAAGCAGGCAAGACAAGCAGTTCATGCACGATATGCAGGTTCATTTACTAACTCTGGTGCGCAACGTGTCTCATGAATCATATTTATTTCTTTAAAGACTCTAGCATGCATCTTGTGGACTATCTTCTTATCATCTCTCTCCACTCTTCTTATCAACAATTATTATCTTATTGTGTGAATGAGATAGAAGCATATGCGTAAACAAGACTTCTCTATGAAAGCATTTTTTACAAGAGAAAATATTTGATAACATGTATATCACTTATTCAGTGATTCTTACCCATCGTCGAACGGTTATCCCTGCAACAGAAATATAAGTTAGCAACATTTGCATATATATAAATAAGATTCTATTTCTTGTCCGTCTCTGCATCAAACAGTTAGGTAAGCAAGAAGGATGAATCCTAACATGTGACCTAACTATATGATGGCCCATGAGTCTACTTCCTCATGATTAGTAGCGGTGTTATCACAACACAATACTGCACTAATATAATCGCTCATAAACAAACTTCTTTGATACGTGAACCAGCTATCTAAAAGACATGAATACCCCCTGATCGCAAGAACTTCTTTGCCTCAGGGTATTCTCTCTGATCCCTCCAGGCCGAACGGTCCCCAGTGCCTCAGGAACTGGTCGTAGGATTTTCCTTGTGCACAAGTTGTCTAAAGACCAATACATGAATGCAACTCTATCAGATAAACTCTATATGGATGCAACAAATACAATAAACAAGCATATAATCAATCTCTTCTCTTCTCTGTGCGAATATGCCACCATCTCTATCTCTATGAGGACTGGCCTCCATCTCTCTGATACCATTCAAGCTTTTAAAACAGTTCTATCTTTACAACGTGATGAAGGAAACATGTAACAGTCTCTATTTAAGCAAGCATGGAAGCAGTTCTCTATCTCTTTTAACTAAGAATGCAGTTCTACTCTTTCTTTAGCATACGATGGAAACATATGAACATTCTTTTACTCTTGTTTATTAGCATGGCATCGGTTCGTTTGATAAAGGTGTCAGTGTAACTAGCATGCAATATTCAATTCTATACTTAGCATGGCAATGGTTCCATCTCTTTTAGACAAGCATATAAGTTCTCTAGTTAAGCATGCAGGTTCTTGTTCTATCATTCTCAAGTTAACATTAATCTTCTTAGCAACAAACATTACAAAATCTCAGATTCATTATTAAAGCGTGCATGAATCAGAGAATGAAGTTCTATCCACTCACCTAGATCAGTCATCTTCTGGTTTAACAAGGAGCTCTTTAGGAATGTTTTCTTTTTGAGTCAGCAAACCGATATCTCTTGTACATAGTGCCAACACGGAACGGGACACTATACGTGTCGCAAGAGAGTGAATCCAGATAATATTAATCCGTGTATCCATAGTGTCTAGGAATAAAGTAAAATAATGCTATAGACCATAATCATAGTAGATATCAAATAATAAAAACTATCAGGGAATGTACTCGCCTAAAATCTGGTGCTGAATATCAAATGGTGTCAGAAACGGTGCATCAAAAACCTAAATATGAATTATCAAGTCAAAACAGTGTTTTAGAATTATAAATATGATAAACAAGCTTAAAACTAGGTATCTAGGTCAACACTAGGTCAAACTAGGTTAATCCCTAAATTTGGGTTCCCAAATACCTATCTAGTTGGCCTACTAAGCTATATTAGCTATTACCAAGCTATATCTAGATTTTCTAGGTCATTCCGATATGATATTAGCTCTATACACTAATATATATATATATATATATATATATATATATATATATATATATATATATATATATATATATATATATATATATATATATATATATATATATATATAACTTGGCCTGTAAGTCCATTACCTATTCCTATTACCTTAGCTTATAATTACTTACCTTGCCAATAACTTGTTATTTAATAAGAATACCTTAGTATCAATATCTGATACCTTAACTTACCAATATACAATACTTAATATCTAAGTAGAACCCTTAACTTAACCACTCCCTCATATCTTAATTTAACTCTAAGTTAATACCAATACCTCAGTTATCTAATATACTAACATTAACTAACCAACCCCAAACTTTATCCATGACACTCGAATATACCACATTACGTCACTAGTTACTAACACCCCAACTTATACCATCAAATATCAGCTACTCCTTAATAGTATACCTCAGTACCCAGTCTGGTGTCAGTCTCTGATACCCAAATCAGCTCCCTTAAATGACATGACCCTCATAGACGTTGTATCCACACTGGGCCCAGAACTTAACATACTCCTTGCAACTGAGGTCATCCTAGTGCACTGTCTAACTGAACTCCAGGTCTGCACAGGTCCCTTAACAACTAATGCACTGAACACCCTTCATTTTACTCCTAACCTACACCCCAAACTATCAAATGAGTAAATTTCTCAACATTACACACTGCTGGAAACAATACACCCATTACAGCCTCAATAACTAATCTAAGCCTATACTGCCTCCAGCATCTGTAATTTGCAATGCAACTGCTCGAGTCCTCTCCCAAGTTGTCTGCATACCCTAGATACTCTCTCTCACTGAACCTGATCTCCTTTATCTCCATACACACATTCTCCATAAGCATCAACACTAACACATTCCAACACGTATCACACACACACACGCATAACATCACCCACAATGCACACTCTTAATCCATTTCATTGATTCACATGATTTCTACACACACATCTCACTGACACTAGTACACACACTAATCACTAACTGAAACTTGCACCTACACTCACCACTCTCTAATACACTAGTTTGTTGATACACAAGGATACACCCAAGTTACTTACACCAACTTAACATTCCATGCAATCCAACACAACTCATGATACTCTCAAATGTTAATACAAATCCCCACCCCCACAACATCTGATATTGCTGCTACTGCTGTATGCTGGCAGTGTTCGAGCATCACTGTAAACACCCTAATTTTTGAGAATAAAATTTTTATGAGTTATTCCAAATTTTGGTATTTTCTGGAAATTAAAACGAAGGAGATTTTGATTTAAAGAAATTTAAGTGTTTCTAATTGGGGTAAAAATATTCTGGAAATAATAAATGATTGTGTAAAATGAAAGCCGGGCATATGGTATTTTTCGGAGAATTATTTGGACTCCGGAGTAGCGTTTTAAGCCTTAAAGACTACTAGATCTTTTAAACCCAACCTCAGCTTATTGGATCGGGTCTCCCGAGCCAACCGCCCAAACCCGCAGGAAGCCCTAGGTCGCCGGGAGTACTGTAGCGGTATAAATGCTTCTCTTTGGCGTTCGTGCCAGACCAAAGCCCTAGCCGTAGCCGTCATCTCCACATCGATCTCCCTCTACTCGAGCAAACCCCCGCCCGCGTCAGCCTTCGACGCACGTCCGATCAGTCGGCGCCGAACCCCCAGATCCCATGGCCTCGACGCTCCAGCCAGGCCGTCGACCATCCCCGATCACTCCTCCGGCGGGTCAGCAGCCGCCGACCCCTGCCCCATCGAGCGCGGGCCCCTCGTCCCAAGCAGCAGTCGACATCTCCCCGTCGACTTCGGACTGTTGTGCAAAACAGCCGCCTAGGAAACCTCGCCGACCCCGAGGCCAACCCTCTCCAGCGACGCCCCGCTGTCCCGAGTCAGACCCTAGGTCTGGACACAGCAACCCGACACGCGAGGATACGACCAGGACGTCAAATTGGCTTTCGGACACGTGAATTTCAGAACTCACGGAGCCCGGTTCAGGTACCGATTTCTTTCACCTCGCAACTCCGTTTTCAATTCGGTCAGTTGCTATGCGTAGACTGTGTAACCCTCTCGGTGCCCGTACAAATCGCCCGGTGCATCGCGTCCTGTGGTGATCGTACACTGCGATCCAAAAACAGGAAAAACAACACCCCGTTTCACCACGGAATTGAGTGTGTCCTGCCAAACGGGACGACTTGGTCCCAGGCGGTCTTTACCAAACCGTGCGCGACATTGATTCTGGAGCATCGCATTCATTTATAGCAGCTAGCTTTGTAGCCACCCATAGAGTAGCTACCGCACCCCTTCCGAAGATGAAGAGGATTCTTATGGGAGGCGGTATTATTCCGGTTAGTGACGTCTGTAGATCATGTTCTGTAGTAGTTTATGGTCGAGAAATGCGAGCTCAATTCCTGATATTTTCTATGCCGGATTATGATGTCGTACTTGGTATGGACTGGTTAAGTCAGTACCATGCGACTCTTGACTGCCGACTTGGGCGGGTTATATTTAGACCGCCTGGACATCCAGAATTCAAGTTTCTTCGAGGGGCAGTAGAGCAAGGAGTTCAGCCTACTCTTAGGGTATTATCGGTAGAAGAGGAGACAAGTTACCCAAGAGTTATCTCAGAATTTGTGGATGTATTTCCCGATGATCTTTCGGATTTACCGCCTGATCGGGAAATAGAATTCACCATAGACTTAACTCCAGGAGCAGAGCCAATCACTTCATCAGTATATCGGCTAGCACCTAAGGAGTTAGTGGAGTTGAAGGAACAGGTGGACGACCTTTTGGACAAAGGTTACATTCGGCCCAGTATTTCACCTTGGGGAGCACCCATATTATTTGTGCCGAAGAAGGATGGAACAGTACGGTTGTGCATTGATTATAGGGCACTAAATGCTGTGACCATCAAGAACAGGTATCCCTTACCACGCATTGATGATCTATTCGATCAATTGAGTGGTGCAAGGGTATTCTCGAAGATTGACCTTAGATCTGGCTATCATCAGATCAAAGTAAGGAAGGAAGACATCCCGAAGACAGCTTTCAGGACGAAGTATGGGCATTATGAGTTCTTGGTGATGCCGTTTGGTTTAACCAACGCGCCAGCAGTGTTTATGAGCTTAATGAACAGAGTCTTTCATCAGTTCTTGGATAAATTCGTGGTGGTGTTCATTGACGACATTCTTATATATTCCAAGAGCCTTGAAGAACACGAGGAGCATCTCAGAATCGTGTTAGGGACCTTGAGACAGGAGAAGTTATACGCCAAGCTCAGTAAGTGTGAGTTCTGTATGGACAAAGTGCCTTTCTTGGGACACATCATATCAGGAGAAGGACTTTCAGTGGATCCAGAGAAAGTTGCGGCGATAGAGACTTGGCCTACTCCCACATCAGTTGCAGAGGTGAGAAGTTTTCTCGGACTTGCAGGATATTACCGAAGGTTTGTAGAAAATTTCTCGAGGATTGCAGAACCGATGACGAAGCTGACACGTAAAGACCAAGAGGTTGTATGGACCGAAGACTGCCAGAAGGCCTTCGAAGAGTTGAAGAGAAGATTAACAACAGCACCTGTCTTGACTCTTCCTTCAGGGTCAGGAGGTTTTGTTGTTTACAGTGATGCATCAGGCAGTGGACTGGGATGTGTTTTGATGCAACATGGCAAAGTTATTGCTTATGCGTCGAGACAGTTGAAGGTCCACGAGAAGAACTACCCAACCCACGATCTGGAGTTAGCAGCAGTTATTTTTGCATTGAAGATTTGGAGGCACTACCTTTATGGGGAGAAAGTAGACATCTTTACATATCACAAAAGTCTGAAGTATGTATATACTCAGAAGGAGCTTAACATGAGGCAGAGGCGTTGGCTTGAATTGATGGTAGATTTTGACATAGACCTGCAGTATCATCCGGGAAAGGCAAATGTCGTCGCAGATGCGCTCGGTAGGAAGCCTACGGCTTATTTCTTGACGATGCAGCCTGAGCTATTGAAAGATCTACAGGAGCTTCAGATAGAGGTGGTCTTACCAGGACAGAATGGCTTGATGGCTAATCTTGAAATTAAGTCATCACTCGTGGAGAAGATTAAGGAGGCATTGCCCACCGATGCTAGGTTCCGAAGACTGAAGGAGAGGACAGAAGCGGGCATGCAGACAGGACTTCGCATTCACGAAGACGGGACATTGAGGTTTGAAAATCGCCTGTATGTTCCAAATGGAGAATTGAGACAGGAGTTAATGACGGAAGCACATAGCTCTATATACTCTGTTCACCCAGGAGGAACCAAGATGTACCGAGACTTGAGACAGTATTACTGGTGGCATGGAATGAAAAGGGAGATTGCGAGATTTGTGGCCAAATGCTTAGTCTGCCAGCAAGTAAAGGCCGAACATCAGAGGACTGCAGGTATGTTACAGCCACTTCCGATACCAGAATGGAAGTGGGAGCATATAACGATGGATTTTGTCACAGGATTTCCGAGGAGCCCCAGCGAAAAAGATGCAGTATGGGTGATTGTGGATCGACTCACTAAATCGGCCCACTTCTTGCCATTTAGAGTTGGACAGTCCACAGAGGTACTAGCCGACATGTATATGCGACAAATTGTCAAATTACATGGAGTGCCTGTTAGCATTGTATCGGATCGAGATTCGAGATTTACATCTCATTTCTGGAGAAGCATGCAAGAGAGTCTGGGCACCAGGCTCAAATTCAGCACGGCATACCACCCACAGACAGACGGCCAATCAGAGCGCACCATTCAGATCTTGGAGGACATATTGAGATCATGTATGCTAGACTTTGGAGGATCTTGGGAAGATCATCTGCACTTAGTGGAGTTCTCCTACAACAACAGTTATCAGGCCAGCATCCAGATGGCACCATTTGAAGCTTTATACGGAAGGAAGTGCAGATCGCCTATATGTTGGAGTGACGTTGGCGAACGTCAAATACTGGGTCCAGAATTGGTAACGCAGACAGTGGAAAAGGTGAAACAGATCCAGAATCATCTACGAGCAGCCCAAGACAGACAGAAGCATTGGGCAGATACGCACAGACGTCCCCTAGAGTTCAAAGAAGGAGAGCACGTATTCTTGAGGATTTTACCCACTCGAGGTACTATCAGATTCGGGAGCAGAGGCAAGTTGAGCCCGAGGTATATCGGGCCATTTGACATTTTAGAGCGCGTTGGTGAGGTGGCTTATCGGCTTGCATTACATCCATCTTTAGAGGGAGTGCATGACGTATTTCACGTCTCACAGCTGCGAAGGTACGTGACCGACCCAAGTCACGTAGTCGATCATTCAGAGATCGCAGTAGGCCCGAGCTTGAGGTATGAAGAACAACCAGTTGGCATCCTCGACGTCAGTAAGAAGACATTGCTGGGACAGACAATCAGACTGGTTCGTGTAGCATGGAAATACCATTCTCCTGGCGAATCGACTTGGGAACGAGAAGACAGTATGCGCCAGCGTTACCCCCACTTGTTCGAAGAGGCAGTTGAAAACTAAGCAACCTGTTATTTCCATAATTCTTTCTTTGGTAGCTTATTCTTTGATTGCGAGGACGCAATCCTTTTAAGGAGGGAAGATTGTAAACACCCTGATTTTTGAGAATAAAATTTTTATGAGTTATTCCGAATTTTGGTATTTTCTAGAAATTAAAACGAAGGAGATTTTGATTTAAAGAAATTTAAGTGTTGCTAATTGGGGTAAAAATATTCTGAAAATAATAAATGATTGTGTAAAATGAAAGCCGGGCATATGGTATTTTTCGGAGAATTATTTGGACTCCGGAATAGCGTTTTAAGCCTTAAAGACTACTAGATCTTTTAAACCCAACCTCAGCTTATTGGATCGGGTCTCTTGAGCCAACCGCCCCAAACCCGCAGGAAGCCCTAGGTCGCCGGGAGTACTGTAGCGGTATAAATGCTTCTCTTTGGCATTCGTGCCAGACCAAAGCCCTAGCCGTAGCCGTCATCTCCACATCGATCTCCCTCTACTCGAGCAAACCCCCGCCCGCGTCAGCCTTCGACGCACGTCCGATCAGTCGGCGCCAAACCCCCAGATCCCACGGCCTCGACGCTCCGGCCAGGCCGTCGACCATCCCCGATCACTCCTCCGGCGGGTCAGCAGCCGCCGACCCCTGCCCCATCGAGCGAGGGCCCCTCGTCCCAGGCAGCAGTCGACATCTCCCCGTCGACTTCGGACTGTTGTGCAGAACCGCCGCCTAGCAAACCTCGCCGACCCCGAGGCCTACCCTCTCCAGCAACGCCCCGCTGTCCCAAGTCAGACCCTAGGTCTGGACACAGCAACCCGACACGCGAGGACACGACCAGGACGTCAAATTGGCTTTCGGACACGTAAATTTCAGAACTCACGGAGCCCGGTTCTGGTACCGATTTCTTTCACCTCGCAACTCCGTTTTCAATTCGGTCAGTTGCTATGCATAGACTGTGTAACCCTCTCGGTGCCCGTACAAATCGCTCGGTGTATCGCGTCCTGTGGTGATCGTACACTGCGATCCAAAAACAGGAAAAATAATACCCCATTTCACCCCGGAATTGAGTGCGCCTCGCCAAACGGGACGACTTGGTCGCACGCGGTCTTTACCAAACCATGCTCGACGTTGATACGGTCATATGGGATTTCGCAGAAGTCAATTCGGATGTGCGTGCACACCGGAATCAACGCGTATCCGCCGACGACACCCCGTATCCGACCTTTCTGGAACACGCTGTAACTTTGTGTACACACGTCGGATCGAGACGAAACTTACGCCATCGGACTCGTAGCAATACGCTGGTCCTGTGACCCAAGTTTGGTTCGATTCTGAGAACTTGGGCAAAATCGCGTATCGTGGGCCCCACCGGCTCCACTTGACGGGTGATTTTGTGAACGGCTCATCGGAATCCAATTCTGGAAGTTCCGTTGGGTTCGTATCATCGTTCCTGACTTGTAGACACTGAGTTTGCAGAATTTGGAGACCTTTGACCCTGGCACGCTTTTCGGTGCAAAGTGGCCCACAGGTGGACCCCGCTTTGGCCGAAAATGACCTTTTTGCCCCTGTGTCCAAATTGGACGTAAGGACAGGCATTTCTAGCAGTTTGATACCTTCTGAGACTGTTGGTGGTGTTATTACAGCTTTTGGAGTAGCACCTACCGGATCCACAGATACCAGGACTATTGGGAATATTCGGACACCAGGCAAGTGTACCTTGCCAAACTCTGCAGTATTGTTATATATTTTTCTTGCTTCATTTATATTGCTGTGCATGCTCAACCTAGGACCGTGTGACGTACTTAGCGTCCGATTATCAGTCGGGTGTCAACACTGTACGCAGTGTTGGGTACTGTCATCTAGAGATGGACATTCGTGACACTATATATTCTAGTACTTGTCTTATCAAGTACCATACGACCCAGGACACTTGACACTGTTCATGAGATAGGATATTTCCGAGATATTCGTGGTGATTCTGTGTAGGATACAGGACTTGACAGAGATACTATTTCCATAGATACATATGACTTATTGCATTAGAGATGATCCCGCTTGACATGGACATGAGACGTTATGGTCATGATATGCGTGATTACATTGGGTGGGGAGAGACACACAGGCTACAGGCTGTTTTATTATATATATCTTCTACTATTGTGAGGTCGTAGACTCTCGGAGCAGAGCTAGACACATTACTTGTTATTACCACTACCGGCTCCCCGACACAGAGCTTGTAGTGGCTCAGCCTGAGTACTCGTGATGCTCTCATCTTGCATTTCACTTAGATGGTTACTTACTTGCCCTATTTATCTCATTATTTGCTGCACTGCTTATATTTTGGCTTGTATATTTTCTGTACCTTACTATGTCCCCTGAGGACCTGGATATGGATTGTGTCCCCAGGATTTGAGGACGAGATCTATCCCGAGGTATACGGGACTGGAGCAGGAGTTGATCCAGGAGCTGTACCGCCATCCGAGGACGAGGTGTTAGCCGAAGACTTTTTCTGAGCTTCCATGCTTCATGCTCAGTATTTATTTATTTATTTTCAGTCTTTCATATTCTGTTCTGTGGAACCATTGTACTAGATATTTATCGGGTTGTTCCCCGAAGCACTTGTGAGACTGATTGATGATTTATATTTCTTTATTTACTCTGTGGATCATATTTCATATCTGGTGTGGATGAGATTAGTTGTACCATGATTGTCGTAGGCTTGTTATATTACAGCTTAAGTATGCCCTGATGGATCCATTAAATTGGGTTGTCCATCGGTGCATACTGCTGGCCATTGCCACGCGTCCGGTCCCACGGTATTTTGGGACTGGGGCGTGACATGGTTTTTGTGGTGGCCCATGCAGGTCTACGACTAAATTGTTCGGTTTCAACTTAGGGACCGAACCAGCCTGCCCTAAGGATATGATAGATTGTAGGATCTCATCCATTATTTAAACCATTATTGAACTCTATATCGAACTCAAAATTGTTAGTTGAACTGCATCCTGTATTGATTCCTCTGAGCGTTCTTACAGTTTATATTTTGGTTGCAGAGAATGGATCCCAGGAACGAAGACAAGAATCCTTTGGACACGCCACACGACGCTGTGGTTACTGATATAGACGGAGTGACTCCAGGGAATGGAGGACAAGCATCGCAGAGCTATCAAACCGGTCAGCCTAATCCAAGGTTCCGGAGGGATGAAATCCCACCTCCACCATAGTTCACTCCCCAGATGCCAGCCTTCCCGCCCGGACAAGCCATGGACGGGCAACAGATATTCCAGATGATGTATGCCATGATGTAGGCCCAGCAGCAGATTCAGCAAGAGGCACATCGTCAGGAGGCAGAGTATCTGAGGACCAGCCTGGTATCCGCACTGGAGCAGGCAAATCCACCAGCGAGGCGAACAGCGACGGGATCTATCACCGATTTCCGTCATCTCAAGCCTCGTACATTTTCTGGCAAAGAAGGGCCAACAGAAGTTCATGAATGGCTCACTAACATCCAGCATCAGTTGGAAGCCGCTGAACTTCTGAGAGAGAAGTGGATGACTGCAGTCAGAATGCAGTTAACTGATAATGTGCATCACTGGTGGCTAGCAGAGGAAAGGAGGCTCGGACAGGACCGAGTCACATGGAAAGAGTTCTCCAGACTCTTCCAAGAGATGTACATTCTAGCAGTTGCACGATCAGAGCTCAGAGACAAATTCAACCGCCTCATCCAAGGCAATATGACAGTGGAAGAATACAACTCGGAGTCTATACGCCTAAGTCGCTTCACTCCGACCTTGATCTCGACGGAGGAAGATAAAGCTGAAAAGTTCTTTGATGGACTGAAGTTCGAGCTTCAGAGATTGATTGGCTCAGTCGCACCTACATCTTATACTGAGGTCCTTGCAGCAGCACGACGCATGGAGCGCGTCACTAGAAGAGAATTGAGTCTGAAGAGGCCAAACACATCCGCACCAACCAAGACATCACCAGAAGATTCTGCGAAACGATTCCAGAGGAGTATACCGGAGAGAGCAGCACACAGGGCCATATCCCTTCCTACCTGTCACCACTGCGGCAAGGTAGGACACATTGAGAGAGAGTGCAGGCGTAAGTTGGGACTATGCCTGCTTTGCGGATCAGATCAGCACTTTTCTCGAGACTGCACTAAACCAAGAGAGGGAGCACCGAGACTTGCTTTACCTGCACCACGACCAGCTACAGGAGCAGTAGGAGCACAGCAGACAGGAGCTGGAGGAGTTAGACCACCAGCTACAGGAGGCTACCAGCAGAGACCTCCACTGGCACCGCAGGCAGCTCTATTTCAGCAACAGCAGCAGCAGAGAGGACCAGCTCAGGGTAGAGGCCAGGCATTCACGTTAGCTGTTGAGCAGGAAGCTACCGCAGGCGAAGTCATCGCAGGTACTATCTTAGTAGCTTTATTGCCAGCTGTAGCATTATTTGATTCTGGAGCATCGCATTCATTTATAGCAGCTAGCTTTGTAGCCACCCATAGAGTAGCTACCGCACCCCTTTCGAAGATGAAGAAGATTCTTACGGGAGGCGGTATTATTCCGGTTAGTGACGTCTGTAGATCATGTTCTGTAGTAGTTTGTGGTCGAGAAATGCGAGCTCAATTCCTGATATTTTCCATGCCGGATTATGATGTCGTACTTGGTATGGACTGGTTAAGTCAGTACCATGCGACTCTTGACTGCCGACTTAGGCGGGTTATATTTAGACTGCCTGGACATCCAGAATTCGAGTTTCTTCGAGGGGCAGTAGAGCAAGGAGTTCAGCCTACTCTTAGGGTATTATCGGTAGAAGAGGAGACAAGTTACCCAAGAGTTATCTCAGAATTTGTGGATGTATTTCCCGATGATCTTCCGGGTTTACCGCCTGATCGGGAAATAGAATTCACCATAGACTTAACTCCAGGAGCAGAGCCAATCACTTCATCATTATATCGGCTAGCACCTAAGGAGTTAGTGGAGTTGAAGGAACAGGTGGACGACCTTCTGGACAAAGGTTACATTCGGCCCAGTGTTTCACCTTGGGGAGCACCCATATTATTTGTGCCAAAGAAGGATGGAACAGTACGGTTGTGCATTGATTATAGGGCACTAAATGCTGTGACCATCAAGAACAGGTATCCCTTACCACGCATTGATGATCTATTCGATCAATTGAGTGGTGCAAGGGTATTCTCGAAGATTGACCTTAGATCTGGCTATCATCAGATCAAAGTAAGGAAGGAAGACATCCCGAAGACAGCTTTCAGGACAAAGTATGGGCATTATGAGTTCTTGGTGATGCCGTTTGGTTTAACCAACGCGCCAGCAGTGTTTATGAGCTTAATGAACAGAGTCTTTCATCAGTTCTTGGATAAATTCGTGGTGGTGTTTATTGACGACATTCTTATATATTCCAAGAGCCTTGAAGAACACGAGGAGCATCTCAGAATCGTGTTAGGGACCTTGAGACAGGAGAAGTTATACGCCAAGCTCAGTAAGTGTGAGTTCTGTATGGACAAAGTGCCTTTCTTGGGACACATCATATCAGGAGAAGGACTTTCAGTGGATCCAGAGAAAGTTGCGGCGATAGAGACTTGGCCTACTCCCACATCAGTTGCAGAGGTGAGAAGTTTTCTCGGACTTGCAGGATATTACCGAAGGTTTGTAGAAAATTTCTCGAGGATTGCAGAACCGATGACGAAGCTGACACGTAAAGACCAGGAGTTTGTATGGACCGAAGACTGCCAGAAGGCCTTCGAAGAGTTGAAGAGAAGATTAACAACAGCACCTGTCTTGACTCTTCCTTCAGGGTCAGGAGGTTTTGTTGTTTACAGTGATGCATCAGGCAGTGGACTGGGATGTGTTTTGATACAACATGGCAAAGTTATTGCTTATGCGTCGAGACAGTTGAAGGTCCACGAGAAGAACTACCCAACCCACGATCTGGAGTTAGCAGCAGTTATTTTTGCATTGAAGATTTGGAGGCACTACCTGTAGCACCCCGTTCTCCCGGTGCGGAGAGCGCGGCTAAGAAACACAAACGGTATCGTTCGATCGGGATAGATTGAATTAAGAACTCGTCCTCGTTATGGATTTGTTTCTTCGGAATCGATTCCCATATTCAGTGGACTGCGTCCCAAGGATCGGCTTAGCGGCAGAGTCAGGAGGGACCTCTCCGCTGCTATCTTTTATTGCCTCGGTTTTCGATGTCGCTTGTTGCTTTCGTGCTTTGAGTTGGTTTTGGGATTTGCTTGTTTTCCTTGAACGGTTTCGATGGTTTTCATTGTTTTCGTTCATTGACTTGCACTTCTATTCCGAGATTGGAAAGAGAGGAAGAAGTATTAATCGAGCTGTTCGTGTGCAGGTGAACGAGCAGTAGGCGGCTTGCGAGCGGAGTCGTGAAGCGCCTCTTTCTTTCTTCCTTCCTAAATCTAAGTGAGTGGCTACCAACCCGATTAGCTAGCCTTGCTTCCAAGCCTCACTCCTTCGCCCCGATCAAACGATACCAAGTAATAATAAAAGAAACCAAGATAAAAGAGAATAACTTGGTTATTATGCTTGTCAACAAATTTATGAACGGTTATCATCCTGTATGCTAGTTCGTCTATAACTGTTCTATGAATCGTTCTAAGTATGGAAATATATGCTTGTTATGAAATAAATTGTCAGGATGACTATGCAAAACTGTATGCTATGGAACAAATTCTATGAGTATTCTCGATCACGGACGACTTGTGCACAAGGTATGTTATGAGTTCCGCGGACGGTCACCGGGGCGCCGGGACCGATCCGATCCGGACGGAACATATGTATAGTCGTATGTTATGGGACAAAGTGTTATGCAGCGGGGCTCGCCACCTGCGGTGTATATCATTTGTGTCTTGAGACTATAACCCGTCCCTTCATGGCATCAAGCCAGTGATGCTATGTATATTTAAACCTGTTGCATACTAACTTGTGTCTTCGTTTCAGGGAAGGCATGGTAAGTATTGTGCAGGTAATTCAGACGGTCAGGTAAAATCCACCGAACGGTGGCACGTTCATTTCAATAAATTTCTTTATGCTGCTCACTTGTAAATGAACTAAGGCAAGATAGAAACCCACAAAAATATGCATGCTTCACTAAACAATGTGTTGATTGGTATAGTCAGGCTAGCTCGCCTTCACCAGCATGTTTCGATATGCTGACCCTCGTTGAAACAGGTTCTCCGTACCAAGGCGAACCGAGCGAGGAGCCGAAGTCGTCTACCCGATCCAGTCCAACTGTTGGCGCACCTTCACCGCGCCCCTTGAAGCCTTTGAAGTCCGAAGCTGCAACTCTTCATACACAAATGCAGCTTCGTGGCAAAGCCGTCCTCCAGCCTGGAGGTCTTTATCGTTTTGAGTTTATAAAGGGATGTAATGTACAGGACTGTTATCTCATTTTGAGTCAACCCTTTTGTAAGCCGTTCGGCATATTAGCTAACTCGTTCAAGAGTTTGTAATAGATGTTCATTATCAATAAAGAGAACTTTTCTATGTTTCAAATCTGTGTTTCAATTTATCTGCGTACTCTGAATATGTGCTTGCTATACAAATCATTAAAGCCTTGTGCGGGCGCAACTCTAGGCCCGCACGGCGGTCACGATTCGGGGGACGCCTCACTTGATTCTACGGAATTGGGTCGTGACATAGTGGTATCAGAGCACAGATTCAAAGTTCCTTAGACTTCGTGCTGGAAAAGTTCCTTTAACGATCAAAAATTCCTGTGCGAACTCTTGAACTCGCTAGGCCAAAATGAGATACGTTCATGCAATAAGTCCATAATACATTATGATTCTAATGTAATTTACCTTCTTTTGAAGGAATGGTACCAGCGCAATCTGCAGCGCGACCACCGAACGAAACACAAGAAAGCAGTTCAGATACTTCAGAAAGCACTCGGAGCCAACGAGGCATGTCTCAAGTCAACCCGCTTGAGCGGGTAATGCAAATGTTAGAATCGCAACGACAACGAGACGATGCCCGCCAAGCCAAGCTCGAGAGTAATTTAGAGACCCGATTCTCAGTCCAACAGAAACAGGTAGATGCCCTACAACAAATTGTTCAGACTTTGGCTGCCAACCATTCCGCCGCAACAGCAACGACTCCGGTGGAACAGCCCGTGCTTGAAGTGGAGACGCCTCAAATCCCAAGGCCGAGGGACGTGACTGCCTTCAACTTGGGCAATTTCAAGAAAGTCTGCAACACTCCATTCGACGGGACTGAGGACGCAGTGGTAGCTCTAGATTGGCTAGCCGAGCTTGAAGATCACTTCGCTCTGCTAGAGGTCCCCGAAGATAAGCGCGTCTCCTGCGCGCAACTACAGCTCCGCCTCAACGCACACGATTGGTTGGACGTGCATCGACGATCTCTCCAATTTGATCACGGAGAGGAGGCGATCTCGTGGACGACCTTTCGTGCCACGTTTGAAGAGGAGTTTATACCCCCTCCAGTGCAACGTAAGATAGAAAACGATTTCGTGCAACTACGGCAGTCCAGTATGATAGTCAAGCAATACTCCGCTGAATTCAACCGACTCTCCAAATTCGCTAGGGCCTATTTACCTGATGCAGCGAGTCGAGCCAGAAGGTTTGAAGGTAGATTACGCCCTGCCATCCATTCGTACGTGGCCAATAATCAGTACGGAACAATGCGTGAAGTCATGAATCACGCCCTATCGCTCGAGCCACAGTATCCTCACGTTTCCACCGGCGCTGTGCATACCTACAATCACAAACGCCAAGGCAACGATAGAGGAAACACCGCTGCAAAGTGCCCTAACCATGGCGGTCCCCACAAAGGAAACCCGAGACCATTCTGTGATTTCTGTAAAAGGCAAGGACACTCTACGGAGAGATGTTACAGCAGAAAAGGTCTATGCTTCAACTGTGGCGGGCCTGGCCACGTAGCTCGGGATTGTCCACTCCCCTCTAAGCTCCTGCCTCAAACCGATAATCCCTAACGGTTGGTTCTATTCCTAAGTTTCGGGACGAAACTTCCAATTAGTTGGGTAGGATGTAGCACCCCGTTCTCCCGGTGCGGATAGCGCGGAAGAAACACAAACGGTATCGTTCGATCGGGATAGATTGAATTAAGAACTCGTCCTCGTTATGGATTTGTTTCTTCGAAATCGATTCCCATATTCAGTGGACTGCGCCCCAAGGATCGGCTTAGCGGCAGAGTCAGGAGGGACCTCTCCGCTGCTATCTTTTATTGCCTCGGTTTTCGATGTCGCTTGTTGCTTTCGTGCTTTGAGTTGGTTTTGGGATTTGCTTGTTTTCCTTGAACGGTTTTGATGGTTTTCATTGTTTTCGTTCATTGACTTGCACTTCTATTCCGAGATTGGAAAGAGAGGAAGAAGTGCAGATCGCCTATATGTTGGAGTGACACTGGCGAACGTCAAATACTGGGTCCAGAATTGGTAACGCAGACAGTGGAAAAGGTGAAACAGATCCAGAATCATCTACGAGCAGCCCAAGACAGACAGAAGTATTGGGCAGATATGCACAGAGATCGCAGTAGGCCCAAGCTTGAGGTATGAAGAACAACCAGTTGGCATCCTCGACGTCAGTAAGAAGACATTGCGGGGACAGACAATCAGACTGGTTCGTGTAGCATGGAAACACCATTCTCCTGGCGAATCGACTTGGGAACGAGAAGACAGTATGCGCCAGCGTTACCCCCACTTGTTTGAAGAGGCAGTTGAAAACTAAGCAACCTGTTATTTCCATAATTCTTTCTTTGGTAGTTTATTCTTTGATTGCGAGGACGCAATCCTTTTAAGGAGGGAAAATTGTAAACAACCTGATTTTTGAGAATAAAATTTTTATGAGTTATTCCGAATTTTGGTATTTTCTGGAAATTAAAACGAAGGAGATTTTGATTTAAAGAAATTTAAGTGTTGCTAATTGGGGTAAAAATATTCTGGAAATAATAAATGATTGTGTAAAATGAAAGCCGGGCATATGGTATTTTTCGGAGAATTATTTGGACTCCGGAGTAGCGTTTTAAGCCATAAAGACTACTAGATCTTTTAAACCCAACCTCAGCTTATTGGATCGGGTCTCCCGAGCCAACCGCCCCAAACCCGCAGGAAGCCCTAGGTCGCCGGGAGTACTGTAGCGGTATAAATGCTTCTCTTTGGCGTTCGTGCCAGACCAAAGCCCTAGCCGTAGCCGTCATCTCCATATCGATCTCCCTCTACTCGAGCAAACCCCCGCCCGCGTCAGCCTTCGACGCACGTCCGATCAGTCGGCGCCGAACCCCCAGATCCCACGGCTTCGACGCTCCAGCCAGGCCGTCGACCATCCCCGATCACTCCTCCGGCGGGTCAGCAGCCGTCGACCCCTGCCACATCGAGCGAGGGCCCCTCGTCCCAGGCAGCAGTCGACATCTCCCCGTCGACTTCGGACTGTTGTGCAGAACCGCCGCCTAGCAAACCTCGCCGACCCCGAGGCTGACCCTCTCCAGTGATGCCCCGCTGTCCCGAGTCAGACCCTAGGTCTGGACACAGCAACCCGACACGCGAGGACACGACCAGGACGTCAAATTGGCTTTTGGACACGTGAATTTCAGAACTCACGGAGCCCGGTTCAGGTACCGATTTCTTTCACCTCGTAAATCCGTTTTCAATTCGGTCCGTTGCTATGCGTAGACTGTGTAACCCTCTCGGTGCCCGTATAAATCGCTCGGTGCATCGCGTCCTGTGGTGATCGTACACTGCGATCCAAAAATAGGAAAAATAACACCCCGTTTCACCCCGGAATTAAGTGCGCCCCGCCAAACGGGACGACTTGGTCGCACACGGTCTTTACCAAACCGTGCGCGACGTTGATACGGTCCTGTGGGATTTCGCAGAAGTCAATTCGGATGTGCGTGCACACCGGAATCAACGCGTATCCGCCGACGACACCCCATATCCGACCTTTCTGGAACACGCTGTATCTTTGTGTACACATGTCGGATCGAGACGAAACTTGCACCATCGGACTCGTAGCAATACACTGGTCCTGTGACCCAAGTTTGGTTCGATTCTGAGAACTTGGGCAAAATCGCGTATCGTGGGCCCCACCGGCTCCACTTGACGGGTGATTTTGTGAACGGCTCATCGGAATCCAATTCTGGAAGTTCCGTTGCATTCGTATCATCGTTCCTGATTTATAAACACTGAGTTTACAGAATTTGGAGACCTTTGATCCTGGCACGCTTTTCGGTGCAAAGTGGCCCACAGGTGGACCCCGCTTTGGCCGAAAATGACCTTTTTGCCCCTGTGTCCAAATTGGACGTAAGGACAGGCATTTCTAGAAGTTTGATACCTTCTGAGACTGTTGGTGGTGTTATTACAGCTTTTGGAGTAGCACCTACCGGATCCACATATACCAGGACTATTGGGGATATTCGGACATCAGGCAAGTGTACCTTGCCAAACTCTGCAGTATTGTTACGTATTTTTCTTGCTTTATTTATATTGCTGTGCATGCTCAACCTAGGACCGTGTGACGTACTTAGTGTCCGATTATCAGTCGGGTGTCAACACTGTACGCAGTGTTGGGTACTGTCATCTAGAGATGGACATTCGTGACACTATATATTCTAGTACTTGTCTTATCAAGTACCATACGACCCAGGACACTTGACACTGTTCATGGGACAGGATATTTCCGAGATATTCGTGGTGATTCTGTGTAGGATACAGGACTTGACAGAGATACTATTTCTATAGATACATATGACTTGTTGCATTAGAGATGATCCCGCTTGACATGGACATGAGACGTTATGGTCATGATATGCGTGATTACATTGGGTGGGGAAAGACACACAGGCTACAGGCTGTTTTATTATATATATCTTCTACTATTGTGAGGTCGTAGACTCTCGGAGCAGAGCTAGACACATTACTTGTTATTACCACTACCGGCTCCCCGACACAGAGCTTGTAGTGGCTCAGCCTGAGTACTCGTGATGCTCTCATCTTGCATTTCACTTAGATGGTTACTTACTTGCCCTATTTATCTCATTATTTGTTGTACTGCTTATATTTTGGCTTGTATATTTTCTGTACCTTGCTATGTCCCCTGAGGACCTGGATATGGATTGTGTCCCCAGGATTTGAGGACGAGATCTATCCCGAGGTATACGGGACTGGAGCAGGAGTTGATCCAGGAGCTGTACCGCCATCCGAGGACGAGGTGTTAGCCGAAGACTTTTCCTGAGCTTCCATGCTTCATGCTCAGTATTTATTTATTTATTTTCAGTCTTTCATATTCTGGTCTGTGGAACCATTGTACTAGATATTTATCGGGTTGTTCCCCGAAGCACTTGTGAGACTGATTGATGATTTACATTTCTTTATTTACTCTGTGGATCATATTTTATATCTGGTGTGGATGAGATTAGTTGTACCATGATTGTCGTAGGCTTGTTATATTACAGCTTAAGTATGCCCTGATGGATCCATTAAATTGGGTTGTCCATCGGTGCGTACTGCTGGCCATTGCCACGCGTCCGGTCCTACGGTATTTTGGGACTGGGGCGTGACAATCACACCCTCATCACAGACCTTACCCGCCTTACATATGTATTCTCAGTCACCCTCAGGCACAATACTCTTCCTGCAAACCTCACTTACACCCTTGTACTGAAACTCCCCAAGTCTGCAATGAACCTTCATATTATTGTCTCGGTATTTAGCTGAACCCAGATTATTGCAAGGTGTGTGTCACATATGTGTATCACAACTACTTGTTAAACACCCCCTGAACAAATTATTCCTACTGCACATGGTTCCAACTTCCACACTACAACACTCATACCTCATATGTGAATACTCACTGATACACATGCCTTTATTTAGACTTGTAGGATATATAAACTCCTACCACTGACAAGTGCAGTATCCTAGTTGAGTTCACCTTGCCATGATATACTACTATCATCTCTATATACCAATCCGACATTGGTACTCCATTCCATAAACATATATATATATATATCATGAATACCTACACTCCTACACACTTGCTACTTAGACTCTTGTACACTTGCTCAAGCACAATCACTGCACCAGCTCACTGAACAAAGTAGTGATACACACACACAACCACACATCACTCAACACACTATTAATCTCCCATCCCTAGCTACACACCTCACATGTCAAACACTAGTACACTCCATAACACATGAATATGTTCATGATACACAATAGATACACACACCCCTCTAACATATTCTTCTCTATGATGGCAGGAACATATACCAGAATCCCCCATTTCTGTCTCAGACCTGAAACACACCCACATCTAATGCTTTACACCCTGCTGCTGTTTACCTCTTCAAATGTCGGCTGCTCCCTGCAACCTCAATACCTGCTGCCTATCATACTAGTATACAATCCACAACTCCATACCCGAGCTATGCCTACAGATAACAGGTACACCAATGGCTTGTCCCTGAGACCTACACTCCTCTGCACACCATCAACCCAATTACACCACTCCTCGTCAACCCACTCAGTCCAAGCATATATATATATATATATATATATATATATATATATATATATATATATATATATATACTGTAACATACTTGTATCCATATTTATATAAATTTACATACACACTTATATATATATATATATATATATATATATATATATATATATATATATATATATATATATATATATATATATATATATATATATATATATACTCTAATAGGCAATTTATCAAACACTCAAGGAGCGCTATGAGCATCACACTATGATACACATGATACCATCACCAAACACTCCACTACTACCATGATACACTTCCATAACATCATGAACACCTCTAATACATTAAAAATCTAGAAATACTATTCTAATGCAAATAGAGAAAATTAGCCTATTGGCACACAATACCAAAAGAGAAAATACCAAATCTACACCCCCGTATCATGATACGGCCTCCTCGTACCAAATTATGGATACGTACACCCCCAATATCTATAAATCAAAGCTTCTAATACTCATTAGACCTAGTATCAAACACTTGGTGCACCAAATTCGAAATTTTCCTAATTTGGCCACAAAATCCTATATAACTTTCAAAAGAATGCCTGTTAGGACCTAATTCCTCTTCCTATTGGTGGTCCTTAGCCATGGGAGGGTCCTTATAGGTTTATTACATCAATTAGAATAGAATTTGGTAGTAAAATAAAAATTTACCTATTAGGAGATGGATTCTCAATGTATCATACCAAGAGGACACAATTTTCAATAATGGACACCTCCCTCAAGCTAGTTTTCTTCTAATGCCACCTTATTGCTATTCCAAGATCCTAGCCTCCTTTGGATGATAATTTGAGAGGGTTGGAGATTGATTTGGGAATAAAAGAGGTTGGGCTTCTTCTCAAATTAGGGGAAAATGGAAGAGGAGCTAATTAGGGTTGAACGGAGGCACTAATGAACTAATGAGATATTAAATACATGGAATACGGGGCCAACCACCCCTCTTGGAATTAGGGTTAGGTTAGGGTCAAATGGTGTATCCAAATTGCCCTCTTAATTAGTCATGAAGGTTTGGTATTAAAAAGGGATTTAATTGGTGGAAGCTTCTAATAATTAATAATAAAAAATTAGTCATCCTCTCTAAATAAATAAGTCAACCATGACTAAACAAGTTGGTCACACTAATGGGTCATGGCAAGTCCATTTGGGTTCATTTAGGTTCACTAACAATTAGCCTAACTAAAGGTTAACATCTAACCATCAACTATATTAAATATAGATATAAATCAACAATACCAATTATTATTTAATAAAAGATATTCAATATAATTAATATAAAATATATTTATTAACAATAAGACCAAATAAGAAAAGATAAACTAACCCCTCTCCAGGAAAGTGGCAGTTACAAATCCAGACTTGACTCCTTATATTAAATGGATTCGTATCAAATGTGCCCGTACTCTGTACGACATCATTAAGGAGAATGTTCCTGTGGCCACGGCAGGAAATCCCATATTACTGTAGGGTTAATTAGGTAACATAAAAGCTAATTAGAACATAGGGAGGAAACGACATCCCGAGATCGTGCGTGATGGGTCGCTCCGTAATAATTTTTATGGCGTGCAAGGCTGGCCGCCATGGATATTATATATCATCCATATGTAGTGGAGTGAAATATTCAAATTTTTATATTAAAATCGAGCCAATATTTTTTCTATAGGAAGGTTGGAACTGTTGTTGATTAATTAGCGCGGTGGCCCTATGGGGGACTGGTGTGACAATTAGCGTGGTGGCCCTACAGGAAACTGGTGCAATCATAATTTCCTGCTTGTATAATATTGGCTCGGTTTGCCCTGCTCGACATGACACGATATGAGGATACCTATTATTATTACATCTGGGATAACCCAGACTCCATATAACAAGTCATAACATTGTTTGACCGTTCTAACCTGACTTGTTTGTGATTGTAACTCTGCTAGTAGCGTAGGGACATGGACTATCATAATATGATGTTCAACTTCTGTCCTTGTTTGGTTGGAGAGTTGGGTCATTATGCTATGATGGGATATGGACCGGACTATGACACAGAGTCTTAGCTTGACCATAATCATGGGACGTACCTTATCTCGTGTGACATGGCATTTTTTGTCATTGTTTGGTCTAGGAGTGTCATGTTATCTCAAAGATGGGACACGCGCCAATGATTCTTGGCTCTTTCACTATATGCTTGATCTAGTTTTTGTTTCTTCATTCGTGCTTCCATGTGGTACTTGCTATTTGGGGTCTAACCCCACTGATTTTGTATGGCCAGGTATAGAGCCAGCACTAGAGAATCCAGCTTATCCCCCCTTACGATGACGCGCTCCAGATGGATTGTCACTGAAAGACACGAGTAGGTTCTTGATCACTTCTTGTCTTGTACATTCTTCTCTTTTGGGCATTTAGCAACCGGCACTTATTACCCGACTTGTTTGGACATCAGTTCCTTTTTACATAACTGTAATATAATCAGACTGTAGCTGATCTTGGTTGTGTAACTATTGACATTCTGCTAGCCTAATATTTTGATGGCTAGATCTCTAAAACATTCTGATGGAGCATTTGGGATGCCTTACGACTTTATCCCATATGTTCTATGTTGTTGTAACTTACTTGAATGATTGAGATATAGTCGTTCTGAGACCCTAGGAGACTTGATTGGAGCATTCATCTATTACACCCCAGAACCAGAATACTGGAGATCGGGGGTAGACAAAGCCAGCTACGTATATCAGAGTACTCTATAACCCGAGATACGGTCACGGTTGTCTATACATGTGAGGGTTCGCTTTACAATCCAATAGTCATTTCTGGGTCAAGAATCCTATGTGTCTCAATCTCAAGCAAGCTACAAGTTATAAGATGTATGATCACCAACATATAATAGTAAGATGTCCCAAACTATACATACCCGGATGATCATGAAGCTAGTACCAAAAAGAAGAACTAGCATAGTACAATATTACATGATCATCTCTAGCTATAATCTAGAATATGCTTTACATATAGGCCCATAGGTTAGAATGTCAAGTCCAAAATACGAGCTAAATACGTACTCGGTGGCTAAATGCCTCAAAAGAATAATGTACAAGATCAAGTGGGTGAGAAAGAAAAAACTCACTCATGTCCTCGGGTGTTCCTGGTGTTCACCATCTTGAGGCAGAAAGTACGGGAGATCCTGCGATCCTGCTCCAAAATTTGGTCATACAAAACCAGTGGGGTCGGACCCCAAAACAACAAGTACCACAAGGGAGCTAACTTGTGAACTAAAACCAGCATGTAGACAAATAAATACTCCAAAATAGCAGGTAAAGTAATAGTTAAATAGTTCTGGGATATTTAAACAAGGATATATGGAATCAGTACTCCGGTTATAATTTTTGGATCAAATGTTAATGCAAATCAGGACATGACTAGTCTAGACCGGAAATCAAGCGATCACGGCCAATCATGCCCTACAGCTTGCTATCATTAGCTAACTAGGGTTATCACAGTCCTAGTTACTAACACATGCAGTTTGAGATTCCATACAACCAAATGCTCGACAGACTATCCGGATCATCCAGACGTAAGGGATACATAATATAATTAACATAAATAGATATTTTTACTTGTAATGCAACACTCGAAAGGTGCTGGAAGTGTGCCCCTCACGACGGAGATGCTTCTAATTCATTTATGCTAGTTGTTATCCTGGGCAAGTTATTGAGAATTTTTACCCTGGTGCTCAAAAATTTGTCTTAGATATGATGCAGGACAGGACATGACAGTAGCTTGACAAATACATTAAGGACGGGTACAAGCGAATCAACCATGAAAATTATCTAAGCAGTTCAAGTATTTCAGTTCAGGAAATTCTAGCATGTCAAGAGTGCGCTTCGTCGATCCACTATCTAGAATATCAGTACAGCATCAGGAATATCAGTTCCAGGTCAAGATTCAAGAGTTTATTTATAGTGTACAATCACTAAATTATGCCAGAAAATCAAGATCGATATCATAAATGTCATATTCAGGAAATAAACAGGATTAACTAAAATAACGGGATAAAAGTGAACCAGAGAATCCTCAAGAGTTGAGCATATTAAAGAGAATACTGGCACATGTGTATAATTAACAATTTAAGTTTGGCGCATAAAATCAGGCAAGAAATAACATTCACGCACAATTGGGTCAAAAATCACCATTGGTGCACAAATGGGTATTGGCGCACAAATCACTAATTCATTCAGTTCTGGCGCACTTTGTTACCAAAAGTGCTCCGAGCAAAAGATGATGCACAATTGATACTAAAATGCACCCTAGAACTTTGTCGTACATTGATAGAAGTACGTGAACCAGGAGCTTGGCGCACAAATCTATCATTGGCGCACAAATGAAAGTTTCTAAGCTATGAACTTTGCACACTTTCATCAAGTATGCCAACATAAAGTTTTAGCCCAATGATCCAATAATATTTTTGAATATGGTTATCTATTCTATTTAACATTATGACATCACTAATATTCATGCTATCACTACTTTGAATACTTAAACTTAGCATCATCCAAATATACATTAAATATTATCATACTTGCTACTATGTATATTATTTTGTTTGCCTAACTTGTATTTGCAGAAAAATAATAAGCAAGATCAAACATGGACATATGCAATGAAGAAATCATGATGGACCAAAGGCGACGTTATCCCACAAGATTTCTCTGAACCGCCTATGACATCTCCGGAGCCACGAACTGGGGGGTTCCACTGCCCGGTCAGCGGACGAAGGTCAAGGGGGCATCGCCTCCCGTGGGGGTTCGGGAGCGAAGCCCTCAAAAGGTATTCAGATTTCAGAATATGGATATCTCAGGACAACTGCCGTCAAGAAAAAAGCCATCATCTATCAAGGAAAGAAGCCAAGCTATGCCATCCTCATTTCTATACTCTGAAGAAGCCTGTACCTACCATAGTTTGTCTAGAGTCTGTAATAAGTCTTAGGAATTATTGTAAACATAAGTAATTGATGGCAAAATGAAAGCTAGCGTAAAAAATAACCCAGGATCATTTTTGGCCTGAAAATCGGCATACCGACGGTGTACTGGAGTATACCGACGGTATACCAATTTTATATAAATGTTGCTCTCTGTCGTTTGGACCGGCATACCAACGGTATACTGGTCTGTACCGATGGTATATCGGTTCATCACAGTTGGTAATCCAACGGTCGAATTCTGTGTATTAATGATCCCAACGGTCATATTTATAACCGTTGCTACTATAGACCGGTATTCTGAACGTATACTGTACTATACCGGCGGTATACCGTTCGCAGGCTAAAAGTTGCATTTTTGCTCTTTTTTGTGTTGGCCTATATAAAGCCTTGAACCCCTTTTTTCAAGGTTGATTCTTTTGAGCCTAAAATTTCTAATCTATCAAAGGCCATCGACAAACACTCTACCAAAGTTTTCATTTGCCTATCCACAAATTGGGTTAGAGTATTCTTGAGTTGTAAAAGTTAGACCTTTATATTTGTTGTAAGAAGATCAAAACCATCTTGTAAGAGGTTGAAGTGTACAAGCCTTCGGATCAAAGCTTGTGTGAAGTTAGAGAGCCTTCGGATCAAAGCTCTTGTGTAAGAAGTCAACGGGCCTTCGGATCAAAGCTCATGGTGTAGCTATTTTTCTAATAGTGGATTCAAGCCGGATAATAGTTTCCGGGACTGTAGTGCCTCGAGGAGGATACCAGGATACATCGGGTGTTAGTATTCTTATTGCTTTACTTCTTGCACACTTAATTTTTAAATTGTCTATTATTAATTATTTTTGTTTGATTTATCAGCTTGATCCTATTCACCCTCCTCTAGGGTTCCTACAGAAAGGTTTGGTGCACAAACAAGCGTAGGAAGGTATACTAAAAGACAAAATACAAGTCTCGAAGTATGGCACAACAGTCGAGACAACACTACAGTCGAGAACACAATTCTCGAGAAAGGTCAAAAGTCATTGCTTAGTCATTAAGTAATTTATGAAGGGCTACAAAGTGTGCCGTCTCTGGAGAAATCCACATAGTGCGCCAACACAACAAAGTGCGCCATTCTCCAAAAGCAACAAAATGTGCCAATAAAATTTTTTTACCAAAGTGCGCAAACTCTGCAATACCTGCAATATAGCGCCCCGTTCTTCCTATTCGTGGAGCGCGGCTAAGAAATACTTGGTATCGTTCGATTGTGACAGATTGAATCAAGATCCTTACCTCGTTATGGATAGGTTTCTTCAGAATCAGGTCCCACATTCAACGGATCATGCCTCAAGGAAGGATTCGGCGGCAGAGTCGAGAGGGGGCCTTCCATTGTGCTGGTTTCTTTGCCTATTTTTTATGTCGCTTGGTTGCTTTCTTGTTGGTTTTGTGTCTTGCGTTTTCTTGAATGATTTTGATGGATTTTATTGTCTTCGTTCTTTAGATTTTGTATTTCGTATCGAACCATTGGAGACCGAAGTAGGAGATATTGATTATCTGTTGGTGCATGCAGGTGATCGTGTAGACGACGCGCAAGTGGTGTATTGAAGATCTTCCTTTTCTCTCTTTTTTGAATCACCAACTTGTGAGTGGCTTTGCTACGATTAGCGCCCTTCTTCCAAGTCTTTATTCCTAATAAATTAACTCATTTGTGCATCCCGATCAACGATACCAAAAGAATAAAATTGAGTCAAGATAAAAGAAGAAGTAGACTTGAAACACTTATAATACTTGTCATATAAAGTCTTAACGATCACATTGTTGTGTGCTCAACCCATTTCTAAAGCTCCGTATCGAATGGCCCCGGCAGAACTAAAAGAGTTAAAGGTTCAGTTGCAAGAATTTCTAGATCATGGGTTTATTCGTCCGAGCGTGTCTCCGTGGGGTGCGCTTGTATTGTTTGTAAAGAAAAAGGATGACTCGATGCGACTCTACACCGACTATCGTAAATTGAATAAAGCGACCGTTCGAAACAAGTACCCCCTTCCCAGGATCGATGATCTCTTTGATCAACTACAAGGTGCGACGGTATTCTCAAAAATTGATCTTCGCTCAGGTTACCATCAGCTCAAGATTAGGCCGGACGATGTGCCGAAATCAGCCTTTCGCACTCGCTACAGTCACTATGAGTTTTTGGTAATGCCATTCGGATTAACCAATGCCCCTGTCATCTTTATGGACTTAATGAATCGTGTGTTCCGGCCATATCTCGACAAGTTTGTAGTAGTGTTCATTAATGATATCTTGGTGTACTCGAAGAATAGGGAGGAACATGCAGAGCACTTATGGACATTGCTACAAACTCTTCGGGACAATAAGCTATACGCAAAACTGAGTAAGTACGAATTCTGGCTGAGCAATGTAAGGGCACATCATTTTTGCGGGAGGCATTTCAGTCAGTCCGAAGAAAGTTGAAACGATCGTCGAGTAGAAGCGACCTGCATCCATCGGTGAGATTCGAAGCTTTCTAGGGCTAGCAGGCTACAATAGGCGCTTCGTAAAGGACTTTTCCAAGTTAGCATCACCTCTGACACTTCTCACACAGAAGGGAGTCATATTCGAGTGGTCCACCGACTATGAAGCCTCGTTTAAGGAGTTAAAGCAATGCCTTACCTCTGCCCCACTACTTGCGCTACCAAACGAGACCTCGGAATTCCAAATATTCAGCGACGCATCAGGACAAGGCTTGGGGTGTGTACTCATGCAGCAGGATAGGGTGATAGCCTACGCATCCAGACAACTGAAAAATCACGAGAAAAATTATCTTACGCATGACCTGGAACTAGCAGCAATTGTGTTTGCGCTAAAATTGTGGCGATACTACCTCTATAGAGTGGCTTGCCGAATTTACACAGATCACAAAAGCTTGAGGTACTTATTCACCCAAACGGACCTTAACCTACGACAGCGGCGTTGGCTTGAATTAATTAAGGACTATGACCTGACGATCGACTACACACCTGGCAAGAAAAATATTGTAGCGGATGCGTTAAGTCGAGTGTTTGCGGGATCCCTGCCCGTTGATCGCAGGTTACAAAGGGACATAGAGGAAATGGGCATTGAACTCCGAATTCGATATCGCGGCGCGCGAGTTGCTCAGATGCGATTCGTACCCAACCTATTAGAGAGGGTCACATCTACTCAGAGGGACGACCTATTCCTAAGAAAAATACGTGAGAAGATTCTAGCGAGGAATGCGAAGGACTTTGTAGTAGATGAGAATGGAGTATTGTGAGTTAAGGGAAAGCTATGTGTCCCCAACGATACAGAACTCAGAAAGAAGATCCTTGCAAAAGCTCACTATGCAGCCTATACGGTCCATCCCGGGAGCACAAAGATGTATAGAGACCTTCGCACTATTTTCTGGTGGCACGGCATGAAGAATGATATAGCGCTCTTCATGTTGCCCAATGCATAACCTGTCAGAGGGTGAAAGCAGAACATCAGAGACCGGGTGGATAGATGCAGAATCTTGTTATCCAGGAATAGAAATGGGAGCATATAAGCATGGACTTCATTGTCGGCTTGCCAAAAATGCAACGGGGGAACGACGCAGTCTGGGTCATCGTCAACCGGTTAACCAAGTTAGCACATTTTATAGCCATTAAAGTTACTTGGAGCATCGATCGCCTCGCCCAGACCTACCTTGATGAGATAGTTTGGTTGCACGGAGTATCAGTTTCTATAGTGTATGATCGGGATAGACGATTCCAATCACATTTCTGGAAAAGCCTACAGTCAGCAATGGGGACCAAGTTGAAGTTCAGCTCAGCCTACCATCCTCAAACCGATGGCCAAACAGAGTGGGTGAATCAGGTACTTGAAGATATGTTGCGTCTCTGCGCAATCGACTCAAAGTCAAGTTGGGACGTCCACCTACCGTTGGCCGAATTTGCATATAACAACAGTTATCAGTCCAGCATCCAGATGGCTCCGTACGAAGCTCTGTATGGGTGGAATTGTAGGTCACCGATCTGCTCGGATGAAGTTGGGGAACGTCAAATCCTTGGGCCGAAACTAGTTAAAAAAACAGTCCAAAAGGTTTGGTTGATCCGAGAGCGACTAAAAGTAGCACAAAGCTGGCAGAAGAGCTATGCCAACATTCATCGTCGACCCCTTGAGTTCTTTGAAGGTGACCATGTATTTTTAAAGGTCTCGCCCATGCGAGGAGTCATGCGATTCAGAGTAAAAGGAAATATAAGTCCAAGATTCGTTGGCCCGTTCGAAGTCCTCAAACGAGTCACTTCAGTTGCCTATCAAATTGCATTGCCACCAGCCCTACCAGAAGTGCATGATATTTTCCATGTGTCACATCTTAGAAATTACGTGCATGACCCAAACCACATGGTAGATTTCGGTCAGCTGAATCTGTAGGCAGACTTGTCATACGTCGAAGAACCCATTCAGATCTTAGATCGTAAAGAGAAGCAGTTACGGAATCGGGCAGTCTCGCTAGTGCGCGTTCTTTGGTGGAACCACTCGGTCGAGGAATCGACATGGGAACTCGAATCAGACATGAATGAAAAGTTTTTCTCATTATTTCTTAGGCGTAGGTTCTATTCCTAAGTTTCGAGGACGAAACTTTTTGTTAGTTGGTTAAGATGTAGCGCCCCGTCCCCCCTATTCGGGGAGTGCGGCTAAGAAATATTTGGTATCGTTTGATCATGACAGATTGAATCAAGATCCTTTCCTTATTATGGATTGGTTTCTTCGGAATCAGATCCCACATTCAACGGATTGTGCCTCAAGGAAGGACTCGGCGGCAGAGTCGAGAGGGGCCTTTTTGTTGTGCTGGTTTCCTTGCCCATTTTCGATGCCGCTTGGTTGCTTTCTTGTTGGTTTTGTGCCTTGTATTTTCTTGAACGATTTTGATGGATTTTATTGTCTTCGTTCTTTAGATTTTGCATTTAGTATCGAACCATTGGAGACCGAAGTAGGAGATATTGATCATCTGTTGGTGGATGCAGGTGATCGTGTAGGCGACGTGCTAGTGGAGTATTGAAGATCTCCCTTTTCTCTCTTTTCTGAATCATCAACTTGTGAGTGGCTTTACTATGATTAGCGCCCTTCTTCCAATTCTTCATTCCTAATTATTTGACTCATTTGTGCATCCCGATCAACGATTCCAAAAGAATAAAATTGAGTCAAGATAAAAGAAAAAATAGACTTGAAACACTTATAATGCTTGTCATTTAAAGTCTCAACGATCACATTGTTGCGTGCTTATCCCCTATGCATACAACTATTTTATGTTCAGTTGTGGTTAGAACTTATTCATCTATAACTATTCAATGAGTAGTACATAACTTATGAATTGATCATATCAGCTAGTAGACTATGTCATCACACTGTGCTAAAGTAGTTATGTTCATGTTGATGTCTTAAAATTCTTCGTATGTTAACTTAGTATTTAGATCGTCAATGGTCATAGATAACTTGTGCACAAGGTATATGGTTTTTGCGAACGGTTGCCCAGAGTACCGGGGCCGATTCGTCCAGGGCGGAACAACAGTTAGTCGTGCTAGCAATTTAGTACGGGTGAGGCGGGAGTTTGTAGCGGGGCTCGCTACCCGTGCTGAAAGCATCGTCGTCTACCCAGACTATACTCCATGACGGCTAGTCAAGAAAGTGATCCTTATGTATATTTAAACTGTGCAGACTAACTATGTCTTCGTGGCAGGAAAGATCATGGTAAGTTTTATACAGGTGGTTCAGACGGTTCAGGTAAAATCACCGAACGGTGGCACATTTTGTTATGTCATTTCCTTCTATCATATGTAAAGAATTAAACTAAGGCAAGATAAAAAGATCACATAATAATAATGTTGCATGTTCACATGAATATGAATTCGATTTTGGTATGTTGGGTTAGCTCGCCCTCACCGATACTTTTCGAAGTACTAACCTTCGTTGCAACAGGTTCCCCGAGGCGATGCAGCGAGGAGTTGAAGCTTCCTCCAACCCTCCACTGATCCGACGCGTTCATGTTTTGTGACTTTTGGAGCTCAAGTACATAATCACAAGGAGCCCGCGCATATCTTTTGAAGTTCCTAGACGATGGTGCAGACTCGTACCCAAGGTGGTTTGCACATTTTGAAATATTAGTAAGGATGCAATGTATGGATCAGCTATCTCATTTTGCTCCAAGTTGTAAGCCCGTGAGACATTCTTATTACTTTTGGGTCAAGAGTCTGTAACCAGATGTTCATTATCAATAAAGAGAACTTTTCTATATCTCAATGCGTGATATCTTAATTGCGTACTCTGTTGCATTTGTTCTAAAGTATATCATTATGCCTAGGCCTTGTGCACGCGCGCCTTACGCTTGCACGGCATCACGTCCGGGGGACGATTATCGATTTAGCGGAAATCGGGGCATGACATGCAAAGTCCGCCAACTTGGATATTTAAGTGGCGTACATTCTTGATGACTTGTAGACCCATTCAAAAGTGCGACAAGTAGGATTGGCGTACTTTTGAATTAACTATCATAGTACAAATCGTACGTATGAGTAGATAAGTGCGCCCAGAGTACTCAACATATCTTGACGCACTTTCTAGAGAAATTGTGAAAACACACACAAGTGCGCTCACTGGAGCTTCGCATATGCGACAAGGGTTCCCTGTGTACTTTTCGTATACATTCTCAGGCCAACTTTGCATTCTCTGACTTGCTGTTCTCGGGCTCCATGAGCAACAATACAAGAAAATCAAAATCATAATGAAGACAAGTTCTAAGTATTAAGCAAATGAAACCTATCAAGTAATTTAAACAAGTTATACTAAGAACAAAACAAGATCCTTGGTTGTTCCTTCGGTTGACAAGATGTACTTGCCTACGATCAAGTTCTAGCCTAATACTTCCAATATTACCCACGACCAAGGCCAAGCTCGACTGCTCTCGGTGAAGGCTGAAGAAGTGAAGAAAGAAAGAGAAATGAAAGGAAAGAAAAAGTGAAGGAAAGAGATATGTTTGCTTATATAGGCAAATGGTTGATTGTAGGCCATTGGATCATAATCCATGCCCTCTCCCGGGTTCATCATAGCCATGCACACGAAAACCAAGGGACCAACGGTCCAAAGCATGCAACTAAGAGAAAACTTACAAAAATAACCTAAACAATGCATGAATGGCATAAAGCAAGATATAAGCAATTAAACAATAAATGAGTTATACATGTATAATACGCGTATATCGGGTACGTATACTAGAACAGTAAGACGAGTCTCACAGCACCCCCTTGTCTTTCTACAGTCGTGACCCCTGTACGACGTTTTATACCTTGTACGGAGGAGCTGACCATGTCCGTCCCCGTATTCCGGTACTGGGACGTGACAAGATGATTCTCGGATATAACTCATGTTCACTATATGAATTGTGAAAAATAATTCAAATATATATAGACATTTGTATATATCTACCTCTTGAGTAAGAAAATGAGCCAAGAATCGTGGGGCATGAAGGATGGATCTCTACGAAATTTGTATATTTAAGACATTTTTATTTTTTTACTTTATTTAGTTATTAGTACTAGGAACTTAGGTAGTTACAATTGTTATATATCAGTGCAAATAATTAGCTGCAACAATTTTTCTATATTTACTATTTTATTTATTATTTTTTAATATATGCTATAATTGTTAGATAAGTATTTTATGTTTATTAGTATTGTGTTTGGGATTTCAATCTATCTTCAAGCTTCCTTAATGATACTTGCTATTAGGGATTAATCCATCTAATTTTGTGTGACCAGATATCGTAATTAAGCGGAAGTGACAATAAATCATCGAGCTCAGTAATGATATATGGGCATAAAAAAAATCAGAGAAATCAATTCCTAATATAAAATGCCATAAAATAAGTTTGAAGATAGACTCCAAATCCAAACGCAAAAATAATTATATCGACAAACACCTATATAATGAGAGAATTATATATTAAAAAAATCTTAATTAAATTTTATTTAATTTTCTTAATACTTTTTATAATATGATTAGTTAATTTTTTAAAATATTTGTATCAAATTGTTTTTTTTTTTTTTTAAATAGTAGCCTCGAAACGTAATGGGCCCAATGTTTTTGTACATATTTTTTAATACAACGTCCAGACCTAATCGGTTTGCGCCGACTTGTACCAGAACCAGATCTAGTCCGTCTAGCCCAGACCAACTCAGACCTGGTTTTGGGTGAGACTAGATTTGTGAATTTTGTCTCCAACTCGACCCAGACCGATCTGCAGCTCAAGACCGGATTGGACCGACCTAACATAAATCTGGCCAAACTCGATCACCACTAGATCTGGATCGTTCCTGCCTGATGTAGCCCAATTAACATTTGTACAACTAGCTGGAGATGATTAAAAGAAGAGAAAATTGTGCTAACTAAATTAAAAGAATTATACAACACCATCACCACCATCAACAAGGTCTTCATCAAAACTTTTCGCGTTGGATGTTTGAATCCCTTGATATCTTCCATTTTTGTAAGGACTAATGTCTTCCATTACACTAATAAAATCCATATAATTATTTAAAACTGTAATCCAAATTCAGTTATATATATATACGTCACCTCTAACATACCGATATCTTCTAAGAAAATTCGTTGGCAGGAATTTTTTTTTTTTTAAGAAATAGAAAGAGGAGAATAAAATTTAAAAAAAATACATTTCGCTAGTAGAACTGGTGGAATATGAACAAATTGGCTCTGCTTGATTTCAACCAAGGGTTATAATGATCAAGTTCTTAATAAGATTTGTTTTTTCTTTCTTTTCAGCGGACCGTACCTGCACCCGCATCACACCACTTCACGCATCTGTCTTGCATCAAACCACCACCTGCCATAATTGGCTCTCCTAGAACTCGAACCCGCAACCACCTTGGAGTAGCACATAGGTCTTAACCGAAATGCTAGACTTCATTTGCTTCTTAATAATGCATGCATCACTATATAGAACGCACAATGGTTATAATACATGCACCACTGTATAAAAAAACACATTGCTTATATATAACTGAACAAGTTCGCTCTACGGAAATTATAACTACCGTATATAAATTTGACAGTGGTTATAATTTGGACATAGCAAACATGGCAAAGAACAGTGGTTATAATTGAACAAGTACTAATAATTTTTAGATATCAAACATAACCGAAGCCTGCTTGATTTTGGTCAGACTATTTGACAGAAATTAAATTTATTTTTGCCAGATCGACTGCAGAATTAATGCATGTGCGAATTTTGGCGGACCGAATGACAGACTATATTATGTGTTATAATTTTTCTAAATTTTCTTCTTCTCTTTCAATTTTTTTATTATAGAGAACAAATTTTCTGATATTTATTTAATTTTCTGTGACTAGTTCATCAAATAATACAGATATCGTACACACATTTTTTTTATAACTTTTTTTGATTACATTGAACTCATGAATGAGCTCTTATATTGAGCCCAATGGCATCTGTGATTCCTGTGCTGTACCCCTGCTTCTGGAAACAAACAAAATTAGTTTCGCATGCATTGACTAGCATTAACAACTAACTAATTTATACTAATAAACAAAATATTCTATGTAAGAATATTTTTAACAAAAAAATAAGGTCCATAGTGTTTCCCTTATGTTTTATATTTATTTTGTTGAAATGTCATACAACAGACTTTTTTTTTATACTTTTTCTTATACATTTTTTTATAATTTTAAATTTACACGCGCGCGCGCGCGCGCACACACACACACACACATATATATATATATATATATATATATATATATATATATATATATATATATATATATAGACTTGAAAATGACTCAAAATTGAGCCGTATAAGTCGTGTTTAAATCATCAATTAATAATATAAAAAAAATTCAAAATTAACTATCGTTTGGTTCTTACGTAGTGGAAAAAAAAATTAAAAATCACATGAACATATAACCCATCACAAAATATAATCTAAATTTAAATTCTATTTAAATTAACTACAAGATATTATCTGATTAAACACATGTCTAAAATTTTAAAAATATATTTATAACAAATTATAATTCATATATTTTTAAATCATATTTAAAGTATTTTAATATAATTTAAATTTTTATATAACTTTTTTTAAGAATATCAACAAAAAGACGTGAATTTCTATCTAACTATATAAGGAAAGATTTGTAGTTAGTGTATGAAGTAATAAGATGTAAGAGGTTGATGGTTCAAATCTTTTGTACTCAAGTTTTTAAACAAAAATGTCGTATTTTTTTTGTAAGAAAAATAGTTTAACAAAATTGAACCCTCAAACTCTTAGATTTTATCTTATTACTTCAAGCTAATCAGAAATTTCAACTTATACTTTGATAGAAATTTCAACTTATACTTTGATATTATATATATATATATATATATATATATATATATATATATATATATAATCGTAAGAAAAATGTTTGTTGGATTGATTTTTTTCTTTCCAAAAAATGTCCAACCAATAGATATTTTTATTGATTGTTTGGTTTAAAGAAAACGTCAAACGAATGAACATTCTGGTTCCGTTTTTATATTTTGTTGAAACTTTGTTGTTGTATGTATAATTTTATTAAATTTGAGTGATATGTATGGAAATTTTGGTTGCTCAAATAATTGAAGTTAGTATTGGGCCCAGGATCTCCATTCAAGAGACTTGGCAAAAATTCCAATCCCAAATATGAGCTAGCAAGATGAAAATATACCACGGAGTAGACTAGCTACAGAGCAAGGCACCACATCCCGATTGAACATACGTGATCTATCAGGAAAACATGTACAACTTGATTTCCTCCTCTCCTCTTCTTGGACAAATATAACCTCTCTAGTCAAGATTTTAGAATTCGGTATAGCGACATCGACTGCTACAAAAACTTTAACAAAGTATTAGAACCATCAACAAGTCCATCTCATTTGATGTGTTATCTAAGTGGGTTCTTTTCTTTTCTTTTTCTTTTCTTTCTTTCTTTCTTACTGCTGCAGGAATCAATCAAATTATGTAGCCATAAATACTACGGTAGTAGACATTTGATCACCTAAGAGAGAGTACGTATTGGAAATATAGATCCTCAACATCACAACTTGAGCATTTTTTTGCAGAAGGAAATTTTGCTAATTTGTTGAGTGTTAAAGTTATGTTCATGAATGTTAACCAATAACCTATATATTCATCCTACATTATCGAAAGGGAAGGAATATGATTCACACTGTGATAGTGCATACGGAAAAGAATATAAGATAATCGTCAATTTTCAATTGGTCAAATACTTAAATGGGCGTATCACTGTACTTTGTTACTTTTGACAGCCTAAGGGACAAAAATAGGGTCAATATGCTTTTGATTGCAAGTTAAAAGATATGTAATTATTTTTTTTATTGTACGAAATTATTTTTCTAGAAATTATTTTTGTGAAAATTTAAAATTTTCTTATGAAAAATTTAATTTGGTGTTTAATTGTCATTATTTATCACGAAAATATGATTTTCTATGGAAAATAATATTTTTCTATGGATTGAAAAAGCTTCATTTTCCATCATTTTGGAGGAAAATATAAATAAAAAAAAATTTGGAAAATAATTTCATGAAAAATATAAGCTATCAAACACTACAGCTGGTGAAAAATTTGTAATAAAAATATTTTCCATAAAAAAATACAATCAAACAAAGCCGAAATAAATAAATAAATAAATAAATAAATAAAAGGTGGTGGATGGTAGGGTGGACATTCGGTTTATTCGTTTCAAACAAATTAAAATAGTCAAAGCTGAATAAACCGAAAATCTAAATATTCAAAACCGAACCGAAACTAGCCATAATCGAAATCGAACCGAACGGAACAATCATTTCGGTTGTTCGGTTGGACTATTTCTATTATTTAATTGACCGGACCCAAAGTTGAGATCGTGGTTAAACTATATTAAAATTTGTAATTTTTATATACACATTTGTTGTATTTCTAAGTTACGTCCAAAGTTGATCTAGTTATTAAATTACCAAACTTAGACTTCAAAATATATACGTAGAATTATTATTTCCAAAATATACACATTTTTAATCATAAAATATGTATAAAATTGAGAATATTTACATAATTTTACAAGTCTTATTCAGTTTTTGACGGAAACTAAAAACTGAAACCGAATAAGAATTTTTAGTATTTTCAAAAACGTAATTGTATCAAATTTTTTTTCCAAACCGAACCAAATATCTTATTCGGCTCGATTTTTGATCCAAAACCGAAAAATGCTCACCCCTAATGAATGGTGTATTTCTGAGCCAACCGATTGAATGAAATGGCCTACAACTAGCTCGTTTGAAATGGCTCAAAATGCATCGTCTAAACCGTATGTATTTTCTAATATAATTAATAAAAAAAATTAAAATTCTTCTAACTACCACCGTATTTATATCCTTTTCGTTAAACAAAAAAAATCCTTATAACTACATAAAATATATCCAAACTCATATATATATATATATATATATATATATATATATAACAAATTCAACTTTAATTTTAATGTTAATTTTAATATAAAATATTTTAGCAAATGTTTTCATTTAAAATATAAAAATAACATATACCTCCACTATTTTTAGCAATTTTGAGATACCTTCGTTCTGTACAAAATAGTCAAAATATCGTTTAAAATAGTGGAGGTAAATCTTAGTTAAAAAAATGTCCCATACAAAGAATATGAGTATTTCTTACTTGTTAAAAATAGTGAAAATACATGCTAGTTTCTATATTTTGAACAAAAATATTTGCTAAAATATTTCTTTTAATATTAATGTGCTAATATTCATGTTAATATTAATATTAATTTTAATTTTAATGTTAAAATTTATTATGTCAGCTGTCATATCAAATATTACATAATATAAGATAATATTATCCATAAATTTTGGATAATAAATAATATTTTTGTATTTAAAAAATCAAGCCTAAACTTGACATCCTTAAAAAAAAAAAACCTTGCTCAATCTTCACTTATATGGAAGACATTAATGAACTGGCACAAATCACATATGTAGGGCTGTGCAGATCTCGGTTTGGAAACCGAAACCGACCCGAACCGACCCGAATTGTTAATTCGGGTCGGTTTTGAAACTAGCATGTCGGGTTTCGGTTTTAAGTTCAGAAAAAAATGGGTTTTCGGTTCGGGTTGCGGTTTTGGGTTTCGGTTTTCAACCCGAACCGAAAACCGAATCCATCACTCCATATATAAAAAACCCTAATCCCAAACACATTCTCTCTCTATTTCCTACGGTTGCCGCCTCTTTCTTTCCAGAGAACGCACTCTCTCGTCTCTCCCCCCCTTCTCCAAAGAAGACATGATCTAGTCTTCCTCTCCAAGATCTCTGATTCTCTCTAGCTCCCTCTCAAAGATATCTCTAACCGCAGAGAAGTGGTCGACGACGCGTCGGTGTTGCTGGCGATTGCGGCGAGGCTCGCCTGTGCAGTGTGATGTGCTACTGCGGGCGGAGGGAGCATCTGGTGCTGCGGGCGGAGGGCTAAAGGAGCATCCGGTGCTGCAGTGTCCGTCGATGACGCGTCAGTGTCCTTCTCGTCTCCGCCGTCTGGTGCTGCGGGATGAGGGAACACCCTCCCCTCCCTCGACCTCAACGGCGCTAGCCAAGACTTTGACACCGTCGGCAACCAGGTTTGCACTTCGATTTTTTTTATAGCACTTCGAATTTTCTTTTCTGAGTCTTCAATCTGAGATGGAAAATTTCATAGAACTTAGTTTTTTTTTCTTCTTCTGAGTCCTCGTTTATGCTTATGTGAATTTTTTTTTCTCCTGAGTTCTCATTGATGCTTGTATGAAAAATTTCATTTGGAGAAGTGTGAATTTTTTTGAATGACCCAGTAAACCGAATAGACCGAAAACCGAACCGTTTTATTTCGGTTCGGTTTTTTTCGGTTTTCCAAAAACGGTTCGGTTTATGGTTTTGATATATACGGTTCTCGATTTTTTCGGTTTTCATAAAAACCGGTTCGGTTGAACCGAACCGAACCGTTGCTCACCCCTACACATATGGCAATACTTGTATGCTGTATGAATCTTTCTTTATTGCATGAGGAATAATGGAATAATGCAATGAATTCAAGGAATAATCTATCCATGTTATAACGTGGGTTACTAAAGAGTTCCATTTTTATTTTGTATTTTAGTTTCACACTGATTAGAGATTAGTATTACATCTTCATTGGGTTGTATAAATAAGGTCTTTATCTCCCACTATGAAATTATACTAATAAGACATCTTCTCTCATATTTTTTTTCTTTCTTCTTCTACATTTATTCTAACACGTTATCAGCACGAAGCACTAACGGGACGAAATAAGCGAGAGCATCTCAGTGAAGCCGTCATTTGCGGATTCTCCACTTCGATAATATGTATGGTTATCTATGTTTATTTTTTTCTGCATATGCATACCCTAGACGCAGCCTGATGTTGATGTTTATACATCTCTTAGCATACCGCTAGGGCAAAAAGAATATTTTTTATCCATTCATCTTACTTCTTTTAGTTAACTCTGATAGCACTGTTAATCGCATATAGATCTTTCGGAGAGAACGCTAGAGTTATTCTTATTTCTTTCTTTCTTTTATATATGTTAATATATTCAGATCAAAATCATCAGAGATCTGATGACCATGAACATGAATTGTTTGGTTTATATATATGAGACTTCTGGAATATCATTGTTCGAAGTATACCATATGTGGTATTTTTGAAAGACTTCGTGAACATAATCATTGTTCGAAGCATACCATGAACATCTAGTGTTTGGTATTTACCTACAGCTTCCGAAACATCATTGTTCGAAGCATACCATGAACAAGATCCGTTTGGTATAAATAGACTTCTAGAACATCATTGTTCGAAGCATACCATAAACAAGATCTGTTTGGTATAAAAGACTTCTGGAACATCATTGTTTGGCATACGCCATGAACATGAATTGTTTGGTGATTTACCAAATTCTTATGTTAACTTGTTATTATTGATCTTATACAACAACATGTCAAGCCTCACAAAGCATGATTTCAAGCCTCTAAACTTAGAAGGCCAGGACTTTCTTAACAGTTAAGGACCCCTTGGTGCTATGGAATTCTCTAGTTGAGAGATATGATCACAAAAAAATGGTTATACTACTCGGTGCACTCCATGAATGGCCCAATCTACGTTTCCAGGATTATAAGACAGTTGCAGCCTATAATTCAGCTATATTCAGGATTACTTCACAATTGAAGTTATGTGGTGAAGAAGTGACAACGCATTCCATGCTAGAGAAAATATTTACCACATTTTATGCGACTAATATGACCCTACAACAGACGTATATGAGAGAAATTTTAAGAAGTATTCCAAACTCATTGTTGTCTTACTCGTAGCCGAGAAAAATAATGAGTTATTAATCAAAAACCACACTAGTAGACCAACTTGGTCTGCACCAATTTCAGCTGAAGTGAATGCGACTAGTGCTCGAAAAAATGTGACCAATACTAGGGGTCGAGGAAATCACAGAGGTAGAGGGCATGGACACCGTGGAAGCCAAAGAAATGGCTACAATCTGGGTCCAAGGAACGATACACAGTTCAAAAATAAGAAATTTAATCCTCGAAGAAACAATGTCTAAATTTCCAATCCAGCTGCTCCAACTGATATTTACAAACATTGTGGAAGAGCTAGTCATTGGATGTGAAACTGTCGCACCTCACAAAAGAAAGTGGACGAGTATGAAACCTCAAAGGGTGTGAAGATTAATCTCATGGAGGGTACAACACACATGAATTTTAATGATTTCTTCCAAGATAAGGATGAAAACGCAATTTCGGAAGACCAGTTCAACCCCATGATAGACGAAGTCAATGAATAGTTATTGTATGCTTATCTAGGTTTATTTACTTTCCACTTTGAATAAATTGGTCATTATATGATCAATAGTCTAGGTAGTATACTTTCTTTGAAGCAGTTTCATTTAAATTTAGATCAAGTTGTAATAATTGACAATATGCCAAGTTTAACCATTTAGTAGCATATTAATATATTATTAATTTTTAATTTTGAAAGGTATGGACAATGATGATGTCATATGCTTGATAGATAGTGCAACAACTCACACTATATTGAAAACTAGAAAGTTTTTCACAACATATGCCTCAAACACTGCAAGGTGACCATTACTGGACTCGTGCATATAATAGAAGGTTATGGTAAGACCGATATTGTGTTGCCAAATGGAACACACTTAATCATTCGAAATGCATTATTTTCTAGTAGATCTAATAAAAATCTCATCAGCTTTAGAGATATTCGAATGAACGAGTTTCATGTTGAAACTATGAACGATGATAGTAAAGAGTATCTTTGTATCACCTCTAATGTTGGAAGAAATAAGCTCACATTAGAAAAGTGCAAGTTAATCTCCTCGGAGCTATATCAAATTACTCTGAAGGTAGGGGAATCTCACCCCATCACTATCAAAGGGCTAAATGATCCAAGAAATCTAATCCTTTGGCATGACAGATTTGGTCATCCATGATCGACTATGTTGAGAAAGGTCATCAACAATACCAATGGACATAATTTATCATACCAAAGTCTTTCATTTTCTATTGAACATTTGATTGTAGCTTGTTCACAGGGTAAACTCATTACAAGACCTTCACTTCTCAAAATAGCCTCTGAATCACCACAATTCCTTCAGAGAATACAAGATAATATTTGTGGACCAATTGATCCTACTAGCGAACCTTTCAGGTATTTTATGGTTCTAATAGATGCTTCTAATCAATGATCAAGTTTTTTTTACTCTCATCTAGAAATTTGGCCTTCTCCTAGCTACTTTCTCAGTTGATTAAGCTTAAGACTCATATTTCTGACCAATATGTTAGAACGATTTGAATTGATAATGCAGCTGAGTTTACTTTCCGTACTTTTGATGATTATTATGCTTTCGTAGGAATAGAACTTGAACATTATGTCCCTCATGTTCATACCCAAAAAGGTTTAGCGGAGTCATTGATTAAGCGTTTTCAGCACATAACAAGACCTTTACTCATGCAATCAAACTTACCTGTTTCAGTTTGGGGATATGACATATTACATGCTGCTAAATTGATCATTGTTAGGCCAACTGTATATCATGAATTTTTACCATCACAACTTGAGATAGGCCATCAACCTAACATCTCTCATTTGCGTAAATTTGGTTGTGCTGTTTATGTTCCTATTCCCCCTCCTCAGCGCTCTAAAATGGGACCTCGATGCCGTTTAGGAATTTATATTGGTTTTGATTCGCCCTCAATCATTAGATATTTGGAACCTTTAACTAGTGATATTTTTACTGCTAGATTCGCAGACTGTCATTTTGATGAGACTAAATTATCGCCGTTAGGGGGAGATAAGAAAGAAAAGAATGTTCTTACAGAACCATTCGTCATAAATAATTATCATAAATTATCGTGGGATAATCCCACTCTGTCTCATTTAGATCCTAGAACTAATCAATACGAAACTGAGGTACGAAGGATATTGCATCTACATGGAGTTGCAAATTAAATGCTAGATGCATTTACTGATGCAGCTAAAGTGATAAATCACATGTGCCCGATGCAAATGCACCAGCTTGAATTGATATCCCCGTAGGAAAAAATAGCAGAGTGGCTAATGAATCTACTGCACGTCAGAAGCATGGTAGACCTATAGGTTCGAAGGACTTAGTCCCTAGAAAGAGAAAATGCCCAAGTAACATTCTTAAGGAGGTTATACATAACGCTCAAGAAGAGGTTATGAATGACAGATACATACTCTCTGAAAATCCAGAAGAGGTTGTTGTCTTAGAAAAGACACGTCCAAGAGGAGGCTTAGGTACATGAAGCAAAGAGATCTCTATGTTTTATACATATACAAGAGAGGTATGTGATCGCAAAGATATAACAATAGATGGGATATTCTCATTCTCAGTAGCTATTGAAATATCAAAGGACATTGATGACACTGAACCACGTAGCATCGATGAATATCGACAAAGAAAAGATTGGCCAAAATGGAAGGATGTTATTCAAGCAGAATTGGATTCCCTTAATAAACGTGGAGTGTTCAGATCTATAGTACAAACACCAAAAGATGTCAAGACCGGTAGGTTACAAGAGGGTGTTTGTAAGAAAGCGAAATAAAAAGAATGAAATCCCTCGATTTAAGGAACGATTAGTGGCACAATAATTTTCTCAGAGACCCAAAATTGATTACGAAGAGACGTATTCTCCCGTAATGTATGCAACAATGTTCCGTTATTTGATAAGTTTACAGTTGAGAAAAAGCTGGACATGAGACTTATGTACGTTGTAACAGCCTTTGTATATGGTGATTTAGATAACGATATCTATATAAAAATTCCCGATGGATTTAACGTACCCAGCTCAAAAGCTAAGAACATGTATTCCATAAAGCTAAGACGTTCATTGTACGGTCTAAAATAATCCGGAATGATGTAGTACAACCGTCTTAGCGAATATATAAAAATGAAGTAATATGAGAATAATCCTATATGCCCATGTCTTCATAAAGAAATCTAAGGAGGGTTTCGCTATCATTGCAGTATATGTCGATGACATAAACTTGATTGGGACAAGACATGAAATCAATGAGACTGCAAACTATCTAAAAAAGATGTTTGAGATGAAAGATCTCGGAGACACGAAATATTGTCTCGGACTACAAATTGAGCATTGCACTAATAGAATTTTAGTACATCAATCCAAAAACACAGAAAATATATTGAAACAGTTCAATATGGATAAAACTCATCCCCTTAGCACTCCAATGGTTGTTTAATCTTTAGATATCAATAAAGATCCATATCATTCTAAGGACGACAATGAAATAATGCTAGGACCCGAAGTACCGTATCTTAGTTCCATTGGGGCATTAATGTATCTATCACAATGTAGAAGGTCAGACATATCATTCTCTGTCAATCTGTTGGATAGATATAGCTCGACGCCAACTCGCAGACATTGGAATGACATTAAACATGTGATGAGATATCTTCGTGGAACTACCGATATGGAATTATTTTATACTTGTGGTTTATCTGACATCGCGAATCTAGTTGGCTTTGCAGATTCAAGTTATTTATCTGATCCCCATAAATGTCGTTCACAAACTGAATATGTGTTTTCTTAATAGCAATGCAGTTATTTATTGACGTTCTACAAAACAAACAAGTCTGTAATATTATCACTTGAACGGTCTTGTTGGACGTCAATATCAAAGTTCTTCTAAAGCTCATGAGTATAGAAAAACTTCGGTGAGATGTGTTTGATCTTGTCTCCTTTAATGAATCCACCTTAAATTTGTACAATACATGTTGCATTTTCATACAAAGTGTACTTTGATACTTGACGTCCAACAAGTTCGCTCAAGTGATATTGACGTCCAACAAGTTCACCAAATCGTTGCCAAAGTCAACTTTTCAGAAACTAGTTCATGGAATTGGAATGCGACGTCTTCATCAGCTGACTGTTCGGGATCAACATCATCAGGGGGAGTGATTGTTTTCAGGGGGAGTTACATTTTGTATGGACTATAACGCGTTGTACTCTTTTTCCTTAGTCATGATTTTTTTTTTCTATTGGATTTTTTTTGACAAGGTTTTAATGAGGCAACATTAAGCGTGTCCAACACCTATCTAAGTCATCCTAAATATTTTACTCTCTTTTTTCGTACAGATTTTGTCCTAATGAATTTTTTTGATAAATTTTAACGAGGCAATAGACTTAGAGACTGTGGTCATCTAAAGGGGGAGTGTTATAACGTGGGTTACTAAATGGTTGGATTCCCACTTTGTATTTTAGTCCCACATTGGTTAGATAGTAGTATTACATCTTCATTGGATTGTATAAATAAGACTTTTGTCTCCCACTATGAGATTACACCAATAAAAAATATTATCTTCTATTTTTTAGTTTCTTCTTCTAAGTTTATTTTAACAGTCCCCATATATGGTTTGATTTAAAATAAAAAATAAAAAATTCAGCATCTGTATTTGGAAGATTGGTTCAAACCAATGTTAAATGCATATATAGTCATACTAATGTCTTGAGCCGCCCATGTTCCATCACCTGCATGAGACCTGACAAATACATTCGAATTAGTCGCCTATCCAACCTAGCCTCCTCCTTTACTGGCCGATTTGTCGGAAAAAAAATAATAATTGCGCAATAATGTGGGCCCAGACAAGTGTGGGACCCACATGTAATATTCTTCGTAAAAGCGAGTGTGAGAGCATTCATAGTGAACAAAATTAAGTGTTACATTTTTATTTTAGTCAAATTTTATAGCATTTGAAGACTGCAGTAAACACTTGTTCATACTTAAAAAATACTAAAAAATAAAAAAAATACTCCAAATTTATAGTGTGTCTAACTTCTCTACATTAATTTCTGGGTCCACAAAAAATAACCGTTCTTTACTAACATGGAACAAAAGATAAGAAAAGAAAAGAGGGAGGAAAAAAATCTTACTGAACAGGAAAAAAAAGATAAGAGGAAAAAAAAATAGGAGGTTAATTTTGAGTATTTATTTGGAGTGTACCATTGTATATCAATATTAAAGTGACACTCAAAAAATAGTAATTTACAAAATTTTTAATAATTTGAAGTATGTGTTTGGAATGTCCCCACTGTGCAAATGACAGTTACTAAAAGTTTTCATTTTATATTTTCTTTCGGCGATAAATTAGTAAATCAACCATTATTTACTTCATTCCAACGTTCCCTTTGTTACGCAGAAACTTGCTATTACTGCATTTAACATAAGCACGATATATAATTTCTGAGAATAACAAATTATAGTAGATGACAAAACTTGAGTGACTCTTGTGGTTACCGATGAGAGGTATAAGATCCTGTCTGAGTGGCAGAAGATCGGTGGATCGAGTCACGGGGACGTATTATTCCTTCCATTTATAAAATGGTGAAAATTGTGGGACAGTGGATCCAAATGGATGCAATGTAGTATGTACAAAGTTTTGAACGTTACGTCAGATCCCGAACGTTATACTGGAAATACCAAAAAAAAAAAAATTATAGTAGATGGAGTCGACCGGTATTCCTTTTATGAGATAGACTTTGATATTAGTATTACATATTCATTGAATATTATAAATAAGATTTTTGTCGCCTACTGTAATATTACACAAATAAAAACTTTTTCGTTTATTTTCTTGTTCATTCTTCTAAGCTTATTCTGACAGTCCACATATATGGTTTGATTTATTTTTTTTAAAATAAAAAAAATAAAAAAAATCAGCTTCTGTGTGTGGAAGATTTGGTTCAAACCAATGTTAAATCCATATCTAGTCATACTGATGTCTTGAGCCGCCCATGTTCCATCACCTGCCTGAGACCTGACAACCTATCCAACCTAGCCTCCTCCTGACTGGCCGATTTGTCCAAAAAAAAAAAATTGCCCAATATTGTGGAACCAGACAAGTGTGGAACCCACATGTAATATTCTTCGTAAAGGAGAGTAGTGTAAGAGCATTCACAGAACAAAGTTTCAAGGATTACTAATTTTTTTTTAATCAAATTTTGTAGCAATTGAAGACTCCAGTAAACATTTGTTTGTACTTAAAAATTACAGAAAATTTCGTTCAGAGTATTAGAATATCAAATATTTTCCATAGAAGCACTAAAATTTTCCCGCTCCTCTCTCTCTCTCTCTCTCTCTCTCTCTCTCTCTCTCTCTCTTTTCCGCTCCCCTCTCCCTCTCCTCTCCTCTCTCCTCTCTCCTCTCTCCTCCTCTCCCGCTCCCCTCTCTCCTACTACTATCTACTTTCCTAGCATAAGTAACATTATAAATTTATAGTTATAAAGTTAACGTTACCTATTGTACAACTAGTACTATCTACTTTCCTTGGAAGGAGAGAGAAATGAGAATGATAAAAGAGAGAGAGCAAATGTTAGAAAGAGAAAGAGAAAATGTTATGAAGAGAGAGAGTGGAAGTAAAAAATCAGAGTATATATATATATATATATATATATATATATATATATATATATATATATTACTTTGCCTAGGAGAGACGAGAGAGAGAGAGAGAGAGAGAGAGAGAGAGAGAGAGAGAGAGAGAGAGAGAGTCACGGGTGAGGAGAGGAGAAGAGAGAGAGAGAGAGAGGGGAGCGGGAGAGGAGGAGAATGGAGAGTGGAGAGGAGAGAGGAGAGATAGGAGAAAACGCCCCTAGGAAGGACATTTTTTCTAGGAAAAATGTCCTTCCAAAGGACGTTTTCCTCTTTATATATATATATATATATATATATATATATATATATATTTTTTTTCTTTCTGCTTTTCTTTCCTCTTCTTCGTTAACGGAAGTTAACTTTTACTAACGAAAAGCATATAACGTCCTTGGAAAGGGCGTTTTGATGCTCTCATTATAAATTTTAAAAATTTAGTGCTTTATGGGAAATATTTGATATTCTAATGCTCTGAGCGAAATTTTCCGTAAAAATTACTAAAAAAAATCAACTCTCTCTCTCTTCTCCTCTCTCTCCTCTCTCCTCATCCCGCTCCCCTCTCTCTCTCTCTCTCTCTCTCTCTCTCTTTTCCGCTCCCCTCTCCCTCTCCTCTCCTCTCTCCTCTCTCCTCCTCTCCCGCTCCCCTCTCTCCTACTACTATCTACTTTCCTAGCATAAGTAACATTATAAATTTATAGTTATAAAGTTAACGTTACCTATTGTACAACTAGTACTATCTACTTTCCTAGGAAGGAGAGAGAAATGAGAATGATAAAAGAGAGAGAGCAAATGTTAGAAAGAGAAAGAGAAAATGTTATGAAGAGAGAGAGAGTGGGAGTAAAAAATCAGAGTATATATATATATATATATATATATATATATATATATATATATATATATATTACTTTGCCTAGGAGAGAGAGAGAGAGAGAGAGAGAGAGAGAGAGAGAGAGAGAGAGAGGAGAGTCACGGGTGAGGAGAGGAGAGGAGAGAGAGAGTGAGGAGAGGAGAGGAGAGGAGAGGAGAGGAGGGGAGCGGGAAAGAGAGGAGAAGAGAGAGAGAGAGAGGGAGCGGGAGAGGAGGAGAATGGAGAGTGGAGAGGAGAGAGGAGAGATAGGAGAAAACGCCCATAGGTAGGACATTTTTTCTAGAAAAAATGTCCTTCCAAAGGACGTTTTCCTTTATATATATATATATATATATATATATATATATATATATATATATATTTTTTTTTTTTTCTGCTTTTCTTTCCTCTTCTCCGTTAACGGAAGTTAACTTTTACTAACGAAAAGCATATAACGTTCTTGGAAAGGGCGTTTTGATGCTCTCATTATAAATTTAAAAAATTTAGTGCTTTATGGGAAATATTTGATATTCTAATGCTCTGAGCGAAATTTTCCGTAAAAATTACTAAAAAAAATCAAAAGACACTCCAAATTTATAGTGTGTTTAACTCTTCTACATTATTTTTTGGATCCATCAAAAGTAACCGTTCTTTACTAACATGAAACAAAAGAGGGAGAAAAAAAAATCTTACTGAACAGGAAAAAAAAGAGAAAAGAGGTAGAAAAAATAGGAGGTTAATTTTGGGTATTTATTTGGAGTATACCATTGTATATCAATATTAAAGTGACACTAAAAAAAATAGTAATTTACACAATTTTTAATAATTTGAAATATGTATTTGGAGTGTCCCCACTGTGCAAAGGATAATTACTAAAAGTTTTCATTTTATATTTTCTTTTGGCGATAAATTAGTAAATCAACCATTATTTACTTCATTCCAACGTTCCCTTTGTTGTAGAAACTTGATATTACTGCATTTAACATAACCACGATACATAATTTCTGAGAATAACAAATTATAGTAGATGACAGAACTCGAGTGATTTTTGTGGTTACCGAGGAGATGTATAAGATCCTGGCTGAATGGCAGAAGATCGGTTGATCGAGTCACGGAAGATATCCTTCCATTTATAAAATGGTAAAAGTTGTAGGATAGTGGGTCCAAAAACATACAATGTAGTGTGCGAAAAATTTCGAACGTTACGTCAGGTCCCGAACGTTATGCTGGAAATACAAAAAAAATAAAAAATAAAAATTATAGTAGATGGAATCGATCGATATTCTTTTAATGAGATAGACTTTGATACATTCGGTGTATGACAAGTGAGCCACCTTTAAAATTTTGATACAACATACAGCTGGATGTATCAAAGTTTTACTCTCCTTTTATAAGGACATAATTAACCTATTACAACTTTTGAGAATTGAGAATACGTCTCAAGGACCAATGGTTTAACTATTCCTACCCTATTGCGTTAATTCCACAAGTCTCTTGTCAGTTCTCGTTTGATCAGTTACGAGGGAGTAAACTCTCTCTTTTTTTTTTCAGTTTCTTAGTGAAAATATGCGACTGACACAAATAGTAGACACGATACTTGAGTTAAATTTGACTTAGATGGGTTGTGTTGGTAGGTTGAGGGAGGGGAAGGGAAAGTTGAGTGTGTGTAGGATTGGATGTTGACTGGTTGGTTTAGCCCCTCCTTCCTTCCAAACCACCTCTCTTCTCGACAGACACTCATAAAAACAACTAAATTCTCCTCCTATATCTAACCTCTCCTTTTTCTTTTCCTTTCTTCTTTATACGACTGTTCTCATTCATTGATCTCCTTCTTCTCCTCCTCCCCCTCAAACTCATCATCTCCACCTCAAACTCTTCACTCTCCTCTGACAACTCAGAGAAATGAAGGTTAGCATCTCCAAACTTCATCCCAAAGTAGCTCAGCTTAATTTATGAACTCATATACATATATTTATGCTACACTTACCATGTGTAATATAATAGTATATAGAGTTTCTTTTTCCTCTTTTGGTTGGCTGTTACTGTTTCAGCATCATATTATGAATGAGTGCTATGTGCAGCACATAACTCTCTACTTTTCCATATAGATTCATGGCTAAGTTACTCTGTCAGGGAATGAATCGATATTGTTCTCTTTTCTTGTCTCCTAATTCTGGAATGTTAAGGTTCATATTACTGTATTATAATTTTCGGACTACTGATTTAGTAATTTTATATGAACTCAACGTATTATAAATCGACCAGTGATTCTTATACCATATCCTTGGATTTATGCTGGTGTTAATGCAGAAAGTCGTGTTGAAATTGGACTTGCACGATGACAAGGACAAGCAGAAGGCACTGAGAGCTGTCTCTAGTCTTCCTGGTATCTTCTCTCTCTCTCTCTCTCTCTCTCTCTCTCTATATATATATATATATATATATATATATATATATATATATATATATATATATATATGTGTGTGTGTGTGTGTGGATTTGTAATAATGTTCTAAAAATCGGTCTAGGTGGTATGTAAGCACCCATTCGATGCCTGTCTAGACGTTCAGCTATTTTTACTATTCTCGACTATGCATATTTTAAAAAAAATTCTGTAATTTTTAGTAGGTTGTTTCGTTGTTGTTTTTTTTTGAACCGCGACCGCTTAGACGGACTGGACTGGACACTAGATGCTGGATGTCCGTCCGACACTAGATGCTGGATGTCCGTCCGACTAGCGCCTAGTACCTTTTAGGACCTTTGGTTTGTAATGTATTCTTCGAGTTGAATCATCCTAATTAGACCATAATGAACAACTAAAAGGGATCGACTCGATCACGATGGATATGAAGGAGAGGAAACTGACGGTGGTCGGATCCATGGATCCCGTCGACATCGTAAGCAAGCTGAGGAAGCTATGGCACACCGAGATACTAACGGTGGGACCGGCGAAGGAGCCGGAGAAGAAGGAAGAGCCCAAGAAGGAGGAGGCGAAGAAGGAGGAAGCGAAGAAGGAGGAGCCCAAGAAGGAAGAAGCAGCTGCTGCTAAGGAGGACGCTGCGGCGGCGGAGAAGAAGAAGGAGGAGCCCAAGAAAGAGGAAGAGGCCAAGAAGGCCGAGGAGCCCGCGGAGAAGAAGAAGGAAGAGCCGAAGAAGGAAGTGGTGATCAATCCCTACGAGCAGTTCTACTACAACGAGATGGTGAAGGCGTACAGAGCCTACAACCACCAGATTCCGCACATGAACACGCACTACTATGTCCAGAGTGCAGAGGAGAATCCAAATTCCTGCGCTATCATGTAACTAAAGTTGCACTGAAGCAAGCTAGCTAGCAATGGTGAGTGACTCTGTACAAAGTGGTTACTGTTAAATAAGCGGTCTCCGATGTGTAATCATGTCCCTTTTCGTGCAATTGTTACAAAAATTTGTGAGGACGACGACGTAGCTATATATATATTGAAGATGTACTACTCAGTTTTGATCTCAATAAATGGTTTTCTCCAATGTGCGTTTTTGCTGCTCTCTGCGTCGGCTGATCACATTGCTCGGAGACTAGGACCATAGTTTGCAGTATCGGCCGATACCGATCCGATACGGTTGATATCGATACGATTTGGCATGTCCCGATCCGATACCGGCCGATACTCAATACTGACCGATACCGACATTCGGGACAACTTTTCGATCAATTCGGCAAAGAAAATTGAACGAAAAATACCGATCAACCATGGTGTAAAAGCATGGTATGATTATCAAAGCATGGAAAAGAAGAAAACTTATTTATTACATGTAATCCAATCGATAAGGATAACTAGTATTTCTTTCAATTTCAGAACTACTAAAAAACAACACTGAAAATATTTAAAATAATGTCGAAATGTCTAAAATATATTTTCTAATGTGTTAATAATTTATTAATAATTATTTGATTTTCGATACCAAAAAGTTCGATACTCCGATTCGAAGCCGTCGATACCGCCAATACTGTCGGTACCGCCAATTCCGATACTCGTAGGAATGGACCGATACCGATATTACGAACCTTGACTAGGACTTGATGAATATACCCACTATCTGTGCCGTGTCCATGCCACGTACTGGACACGACATGGGCAAGCCAAAACTGTGCTGTGTCTGAGGTCGCCGTGTCTGTCTGTATCATACCGGCCCGTGACATATGCTATTGAGGATGATCCTCCCTACACATTTACGATTGCTACAAGTAGATGTTATCCAATCACCAACATGACGACTACCTACACATTCCAGTTACGTTACGTTGCGTTTCTGTTTGTCATTCTTTGCCTCTAGTACAAACAGTCGTGAGGGGCTCTTACTTTCATAGTAACAATTATGATGATGTCGAGTAGGAAAAAAGAGAAAAAGCACTGACGCTAGGTCAGCAAAGCAACCGGTTGGTGAATAATCACAAATATTTTCAACTTATACTTATGGGCAAGTGGTCATAAAGAAAGTTTGGATGACGTGATTGGTCTGATTGAACAGAGTGGTTTAGGGCCCTCTATTTCAAATGTACGAAAGATGGAACTTTATGCTCAACGTAGCCTATAGTAGTAAGTAAGTAATTATGTTCTTACCGCTTCAGAGTCTAGAGAATATGAAAGAAACTATTCAGTGGGCCGACGTCCATGACAATGGTGTGATCTTATTTTTCTTCAATAACAACATGATATATTACTTTTATAGCATATTTTGTTTATTTTTCTTATGATGTGTCATGTTGTTACTACTGGATGAGAATAAGATCTCTCATCATTGTTATGTGGTGAGACCGGCAGACTTAATAATTTCTTTCAAAGTAGAATAAAATGGCATTAAAGGTGACAGTAATTTTGTTTCTGAATTTCTTTCGTTGTGTGTATTTCAGCTAGACTTTGTGCATTTGGTGTGCGCGCGCGCGAAGGAATGGAGGATTTTGATCGGGACAAGAAAGAAAGTAGAAGCCCCTTTCTTTCCTTCTAAAATGGACATTTCTTTCATTCTAAAATGGACATTGATACGTAAATCGAGATTAAATTGATTCTAGATTAAATTTAGAAATGTTTCTGCATGCGCATGGTCATGCTTGTTTTATGCCATATACCAACTTGTTGTGCGCTCACTGGCGGAGCTTAGTGAGAACTCAGAGGAACTATGGACCCCCAATTTTTTAAATATTTTTTTTATAAAAAAATAAAATTTAGATACCATCACCTTCAAAAATATAATGTGGTTCCTTCAAAATATAATTTATCCTCTAAAAAATATACTTATTCCTCCAAAAATTGAAGTCAAGTTCCGCCACTGCACACAAATATGTTAAAGAAGAGATACAGTTTCCTTTAATTGATATGAATGATAAGTGAAAGTAAAGAAAGTAAAAAATATAGATCTTACCAATTATATCATTAACTAAAAACGATTATTTACCATCTAACTTTATGAATAATTTTTAAATAATACTATTCATATGTGATATAATTGTTAATTAATACAAGCTTGTATTTTTTCTTCCAATTTTTCTCCCACTTTTAGAAGAATTAAATTTTTTAGATTAAAAGAAAAAAAATAATCTCTCCACTGTTCCTTTCCTCAACTTTTTTTCTTCCAAAAAATAATTCATTTCCTCCACTTCTTACTTTTTCAATTTTCTTCCTCTCACTTTTGCCTCCTTCCATTAGTTACTAAGAAATGTACTAAGATTGCATCCTGAGCGCGCCATAATACACGTGCCACATTTCTAAACCATCTACAAGTTTTTTAGCTTATTTTGTTTCCGTAAATTACTTTCTTTTATGTATTCCTTGGAAATATTCATTAGCACCAGTTAGATCAAAAGGTTTAGTTCATGTCTCTACTTTTATAATTAGGCTTGAAAATCGTTCAAAATAGAACCGTCTAAACTATATATAAATACTCCACTAACTTTTTTTTTTAAATGTTAATAATTTAACTAATTAATATTATTTATTTACAACTAAACAATTCTAATTCAAGTGGTTAAGATAAAATATATTTCTTTTAGTTGATTGAATTCGATTCCTAAAAACGACAATATTTATAATAATTTTATATTAATTTTTTTTTAATAATTTTTGTACGCCCGTGTACGTTACTAGTTATGTTTAATGCGAAGGATAAAATGCATTACCTTATCACTGAAGTTGCGACATGAATCGTCAGATGGTAGCTGACCAAACTGTGACAGATCGATGCGTGTTAAATATTACTACAATGACCTTGTACCTTCTCCATCTCTTTCTTATTCTAATAGCATATAATCGAGAGCGTTACGTATGAACCCTTTCTAATCGTTTCCGAACCAACCATAACCTTCTCATATCATTCTCTGCGTACCAAACTTTGCTATGTTATAAATAATTGTGTCGTGCATATATGTATCATCTGTGACATATGCAAGACTAACACCACTCGTATTTAAATGGGGGCTCACTGTGCAGTTAGTTTCGGTATAACATTGATACAACTGGTTATAAAATTGGGAGTACAACACTAAGCTGTGTCTATTAGATGGATTGTGACACAAAATCCTTTTCTCTAAGTGACGGTTAGGTCAAAGAATTCTTTCACTAATGCGTTATCGCTGATGCAGAATCTTGCAACCTGACCACATGATTTGCTTTAGGTGATCCCCACATTCATGCTAGATAAGTTACATGGCATTTCAAAAAAAAAAAAAAATGGAAGGTTGTAGAGGATAAGGATGATTCTAGCACTAGGTAAGCGACTGGTATAGGAAGGATCTTCGTCCCTAGTTAACAACATTTCGGCAGGACTCATAGTAGATAATGAAAAAAGTTCAGCTTTACCGTAAAACTTTTCTTTCCACACTAATTAAAATCGTTCATAGAAGTAGATAGAGACAACTAGGTAATTATGAGAGCTATCATTTAGTCTTTCTAAATAGTCTTACATGCATGTATAAAATAATATATAATAAATTTAATATAATTAAGACGACCGTGTTTTAGTCTTTCTAAGTAATATTAATAAATATTAAAATAATTATAATAGACTTTTTTAGTGTTTTTAATAATAATCTATAAAATACGTGCTTTAATAATAATCTATAAAATACATGCAAAGCATGTACATATATACTAGGATCAAGTAACGGAAAATCTGTGATCATACTTTATGGGAATTCACAAATTGGTCGTTACTGGATGAGACAAACCTCAGGCTGAATTGACAGTTTTAACTGTGGATTTGATTCATACACTAACTATTTTATTATCGATCCAATTAATTTACATCTCGTGTTAATCTAGTGCCTGAATACTTTAATGGTATAATATATAATGATACATATATGACACTAGTCAGAACTCATCAATCCTTATACCTGAACATCAGGACGGATTGGAAAATCCAATCCTTGCAGTGCAGGAATGTTATCTAAATCTTCCCTGGAGAATAGTGGGAGAAACCACAACAGCTTCTTTGTTCCAAAAACCTGTTTTAAAATGCAAGAATGAGAAGAAACATAACATAAATAATGTGTCTGGAAGTAACATGAGTTAAGCCAAACAATCTCACCTGTTGAAAATTCTCCTTTTTTCCTAGATCATATTTCCAGACAGCCCCCTTCTTCTTCTCATGAACCTGAAATGCGAATTATTCGGTCACGTGTGAACTCTGAGATGTTTCCAATGTTCACAAGCTGGTAACTATGGTGATGTGCTCTTCTTGAGAAGAAAATTTTAAAATGAGGAAAGCATGGTAGCATTATAATCGACAATGATATATATTATTGTGATACCAATCCGAAGAACCAAAAGAATATACATACCTCTATTGTACTAGTATTGCTCAATAGAAGGGATGTGTGCATGACCACAAAACAGAGAAGGCTCAGTGCAAAAGCCAGATTGAGAACTGAAAAAGAACAAAAAGTTCAAGAGTATGTTTACACATTAAAGAAGTGTGATATTAATCATACTACACCTTAAAAAGTAATAAGGTTGTTATTAGAAAGTACTTACTAAATGCTAGGAATGTAACGGCAAGAGAGCCAGCTGAGTCGGAATGATTCTTGGCATCTCCAAAGAATTTGATAAAATGGGGAAGCAATGCAAGAGTGTCCAACACTGTCGCAAGAAAAGTATATAGCTGGGCAACAAAAACAAATTTGGTCTCAACAATTAGGTTTACATTTACATAAGAAATAATGTTCAAAGAGACGAGTCTGAAATGATAAAGAAAAAGGGATGCAAAAAACATAAGTGGACTTAAAATTCAGTAAAATGGTGTAACACCACTTTCTAAACTTCACTATTATTCCATAGATGTATACTACAATGCAACTAAACACCTACCTTAATTAAATATTGAAAATGTAGCTGTGCTAAGTTGTCTTTCATACTGACCAACTTTTAGTGAAAACTTATATTGCTTTTTTCTTCTGAATTTGATCTTAAAATTGATCGATTATTGTTACAATGAATTGAAAGAAAACAAACAATGCATCGACAATCATGGCTTACACAAACAACATATTATAAGGTCGACAAATTGAAGAGTTTGGAGTCTACCAGAAAAAGAAGAAAATACTTGTAGTTGCGTGCTCCAACACAATTGACAACCCATACACAATGATGGTCCATCTTAAGCACACATCTTTGGCCTACAAGGTCAAGGATAGATTGAACAATTAAAAATCTGCTGAAATCGTAGAAAACATAAAAATTTAGCACACATCTTTGGCTACAAGGTCAAGGATAGATTGAACAATTAAAAATCTGCTGAAATCGTAGAAAACATGAAAATTTAGCAAACACCCCCAAACTAATTTTATTTACATGCCCCTCTGTGTTGAGTAACCAATCTACAATATGCATGGGATCCTCTTACATATAATGACTTACTATTTTCTCTATTAAACAATTTTCTGCAGATCATCCTAGCAACAAATATGGATGAAAGCCAAACACTTCGTTAGAAAGATTAAGACTTCCCCATCTAAAAGAGAACATCTGCTTTACCAGGTTAAGGGGCAATAGCAGTTCCTAATTGTCTTGCACAAACCCTTCACTGGACCTTTCCAAATATTGGTAAAAGCACTCTTATGTTGACCATATATTGCTTCTCTCTCTCCTCTCACCAAAAGCGACAGTTTGAAAGACTTAATTCATTGACTATAGAGGGTCAGAATCCACACAAAGCACATAACAAATGAAAGCAAAATTATGGGAGGAGAGATGATCCAACCAGCTCACCTAAGGTAAGAAATGTGATGAGGACATCATTATTGTTTAGCATTTGAATTTCGAATCCAGATTTCATTTTTATTTTATTCTGTTTTTTCATTTTTACCTAGTCTTTAGGAGAGGGTTGTTTGATTGTTTAGTAGTTGTTACTTGCCTGTTCCTTAGGAATTGGTTACTTTGTTAGTTGTTTGTTTGGATGGGTCTATTTATACGCTTTTTTTGTCAAGATGAATGAATGAAATGAAACCTTACTATTGATGAGCTCCACTTTCCTCATGGCTGCGATGGCTTAATATCTTCTCTCATATGACCCTCCCACCCTTGCCACTCTCCTCCGGACAGCAAAAAGCAACAACAGAAAACACCAGGAAGAAATAGAAAGCAATAGCATAAAGCAGCAGAAGTAGAAGCAGTCAAAAGCAGAAGCAGAAGCAGAAGCATAAAGTAGAAGTTGAAGCAGCAGCCCCACATTCCTTCCGGTAACCATTCGACATTTCGATTCTAGTCTTCTTCTCTATTTTAAATCAAGTAATTAAGATTACTACATCAATATCTAATACGCTATTAATAGGCTGTTGATCCACAAATAACTCGAGTGCTTCTAAAAAATGGAACTTGTTGTTATTAATCTACGTATTAAATAGAGAACTATCCTGATTTAATGGTAACTTGATTCAATTTCCTACAAAATCTACGCCAGTTCAGCAGCAGAGGCAGACGCAGCCAGTTCTTCCCTGTGGGTATTGCCAGAAGAAAGGACACACTTGGCAGGTTTGCAGGAAACGCCTTGGACATTGCCTGATTTGTGGATCAGCTGAGCATCAGGCTAGGGAGTGTCATGTAGCACTTCTTCGTCCCGTCGGAGGCCCTACTACCGCACCGAGGGGACAGTCAGGATTTCAGTCACGAGGACAACCTCTTCCCACACAGCAGCAGAATTTGCACAGCACCAGCAGCAGAAGGGTGCAGCACCTCAGGGGAGAGCTTTTGCCATGACTATAGAGCCAGAGGCGACCACTGATGTCATCACATGTTCCATCTTACTTTACTCACATCCTGTTATTGCATTATTTGGTTCCGTGCATCCCACTGTTTTGTATCCTTAGAATTCATGCTTAGACATTGGGTTCACGAAGAAGGCCTGCAAAATCATGATCGGTGGAGGAATAGTCCCAGTTATAGATGCTTGTGAATGCCCAATCATTATAGTCGGTAGAGAGTTCAAGGCACAGCTCCTCATAATGCCACTTCCGGGATTCGATGTAGCCCTCAGGATGGATTGGTTGAGCATTTTGCGGTGATAGATTGCATCAAGGAAGTATAAGATTCAGCTCGTCAGGAGAGCCAGAGTTCGAACTTCCTAAAGCAGAGAAATGAAGACTTAAGAAAATCAACTGCAATGCTATGATTGAAGAGAAGGAACCCCCCCCCCCCCCTCATCCCATTATTTCAGAATTCCTTGACGTCTTTCCAGACGAACTATCCAGAATTCCACCCGATCGAGACATAAGAGTTCTCCATTGACTTGGTCCCAGGAGCTGCTCCTATCTCACAAAACTGCTATAGGATCAACCATAAGAAAGTAAAGGAGATGAAGGAGCAGATTAATGAACTCGTAGAGAAACTGCTATAGGATCAACCATAAGGAAGCAAAGGAGATGAAGAAGCAGATTAATGAACTCGTAGAGAAGGGCTTCATCAGATCTAGCGCATCACCTTGGGGAGCACCAGTCCTCTTTGAGCCCAAGAAGGACGGGACAGTCAGAATGTGCATTGACTATCGGGCCCTGAACAATATCACCATCAAGAATAAGTATCCCCTGTCCCGCATAGACGAACTTTTTGATCAGTTGAGTGGAGCAAAGTATTCTCCAAGATAGATTTGAGGTCGGGTTATCACCAAGTAAAAGTCAGAGAGCAAGACATTCCGAAGACGGCCTTCAACACCAGATATGGACAGTACGAGTTCCTAGTAACGCCTTTCGGACTTACTAACATCCCAGCAGTATTCCTGAATCTCATGAACAAGGTCTTCCATCAGTATTTAGACAAATTTGTAGTGGTCTTCATTGATGACATCTTAATCTACTCAAAGACCCTGGAAGAACATGAAGACCATCTGAGGATAATTTTGGAAATCTTAAGAAAGGAGAAACTACACGAAAAACTCTCTGTGTGAGTTTTTCCTAGACAAAGTAGAATTTCTGGGACATGTAACAGAAAATGGCATAACAGTAGACCCGAAGAAGATTGCAGCTGTTGAATCATGGACTACTCCGAGTTCAGTAGCTGAAGTCAGGAATTTCTTGGAACTGGCAGGCTGCTATCATAAATTTGTTAAAGATTTTGCCAAAATTGCATAACCTATGACCAAGCTTACAAGGAAGAATGAAGAGTTTGTATGGACCGAGGCATGCCAGTCAGCTTTTGAAGAACTCAAGAGAACGTTAACCATCGCACCTATTTTGGCCTTACCATCCGGATTAGGAGGATTCGCCATCTATAGTGATGCATCTGGTAAAGACTTATGGTGTGTACTTGAGCAGAACAAGATGGTTATAGATTTTGCTTCTAAGCAATTAAGGTCCCACGAGAAGAATTATCCTACACATGACATGGAGCTCGCAGAGTCATCTTTGCCTTAAAGTTTTGGAAGCACCATCTCTATGGAGAAAGGGTTGAGATGGGTTGAGATTTTTACAGATCACAAGAGCCTCAAATATGTCTTTACTCAGAAGGAGTTAAATATGAGACAGCGAAGGTGGTTGGAGTTAATGAAGGACTTCGATATCACTCTTCAGTACCATCCGGGAAAGACTAATGTTGTAGCAGACGCACTTAGTCGATACCCGATGGCGATGTACTTGATAATGAATAGGTATGTTCTGAAGGATTTGGAGAGTTTGGGAATAGAAGTTGTCATCCCAGGAATAGAGCAACAGTTAATGAACTTGCAAGTCCAATCCAATCTCATGGAGAAAATCAAGGAGACTCAGTTTCAAGACGAGTCTCCGCTGTATCAAGGTACAGGTGCAAGCAGAATTAGTTGAAGAGTTCAGCATTGCAGAAGATGGAACACTCAGACATGGCACTAGACTTTGTGTACCAATTGGAAATGGAGAGAAAATCATGCAGGAAGTCCATCAATCTCAGTATTCCATGCATCCAGGAGCTACAAAGATATACAAAGACCTAAGGAAATGTGTTTGGTGGTATGGGATGAAGAGAGACGTAGCTATATTCGTCTCCAGATGCTTAGTGTGCCAGCAAGTGTAGGCGGAACGTCAGAGCCCCGTAGGACTATTACAACCTTTGCCCATTCCAGAATGGAAGTGAGAACACATTACCATGGACTTCATCTCGGAATTACCGCGATCACCTGGGGGAAAAGATGCTATATGTGTGATTGTAGACCGGTTGACCAAATTTGCGCATTTCATACCTTTCAAGGTAGGCCTGTCAACCGAGAAGTTAGCAGAGTTATACATGAAACAAATAGTGAGAATCCATAGGGTACCCGTCAGTATTGTATCAGACAGAGATAATAGATTCACATCACATTTCTGGAGGAGCTTGCAAGAGAGTTTAGGGACTCAGTTGAAGTTCAGCACGACATACCATCCTCAGACCGACGGTCAGTCTGAGAGGATTATCCATACTTTAGAGGATATGCTGAGAACTTGTGCCTTAGACTTTGGAGGACCTTGGAAAGACCATTTGCACCTGGTAGAATTTGCTTACAATAACAATTACCAGGTCAACATAGAGATGACCCCATTTGAGGCCTTATATGGCAAACGATGTCCTACCCCTTTGTCATGGTACGATGTAGGGGAGCGAGCATTACTCAGCCTGGAGATGGTAGTAGATGCAGCAGATAAAGTCAGGCAGATCAGGGAACGCCTCAGAGTTGCCCAGGACAAACATAAGCATTGTGCAGACAATAACATAAGGCCTCTAGAGTTCGCAGCAGGAGACTTGGTATTTTGAAGATTTCTCCAACCAGAGGTACTATCAGGTTCGGGCGAGGTGGGAAGCTCAGCCCGAGATATATTGGACCCTTCGAGGTATTGGCCAGAGTTGGCACAGTCGCTTATAGACTTGCATTACCGTCCCACTTAGAGGGAGTACACAATGTATTCCATGTCTCCCAGCTTCGGAAGTATATTGTTGATCCTAGTCACATACTGGATCACTCAGAGCTCGAAGTAGGCCCTAGTCTTACATATTCAGAGTAGCCAGTGGAAATATTGAATCAAAGGGAGAAGAAGCTGCGCAACCAGACCATCCTCCTTGTTCGAGTTGCTTGGAAACACCATTCTCCAGGAGAATCCACATGAGAACGGGAAGAGATAAGGGAGAAGTATCCCTACCTGTTCTAGACGATGTAATTTTCCTTCTTGTCATTCCCTGAAATTTCAAGGATGAAATTCTTCAAGGTGGAGAGATTTGTAACTCCTTTCCCATTTTCCAATAAATAGAATTTCTCAAAAAAATTCTAGTCAAATACTAGCAATTGTTAAATAAGTTATAATTAAAACAAACCAAACCAAACCAAGACAATGAGCCAACCCAAACATTAGACTAATCCATCAGCCCATAAATTAAACCAACTCCTACATGACAGTTAGCCCATAGGCCCAAACCGCCAAACCCATTAGCCGGATCCGCTAGACTCAACTAGTCACCACAGCTAAAATCAAAACCAAAAGCTGATTAGACTCATTGGCCCCAGCGACCAGGCTTACCCAGGTTCGGGTACCTCACCCTTCACTTAAACTCGACCCAAAGTCATCCCAATATACAGATCTGATTTCCTCTTCTTCTCAGAGTAACCGACCGCTCGCCTCACCCCTTCGACGACGACCACGAGCTTCTCGATCGTTTCCGAAACTTCATTACACGTCACCGATCCACGACCTCCCTGCCAACCAACTCCACCGCTTCATCTCCTTCGTTCATTAGCACCGACATCACCTCCGCCCATCACCGCCGTTTGCTCGTAACCGCCCACCCCTCGTCGCCCAACCTCGCCGCCTATAAATAAGACCCCGACCTCTTTCTTTTCCTGCATCAAATTCGACGACGAAGCCCTGCCTCGTTCATCCCTCACCCCTCTTCTTCTACCTCCTCGTTTCAAGAATCCGTTAGTCGCCTAACCGACGACGAAGCTCTATCGAACTCGTCTATGGCGGACGGACCTCTCCATTGGTAACGACCACCCCGTGTTCGATCTGGTGAGTTCCATCGTTCCTCCTTTATCCTTCATTTGATCCCCTTTTGAATCAGTCGCTCTGTTACTGATCTAAGATTCGCAATTTAGGAGATCGGATCCATTCGATCGATCATGACAAGCTCGAATGTGATCGGGATGATGCGGAGATTGTCTTCTTCAGAGAATTGGCTCAACAACGAGATCTGATTGTCGATGAGTAGATCAGCAAATTGATCGACCGATCGACAGTTCGAAACAACTCCCAGTAGGTGAATTACTTCAACCTAGTGCTTTGATCCTTTAGAGTTTGAATTATTTTCTTGAACTTTTGTCATGGTAAATAGTAGGAGAAACCTTTCTGATTTCTCTCCTTGTTCTGCTCGACAATTGATTGTTGAATTGCCTCTAAAGACGTATAGGACGAGCCTGGACACAAGAACATCCGTGTCCGATGCAAACTGAACTCACGGCTTCGCTCGCAGGGCTAAGGACCGACTCTGTACAGGTACATCTCTTTGTTTCCGACTCCACCCTCTCGAATTAGTTTATTGATATAAGTAGGATATAGAGGGGATTACTCCCTGTTATTCCAAGTAATGGAGGAAACTTCTTTTTATAGATTTGTGGGGGTTAATAGGATTGTTTTAATCTGAGCTAGGAGTAAGGTTAGGAACAACTTGGTTGTTCACCATTAACTCTGTAGAAGAAATTATTTGGTAGTGAGGCAAGCATTGCAACGGTCATATTTGGTACTACAACAGAAATTTAAAATGTGCACTAGAATTTAGTGGACGGGTAAGGCACAAGATTATGGGTGCAGGTCCAAGTTAAATTAGAGCACTGTGATCTCCCGGTTTTAATTTAAACCAAAGTTCTCAAGTCTACAGTTTGACCGAGTCAACACAAGTCAAGAATGGTGCCCTAAGGCTGACCACTAAATGGATGAATAGTTATAAGTAAATAAATGGGTAAGGTTGAGTGATTAGGGAAGAGAAACGCTAATAGGAATATGCTGGTAGAGTAAGTAAAATGGGTGAAAAACTTAATTGGGATTTTTTATTCTAGGAGATATTTTGGAAGACTAACATATGAACTTTTGCTAGGAGGGACTCTTTCCACACCATCACCATTGCAAGTATCAAGGCAAGTACATGCTATTTTACTTTTCTAGGCGATCCATGCATGTTTTATTATTTATTGCACATCTTCACGTGTCTTGTTGTGTCGGGAAGGGGGAACACTAGAATGGCATGTGGTTTTCCTAGCCTTGGACAAATACGTGAATGATAGCACTGTCATTAGACGTACCTGATGTCCATTTACGTGTGTGCGTGACTCATAGTATATTATTCATGATATACCTGATTCCTGATTTAGCCCCTACATGCTTGATAGTGTTCCATGTACACGTTCCATACGTAGCTAGAGCATGTAGACAATTATTCTTATTTTTTTATTACTTGTCATGTTCATCTATATTGTATTATATTATTTTCTTGCATCATATTGTATAACATTGCGAGATATGTATGTTATTTTGCTCCTTCCTAACTGGATAACCGTGACAGGTGATGACGACATAGATGACGACATAGAATATCCCACTTTCTATGGTCTCCAGGATGAGACCATATGTGTCACACCCGTTTCCAGATTTGATATTTCTTGAATTTCCATAATTTAATTTTTTCTGATAATGTATTTCTGTTGTATTTGCATGATACTTCTTGTCATTTATTTTTATTTTCTGTTGTCGGGAGAGACTACCCAAACCAGTAGAATACCCATTGGCATTGTCATAGACCCGGTTTAGGACCAGTTTCATTTAACTCGGATTTTTTCATATATGTGATTAATTAAAAATGTGTTTGATGGAAAATTTTCTCCTTGATATACTCTTTTATTTTATTTTTGGGAGTTTTGGGTTTTGGTGAATAGTTTGGAGTAGATCCGAGTTTCAAGTTAGGGTTTTCATGGGTTCCATGAGTTTTTATTGGTTTTGATCTATTAAAATTTGTTGTGGAGAATTAAATTTTATTCGATTTTGACCTTTGAAATGTTTAATTTGGAGTTAAAATAAAAATTTTATGGCCACAATAATTTTTGGGTTTTTCCTTTTTCTCGGACCTGATGAGTTGGGGACGATGAATTCTTTGCGTCGAGCATTCTATGCGTCGAACATTCTATACGTCGAGCAGTCTATGAGGCAAATTGTCCGTGAGGCAAAATTGTCTATGAGCCAAGTTGTCTATGCGTCGAGCAGTCAATGCGGTAGCTTTTTCATGCGTCGAACATTTTATGCGTCGAGCAGTCCATGAGGCAGCTTCTTCATGCGCGCCCAAGTGCCTTATGCGTTATTTTGCTATTTTGCTCTAGTTTGAGTTTTCATTTGGATTGTGTAATTTATGTGTTGACCCTGGTGCTTGCAAGTATAAATGACATAGGTGATACTATGTGCTAGACTTGACCATGCACATGGCATGATTATATGTTGGACTCGATGAGTAGCCATTATTATTAGATTCAGTACCTGCCAAGTGAACTCAGATTAGTATATTATTTTACTCTTTTCCGTCGGATGGAGCGAGGGGTGTAGTTTTACTCGGAAGATGGTCTGCGACCACGGTCCTTGTTTGGTTTAAGGGTCGTAGATATGCTTCAGAGTGGTTCATGCAATTCTCCTTTTGCTCGTTCGGCATATTAACATGTGATTCACGATACCTTGGTTTGTTTGTGTATGTTAATCTATTGCATTTGGCATCAGACAATCGAATGTGAGTATTGTCCAATGTATCGCGTGTCGCGGATACGATAAGTTCGCCAGTGATAACTCGTGAATAGCTCGTACTCGTAACTCGTCATTCTAGGAAGTTCTCGAGTGTCCACGACTCGAGAACTTGAAATAATGATTAAACGAGATAAAATTTGACTAGATCATCGGAAGAAAAGAATATTGCGCTACCGGCTACCCCGATCCCCAAAGGCCCCATGAGGCATGTGACAACCCTGCTAGGCAAGGTCTCCATGACCTACCAAGTTTATGCGTGTTGCGGCACTTATAAGACAAGTTTATGTACAAGTTTATGTTTACAAGGCAAGTTTATGCACAAGTTTATGTTTACAAGGTGCATACAAGTTTATAATTCAAAACAAGTTTATATACAAATTTATGCCATTAGACAATTTGTGATTTTCTGACAAGTTTATGTTTATGACAATTTCAAGTTATGCTGTTGTGATGTGCATTAAATCTTCTTGACAAGTGAACCCTTGGCCGTCCGGGTTGACTGCATTGCCGGTGGTAGCAATATTCTTAACAATGCATTCTTTTAATAATTAAGGATTGTGATAACCCTAGTTAGTTAATTGTAGTAAGCCGTAGCTATGTTTGGTCGTGCAATAAATGTTTGTCTATTCGTCAAGCTCACCATTTTATTTTCATTCTTTCGACGCGTGGTTAGAGTGCAAAGTTCTACTCGAGTGAAGGTTTGCAACTTCGGTCCTTGTTTGGTTTAAGGGTTGTGGTCCTGATCCAGAGTGGTTCCTATGGCCTCTTGCCGCTCATCGCTTTATCTTGCTGTCGTTACTTTATTCTTGAGACAGGTACATTGGTACCGTACAAGTCTCGACTCGCATTTATTATTGTCTTTTTTGTGCATGATATTGTGGTAGATTTTGTCCATCACTTTGAGCACCTTTGTGGTACTTGTTGCTTGGGATTTTGACCCCGCTAGTTTTGTTTGGCCAGATTTACCCGAGGAGAACCAGGATCCCCCGTATTTCCAGCAAGATGGCTCGCACTCGTAGAATTGTGGCTGAAGCTCGCGAGTGGGTTTCCTTCTTCCACCCCTCGTTTTGATTACTTCATTTGGGGTGATTAGCAAGCGCCAGTGTTAGCCCTTTTATTTCTTAAATACTCTGACTTCGGTCAACATGATGTATATATTAGACCATGGCTAGCATATTTATTCATGTATAATTATACTCTGCTAGTGTAGCATTTTGTATTCACTAGCTTCATGGTCATATGTGATGTGTAATTTGGGATATCTTTTTACTTTCATGTATGATATACTCTTGTATTGTTGTTGATGGATTAAGATACTAGGAATTGTCGGCCTTAGGACTGACGTCATAGCATGCTAGAGTCTTAACCCATTTGTCTTCTTGACAGCCGTGACCGTCGTACAACGTTTTCATACCTTGTACGGAGTAGCTAGCCATGTTCGTTCTCATAATTACCCAGAATTCTGAGAGCGGAATGTGACAATAGGTTATGCTAGTTTGGAGATTACCCCGGACATAGAAGACCTTGTTCCAGAGACTTAGATTGTTGCCTAGTTTCGTTTCCATTAGATTGCTTTGTATTGTATCGTGTTGTGATGATTGTCGTCTTTACATTCACCGAATTTGTTTCCGTACATCCTTGTAAAAGACATGTAATAAAAGTAATAGTGGATTGTGGTGATTGTTCATGGAAAAAAAGTGACTAGAAAGCTGTGATGAATAATTGTATATTATATTCGGATGAAATTAAGGTACAGACAGCTGTCTACCGCTGTCAACGACAGCGTAGGCTGGACATGCCCGGCCTGTACCCGATTATTCGGGAGCGGGGTATGACAGTTAACACTATTGCATCTAAAATGGTAGCCAAGACTGGTCTTAAGACTGAACCTCACCCTAACCCGTATACGGTTAGATGGCTAGATGAGTCATCTATCAACATTAATGAGAGATCTTGTTCCCATAGAGTTTGCTATTTACAAGGACAAGGTATTGTGCGATGTACTTAAGATGGACGTGGGACATCATTTTAGAAAGACCTTGGTTGTTCGATTCAGACATTACTCTCTATGTACGTTCAAACTCTTGCACATTCATGTATAAGGATAAGAAGATTAGGCTCAATCATGTGCAACTAAAGCCTAATCCAAATATTAAAGAGTGGAATCTCCGACAAGAAGAAAGGGCTTGCCCTTATAGGTCCTAAAGAAATGGAAGATGAGATTGCAAAAGGGACTACCGTAGTTGCCTTGGTTGCTAGGGAAGTCAAAGAGGACTCCCAAGAGCAAGTCTCAACTGAAACAATTTCCATCCTTGAAGAGCATAAGGATATTTTCTCTGAGGATCTCCCGAACTGTTTACCACCGATGCATGACATTCAACACGCTATTGATCTTCTCCCGGGAGCAATCGTACATAATATGCCACATTATTGACTGAATCTTACTGATGTGGCTAATAGGAGTTTAGGAAATCTTCTACGTTGTTTGGATGAAAAAAATATCAGGAAATGTGTTATCAAATTACCTAAGGCAAAGTTTGCATATAATTGTTCAGTTAATAATAGGTCTACATGCATGAGTCCAATTTCGGTCGTACATGGTTTCAAACCTAGTTGCCCTCCCATGTCTCAGCATTCTAGGGTCTCTGATTCTGCATTTGCATTTGCCAAACATGTTCATGATTTGCATAAAAAAATTACAAAAAATTTGAATTAAATAATGCTTCCATATAAGTCTTTTGCTGATAAATACAGAAAAATTCTTGAATTCCAAATTATTGATTGTGTTATTGAATACGGAAAGCAAAAGGCAGCAATAGAAGCAGCATTAGAAGCAGAAGCAGTCAAAAGGAAAAGCAGAAAGCAGAATCAGTCAAAAGCAGAAGCTGAAGCAGAAGCGGAGGCATAAACAAAACCAAAAAGAAGCAGTTGAAGCCCCCTTCCTTCCGGTAACCAGTCGACATTTCGATTGTAGTCTCCTCCATTTTAAATCAAGTCAGGAAGTAGAAAACGGAAAACAGAAGCAGTCAGAAGCAGAAGCAAGAAGCAGGAAACTTGAAGTAGGAAGCAAACACATAAGCATAAGCATAAAGCTGAAGCTGAAGCCCCCTTCCTTTCGGTAACCTTTCGACATTTCGATTCTAGTCTCCTTCTCCATTTTAAATCAAGTCAGGACGTAGGAAGCAGGAAACAGAAGCAGTCAGAAGTAGAAGCAAGAAGCTGAAGGTGAAACCCTCTCCTTCTGATAACCATTCGACATTTTGATTATAGTTTCCTTCTCCATTTTAAATCAAGTAATTAAGATAACTGCATCTATATCTAATACGCTATCAATAGGCTGCTGATCCACAAATAACTTGAGTGCTTCTAAAAAAATGGAACTTGTTGTTATTAACCTACATATTAAATAGAGAACTATCCTGATTTAGTGGTAACTTGATTATATTTCTACAAAATCTAAGGTTTGCATAATAGCTTATGATCTCTTGCTTTATATAATTATTAATTTTGTAACATAGAAATTATTTGGTAATTAACAAAGAGTTAAATGAAACTCATTTTAATTCAATTTAATTTGCTAATTTTAAGCCTCGCATCCATTCCGCATCAAAATGTGTTCGGTATGGGTCCCAATGTATAAGACCCGACTCCACACCACCACAATAGGAATACTTTTTGAGTCCATGCTCAGCAGCAATGCACCATGCTTTTCAAGTGCAGCATCAATTTATAGATCTCCGGTGAGATAACTATAAATTATCTTTTTGACCCTTTCTCAGAAATGTAAAAGTAAAATGATGGGATAAACATTGACAAAAATGAGCAGCAAAAATCTCAGTGGTTTTATTCTAATTGGATAAATATACCAAGCTCTTAAAAAATGGTCAAGGATGATGTATAGAGTTGGTGATCCTTTTGGACCTTGTAATTTCATTGAGAGCATTCATGAAATTTGGTTGCTTCATCGTTTAGGATATCCTGGATGAGTACTTACCCTTTGTCTGGAAAAGATGATGAATAGAGTTGGTCATTTTAGAATGTCATTTGAACAGATTTTTCTGGAACTTCACTAGAAAATAAGTACGAGCCAAGAACCTATCGTTATGACTGTATGATTCAAACTTTAGATATACTCAATTTTTAATTAATCTGAAACTTACCAAGTGTAGAGACCAAATAAGACAGAAACTGAACCGAACATGTAAGCGCCATAGTGTCCTACTAGTATCTTTACCATCAACTCATTTGTATACAACTTCCTTAATATAGTTTTCAACAGTATGGTAAAATAAACAGAATTCAACATAAGAAAGCAGGTAACAAGATACACAGGCCATACCCTACAATGCCAAGATACCTTATTGTATCCAAAAATTCCAAAACCAATGAACCTACTAGCTTAATTTTCTCATGCTAAACTAGAAAAAAAAAACCTTACACGCTTGTACATTGAACACCCTACAAATTAGAGAACTTGGTTGCTTGCTGCAAGAGAACTGATTCGACAACTTGAATTGAATATATTTGCGATTTAAGTTAGGAACTCCATCCGTTCATTCATGGGGTGTGTAAAGCTCAACATCCTAGACAAAGTAAACTAAGGCAGGGTTCGGGATTGCCGCTGCTTTTCAAAAGCAGCAGTTAGAAAGCGGCAGCAGAAGCAGCTTTTGAGAGCAGCCTCCCACATGCTTCCAAACCTGTCAGAAATTGAACTAGCTTTTCAATATTTTTTTGATACGGCGCTGTTACCAAACACCTTTTGGGACTGCTTTTCAAAAAAAAAAAAAAAAAAGAAGCAGCCGCCGCCGCCATGATAAGCAATTGAAACCCAGCCAAAATGTTACCATTTCATCATACCAGCAAGATAATTAAGTATATAGTTTGAAAAGGATAAATTGCAGGAAACCCCTCCTGGAGTGTGTTCACTTAACCTCTCTACACTCATCTCACCCTTGACTCTGCCGGCAATAATTTTGGTTTTGTTACCTAGGTAACACGAAGATAGTAAAATAAACTAGAAGGCTTATAAAGGGATGGGAAAGACAGAGAAAGAGAACATTAAGAACTTTTGAAAAGCTAGTTCAACTTAGGCCCTGATACCATGTAGAAGTTCTAAATTTTTATGAGAGGAAGAAAGAGAGTTCAGGAGAAAGATTTTCTTCCTTCTGCATGAGAGAGCTAACATAGTTTATCCATTTGTATACACAGCCAGCAATTGATCATTATTAAAAGAGAACCAATTGGCTAAACCATAATTGTCAAATGCGTGCCTAGGTGAAAAGCTCAGCACCAAGCTATGTTATATTAAGCGTGAGGCGAGGCGAGACGAGGCGATGAAGTTGGGGCCTCGCTTAAGCGCGCTTAAGCGTCGCCTAAGCGCTTAGTTAGCGCTTCACCCATTTTTACCTACCTACATGTAAAATATTCTATATACACATAAATTTTAATGTATTTTCCATACAATCCTATTAGTATATGCATGAATAACAATACCAATTATCAATCAAGCAAAGACAATATAAATACTATAATCAAAATATAAAGTCATCAAAATACCATGGTCAAGCGATTTTTTTTTCGCTTTTTTAAAGATTGGCGCTTTTTCCAGTGCCAAGCGGTAGGCGAGGCGTTGTTAAGCGCCGCCTAAGCGTGCCTAAGAGCGGGTCCATTTTTTGGACGAGATTTTCCTAAGCGAGGCGCCTAGGTCTCCAAAACCGCTTAAGCGCCGCTTAAGTGCGTTTTTTAAAACATAGGCACCAAGAGAACTTGCGCTTGCTTCAGCTAGGTGTACGCTTGCTTTTGTTGCAAACTTGTGTGATCTTATACGGGAGATCCAATAATATCATCGACCTATTTTGCATTTCAAGCACTGCTGAAGCTTCCTTATCTTGTTATGAACAAGTTTGACCTAGAATATAGCAACATATACAATTTTGAGGCAAGTGACCTCTATTTTTCTTTATACTTGTGCCTTGCTTTGCTTAGGTGAGCCCCTCGCTTTTGTGCTTTGCGCCTAGGCCCCAAAGTACCTTGGCGCCTAAGTGCACTTGTCGCCTTTGATAACTATGGGCCAAACACCCTGACAAAGAGCTGTCAACTAGTCGAAGTGAAGACAATATTATTCTTCAATAGCCAAGTTACTGTGTGTTGAAATCAACTCCATGGACAACGTACTAATATTTCAAACAAGCCATGTTACTATGTTTTGACATATAGATTTGACGGATTGGGAACTAGTCTACTATATGTGGCAAATGGCATAACTTCCCATCAAAAGCAATGCAAAGCTACTTGCAATGCCTCTTTACAAAAATTCTGGATGAAAGCATAATGGCTCAAATACAAGTAATACACAGATAACTTTACTTACATATAGAACAGTGATGACAGCGTGGAGGTTTGCCATTTTGACAGCGAGTGCAATAGGGAACATCTCTCCTTTCCAGCCCTTCTGGGGAAGACCTTGCAGAGGCCCTGGTTTCAGGGGCAATATTACCAGTCAATGTCATGGAGTTTGCTATTTCCAATCTCTCTTCAAAATTAGGTCTCCAATTTACAGGAACAGAACCAGGGTCATGAGAAACTACCATAAAATAACTCCATGCCGACAAAACAAGCTGCAAGAGAAAGCTATATGTCGATGAAAAGGGATTGGAAAAGAGAGTCGGACATAAATACTAACAACAATAAGCTTCATGTGTTTTCATAATCACATCAAAATATATACTTAAGCTGAAACTGATCAAGATGGTTACAATTGAACACAACAAAATCAGCAGGGAAGCATGGTAGAAACAAGAATCCAGATTTCCTAAAGTGGCGCTTGCTACAAGTATTCTCTGGCATAAATAAAAACAACAACAACAAAGCATTTATCCCAAATTTCTGAGATCGGATGTTTGAATTTATCTTCTTCCGTTTGAATCTGTTAAGGGAGGCCATGTCCTTTGTAAGAGTATAATGCTAACAAGATCCATATCATTCTTTAACACTTCAAACTATGTTCGACTAGACCTTAACTCTATACCTCTAGTCCTAGCGGCCCCATTAACTACTATATTATAGCTCCTCCTTACAGGAGGATCTATTGGTCAGTTTCGCACATGTCCAGATCACCTAAGTTGTTTTTTTCTCGTCTTGTACTCAATTGACATTGCCTCTAATTTTTCATGGATACAGTCATTTCTTATCACATCCTTTAATGTATTGTTACTCATTCATCTTAACATTCTCCTTTAAACTTTCTAGACATGTTTCATTGCCTAACACTTTGATCCATAAAGTATGGCGGGTCTTACAACAGTCTTCTAGAAAAAAAAATTCAATTTCAGAGGCATCTTACGATTACAAAGTACTCCAAAAGCACTCCTCCGTTCAACAATCATGTTTTAATCCTATGCATAACATCCATCTCAATGTTTATATTACAATGAATGAGTCAAAAATACCAAAAGTTATCACTCTTAGGTTGTGTTACGCGAAATGCTATATAAACAAGAATTTTATATTCTCGAAAATCAAATCCTCTGGAATTAAATTTGGAAAATTATATTCCCATGTTTGGTGAATATATAAATATTCTCGAAAATATATAGTTCATAAAATATATCAATTTTAATGATTAAATATATTTAATAGTTGTTACTCTTTGACGTAACTTCTTATAGTTTAGTTGGTTAAGATGATAGACTTGTATTCAAGAGAACACAGTTAAATTCCTATTAATATCATAAATTTTTTTTACACATTAATTTACTTTTACGGACCTCTCCATCCTGAACCCAACTGACAGGACCCTGACTCGAACCGACCCGAATTGGACCGACTTGAAGTGAACTTGACCCGACACTGACCCAGTCAGACCCTAACCCGAACCCGACTTAGACCGAACTCGATCTCGAACTAGATCTGATTTATTCCCATGGAAAATTAATTCACCCACATATTTTAAGAGGAATAGGTTTCCCATGATTCATGATAATATTGTTTTTCCGTACATTCAAAATTTCTAGCCCAAACCAAACATGGTAATAGAGTTTCCACCATATTTTTTTTCGAAAAAAAGAATTTGCATACCAAACACATCCTTAGGTATCTCTTGTCCATCTATATGGATTCCATGTCATATCTCTTTGACTTTATGTTGAAATTATATTCCATATACTTTATTTCCATTCTACTTATCCTAAATCTACTAGATTCCAAAGTCTCTTTCCACACTTTTATTTTAGCATCTAACCCTTCTCTACTCTTATAAACCAACATAATATCATCAAAAAATATCATACACCATAAAACCTTCTCCCAGATATGTCTAATAATTTTATCTTTAACTATAACAAAAGGTAAGGACTCAACGTTAGCCCTTGATATAAGCCAATTAAAAACAAAAAAACGACAAAAGAGAATTTTTTTTTGAAAACTATAGCAAAAACAATAGAAAATTGAGAAAGTTAAAAAAAAAACAATCTTTTTAAAGAAATGAAAAAATGAAACAAAAAATACAAAAAAAACCAAAAAATCTTAAAAATAAATGAAAAAGATAAAAAAAGGATAAAAACTTCAAAAAAGTATAAAAGAAAAAAAAGCGAAAAAAATTTAAAAGAAAGGGGAAATTTTGAGAAAAAAAGGCACAAACAAAAAAGAAACAAATAAAATTTCTTTAAAGCAAATGAAAAAAGTTGAACAAAAAATTCAAAGAGCAAAGAAAAAAAAGAAATTAAAAAAAGAAAAGATTTTTATTTAAAAGAAACGAAAAAACAATTTTTTGAAACATTTTATTCCTATGTTTCATAGTCAAATTATTTATCCATGCATTCACAATAACCGAAAATAAATTTTTATAAGCCAAACCAAACATGGGAATAAATTTTCCACCCTAAATTTGTCCGAAAATAAAAAAATTCGGGTACCAAATGCCCTCTTAGTCTCTAACCTCCTATATAAATAACCATATGCCTTATATTTAATTTCACTAACTCCTTTCTTAACTTTTGTTTGCTACATTTCTTTCGAGGTCCAACCATTACCTTTTGACACTCATCGAATCTCTCTTGCTACTTTCTTGATACAAGTTGCCATATTGTACCACATAACATTAAAATCCACCTAGATGTCCCATTTTCCTTCCTTAATCATTTTATCTAAAATTTATTAAGTTATCTCATTTCAAGTTCCACATTAGGATAAATTAAGATGCTAAATATTGTGTATGGCCACAAAATGCACTTTCAGCATTGGAGTTTTGTTTGAAGAGCCTCGACAACAAAAAGAACAATTCAAACTTTAATGTTTGAATCTCTCTTTTTCCAGCAGTTGCAAAAGTTCATTATGGTGTATACAGAAAACCAATTATTCTTTTAAGAATAGTCGATACAAAAGATGCTCCTAATTGTCAGTTAAGGCGGCGTAGGCGGAGATGGCCGCCTCAATTATTTATGATCCATTGATATCCTTCCTCCTAATTGTCAAACACTTGGTACAAAAGACGCTCGCAAGAGTCCATCTTACATCAAAATGCTGCAAAAGGGTTACTTTCCTTCACCGCTAGATAGATATTTGACTTCAAACCTTGGTATTTGGAAATCAGGTCTTGCTTTTGGGGAGGATCAAAGTTTGTCTGGGAGGAATCCCCTTTCTTAGCATTATGAATCCCAAATTCCCACTCATGGTACAAAAACAAATGCCAGTTGACTGACTGTATCAAAGATTCCTCCCGGAAGCAGCCCCAACAACTGACGATCCAGCTCAACTGAACTTCTCATTTAAACATGTAACAACTGCTCAACTTCCTCCTACTCCTAGTAGTAGTGTCTGATATTCTATAGCTTAACAGCATGACCTTGCTGAATTGTTGTCCTCAAAACAAGTGTTTCCTGTACTGTATTCTCTTCCCATCATTATTTGTTTTTGATTGCTACATCCTTGGTTCCTTCCAACTTATATGGAAATCTGGTTTTTAAGTTTCGAAAAGACATTGAACCAAAGTAAAATTAGGTTTATTTCTGATAAAGAGGGTATAAATAGTCCTTGGTCTTTTTACACTTACATCCTTCTAAGATGGTCTATTATAGTTTAGCCCTTGGTTCTTAACACTCCCCCTCAAGATGGACGATAGATATCAATCATCCCCATCTTGTTACATAGTTTAGAAAGACTCAAGGAACTAAGACTCTTAGTAAGACAATCTGCGACTTATTCTTCTGAGCGAACATGATCGAGCTTCAATATCTCGTTCTCTAACTTCTCTTTGATGAAGAACCAATCGATCTCGATATGCTTCGTTCTGTTATGTTGAACTGGATTGTTAGCTATACTTAATATAGCTTGACTGTCACTCAAAAGACGCAATGGTGCTCCTTGGTCTAACTTCAACTTTGTCAGAGTGTTTTTACCCGCAACAACTCTGACACTCCTAGAGCCATAGCTTTGTAGTCTGCTTCAACGGTAGATTGTGCCACCATAGACTGTTTCTTGCTTTTCCAGGAGACTAGGTTACCCCCTACAAAGACACAGTCCCTGAGGCAGACCTTTTGTCGTCAATGCAGTTTGTCCAATCTGCATCGCAATATCCCTCAACACCCAGGTGTCCGTTGTTCTTGAACCATAGCCCTCTTCCATGGGCTCCCTTCAGATATCTCAGAATGTGAAAAACTGCATCCATGTGGTCCTTCCTTGGATCATGCATGTAGCGACTCACTACACTTACAGCAAATGAGATATCAGGACGAGTGTGACCTAGATAAATCAATCGGCCTACTAGTCTTTGATCTCTCTCACGATCAACAGGCTCTCATGCCTCTGCACCCAACTTATATTTTTGATCGATTGGAGTGACTGTCGATCGACACCCCAGCATACTCGTCTCTATGAGCTAGTCTAGTATATACTTCCTCTGAAAGAGGACGATTCCATCTCTTCCTCTAGCCACCTCGATCCCGAGAAAATATATCATCATTCCCAAGTCATTCACTTCAAATTCCTTGGCAAATTTTGACTTCAGCTGGATGATCTCCTCCTCATCACTTGTGATAACTAAATCATCTACATATACTGCAAGTATGGTGACGTGGCACCTCGCATGCCGGAAGAAGACCAAGTGATCTGCATTGGTCTGGCTGTACCCCATGCTTGTGACAGCCTTCCTGAATCTCTCAAACCAGGCCTGAGAAGATTGCTTGAGTTCATACAATAATTTTTTTAGCTTGCACACATTTCCAATCGACTGCTTCGTGCAAAATCCCAAGGGCATCTCCATGTATACTTCCTTTTGTAGATCCCCATGAAGAAAGGCATTTTTCATATCCAATTGATGAAGCTGCTACCCATGGTTTGCTGCAAGGGAGACCAGGGTTGTCATAGTGCTCATCTTTACTACCGGAGCAAGTGTCTCATCATAGTCGATGCCATAGGACTGAGTGAATCCCTTTGCAACCAATCTTGCCTTGTATCGCTCCACCTTCCCTTCTGGCATCTCCTTTATTGTGAAGACCCATTTGCATCCAACTGCTCTATTTCCTTTAGGTAATGGAACAAGCTCTCATTTTCCATTTCTTTCGAGTGCCCCAAGTTCCTCCAACATTGCAGCTTTCCATCTCGGATTTTCCTTCGCTTCCTGCCAACACTTAAGGCAAAGATGTGGTGTCTAACGATGCAATGAATGCTCCATAAGTAGGGGATAGATTAGAGTATGATAAGAAATAGGCAATGTCATGTTCATAACCATAACGATTAGGGAATCTTCCCGCATTGCTACGAGAATATCTCATTAAAGGAATATGAGATAGTGAAGGAGGGACCATACCATCCGAATCAGAGGGATCCAGTACGGGTGTATCTTCAGGAGTTTGGGTAGGGTTAGGCGTGGGACATGGCACAGTAGGGACATTAGGCACAGTAGTAGTGGACTGCTGCTTTCTCCTCCTGTAGACCTGGAGCTTTTCTTGAGCTGTAGCGTGTTCTGAAGGTTGTTCCTCCACCTGCACTGGAGCATATTGTTCCTCTCCTTGCACTGGAGCATCACTTTCTTCATCCTGATTGTGTGCATCCTCATCGCTTTCCTCACTCTCGCTATCTCCCCCTTGTTCCCTTGGACCAACTTCCATCATCGGACATGGAACTGACCTGACAATCACGCTCGGGCCTATCTCCCCCTCACTCCTAACACTTCCTGTGTTAGGTGTGTCATCAAATGCGGAGCCTTCACCGGAACCATTATGGTAGTATGGTTCCATCTCTCTGAATGTGACGTCCATGCTCACAAAGAGTCTTCCCTCCACAGGACTCCAGCAAGAATATCCCTTCTGAGTCCCTGAGTAGCCGACAAAGATGCACTTCACTGCCCAAGGGTCCAACTTTCCCACAGCAGACCTATTATCCTTCACAAAACATACACATCCAAACACCTTTGAGGGAACAATGTACTTGTTCTCACATGTAAGCATCTCAAATGGTGTCTTCCATCCTAACATCTGAGAGGACATGTTGATGAGATATGCAGCCGTCAACATAGCATGCCCCCACAAGTGTTTAGGGACATTCATGGCAAAAATCATCGACCGAGTCACTTCCAACAGGTGCTTGTTCTTCTGCTCCGTCACGTCATTCTGTGCTAGTGTGTAGGCGCATGAGGTCTGATGATGTATCCCATGGGCTGACAAGTACTCTTCAAGAGCCTTATTGGTGTATTTTGTCCCATTATCAGACCTCAAAATCTTCACATAGCATTGTACTGCGTTGTGACCCTGCGATGAAAATCTTGAAAGCATGCAAACACATCACTCTTACTCTTCATTGGGTACACCCAGGTGACACGAGTGTAACAATCAATAAAGGTGACAAACCACTTAAAGCCATTAACATCAGTTGTAGGACAAGGTCCCCATACATCAGAGTGTATCATATCAAAAGAGGACAAACTTTTATTTTCCGAACTCACATAAGAACTTCTGGTATGTTTTCCTAGTTCACAAGCACCACAAACTAACTTTTGTTTATCAGCCTTCTGATACATAGAGGGATACATCCAACTCGGTAGACTAAATGAACAGTGTCCCATGCGCTGATATTGGAGTAGTAGTTCTGCTTCCACAGTCCTTCGCGGCACCTCGGACTGTGCTTCATCCACCAGTGATGCCAATGTTGCATCCAGTCCACCCATGTTCAAGTACCATAGTCCTTCATGCCAAATGTCAGTTCTCAACCGTCTCCTCGTTCCCTTCTCCTGAAAATTACCTTAGAAATGTCAAAGAAAACAACACAATTAAGTTGAAGAACAATGACACTAATGGACAATAGATTAACAGAAAAAGATGAAACATATAAGACATCAATAAGAGTCATAGAAGGGGTACATTTAACCGTACATATACCCACAATGGGTCTAGCAGTACCATCAGCAGTCTGAATGCTTTCAGGTGTTGCCAGGTGAGTGTAATCCTGGAACTCATTATGGGCCCTCGTGACATGACAGGATGTCCCAGAGTCAACTATCCAATTTAGACTTCCTGGTCTATGGGTAGATGCAAGGGCATGAGCACGTATACATGTGCTTGTATGGGCATAGTAGGTGATATTACCGCCGGAGTGGTTGGAATCGATGCCCCAGCGGTGTTGGCTCGACTGTCGCTGGTTCTAAGCTTCATGCTCCTCCACATTTCTAGCATTTTCCTCTCACTAGGGGTCACATCGTATGATTGACTCTCATTTTCTCCTTCTGCAAAATTTGCCTTGTGTCACCCAGAATAATCACCCCTGCCACCGGCATAGCCTCCTCTGCCACCCCTACGCCCACCACGACTACGTCCGCGGTCGCTGGACTGGCCTCTCAGAAATTTTGTACAGAATCTGATGAAGTGTCCACAGTCTCCACAGTTATAACGCCCTCACCCAGAGGGGTTCGGGTTAAGAACTGCTAAAGCTGATTTCACCCCCGGAGAACTAGTGGTGCTTGGCATCAACTTCAGTCGTGCCCCTTCTTGTGCCATAGCAACTATGACCTCCTCCAGTAATGACAGTCTGGGCTGTGCAAGTAAGACATTCTTCCTCTGCTCGAATGTTGGGTTAAGCCCCTTCAGTAACTACATCATCCTCTGTCGCGAGACATACTCCATGAACTTCTGATAATGTTTCATAAATGTCGGTTCCACTTGCTTATCCTCCACGCCAATGGGATCATAGTGGTCGAGATCTGACCAATACTTTTTTAGCAGAACCGCATACTCAAAGATGGTGTGATCTTCAGCGTCATCCTCATGCGATTGTCCGACTCCGAGTACATGTCTCTCAGCGTCATCCAAATGTCACAACACCCTCCATCGCTTCTACGTTGCTCGACACTTGGTCAACGAGGCTGTCAAACATCCAGCTACCACATTGTTGATGATTTCCCACACAGCAAACTCCCGTGAGGAGTGATCTTCAGGTGCCTTGGTTTGGCCATTCACATAGTCCACCAATCCCCTTGTCTTCAGGGTCCTCATAGCATGACGCGACAACTTCAAGTAGTTGGTAGTACCCTCCAACTTCACCTCCAGTTTCTCCAACTTTTCCAGTTTGCATGGTGAAGGATCCACATCGGCCTGTGCAGCCCAGGGGCTAGTCTCAGTCAGCCTCCTGGACAAGAGATCGTCCACTAAAGCCTTCATCTCCTTGGCCGTTAGTTTGCCGTAGATCGTCTTCATCGTCTGCTCCTTCTCCTCTTCCATCAGCCCGACAGTGGCAGATCTAGGGCACGTGAGTTCCGGTGGTGCCCTTCAACTTCGATCGCAGATCTCTCCACGTCTACCGTTCCTCCTTCAGTGGCAGCGGCGTCCCCGAGAACAGCTGCTTATGTCCCGTGCATGACTGCGACCCGAGGCCGCATAGTCTGATGACGAACCGGATGACAGTGGCTGCGTTGGAGGCAGCGGAGAGGAAAGAAGATCGGAAACATCGGTCGGTGGGGAGGAGGTGGCAGCAGTGGCGACGAAAAAGGAGGATGGTAGAGGCGGTGAGGGTAGACGGTGGGTAAAAGTGGTGGCGGCAGCTGTGGTGAAGTAGGATTAGGGTGGCCCTGATACCAAAAAAATATTGAACCAAAGTAAAATTAGATTTATTTCTGATAAAGAGGATATAAATACCCCTTGGTCCTTTTACACTTAACACTCTTCTAAGATGGTCTATTATATTTTAGTCCTTGGTTCTCAATAGGTAGAAACTAACTTGGGCACTACCACTTTTCCTTTGATACCATCGTCATTATACCACTTTTCCCGCAATTCTGTCTATTCCCATTTCTCTGTCAAACGACAATGGTAAAGGAATTACTCTTACATGCATTAAGGTTACCAGATTGGTCTAACATAGTCGAACTGCATATGGGTTTCAGTTCTTGTTTCTCCAAATAGGTCAAAAACTTTACTAAACATTTACATTTAGGCTAAACATGAGTCAGAGACGTGAGAAACCAACCTTGCAGCATAGTCCCAAGACAAAATGGCATGCCCATGCTTACCATGAGTCACAATAGGCTAGTTTGATTTCCATTTGAAATTGAGTATTTGCCGTTTCCATCAGCATTTTAGTCCAAACGGAAAAATAAGATTTGTTTGGTTCCGGTGTTCGTTATTTTCACAATTCAAAAATGGCCAAATCGGCAATTGCCAAATGCTAATGAGAGAACCCTTTCGCATTTTCCATTTGAAATAGACCATTTGTCCTTTCAAATGTGAACCAAACTAGACCCTAAAATTGAGAAGCCAATGTTGGGATATGGAAGGGGAGGAAAAAAGAAAACAGATCAAGCAAGTCCATGTTTGATAGACATGGTCACATAAATGTATCTATCTAAGAAAAGAAATCCTTTTATAATTGATTGTGATGAATAAAAGAAGCCTCTCTCTCCTCTGAATTGTAGAGTTCGAGCGCAATAATAGAAGTATTCAGATTGAAGTGATCACATAAACTAGAGGAGACTCTTCGAACATACCTATATATATTGTTGACAAAGAGGGCTGAAGGTGGAGGATATTGTGTTAGAGCTGAGGACGTTGGTGAGCTGGAATTTAAGATAATGGGCCAAAATACTGGAAATAATCGGGCTCTTTCACGAGCTACCCTTGACAACCTGCAAGAAGGCCATAGAACCAAACAAGGGATCCCCGGTCTTGACCTCTCCAACACTCAAATTCAAATCCCTAAATTTTTCTTTAACAAAATCTCACTATGATCAAGAGATCATACATTTCTTTCCTCATTGGAACAATGTTTGCAGTGGGAGTATAATGAATTCATTCTTGAACTCAAACTTGGAATAATTAAACTTGTACCTGTAAATATTTTCTTTCTTGGATATCAAGTTTGGTTATTTACTGAATTACCATGAGTGTCCCTCGTGACAACCAAGGTTCAAAGTATCGGAATCGGACTATTCCTATGAGTATCAGGATCGGCGGTATCGGTAGTATCGGCGGTTTCGGATCGAAGTATCGAATTTTTTGGTATCGGTAAGCAAATAACTATTAGTAAATTATTAACATTTTAAAAAATATATTTTATACATTTATGCATAATTTTAAGTATTTCTAATGTTGTTTCTTAGTATTTTTGAAATTGAATGGAATAGTAGTCACCCTTGTCGATTGATTTACATGCGATAAATAAACTTCTCTTTTATATGCTTTTACAACATTACTATGTTTTTACACCCTTACTAATTGGTCTTTTTCATTCAATTTTTTTTGTTTAATTGACCGAAAAAGAGACCTATAATGTCGGTATCGGTCAGTATCGGGTATCAGTCGATATCGGATCAGGACATGCAAAACTGTATCGGTATCGGCCGTATCGGATCGGTATCGGCCGATACTGCAAACTATGATGACAACTTCCCTTTAGCATATTCTCCTTCTAGATTGATGCTTCCTTGTGGGCTTTATGGGTCATATCCCTTCGCTTGCTCGCTCGCACACACACACACACCAAGTCGTCAGTTGTCCCCTAATAACTTGATGGTGTATGAGGTTGGGCACAAGGCTCGTGTGCTTGCTTTTAAAATGGAAATAGAACGTGGCTAAGGGAGCATCCAAAGCGACAACATGCGATGTTGTGGCAAAGCGTGCAGTTTATTATCACAGGAGAACCTTGATCATAAAATCAATGCTTCTTGAAGATTATAGGACGATGCTAGGATAACGTCCAAAGTAACAATGAAATGAAGTTGATGGCGAAGTTTACTATTGATTATCAAAGAAAACCTTGATAATAAAATTAGTTCTTGCAAGTGAAATAAAACGATGCTAGATAACTACCGAAGTAACAACATGACAATGTTGATGCAAAGTTTGTTGTTGATTATCAAGAAAAACCTTGATAATAAAATTAGTGCTTATTAGTGATTATAGGACGAAGCTAGGATAACGTCCAAAATAACGTCCAAAATAACAAAAAGGACAATGTTGATGCGAAGTCTACTACTGATTATCAAAGAAAACCTTGATAATAAAATTAATGCGTATGAGTGATTATAGGACGATGCTAGGATAACACCTGAAGTAACAACATGGCAATGTTGATGCAAAGTTTGTTGTTGATTATCAAGGAAAACTTTCATAAGAAAATTAGTGCTTACGAGTGATTATAGGACGATGCTAGGATAACGTCTAGGACAATGCTGATGCAAAGTTTGTTGTTGATTATCAAGAAAAATCTTAATGATAAAATTAGTGCTTATGAGTGATTATACGACGATGCCTAGGATAACATCCAAAATAACAATAGGACAATGTTTACGCAATCTCTGTCGATTATCAATGAAAACCTTGATAATAAAGGACCCTAGCAACATCCTATATTTTGGACCATCGTTCTAAGTTCGATTTCACCAACGTGCTTAGCTCCAGCACAACATCATCTACCTTTGGCCGACTTCATCCACACACAAAATTTTTGAAAAATAACCCCGAGTATATAATTAATGCAATCTTGTCCCCTCCCATTTTTCATTTTGGCCCTCCTAACCCACTAAATTTACCTATTTAAGAATCCAACAACCTCAACTCCTCAAGCCCAATTGCAAATACAAAAGTTATACAGCCCAATAATCACACACAATTCTAAATCCAAGCCCAACTATATTTATATCAACTTGTGGCTCTTAGGTACCAGCTTGAAGTTTATACCACTGATATGTGTAGAAGCATGAAATACGCTGAAAAATTGTCCGCGTATTTTACAGTCAAAACCCCCAACATACATGAAGTTCGCATAAAATAGGGCTTCAGAACTGTCCGCGTAAAATAGAGCTTCAAGGCTGTGTGGCATAAAATATGGCTTCAGAGCTGTCCGCGTAAAACAGAGCTTCAAGGCTGTTTGGCATAAAATAGGGCTTCAGAGCTATCCGCGTAAAACAGAGCTTCAAGGCTGTGTGGCGTAAAATATGGCTTCAGAGCTGTACGCGTAAAACAGAGCTTCAAGGTTGTTTGGCGTAAACTAGAGCTTCAGAGCTGTACGCGTAAAGAGCGTCAAGGCTGTTCCGCGTAAAGCAGGGCTCGAAAGCTGTACACGTAAAGCAGAGCTTCAAGGCTATTCTGCGTAAAAGGTTGCTATACCTTCCTGCGTAAAGTTTAAAATACGTTTGTTCTTTAATGCAGCGTAAAGTTGTACGAGGAACTCTTCGTATTTCTCGGATGAATTTGTCAGAAAAATCAGTGAACCTGACATCTGACAAAAGTACTGTACGATGATCGAGAGGACGGCTGTGATGATGATTTTGCACAGAGACCCAGGTTGTCATTTAGTGACATATTCTTGGTACAAGTCGTTTTTACGCATTCAAAGAATACGCTGCCTATTCTACATTGACAGAAATGAGTTTTTACGCTCAAGATAAGACAAAATCAGACGTCACGTCAAAAGCTGTTTCTTGTACAGAGCTCGAGGCATATCTCTGCATTTAATGCACGAGATGGAGGCATATCTCTGCATTTAATGCACGAGATTTTGTTCTATTTTTAAAATTTGTCATGACTGAAAAAGCTAAAACTGTGACTAATACGCTCACATCACCATCCTTGCATTTTACGCCAACCAGGCTATTTTCAACTATAGGAGTACGCCGTATGCTATCTCCTCGAAATACGCCAACTCGGCTATATTTGCAAAGGTACGTTGATAAGGCTATTTAGCCCAGAATACGCTCAAGACTTCAGTCGTGAAGGATAAATGGCTATTTTACGCTGGTTATCTATTTCATGAAGTTTTACGCAAGGTGCAGTTACCTACGTGGCTTGCATTCCATGATCTTCGAGAAGCAGTTATACGCGTTACCTTATAAAGAGACACGTGTCATACGCAGATTCAGAAGACTATGGGAACGTAGGTAGCAGTTATCATAACCGCAGCGTAAATGAAGTTTTCTTCTTCACAGTTTGGCCTTTTATGCCAACAAGATAGTTATTTGGCTTTTACGCCAACAAGACAGTTATTTGGCTTTTTACGCCAACCATTTTTACGCAGGGGCAGTTACCTACGTGGCTTGCATGCCACGATCTTCGAGAAGCAGTTATACGCGCTACCTTATAAAGGGACACGTGTCATACGCAGATTCAGAAGATTATTGGAACGTGGGTAGCAGTTGTCATAACCACAGCGTAAAAGATGCAACTTTCTTCACAGTTTGGTCTTTTACGCCAACAAGGCAGTTATTTGGCTTTTACGCCAAATAGACAGTTATTTGATTGATCTCTATAAATAGAGACCCCTGGTCACAGGGAAAAAGGGCACAATCAGATCAGAAAAAGAGAGCACAGACAAAGAGTTTTGGCTGACAACTTTGGCAACAGGAATTTGATCCTACTTGCAACGTTTGAAGCTTCTTCTACATCACTTCTTCATCATCGTGTGGTCCAAGGAACAAAGTGATCGACCGCAGATCAGACTTCTATAGCAATACTTCCCCAGAATTATTTTATTGTACTTAATATCCTCGTATAGGATTAATTGTACTCTTTTCTCGTTTGTAAGCAAAAGTTTCGTACAAACCTCTTTGTTTAGCCATCAAACAAGAATGACGACTCTGTTGGGGATAACTTTCTCCTCTGACGAGAAAGCAATTGCTCAACACGATGATGTATCCATCGAATCGACGAAGAAAACTTTGGTCGTCTATTTCGACCAATCTGCCTATGAAGACATGCTTCATGCAGGGGGTAGCTCTCATTTCTCCTCTGTCCATAACAACAGGAAGCTGCGTAAAGTGTGGATGCCTAAGACGTCCTCTACCCTTCCTGCAAGCTCTCACTCACTGATCAACAAAGTTGTGACAACACAGCCAACACGCACTGTGCGTAAAGCTTTGTCTCCCGTCTGTGACGTGGTAGACAAGACTTCTGACAATGCCTCAGTGCCAATCCAGAAGTCTTAAACACGCCCTGTGCGTAAAACTGTCTCTCGTTTGTAACGTGGTAGACAAGACTTCTGGCAATGCCTCAGTGCCAATCCAGAAGTCTCAAATACGCCTTGTGCGTAAAACTTCGTCTCCCGTTTGTAACGTGGTAGACAAGACTTCTGGCAATGCCCAGTGCCAATCCAGAAGTCTCAGATGCGCCCTGCGCGTAAACCTTCGTCTCCCGTCTGTGACGTGGTAGACAAAATTTCTGACAAGGCCTCAGTGCCAATTCGGAAACTTCAAACACGCCCTGCGCGTAAAATTACGTCTCCCGTCTATGATGAGGCAGATGTACCATTTGATCACATCAAAGGGAAACAAGTGGCGAATCCTTCAATCTCTAAGCTTTTACGCCCACAAGAGAAGAAAGTTCCCACTCTACAGATTACGCGTGACGCTGAAGGCCGTTTGAGGACTTTCCCTATTTTATGTGAACCTATGCAAAAATCCAAATTACGCCAGGATAGGTCTGTTCGCGTAAAGAAGACTCGTTTCACGGAAAGATACGCTCCTCAGACAGATGATGGATCATATGCTACTCATATGGGTAAACTGTTGTATTCCTATGGCAGAGAAAGGGTTATGATTCCTAATCTACATATTCCTACTGATGTAAAAAGGCAGAATAAGCCCTCTTCTTCTTCTGGTAATCTTCCTGATTTGCGTGATTTCTTGATCCAGAAACGCAAAGACAGGGGATCTCCTAATATGTCTATTACACCTCCTAGAGAACATTGTTGTAATAGTCATAAGGTTGTAATTAACTGTTGCTGTTCTAAAGCAAAACGGTCAGTGTTCGACCGATTGAACTATTCTTTGTCTTTACAAGAAGAAGAACCAACATTTGCTTCAGTAAACATGGCTTCGCATATTCCTAGAGGAAAGTCGAGTTCAAGACGTCATCCCTCCAGAACTCCAAGTCAAAGGAGTTTTGACAGACTCATCGAGACTTTTGAAGAAGGTGTTTTTCAAAACACTCGCTCGAGGTCACGACAATCAGCCTCATATTCTTCTGATTCCGACACTGGGAGTCGCCAGTTTTCTGAATTTGATGCTGAAAGTATAGAATCAATCTCTACAGAGATCTATACTAATCTCTCAGTGGCATCTAGAGAAATGGGAGTTTATGTTGTTGGAGACGAACATGAAGAAGCTTCCCCATCAGGAAGTACTGAACAACGCATCACTGCATTGGAAACATCACTTAAAGAAATGCATACCATGATGGAGAGTATGCACCAAATGATGGTGACTCAACATACAGCTGCAATAGCTCAAACACCTGTTCCTCCGACTCAACTACGTGTGGGGGTAGACATACCACCAACCAATGCCAGCCAAGAGCATGTTCAAAACCAAGAATCAGCTGCTCCTCAACCTCTTAACCTGGAGAATGTATTACCTCCTGTTGGAGTTACAATACATCCAATCTCACCTTTCTGCTGTCCCTTTCCAAACTGAAGATCCAATACAAGCAGTTCGGGAATTGAAAGTCCAATTTGATGCTTTGAAACATAAAGATCAGCTCAAGAAGTTGGGAATTAATCAGCCATATCCAGCTGTCTGGGATGAGATCCCTTTCCCATCAAAATATAAACCACAGGCTATGGTTTTGTTTGAGAGAAAGACGTCGCCAAGCCAGTATATGAACTACTTCAGCATGATGACGGTATTGTTGCAAGGAAATGATGCCCTTCTCACTCGAGTGTTTAAAGGCTGTCTGTCTGGAGTAGCTTACCAATGGTATCGTAGTCTATCTGACAACTGCATTACTTCTTTTGAAGATTTCAAGACTCTATTCTTCGCTCGATTTTACGAGGGATGAATGGACATGTCTATGTCATCACTCATTAAAGTAAAGCAGAAGGAAAAAAAAACGTTCGTACTTTTATTGAACGCTTTCGTCAGGCTACTTTACAGATGCCTCCTGGAGTTCCAGATTCAGCCTTGGTGGATATTTGCAGAAAGAACCTACTCCCACTGATCTCAGTATTCACGGGACCATATCAGTTCCATGATTGGCCCTCATTTATCATATCGGCAGTAGCCGCTGAAGATAATAGTCAGAAGGCTCGTGACAACGGAATCATGATCTCTACCTCTGATAGAGGGAAGCGTTCATCCTCCAATAATGACCATACTCGTAGTTCAAAAGGAAAGGAAGCCCTGGCAATCAACACGTCCAGACAAAATACTCCGGTAACTACGCAGACGAATTCTGGAACTTCCAGACCTAAAGAAGAATATTCTTTTGACGACGATGATATTCAAAGCATATTTGATTGTCTAGTCAAAAGTGGCAAGCTTACTCTACCAGAGATAAAGCGTCCAAATGAAGTCGGCAGTACAGATAATCCTAAGTACTGTATTTTTCACATATACATACAGCACCCCACAAAGACATGCTATGTACTGAAAAGGAAAATCCAGGAGTTGATCGACGCCAAAGCCATCACTTTGCGTAATAACGAGAAGACGGTCACTGCAAATATGGTCTCACTTCAATTTGGCAATTTTCTCCCTCAAGAAGTACCGGATGGTGTGGTACTTATTCCACGGATAATGATGGATATTGTTAATCTCCCTCCTACCAGGGGTCAAAATCAAGATTTAGTACCTCTAACTACCAAGCGTGGGAAGATCATGTGGGTTAACCCTGATCTAGTATCAGAAATCGAGGAAGAAACTAAAGCTGCTAAAGCTAAGTCTAAGAAAAATTCAAGATGTAAACAATGTCATATGGTTGAAATATCCCCAGCGGAGCAACCTTCAGGTCTATCACTTTCGGATAGACCGCACTCAACAAATCACTCTCCAGAGAGTTTTTCGGACATGGGTTCACGTCCATATTACCTCTGAACTGTTGTCCAAACATTTTTTTTTCGGCTGAGTTTGCCATGTCCAAGTGACCTCTGAGCAAACCTCCCAGGTTTTGGCTATCGACCAGTTCACGTCCATACTACCTCTGAACTACGTCTCTCCACTTTCTCCAGCAGAGTAAATCTATCACCACAAAAATGATCACTTCCATATTACCTTTGTCCTGTTTTTCTTTATCCCCACAGAGTCATATCTTACCACGTTCACATTACCTCTGAGTAAGATATTTTTAGAATTTTTTTTGTCCATATTATCCCTGAGTAAAGTTTTGCTCTTCGACTTTCTACTATCACGTTCGCATAACCCCTGGTAGTGCTAGTCATTTCAGCTTATTATCTGTACTTAAGGTACGCCATGGGTAATAAGTCCACAACCCAAGAGTCTGCCATGTCCATATTACCTCTGATAGGGCTTGTTTCGAACTTATTATTTGCACTCAACATACGCAACAAATAATAGGTCCACCAAGGATCCCCCAGTGAGATGTCCTCAACAAACACGGTATTGTACTACGTCCATATTACCTCTGGTACGATATCCGAAGTTCACACAAACAATCGTAAAGAAATGGAGGGCCCTTATGTGATTGAAACAACATTTTCAAATGGCGCTTACAGATTAGCCACGCCTAATGGAGATTTGATAATGGCTCCTATCAATGGCAAATTCCAGAAGAAGTATTATGCTTGATCTCCCTTGCTTAATGGTGTACGATAAAAATTTCATTCTGATGATACTACGTACAAAGGTTAGTTGAATCATATTCTATCATGTTCATATGACCTCTGAATAGATATGTTTAACTAATTTGAAACTTCAAAACCTATCATGTCCATATTACCTCTGATAGTGTTTTGTAGACAAATTTAGTTGGATCATATTCTATCATGTTCATATTACCTCTGAATAGATATATTCAGCAAAACCAGTTACCGAAAGTATATCATGTCCATATTACCTCTGATATCACTTTCATCTTAGCCTATCATTTATATTCTAATAATAAGTGATGGGTCCACAGAGTCAAAAAATGTGTCTTCATTATTTTTGAGAGTAAAGGAGGAGCAGAAAAGTACATAATCCATCATTGTTGAGGAGCAGTTAAATCACGGATTTGTTGTGCTAAAGCAGTCATCCTTTCATTCTTGGAGTTTAAAATTTTGGTATGAGCCAGTTCCAGTCTTGCTTCGTCATTGCTCAAGAGAGATAGTTCAGACAGAGAATCAACAAAACTTGCATGGATGACACTCACATGTGTCAAGTTCTGTTGAGCTGTATTCACTTGGCCCTCCAATACATCACGAACTAGCGATACTTTGAGAAGCCTCTCCTTTGTTTGAGCAAGTTCAGCTTCCAGTTCTTGAATCCTCACTTCATATCCCTCACATTCGGCACGGCGCTGAGCTAGCTGAGAAATACTCTCCACCAATATTGCTTGCTCTTTCTTCATCTCTTGTTGCTGTTCCTGAATGGATTTGTTTAAGGTTTCTGCCTTATGAGCAAATTCCGAAGTTAGGGAGTCATACTCAGCCTGAACCAAGTCATTGATGCTGCTTCTGGATAATTGCAAATATTCGTTAATGGGTTGTTCTAAACCATTAACCATTTGCTCTAGCGCATTAGCTCTGTCAGCGTCATTAAAATTTCTAATTTGCGCTATAGTGAGCTGGGAAGATGTCCTCAAAGCATCAAAAGCCTAGATTCTTCTCTAGCACCATGGATATTAGTTCTTTCAAAGTGAGGTATAATATGCTAGTGTATTGTTCAACTAGCATAGCAAGGCTCGAACGGAAGCTGGGAGTAGCCGCAATATCAGTAAAAATCCTTCCTGGAATGACGGCAGAAGATGTTGCCACAGTCGTTGCTTCAACATATGGCGCGACAAAAGAAGAGACCCACAACAGTTGAAGTTGTTGGCATGCTCGACGAAGGTATATTTCCAACAATTAGAGGTACAGTCGAAGGGGTTGGTTCATCCACCTCTGGTTCTATTTGAACCGCTGCTGGCGGGATTATATCTGAGAATGTTGCGGTTTCAAGATACACTTCTTCGACAGTGGTCACAGTCGTTTCAGTAGCTGGATCCGCAACGAAATCAGAGGTTGTTTCAGCTCCGCCCTCCCCAGAAATGTCTTCGCCTGAAAATAAGATAAGAGAAAATTAATATCAATTTGATGTTAAATTTTCCTGGAAAAAGTGTAAAGACAACATTTACCCATGGCCGATGGTATGTATATTGCGTCTGCAGCCTGTATAGCTAAATCATTTCTTAATGATGCTAAACAAGCTGTCATACCTGGAGAGGAGGGTACACCAACTAACGCTTGAGGATCGTCATCCCAGTCATCACCCAAATCTACTTGAGGTTCATCGGGTGGAATCTCGCTTGAAATATTTACAGATGAAGGAGGGGCTAGTCCCATTATTTGTCTTGTAAAAGGTATAGTGATTATTAGTGAGCTCGGCCTCGAAGGCGATATAGAAGCATCACCAGTAACGGTGGTAGATGTAATCGCGACAGCAGTCGCGGGCAAATAATCTCCAGCACTTTCAGCTGGGACTGTGGAGGCTCCTTCTTTAAAAGGCGAAGGATCCCTAATCAAAGAATCATCCCTAACAGGAGAAACAATATATTCACTCCTGGAAGAGGCCCCCTTGGTGGAAGTCATTTTAGGACCTTTAGTAGTCTGCTTCTTCTTACGAGGAGAAGGCTCTTTCTGAGTAGAAGCCTTTCGTTTATTAGAAATTATAAGAGGCTCTGCTGGTGGAGCTATTACGCCTCTCGGTAATATCAATAAATAATCATCTGCCCCAGTAGTTTCATCACCTTTATCAGAGGAGACAGATGGTATCTCCTCTCTTCCAGTGGATTTATGGGAGGGCATTCTGAAACTTCCATATACATCAAAATCACGATGGAAAGTATTGATGGACATATAAAACTGTGCGTATGAATGAAGAATGCGCAATTCCATGGAGAGAGAAGTCGTTGGTACAGCAAAGGTTGCTCCAGTACAACCCATGATGAAATATCGCCATCCTCTAGCTCCATCAATAAGCCCACCTTTGAATTTAAAGCTGGTGATGGGATTTCCCACGTGCAACTGATCATATCCAAATTGCCTGGCGAAACGGCTAGGCAGTTAAGGTTCCAGGTAGCAGTGATCCTCACTTCTATACAGCAGGTGTGAAGGTCTAATACAGACCAACCAGTAAAAGGCTTCAGGAGAAAGAATAGACTTCCCCTGACCTACATCATGAAGTTTAGTCCCCTGCTGATTGATATGTACGGGGGGAACGATGCAGAAAAATTTTCAACTATGGACAAAATTCAGTGCTAGTCGACAATCTATGACGCTAGTCACATTCCAAGAAGAATTCTTGTAATTCAACAGAAAGTTATTGTCCGAACCACTGGCAGATCCGGGAGACATCACTCTGATGTTATGAAGGATTAACCATCCCATCAGATATAAGAATGGTAATTCCACTCTGGGATATCCTTCACGCTGAGTGGTATCGGCCAGCTGTCCATCAGTAATAGCCCTCAGGCCAGCTTGTATCCTGCATACCATGGCAGGGAGTAGGCCCAATCTTGCTCCAAATACCAAACGCACTGCGGGCCATAGGGTGTTGCGATGAATACGATATGCAGACGCAATGCCAGGCACCACCCATCGGCGTAGCCAAATAGAAAAGAAGCCAGCCAGTTGAGCTTCTTTTGACAGAGGCTTTCGGCAATGCCTCATATAACTGTAGGCTTTGGTCCCTGCAGGATAACTACCTATATCTTCATTAAGAACACAATCTGGAGCCTCTGCATCTTCAATAAGGTCATCTATTGTGTTGGCATTGAGGATACTCAGAGGGTTCAAAGGTTTGTCTTTGCTATCTACAACTTTGTCCTGCTTGGCATCTCTAGCCTGATGGAAGAAAAGGTAAGATACCCACTTGTTAATATGAGCTAAATCAGAATGCTCTCTATAGAAAATGGTGCATGCCAGATAGTGGCTCATCAGTTCTTGGTATACAGCCACTACCCGAGGGTTGGTATCCTTCAACTCTCTGTTGGTGGGGACATATTCTTCATAGGGAGTGTCTCCCATTGGCAGTTTTGAGACATCTGCCATCTCATGAAGCGCTAGGCCCAACTCACCTTTTGGAGTGACGAAAGTCCCAGTGAACGAGTTATATCGCTCCATCAAAGCTAAGAACAAATTTGTGTTGATAGGCAGTCCAACACTAGTAGCACTGACACATCAAATAAGTTGATACTTTCTAGCTCCATTTGAAAGTGCTTCAGGGTCCATGCAGTTAATCCGGCCCATCGAAGATTGTGGGGGTTAAGCCATCCACTGGTGCGAGGGTTAACCTTGGGATATACTCCTCCCTGCTTCATGAATTCATTGCAGAAAGTTGCTATTTGAAATGGCTGGATCAAAGAAGAGTCTTCACTAGGGACGCTGCCTGGTAGTAAACCTCTGAAGGGCATAATAGGACCTGAGGGACTACTTACAAAGGATCCTCGGTTTAATCATTTTTTATAGAAGATCTTTCCTGGCTGGCCATGAAGATCAGGAGTCAGAGTCCATGCCATCCTTCTGGGATGTGTGGCATGGAAGAATGCAGAAATGGAGTAGTCTCTGAACATCTTTGGCAGATACTTAACAGTGTCCTCAACAGAAAATACCCAATCTTCCTTCTTGGGCTTTGTTTGGGATTGCTTATCAATAACGTCCCCAAATAAGAAAGCTGGTTTCTTATACTCGGTTCCATCTATGTATGTCAAGGGTTCTCCGCTGATCATACTCAGCAACATTCTTTCTCCTTGGGCCGAGATCAGAATTCCCCTTTCTTGAGGATACTCGTTTCCAGAGATGAAAAAAGTTACATGGGACAAGTCCTTCAAGTAGTTGGAATTTAACATTCCAGCAGCAGAACCCATTACTTCAGCCAGAGGGGGGATCTGTAGGTCCACTGCAAAAAAGCAAGAGAATAAGTCAGTTTTACGCTGGAATTTACTTTCAGTGCGTAAAACGCAAAATGTTATATTCTTACAGTATACGCCAAATTTAACAATCTGAGTTTTTACGCCAGATTGCAAAATATGGAGTTTTACGCTGGAATTTACTTTCAGTGCGTAAAACGCAAGATTACAAAAAATGAAGTTTTACGCTAGAATTTACTTTCAGTGCGTAAAACGCAAGGTGTTACATTTGCGCGTAAAATTAATGATGACCACAAGTCTTGTAGTATACGCCAAATTTAACAGTCTGAGTTTTTACGCCAGATTGCAAAATATAGAGTTTTACGCTGAAATTTACTTTCAGTGCGTAAAACGCAAGATTGCAAAATATGGAGTTTTACGCTGACACATTAAAATGTGGGCGTATTTGCGCATATACGTATAACGTGTGCGAAGGATTTTTTCTCTAGGTTTTACCTGTGATGTCCGGTGCACAGCTAGACGACGGAGCACTTCGTTCAGAACGAGGCTCGCTTGGCCTAATAGGAGTCGCTCGTGCTTGAGCAGAGGAGCGAGATGATGAAGCGGCTTGCTTTCCTTTAGCGGCGGAGGTCTGTTTTTGTGCCATGGCAAATCTGAGTTTTTTTAGAAAGAGACGAAGGGTTTTTCAGAAAGAGATGAAGGGTTTTTCTCTCTCATGACCTAGGCCTATTTATAGAGTTCAAATGACTCTCCGAATCCTTAACCAAATCCGATTTTATCATAGTCGGTTAGGATTTGGGACCACGTCAGCCGATCATTTGAAAAGGAAGACAGATAGTCATGCTGCGTAAAGGATCCATCAGATGCTACGGATCTATGATTTTACGCGCAGAGCAAGGATCTATGATTTTACGTTCAGATGCTACGGATCTATGATTTTACGCTCAGATGCTACGGATCTATGATTTTACGCGCAGAACAAGGATCTATAATTTTACGCGCAGAGCAAGGATCTATTATTTTACGCTCAGATGCTACGAATATTATGATTTTACGCGCAGAGCAAAGATCTATGATTTTAAGCTCAGATGCTACGGATCTATGATTTTACGCGCAGAGCAAGGATCTATGATTTTACGCTCAGATGCTACGGATCTATAATTTTACGCGCAAAACAAAAATCTTAAATTACGCGGGACAGATCAGTTAGCAGAATACGCGTATATATTGATAATTTGAGTTTTACGCTCGAAAAAGCCAGTTACAAGAGTTTACGTAGAAAATGCTCTTTTTATCAGCGTTTGCAAACAGACGACGAGTATTCAGTAACTTCTCTTCTTCTTCAGTCGAGAGGACTTCATCAGACGAAGGGCCAAGGAGTTCCCTGAAAATGTCTGTCTTCATTGGAGATGACTTTTCTTCCTTGGCCATTGATAGTCCATTCGAAGTTTAGCCAGAATCTTTTTACATCTAGTTCAGGGATGGCCTGTTCGGCGAACATTTCTTGCCCTGTCTCGAGAATCTTTCGAGAAGCCATTTTTGAAGATGATGTTCTAAACAGATATTCTTCATATTTATAACGGAGAAATGACAGTTCAGAATTCTATGTGACTCCTCGTCAAAAACAGCATGACGATTGGATTTTCAAGACAATTTAATGCTAAAGAGTTTTTACGCATCTTCCTTTATGCGTAAAAGTTGGAACGTGACTGGATGCATATTTATCAGAGTCTGCGTAAAAATTACTCAAGCGTGTTGAAGACGCGTATTACCAGACTTCCTCACAGCAACATGGCAAATCAATAGTGCGTAAAAGAAGACAAGTTTATTAATCATGATTACATATGATAGAAATTCATTTTTTTTACAAAGGATTTTTTCATTAATATTCAAGATCACGATTACATATGACGGAAATCTATTACGCAAGGTTCTCGTCTGATGGAGATCTTCATTTCGTCTTCTACAGCACTCCTTCAGCTCCTATACGCCGGGTGCCAAGAAAATGATTAATGGCGGGAGGATACAGAACTGAGCCTGTTTTATTCAAGCCCACCCCCATACGTCATCAGCGGCCATGCTTAGAATTGTGATTGGGATTCAGACCCAACACAATACTGGAAGACACGGCCAAGCTGCACCCCAGGATCCAGCTTCATAATTGGAAAAAATACAGCTAGTAAGTTGTGTGGTCTAATGCGACCCTTCCTCTCTCTTTGACGAATTGCCATATAAAATCGCTGATTACCTCGAGCAAAGGAAGCTATGATATCCCTCCATGGTCCATCATTGCAGAAAATATTTGCTCGAAGACGTCTCTTTTTACGGCTCCTTACATGTTGGAAGAGCATAATCTTCCTCTTTCTCAGTTCAGCCCAATGAATCTCAGCAGACATCTTTGTGGTGAAGGAAGTATGAAAAAACAAGTTTATTTGCTTGCCCTTATATAGGCAGAAGAGAACATACAAATTCCAACGACTTCTGAAATATAGCCGAAAAATTAGCCTTGAAGAACGGGTCAAAGTTGACCATTTCATGCTTCATTCAAAGTATTTCAAATTACGAGGAATTTGAAAACTTCGAAGGGGGTCTTGTAGAAGCATAAAATACGCTGAAAAATTGTCCGCGTATTTTACAGTCAAAATCCCCAACATACATGAAGTCCGCGTAAAATAAAGCTTCAGAGCTGTACGCGTAAAACAGAGCTTCAAGGCCGTGTGGCGTAAAATATGGCTTCAGAACTGTCCGCGTAAAACAGAACTTCAAGGCTGTTTGGCGTAAAATAGAGCGTCAAGGTTGTTCCGCGTAAAGCAGGGCTTGAAAGTTGTACGCGTAAAGCAGAGCTTCAAGGCTATTCTGCGTAAAAGGTTGCTATACCTTCCTGCGTAAAGTTTAAAATACGTTTGTTCTTTAATGCAGCATAAAGTTGTACGAGAAACTCTTCGTATTCCTCGGATGAATTTGTCAGAAAAATCAGTGAACCTGACATCTGACAAAAGTACTGCACGATGATCGAGAGGATGACTGTGATGATGATTTTGCACAGAGACCCAGGTTGTCATTTAGTGACATTCTTGATACAAGTCGTTTTTACGCATTCAAAGAATACGCTGCCTATTCTACATTGACAGAAATGAGTTTTTACGCTCAAGATAAGACAAAATCAGACGCCACGTCAAAAGCTGTTTCTTGTACAGAGCTCGAGGCATATCTCTGCATTTAATGCACGAGATAAGGCATATCTCTGCATTTAATGCACGATATTTTGTTCTATTTTTAAAATTTGTCATGACTGGGAAAGCTAAAACTGTGACTAATACGCTCACATCACCATCCTTGCATTTTACGCCAACCAGGCTATTTTCAACTATAGGAGTACGCCGTATGCTATCTCCTCGAAATACGCCAACTCGGCTATATTTGCAAAGGTACGTTGATAAGGCTATTTAGCCCAGAATACGCTCAAGACTTCAGTCGTGAAGGATAAATGGCTATTTTCCGCTGGTTATTTATTTCATCAAGTTTTACGCAAGGTGCAGTTACCTACGTGGCTTGCATGTCATGATCTTCGAGAAGCAGTTATACGCGTTACCTTATAAAGGGACACGTGTCATACGCAGATTCAGAAGACTATGGGAACGTGGGTAGCAGTTATCATAACCGCAACGTAAAGGAAGTCTTCTTCTTCACAGTTTGGCCTTTTACGCCAACAAGACAGTTATTTGGCTTTTACGCCAACAAGACAGTTATTTGACTTTTTACGTCAACCATTTTTACGCAAGGGCAGTTACCTACGTGGCTTGCATGCCACGATCTTCGAGAAGCAGTTATACGCACTACCTTATAAATGGACACGTGTAATACGCAAATTCAGAAGATTATTGGAACGTGGGTAGCAGTTGTCATAACTGCGGCGTAAAAGATGCAACTTTCTTAATAGTTTGGCCTTTTACGCCAACAAGACAGTTATTTGGCTTTTACGCAAACTAGACAGTTATTTGATTAATCTCTATAAATAGAGACCCCTAGTCACAGGGAAAAAGGGCACAATCAGATCAGAAAAAGAAAACACAGACAGGGAGTTTTGGCTGACAACTTTGGCAACAGGAATTCGATCCTACTTGCAACGTTTGAAGTTTCTTCTACAGCACTTCTTCATCATCGTGTGGTCCAAGGAACAAAGTGATCGACCGCAGATCAGACTTCTATAGCAATACTTTTCCAGAATCATTTTATTGTACTTAATATCCTCGTATATGATTAATTGTACTCTTTTCTCGTTTGTAAGCAAAAGTTTCGTACAAACCTCTTTGTTTAGTCATCAAACAATATGCGAACTACATATATGTTTTTGGAAGTCCAAGAAATTATTTGACTTGATGAAAAATTGGTGGAAACAAAAAATCATTTGGTATATCCATTGGTATATAAACTGATTACTTTGGCATTGACTTTACCCGTTGCGACTGCGATCGTTGAAAGAGCATTTTCAGCAATGAACATTGTGAAACATCAATTACGCAATCGAATGGGAGATGAATGACTCAACGATTGCTTGATTCCATATATTGAGAAATAAGTGTTTCATCAAGTACCCAATGAAGATATTATCAGGTATTATCAGTCCATGAAGACTCGAAATTAGAAACAAGTGTAACATGTAAAACTGCATCATACGAAATATTTACATTGATGTTTTTGAGTATTCAATAGTTTAATATCTATCACTAACCTCCGAACCCCTACCCAAAAAAATTTTGGGGGCGCTGCCCCTGAACCCCGCCCCTCTCATCGAGAGACCTGGGTCCGCCCCTGTCCACACATACTACAAAAATATTTAGTTTCCAACAATGTTGAACTGATCATACTATTCATAGATGTAATTTCTTGCTTTGGGAAGTTTTTAGTGTATAATTAAGAAACTACCAGGAAAGGCAAACCACATTTTTTTATTTCTGAAACTACGGATCCAACAAAAAATTTATATGCCAGCAACTCTTATACAGGATAGAGGGATGTCGGATTGTTGATGGGGAAACACTCCTATTGATCCCAAGATTCCCAACTAAAGCTGATGGCGATTAATATACCCTCCCCAATGCAAGAACTCTTATAATAAGCGAAAGACATAATACCAAACACATGGTATGCAAAAAAAGGAAAGAGAGGGGGGGGAGGGGGGGGAGGGGGCGATACCAAGACATGGAAGGCGATGAGGATGGGGAAGGCGAGAGGGGACCCGCGGAGGAGGCGCGGGCCCCAGGCGACGAGGACGACTGCGTAGTAGGTGACGGCGGAGAGGGCGGCGACGAAGAGGACCATGAGGTAGCCGAGGGCGCGGAGGCCGGTGCAGAGGCGGAAGGGATTGGCGCGACGACAGCAGTCCATGGCGGGAACGGGGGACGCCGAGGAGGAGGAGGAGGAGGAGGAGGGATCGGAGCGGCCCCGATCGAGACCTACTATGACCAGTCCGTAGCCGCCGCCTCGGTGCCTCCCGGCTCTGCCAGGGAACAGACGTTTCAACTGCTCGGCGGAAGCCAGATTAGATTTGGTAACTTTGAGAACACTTTCAGCTGCAAGCAAGGAGACTTGGGAGAGGGGGAAGGTTTGGTAAGGGTCTGCTTCGCAAGTGTTTTTACATGTTTTGGGAAATTTTTAAACTGACCATTTATAAAAAAATCTGTTGGTTGGTTAAATTTTTTTTTTTAAATTGATGTAATATAATTTTGGATAACTTTATAAACATTCTAAATCAATAAATTTTAAAAAATTATATTATATTATATTATATTATATTATTTTATTTATTTTTGTAAAATATTTTCAGAATCGTTCGTTACCAAGTATGAATTTGATTGACTTAAAAGTCGTTACTTAAAATCACTCAAAATCGGATCCCTCGTAACTAGTACTTTAAAAACATCTCATAACAGCTACTCCCATACTTGTCAAAGAGACTCTAAGAAAATTATTTATCTTCCCATAATAATAAAAAAACACTCCGTCCAATGATTCACTTTTTTTTTTGTTAAAAAAAAAAAAAAAGGTCTGGATGTAATTTTGGCCTTCTTCAAATATATATAACAAATTTGATGAGAATTACAATTTATCTTGCTCATAAAAGAGCAAAATATGACTTCCTTTTATCTTCGCAAACCAAAATGAGGCCTTAGTGGGCCGACCAACTCCCATTTGAAAGTCAGGCTACATTTTTCTCATTAAAAAAAAGAATAATTAATGTTTAAAGTATTGGTTTGCGAAAAATTGAAGAAGTTAGAGGTGTGTGTGTCGTGACAGAGTATGCTGATAGGAGGCGGAACATGTGTCGAGCTTCCGTTCCAGGGACAGAACTAGAATTAAAATTTTGGAGGGAGGAGGGTGCTACTATATAAAGAATTAAAAATTGTCAATAGCAAAAAAAAAATCTAAAATGCAAATCAAAATAAGCTAAAAAGTAAAGTCAATATTTTTAAAATATTACAAAATTTGAAGCAAAAATTTATACATAAAAGATTGCTAAAATATGTAAAATATTTAGAAGAGATGGGATTTGAACTCGCACCTCTCATTTGAAAGTCCACAGCATTGCTACGGGAGCCAGTTTTATTCTTGGTACATTGGGAGACTAAACTAATATATATTTTAGACTTGTAAAAAAATTATATATAGTAATCAACGTTTTTTTATAAATTTGTGTGTGTGTGTGTGTGTGGTGATGGTGGGTGTGTGTGTGGATACTCTTGGACCCTTAATAAATTCGTCCATGTTTTGTCCTAAATTGAATCTATATCGGCTGTGTAGCACGTGCCTACGATGGAGACACAATTTTGTGTACTTTAACCAACATAATTTTTCTTCTTCCATATTTATCTCACTTTATATTTAGTTGTTTTTAATATTTTGGGAGGTGTTTTTGGAATTCTCCAAAAATGGATTACTAATATGACTATTTGGCAGTTCATGGTATGCACGTTAAATACAACATACACACACTTTGGCATGTGATGACACAACATTCACGTGTTGGCGTCTACATGGATAATAATCAATGCTCGTGTCGTGTTATATTACGTAGGAGTGACAAAAAAGGAAGTCTGGCAGGCTATAATCGATGGCATTCGGCGCCAAGACAATCAAGAAGAAGTGGAAAGGGTAACATCTCTTGGATAGAAATAGATAAGGTGGTAGTAAAAGTTCCAATAGTTTTTTTTTTTTTTTTTGAGATGTCTAACGATACGTTCGGAACTTTGTATACGCTACGTTACATGTCATTTGGGTCCACTGTCCTACATCTCTTTCGCGGTTTGATTCCAAGACCATCCGCCTAGCTAGGGAGGTTATACCTCTTCTTACTGATCACAAGAGGCAGTTGAGTTCGGTAAATTCCAATAGTTATTCATGAAGATATTTCTTTTTATCTTTTCAGAATAAACGATGTTAAAAATTAACCAATATTTTATTAATGATAATTAACGCAATAAAATATCAAATAAAAGGAGATTGGTAAGTGAAAGAAACAAGGATAAAAGAAATTTCTTGAGACAACAAACATGATAAACCAAGTACCCATATCTCTAAAATCTACAAGTTACAAGGTGTTTCACATGACTACTTGTATAACTTCAAATCCAAAAACAGTACCTTAATATACTATTTGTTTTTCTATGAGCAACTTGTAATATTCGTTATTGTCACAGTGGGGACAACTACATGTTCGGGTCATCTTACAATAAAGAATAAACACTAGTGCTACATATATGCAAACATGTAAAGCAAACATAATCAGATACCTAGTACACATAGACAAAAAGCAGATATCATAAAGCAAACATGAAATACTTAATGCAATATCATGCAGTACTATATATGTTCTCCCTTCTCCAATATCATACAAAAATAAGACTCCCCACACCCCTAGATAAGATCGTTTGGTTCGCGGAAAGAAACGGAAAAAAAAAAAAAAAAATCTTTTTTTTTTTTTTGAAAAATTATCTTTCTATCCATTTTTCTTTTCGTTTGAAAATGTCAAGAAAATTAAAAAAAAAAGTGAATCCTTAGTTGAAAAAAATAAATTCTTGGTTGGGTGGAAGGAACCAATTTCTTCTATACTTTTTTTTTTCCTTAAAAATTATTTTCCTTTCTTCCATCATTTCTTTCATGTATCCAAACATAAAAAAAGAATATTTTTTTTATTTTCAAGACTATAATTTTGTAAACCAAACATGACCAACAAGAAGCCAATACCTTGCATGTAAGTAGAGAACGATGGCCATTCGAATTAAATATAGACAAGTCAAAGCCAAATATGATATATCAAATATTACATTATAATCACACATAAGATTAAGAGGAAGGAAGAAAAAAAAAGAATACCAAACTCTCATTATTATTTAAAAATATTTATTTCATACATCATCAATGGACAATCGAGTCAAAAAAAAAATTTAGAATTATACATGGCTGCCATTTGTACGTATCAAAATACTCGGTGCTATAGACGCATGATGCATTATTATAACAGGTATATATGTAACAATCATTTATAGAGCAAACCCAATGTAAATTCGTAACATAAAACCCTCACCACCTCACCTAGAGGAACCATCACATGGTTATTGTTACAATGTAGGCTATCTACTTGAGACTCATCCCGTTAATAGAAGACTACGACCACAAGTACATAAGACTTAGCAGGTAATGTGTTAAGCCGTCGCCTCCCCTCAATTATATTATTATTATTATTTATTTATTTATTTTGATATATTATTTCTATCAGATTAGAAACTAAGTTTTTAAATAAAAATTCGAATCGTGTCCATCTTTACGGAAGTCCTCTCCATCGTAACCAACATACCACAATTTTGTTTAACAATTTTGTTGAGTCCGATAGTGATATTGCAAGCCTTAATTGATGCGGAAAACAATCGTGTATATATAATCACAAAAAATACACAGTCACAAAAACCCATCAACCTCTGGCATATTGATCAGATCTACAATAAATATACTAACCACATAAGATAATGTTGTTGATATTATTGTACAAGTTTATGTTTACGATAATGTTGTTGATAAAGATTGACAACGGTGAAATTCACTAAACAAAATAATCAGTGAAAATTGTTGTAAGAATTTGCTAATCAAGTTAGCATAATAACCTGTTGAGGGTGGTCAGAACCACCGTTTCTCAAAACGAGATTCGACCGTTTTTCGTGTCGATTTGCTTCTAGGAACCAGCAAGTTACGACTGTTAAGACAGAGCACTCGTACTATCATCTCCCTTCATGGAGCTAGCGTTGATGCGTCGATGGACCACTCGGACTAGCGCTTGAGCTTTGTTGCAAAAAATACTTGTTGCTGCTATATATAGAGGGATCTCTATTTTCTTCGTCTGAGTTATCTTGTGTTATGATTGTGATCACATCCCGATTCTGGATGATCGAAAAGTCGTCACTAGACGTGATGTCATACAAGTCTAAGTTGCGCTTGTATAACGCACAAACTTGCACATGAACAAAATAGATTGAATTGAGACCGAAACAACGAAACTTTTGTTGGAGTCCAGTCCGAATTTGGTAAATTTTGGAGCCCAAATATGGTCAAAGATTTGATTTGATTTGATTTGATATAATTTAAAATCTACAATAATTTGATTAGATTTCAAATTTGTATCTGTCACACCCCAGATTTAGAATACTAGAGAGCGGAAGAATGACTCAGCCAACCACACCTTGCGGAATACCGAAGCAACCTGCAATGTGTTTAGGTTGTCTAGAGACAAGGGGGTGAATACTACAATCAAGTCTTCTAGGGCCAAGAACTTCTATATCTCAATCATTAAAACAAGTAGCAATAACATAGAATATTTCAGAATAAGCAGTAAGGCGTCCCATACGCCGTATCAGAACGTTCTGAAGATCTAGCAATACAGAGTGATATGCCAGATACACAATCAAAAGCATACATGACAGTGAGTCAGCTACAGTCTGAATATATTACAGTTAGTAAGGAACTAGTGTCCAGATTTTTTGGCTAACAGGTGTCGGTTGACTAAACGTCCAAAAGAATATAGTTTACAAAAGACGAGCAGTGAATGAAAGAACCCACTCGTGACCCTCAACAGCCATCCTTCTGGTGCGTGTCATCAGTGAGAGTGAGATACGCTTGATCCTCAGGTGCTGGCTCTAAATCTGGCCATGCAAAACCAATGGGGTCAGACCCCCCAAATAGCAAGTACCATACATGAACCAAGAAATAAAGAGGCAAAACCAGTTCTATAGCATGAGATGCATGAGCCAACAATCAATGGCATATATTCCATCCATGACATGACACGATAACCCTTCACCAAACAAGGACAGGAAGTGTCATATTACATCAAGATATAACACGTCCCTTGATTATTATCACGCTAAAATAACTCTACATCATAGTTTTAGTCCACAGGCTATCGTAACACAACAGCGCAACCCAACAACCAAACAAGGACATGAGTTAAACTATCATGCCATGACAGTCTGTCCCTAATTCCACTCAATAGGAGGCACAATACACAAGCTGGGATACATTATTAAGTAAAATTATATAAGATAACAAGTAGCTTCGATCCGTGTCTTGTTGTAACACAACAACACAACTCAACAACCAAACAAGGACATGAGTTGAACTTTCATGCCGCAACGGTCCACTTCACTAACTAAAATAAGTTTAATGGCCAAACATGTGTTACGACTTGATATATGATCTCTAGGTTATCCCAGTAATGCAATATATGAGTATCCTCAGATCGTGCCATAATCGAGCAGGGCTGACTGAACCAATGATATACGAGCAAGAATATATATGATGCACCCGTCCCTTGCAAGGGCCCTGAGCTAATTAATGGTCAGTAGCAGTTCCAGGCTTTCTATAGGAAAGACACTAGCTCGAATTATAATTAAATCAGATACTGCACTCCACTAGTGCGGATGATATACAGTACCTGTGGTGGCCAACCTTTACTCCCAGCTAATTTAGGGTGGCTCGACATCCACGATCTCGAGATACCATTCCCTTCCAATGCTCTACAAATTAGGTTTTCTAGTGAACCCTAGGTTAATTAGAATCTCATGCCGTGGTCACATGAATATTCCTTCCTAAATGTCGTACTTTAAGTACGGGCACTCTTGTTACGAATCCACATTGTCACTCAAAATTTAAATTTGGATTCACCCAAGTGTGATGCAATAATCAATACTATCTAGCCACGGCTAAAGTCACTGTCCAACTACCAGATCCGTACAAAAAAATAATTACATATATCACGTATCAAGTGTATGTGGCACGACGGCTCACTTTATATCAAGTAGCACTCTTGGTGCGATCAAGTATATCGGTACGGATACAATAGGGCAGGAACGAGTTCTAGTATCCAGGTTGTGGAAAACTTATTGTAACGACCCATTCTGCTCAAGCGGACTGCCGGTTCAAACTGTAAAAGTGCAACATCCCGACCCGCTTTGCTCAGCGAGAATACTCGTTTGAGGCAAAAGAATTTTCAGACTTGGCCCTTCTGGAGTTCCGGCTTAGGTTTTCAGAGGCTCGCTCGGAGTATCGCTCGACCGAGGCGAATCATCGCTAAGGTGGGTGGCTACGATGAACTTGTCTTTGCTTAGCCAGCACACTTAAAATATGGACGATACATGCTAGTCGTTAGATGAATCACCCCCTGCATGCTAATAAGAATACAACGCACCTAGCTAAGGGAATAATCCCAACTTGTATTGCTTGTGTTAGAACATGGAAATAAAACTTTGCTTATGAATGGACCCTTGCATGCTACCTTTGCCTTGTGCAACTAGACCCCGTTTTGCCTCGAGTAGAACATTATACTCTTCGTAGTACACTGTTCACTTGCTACACTGCACGACCCTAGATTATGTCGCTCGGTATGTCCTTTTACGGTTTCACTCCTTGCTTTACACATAGGCACGTACCAAACGTAAAATGCTTATGTTCTATATGAATGCATATTTGCCTGCTTATATGTTAACTTGTACTTGTTGCCTCGATTTAATGCTTGTCATATAATTTGCATGCCAAATTCAAGTAAATACTATCTTGCCTTGCATTCATCCAAACCACCGGAAGACTATCTAATAGTCGTTCTGAGCCAAGTATAGAACATTGAAAGTATTCGGAACCGTTAGGTCGCCAATGCATTTTCTGAACTAGGGAATTGCATCAATGGACAGTTAAGCAAGATAACATCACCTCGGAGAAATTGATACTCGTCTTGTACTCAATCTAACGGCTCAGGGAGACTATGCAAAGACAGATCATGCTATATGATTATCTCATGCTCGTATTGCCTTAGATTGTATCAAGTCAAGTGAACACTGAACAAGAATCATGTCAAGTAAAGCAAGAAATCACAGCTCGTGGAGCATACTTATCCTGAACAAAATTGAGTTATCTTGTGAACTTGAAATCCAAGACTTATACGGTCACGGACAACTTGTGCACAAGGGGGATTACAGCATCCCATTCCGCGGATGGTCTCGGGGCACTGGTGTAAACCCCCTGATTTTTCAAGATTTTTAAAATAGATTTTTTACAATTTTCTGTAATTTTTTGGAAATTTTTTCTAATTAAAACTAAGATATTTTGAATTTAAATAATTTTTAAATGTTATTAAATAATATTAAAATATTATGGAAATAATATTTTATGGTGTAAAATGAAAAACTAGACATAGAATAATTTTTCGGGAATTTATTGGACCCCGAAAACATTTTTAAAGCCCTAAAAACTAATTAATAATTAAACCAAAATAAACCCTGAAATAAACCCGGTTCAATTGAACCAAACCAACCCAAACCGGACCAGACCACAGTGAACTCAACCCTGCGGGTCGGATCCGGGTCAAACCCGCGACCCGAAACCCGTATACCGGACCCGCTTCATGTTTTAGTGGATCGGGCCGGATCCGCCGCCCGACCCGACCCGTCACCGCCCGACCCGTCTTCTACAGTGCCCCTCTTCTCCCCGACCCGACCGTTTCAGCTCCCCGGCGCCGCTTCGCCTCCGGCCGCCACGTAACCGCCCGTCGCTCCGTTTCTCCTCCCCAGCAACGCCCGCCCACCTCCGGCCGCCGCCTAACCGCTATCCCCTCCTCTTCCTCTTCCCCCGCACCGGCTGCCCCTCCGCCTCCTTCTCCGTCTCTATTTAAACCCGCCCCAGCCGACCCCGAAGTGTCCCGCAGCAGCCCCGCTCTGTCGTGCCTCTCCCTGACGCCTCCGTCTTCCCCGACGAGCTCCCAGCCCCGACCATCGCCTTTCCCCTCTGCCACAGTGCCTCCCTCCTCAGCCCGCAACACTCCGCAGCAGCTCCGGCGAGCTCGCCTCCGCCGTGCCTCTGGCCAGCAGCTCCCCTGCCTCGACCCAGCCCCGATGAGCAGCCGCCAGCAGCATCCCAACTCCGGTGAAGCCCCCAAACCCTAGCCCTAGACCCGGACACGGTTGACACGACACAGCACAGTGTCGAGACGACACGCGGATACGTGAAATTCTCGGTTCACGGAGCACTGTTCAGGTAACCCGTTCTCTCTCCTCGTTGCTCCGTTTTTTGTCCCGTCTATTATGACGCGAACCCTGCGTGACCCTCTCGATGCCCGTGCAACCCGCTCGGTGCGTCGCGTCCTGTGGTGATTGTAAACTACGATCCAAAAACAGGAAAACTAACGCCCTATTTCACCCCGGAACTGAGTGTGCTCCGCCAAACGGGATGACTTGGTCGTATGCGGTCTTCACCAAAGCGTGCATGCCATTGATACGGACGTGCAGAATTTCGCAAAAATTGATTTGGATGTGCGTGCACACCGGAATCAACGCGTATCCGCCGACAACGTCCCGTATCCGTCTGTTCTGGATCTCACTGTAACTTGGTGTACACACATCGGATCGAAATAAAACTTGCGCCATCGGACTCGTAGCAATACGCTGGTCCTGTGACCCAAGTTTGGTTCGATTCTGAGAATGTTGACAAAATTGCGTATCGTGGGCCCCACGGCTCTACTTGACGGGCGATTTTGTGATCGGCTCATCGGAATCCAATTCTGGAAGTTCTGTTGAGTTTGTATCATCGTTCTGGATTTATTGACACTAAGTTTGGCGAATTTGGAGACCATTGGCTCTGACACGTTTTTTGGTGCAAAATGGCCCACATGTGGACCCCGCTTTGACCAGAAACTGTTATTTTCGCCCCTGTGTCCAAATTGGACTCAAGGACAGGCGTTTCTAGCTATTTGTTATTTTCTGAATCTGATGGTAATATTTATTTCAGCAACCGAAGCAGTACCTGTAATTTCCACTGAGGTCAGAGCTACAGTTGGAACCAGAACCCCAGGCAAGTGTACCTTGCCAAATCCTGCAGTTTTGCTACTTATTTTTCTTGACTTATTTATATATTGTACATGCTTAAACCTAGGACCGTGTGACATACTTAGCGTCCAATTAATAGTCGGGTGCCAACACTGTACGCAGAGTTGTGTAAAGTCACCTAGAGATGGATACCGAGACCCTATACTTCTCGTGCTTGCATTATCAAGTACGTTATACACAGGACACCTGACACTAATCATGAGACAGAATCTTCCTGAAATATTCAAGGTGATTCTGTATAGGATACAAATTTATGACATATACATTTTACATGCTTAGATTTTATTATGACTTGTTGCATTAGTTTTGATCCTGCGTGTCATGGACATGAGACGTGTGATTACATTGGGTGGGGAGAGATTTACCATACAAAAGGCTGATTATATATATATAATACTTTAATTGAAGTGCCTTAGACTCTGACACAGAGCTTTGGTACCTTACTGGCCCTTCGAGAGAATACTGCTATGGGTTTCTCTGACACTGATCCTATAGTAGTCTCAGCCCAAGTATGACTAAAACTCTCACTTGCATATCACTTAGCTGGTTATATATTTACCCTATTGTTTCATTTATTGCTGCACTGCATTTATTTTGGTTTGTATTATCTGTACCTTGCTATGTTCCCTGAGGACCTGGATCCGGATTATGTCCCCAGGATTAGCAGAGAAGATCCATCCAGAGGTATACAGTATAGGAGCATTAGCAGGAGCAGAAGCAGGAACAGGTGCATATAGTAGAGCAGAACTAGGAACCGATGACTAGGTGATTGCCATAGATTTCTTGAGTATATATTTCTTCTATACTCAGTCTGTGTTGCTATTTATATTCTTATTTCATGAACAATTGTAACAGACTTAATATCGGGTTGTTCCCAGATTTTATTTTCTTGTGACTGGATGATGTTTATTCATTTTATTGTTATTGCTGTATTTATTCTGTGGATGAGATTAGTAAACCCTGATCATTGTAATACAGCTTAAGTATGCCCCGATGGATCCATTAAATTGGGTTTATCCATCGGTGTGTGCTGCTGGCCATTGCCACGTGTCTAGTCCCTCGATATTTTGGGACTGGGGCGTGACAACTGGGACCAATCCGGTCTAGACGGACTCCATGTTGTTCTCTCATTATTTATGGAGGCGATGCGCAATGCCCATGTTATTTTACGTTCGCACCATTCTCATCCCCATACTCATTGAAGATGTGTCTCTATCAGTTTGGCGGAATGTCCTGCGATGCCCTGTTCAAGCTTCACTCCCATTCCGCTAGTAAGACATTGTCCATTATGGGTATGCCAGTGACCCTCCTGTTTATATAGATAAGTCATCCTCGCTTAGCGGCAATTCGTGTGCGAGTCATTGCATCGCATTCAATAAACTGAAATACTTGGACATCCTCTGCAACACTTTTGGATAACCTATATGCTCGGGCACCTGAAATATAATCTCGCTCACAACACTTATGTTTGCATATGCTATTGCCCCTGGATTCATCATATATATGCTCGTGCTTGAATTAACTTGGTTTGCCTTGGACAGGGAAGGACAAAAGGTAAGTTGGTAAGTCTCGCCGTGTTCCTTATATCATATGGCGCACTGCCACACGAGTTAGGCTATTCATCATTGCCATAAAACTGATCCTAAGGCAAGACTAGAAAGATAACTTAATAGATGGTGCACAGAACCTATATAACGTGCTTGGATTTGTCGAGCGGGCGAGTAGGCTCCCGACCAGTGCATTCATGTACTGATAACCCACCAAATTGCTTTCAGGGTGCGGGAGAACCTCGTTCGGTGCGGATGCCTCATTCGTGCGTGCTAAGACGTGGAGTTCACTCTGGAGCCTGGGAGCATTGCGTCCGGGACTGAAGCACATATACAAGACATAATGTTGGAACACCGCCTATACATCATTCAATAAATGTAGCCACTTGGCACGCTTTTACTGTTTCAGAGAGATACGCTTGAGCGACTTGTAATCTCGGCTTAGCGCCGCCTGTAACACTTATTCAATATCAATAAAGAGTTTGCTTGACTTCTATACTTGTGTTATTCAATGCTTCAGCTATTGACGACTCTGTGAACTTGTTATCAATCGCCTATTATTCCGCTGCACTCGGACAATCTGTGCGACTCTGTGGCTTAGACCTCTTACCGCCTGCATGGACCACGGCCTTGCACGGGCGCGGCTTACGCTTGTGCGACATCACGCCCAGATGGGTCAAGCGATCGTCCCACGGGAGCGCTGGGGCGCGGTGATTAGCGCCTAGCAGGGACGACCGATTAGCCTACGGGAGATCGGGGCGTGACGTTTGGTATCAGAGCAAAGCTTTACGCCTTTGGACTTTGTTTCGATTTTCTCAGTTTTGAAAGCTCGTTCGTGTGTTATGTGCATACGCTCTCTCTCAATGTCCCATCGGAATATTCCAAATAATGAGTCTAAATACTTTAAAAAAAGTTGTATGTGAATGATATGATTGCTTGTACGAGATTATGATACGAATGCCTTTGTGTCGACCTGTACTAGACTTGTGGGATTAGACTCGTGCTAAAAATTGAAACATATGTGCGAACCTGAATGCCTATACATGATTACCCAACTGGTTAGTGTACATAATAGAATATCGCCAAACGGTTAGCTATGCACACAGTCTCTTGGATAAGTTGTGTAGAGTATCGTGCCCCAAGACCCTTTTTGTGTAAGCTAGTTGCAAACGAGATTGGGATATCGTTTAGATAAAGGATAAGTCAGACTTAGAATGACAACCGATAGAAACATTATCAGATTATCGCTTAGGCGAATATAGAGAATCGTGCTTAGATTTTGGGGAATAGTTCGAACGGTATTTTATGTCGGAAGATACAAATCGAATATGGATTTAATTGGATGACTCAATTTCGAGTGGTGTATGGATTTTTTAGAAATATTTAAACGGATTCATAGGTCTCGTGCGATAGTCGGATTGAACGATTGGAGAATGCCTTGAATAAATGATAAGGCTTATATCGAATTGGGATTCGTAAAAATGGAAATCGATATCTCGGTTAGAAAAACTTGTTGTAAACTTGATGTATCGTGCGAGCGATTTCGGATTGAAACAAACGGATTGAACTTGAATACAATATCGCTCGAATAGAAGTTAGTCCAAAAATGAATATTGTGATTCGATGAAAGAGAGAAACGATAACGGATTTGACTTGAAGTTTGGAATAACGATCTTAAAGTCAAGTTCGGAAAGATAACCTTTGAAATCAGTCCCAGCGAGAACGATTATCCTGCGGGAGCGCCGACGTGGTAATTCACGTACGGCAAGGATGATCAAACTCATGGGAACATGTTCGGTGATTATTCTAAACAAACTCGATGAATATAATGTATCAAAAATGGGATAGACTTTGGCTTGAATATTTGAACTTAGTTAATTGAGGAATACCAAAAGTAGACTATGGATTTACCGAATGGTAACATTGAAGTTGGATGATTTTGCTAGACGAATTATAATCATTGCATGAACGGACATGACTTGGTGGATAAATATATAACTTGGACGGAGCAAAATAAAATGATAAGGAAGTCTCGATCATTTTTATGAAAACCATATTGTTCGACGTTCTTGTTTTGTGCGAGCGTAACTCTATGCTCGTGCATACATCACACCCGGATTAGGACGATTATCCAGCGTGAGCGTTGATGTGATGATCTCACGTCCAACGAGGATGATTGTGCTTGCGGGAGACCAAAGTGTGATAACTGATGGATCATCTTGACTTATGGTTTGACACAATAAGACAAATTTGAGTGAATCAAAAATGTTTCATGGATAAGTTAGCCTAGAACCTGGAACAAATCACGCTTGATGGTTTCGTGAACGGATACATGAAACTTGCTGGACGACTTAGAGTTATAAACAAAAGGTTTATAATTGAATCTTGGCTTAGTGGTCTAGACTTGGTATGGATAGGGATTCTATCAAAACATATTTGGAGAGATGGACTATGCAAATCACTAGGCTTATCCTGCAACTTGGATATATCGTGGGTTTTACTGAACGGACTTAAACCCCTGTACAAACGAACGTGTATGAGAGTGGGATGATCCGTGCTCGATGTTTAGAAATCTGAGTGAAACAAGCTTGGGTAGAATATCCCGTGCAAATGAATAATGGTTTGACCCTAGGAATTGGGATGAGCATCATGCGACGAATTTACACGATAATCGTGTGCTTGAACTTGTACCTAGACCTTGTGAACTGACCTAGCAATTAGGCAGACGATCCTGTGCCGAGTGAAAGAACCATGTGACAGACTTTAGCATATTGCTTTAATAAGCTATAGAATTGGGGCAATAAGACTTAGAGTTAGACTGGCCAGAACGATAAGTGTGTGCTATGTTTGACCCGAACGAATGAATGCTAGTCGGTTGATCAAATAGATCGTGCTTAACGGTAGTGCAAATACTTGATTTTGGATTGGAATAGAAAATGATATAGAATTTGATTGACCCTGTCGGAGTATCCTTGTGATTTGTAAAACGAGAACCCTTGAGATTTTTGCAAGTAGCTTGTCCGATTTTACTATCTCTAAGTTTGATTGAATGCATATGTTTGAGGGATACCTTGAACGTGTGCACGATCCAAGACTCAATGATATGTGAAACTCGAGTGCTAAGACTTCGCTATTGCTAAGTTGGTTGACATGCATATGTTTGAAGGATGCTTTGAATATGTGCACGATCCAGACTCGCGATATGCCGATCTCGAATGCTAGTGCAAGTGAAAATATTAGACCCGCATGGACAAGTATAACGACTTGTATAAGTTTGCCTCAGCCTTAGATCATCATTCATGATGGATTGAAACGTACACCGTGTTAAGCAACATATTTCGCGCCAAGGCGCAAATGAGACCGACTCAGCATACACGCGACACGATATAAGGAACGAGTAGGAGATCGTGTTCGAACGAATTTAGTGGTACCGATTGCTACGCTTGGGATAGATTCAATAGTATGATAGAACGACCTGCACTCAGGAAGTCTCGAGGACGAATCCTTTTTCTGAGTGGTGTATAATGTAACGACCCGTTCCGCTCAAGCGGATTGCCGATTCAAACGGAAAAAGTGCAACGTCCCAACCCGCTTTGCTCAGTGAGAATACTCGTTTGAGAAAAAATAATTTCCAGACTTGGCCCTTCAGGAGTTCTGGCTTAGGCTTTCAGAGGCTCGCTCGGAGTATCTCTCGACCGAGGCGAATCATCGCTAAGGTGGGTGGCTACGATGAACTTGTCTTTGTTTAGCCAGCACACTTAAAATATGGATGATACATGCTAGTCGCTAGGTGAATCACCCCCTGCATTCTAAAAAGAATACAACACACCTAGCTAAGGGAATAATCTTAACTTGTATTGCTTGTGTTAGAACATGGAAATGAAACTTTGCTTATGAATGGACCCTTTCATGCTACATTTGCCTTGTGCAACTAGACCTCGCTATGCCTCGAGTAGAACATTATACTCTTCGTAGTGCACTGTTCACTTTCTACACTGCACGACCCTAGATTATCTCGCTCGATATGTCCCTTTACGGTTTTACTCATCGCTTTACACATAGGCCCATACAAAACATAAAATGCTTATGTTCTATATGAATGTATGCTTTCCTGCTTATATGTTAACTTGTACTCGTTGTCTCGATTAAATGCTTGTCATATAATTTGCACGCCAAATTCAAGTAAATACTATCTTGCCTTGCATTCATCCAAACCACCGGAAGACTATCTAATAGTCGTTCTGAGCCAAGTATAGAACATTGAAAGTATTCGGGACCGTTAGGTCACCAAGGCATTTTTTGAACTAGGAAATTGCATCAATGGACAGTTAAGCAAGATAACATCTCCTCGGATAAATTGATACTTATCTTGTACTCAATCTAACGGCTCAGGGAGACTATGCAAAGACAGATCATGCTATATGATTGTCTCATGCTCGTATTGTCTTAGATTGCATCAAGTCAAGTGAACACTAAACAAGAATCATGTCAAGTAAAGCAAGAAATCATAACTCGTGGAGCATACTTGTCCTGAACAAAATCGAGTTATCCTGTGAACCTGAAACCCAAGACTTGCATGGTCATAGACAACTTGTGAACAAGGGAGATTATAATATCCCATTACGCGGACAGTCTCGGAGCACTGGGACCGATCCGGTCTAGACGGACTCCATGTTGTTCTCTCCTTGTTTATGGGGGCGGTACTCAATGCCCATGTTATTTTACGTTCGTACCATTCTCATCCCCATACTCATTGAAGAGGCGTCTATATCAATTAGGCGGAATATCCTGCGATGCCCTGTTCAAGCTTCACTCCCATTCTGCTAGTGAGACATTGTCCATTATGACTATGCTAGTGACCCTCTTGTTCATATAGATAAGTCAGCTTAGCGATAATCCGTGTGTGAGTCATTGCATCGCATTCAATAAACTGAAACACTTGAACATCCTCTGCAACACTTCTGGATAACCTGTATGCTCGGGCACCTAAAATATAATCTCGCTCACAACACTTATATTTGCATATGCTATTGTCCCTGGATTCATCATATATATGCTCGTACTTGAATTAACTTGGTTTGCCTTAGACAGGGAAGGACAAAAGGTAAGTTGGTAAGTCTCATCGTATTCCTTATATCGCATGGCGTACTGCCACATGAGTTAGTCTATTCATCATTGCCATGAAACTGATCCTAAGGCAAGACTAGAAAGATAACTTAATAGATGGTGCACAAAACCTATATAACATATTTAGATTTGTCAAGCGGGCGAGTAGCCTCCCCACCAGTGCATTCATGTACTGATAACCCACTAGATTGCTTGCAGGGTGTGAGAGAACCTCGTTCAGTACGGATGCCTCCTTCGTGCGTGCTAAGGCATGGAGTTCACCCTGGAGCCTGGGAGCGTTGCGTCCGGGACTGAAGCACATATACAAGACATAATGTTGGAACATTGCCTATACATCATTCCACAAATGTAGCCACTTTGCACGCTTTTACTGTTTCAGAGAGAGACGCTTGAGCAACTTATAATCTTGGCCTAGCACCGCCTGTAACACGTGTTCAATATCAATAAAGAGTTTGCTTTACTTCTATACTTGTGTTATTTAATGCTATCGCTATTGACGACTCTGTGAGCTTGTTACCAATCGCCTATGCGCTTGTTATTCTGCTGCACTCGGACAATCTGTGCGACTCTGTGGCTTAGACCTCTTACCGCCTGTATGGACCACAGCCTTACACGGGTGCGGCTTACGTTCGTGCGACATCACGCCAAGATGGTCAAGCGATCATCCCACGGGAGCACTGGGGTACGATGATTCGTGCCTAGCAGGGAAGGCTGATTGTCCTGCGGGAGATCGGGGTGTGACACTTATCAAGTAGCAAGTTATTCAGGATATGACAGTCAAATGATGGTCACATTAATTATATCGATAGATAAAATAAGAGTAGTGCGAGAACCCCTTGAGATTAGATCCACAATCCTTAAACCAAACAAGGACCAGAATTGCAGACCCTTCCCCGAATTTAACTACGCCCCTTATTCTGTCCAACGTATAATGAGATGATCAAGGAAAAGTAGCCTACTTAGCAAGTAAGTACATGTAGGGCCACATCTACAGGGCTCATGCCAGGTACTTAGACATTTAGCACATGGTCATATATGGGGTCATACAAGTCATTTCTAAGTTTAACACATAGCATCACAATCGTTCAATCAACATCAAAATTAAACCAAGCAGGTGTCAAAAGTCTGCAAGAAACAGTAGGCGCATAGGAGCAAAGGCGCATAGCAAGGTGGCGCATAACGTCGAGACCACATAGGATCAAGGCCAAATGCAATCGAGGCCGCATGGTTGGCTTGGACGCATAGACAGAGCAAAGTTCACTCTTCGGGAAACGTGTGATGTGACAATCAATAAATGCAAATCAAGTCAGAAAAGTGACTGATGTGACATGTGATAAAATGTGTCAGAAGAAAAGACAAAATTCATGAAAAGTTGTGCTAAAATTGTGCCAACTCAGTCAAAAGTTATGCGTCCAGAAGGAGAGGGACGCATTACTCCTGGCCGCATGGTCGACGAGGCCGCATACTACTCTTGGCCGCATGCACACTTGGCCGCATAAAATCTTTTGGTACTTAGTAAAATTTTATTCGTTCAAGTTCATGCATTTGGCCAAGGGGCGCATGTGCAAATTCAGTCATGCGTCCAACAGGGTTGGCTGCATGCTGACTCGAGATAAGAAGTCCAGGCCGCATAGCACTCCTTCGTCTCCTCCAACAGCAACTTTTCGGCCATGGCCAAAAGCTAAAAAATATAAATTATTTCTTCCATAGAAACCTCAAATGATGCCCAAATCCAGCAGAGTAAAGTTCTAAACTACTCAAACTCAAGTGCTCATCAACATAGAATATCAAGTTTTTTAAAATATTAAGTTTTAAGAGATCAAAACCCAAGCACACTCAAGAACACATAGAAAATCCTAAAACTTAAAACTTAGATCTACACTAATGCATCCACCAAATCTGAAAATACCAAGTTCTAAATGCATGAAGAATCATATAAGGAATATAATGGAACAAAAATATAAATGGTTTCTCCATTTTTTGCAAGATGTACTTGCCTATGGAGGGGGAGAGGAAAACCTAAAAAAGAGAATGGAAGAGAAAAAATGAGAGGAGCGAGAGTGAAGTTGGGTTATATATGGAGGGTTTGAGGTTTGAACCTAGGGTTTAACTCAAGGTAAAACCAAACAAAATAAATAAACCAAGAGCCAAGTGAACCAAAGAATGGGTCTAGTCTCTCCACAACATACAACTATGATAGCAAGAAAATAAATATGCTCCAAATACATACATTGGGAACGGGGAGTGACAGTATTAAATATTTAATTTGATCATATTTGGATGTCCATAATTGGTTATGGAATATAATCTACACTGTTGGTTGTTGGTGGATGACCATATCTGATGGTGGACTACTTTTAGGGTTTTCTAAACCCTAAAATTAGGTTTCTTATCATATTTATATAAGGTGAGGGTGGAGGCACAAAGAAATAGTAGAAGTTGGAGATTTGAGGTGCTAGTCCACAGGAAGTCTAAGAGAAAGTCGTACTTTGATCTTAGGACTCGCCATCCAAGATAGAAGAATGAGGAGATCTGATTGAGAAGCCGTTGCCTTCAATCAGAAAAATTACTACGGGATTTGGTGAGCGATTTTAATTTTAATCTCTTTTTTTTCTTATTGAGTGTGGTGAGGGGGTTGAACCTATTAGGACAAATGGTTCAACATTGGTTTTGTCAATCTTATAATTTTACCTGAGTTATAAATGTTAGAATTTATCCAGGTGACGTAGTCACCCCCATATATGTTGTCTTTATCTGTAAGCCCCCTGATTTTTCAAGAATTTTAATTTGGATTTTTCACAAAATTTCTGTAATTTTCTAGGATTTTCTATAATTAAAAACCTAGGTACTTGGTAATTAAATATTTTTAGTTGCTGTTAATTAATATTATAAAAATAATATTTTATGGTGTAAAATGGAAAACCGGACATAGGGTAATTTTCTGTGAATTTATTGGACCCCAGAAGTATTTTTAAAGCCCTAAAAACTAAGTTGAAATAAACCAAAATAAACCCTAAAATAAATCGGGTTTATTTGAAATAAACCAAACCGGACCGGACCGGTTTACCTGAACCAAACTCAGCCTTAACGGGTCGGGTCGGATCCGAATCGAACCCGACCCGGACCCGAAACCCACTCCGAAACCCTAAACCTAATTCGGGTCGGAATCACTGTTCCGACCCGACGGCGCGCCTATTTATTAGCCTCGAACTCCGCGTAGCCTCTGTCGCAAACCCTCTCTCTCCTCTCTCTGCCGCCCGCAGCAGCCCCGGTCACCCTAAGCCCTAGCCGGAACCCTAATCTCCGTCGTCTCCTCCTCTCCGTCGTCTCCCTCTCTCCTCCTCTCCACCTCCCTACCGTTCCCGACGAACCTTTCCCCTCGACCACCATCTTCTTCATCTCCCACCACCGGCACCACCATGACTCCGCCATCCCCGCTCGACCACCTCCCTCGGCCCGTCCCTCTTCCACCGCCCTAGCCCAGCCCCGATCACCGACCAGAACACCATCACCCCCTTCCCCTCGAGCCCGACCCTCCACCATCGCAGCAGCCATCTCCGCTCGCCTGAGCTGTCACGCCCCAGTCCCAAAATGCCGAGGGACTGAAGATGCGAGGCAATGGCCAGCAGCACGCACCGATGGATAACCCAATTTAATGGAGCCATCAGGGCGTACTTAAGCTGTAAATAAGGTCTACTACAACAAGTCACACTAATCTCATCCATAAAGATAAAGAAATAACTGCATAATGGAATGGAAATAAGTAGCAACAATAATCACAGCAAGTCAGTCGGAGAAATAACCCGACTTAAGTCTGAATAAAGTGGCTCTATAGGCCAGGAACAAGAGATAAACATGAAATAAATACTGAGTACTGGAACAGGCACTCAGGAGAAGTCTTCGGCAGTTACCTCGTCTTTAGTGTTCGGTTCAGTTCCAGCAATAGCTTCAGCTCCGGTCCCGTATACCTCGGGATACTGCTCCTCTGCTAAACCTGGGGACATAATCCATTCCAGGTCCTCAGTGGACATAGCAAGGCACAAAATAAAATAAGCCAAATGAATAAGCAGTGCAATAAATAAATGAACAGCAGGGTAAACTAAGTAACCATCTATGTGATATGCAAATGAGAGCAACACTAGTACTCAGGCTGAGACCGCTATAAGCTCTGTGTCGGGGAGCCGGTAGCCGTAATAACACGTAAAGGGTCTAGCTCTGCTGGAGAGTCTACAACCTCACAATAATAGTAGATATATATGTAGAACAACCTGTAGCCTGTGTGTCTCTCCCCACCCAATGTAATCACGCAAGCCATGACTATAACGTCTCATGTCCATGTCAGCGGGATTATAACTAATGCAACAAGTCATACTGTCTATAAATAAATGTCTCTGTCAAGTCCTGTATCCTATACAGAATCACCATGAATACCTCAGGAAGATTCTGTCCATGATAGTGTCAAGTGTCCTGGGTTGTAGGGTACTTGATAGGTCAAGTACAAAGTAAGGGGATCGTAAATCCATCTCTAAATGACGAATCCAACACCGCGTACGGTGTCGGCACCCGACTATGATCGGACACTAGGTACGTCATACGTTCCCTAGGTTAAGCAGTTTAAATCAGTTTATATGAATTTGCACAAGACATCCAGCAGAGTATTTTTACAGAAAATATAAAAATAATGACTGCAAGTTTGGCAAGGTGCACTTGCCTGAGGTTTAGATTCCACTAAGGTCCTAGTTTCAGAAATTTCCAGAGATGTCTCCGAAAGCTGAAACAAACAGTACCATCACGCTCAGAAGGTGTCAAACAGCTAGGAACGCCTGTCCTTGGATCCAATTTGGAGACAAGGGCAAAAACGGCAATTTCGGGCCAAAACGGGATCCACCGATGGGCCCGCTTTGCACCGAAAAATGTGTCAGGGTCAATGGTCTCCAAATTCACCAAACTTAGTGTCAACAGGTCAGGAACGCTGATACCAACCCAACGGAACTTTCAGATTTGAATTCCGATGAGCCGATCACAAAATCGCCCGTCGAGCGGGGCCTGTGGGGCCCATGACACGCGATTTTGTCAACGTTCTCAGAATCGAACCAAACTTGACCCACAGGACCAGCGTATCGCTACGAGTCCGATGGCGCAAGTTTTGTCTCGATCTGACGTGTGTGCACGAAGTTAGGGTAAATTACAGAAAAGTTGGATACGGGGCGATGTCCGCGGATACGCGTTGATTCCGGTGTGCACGCACACCCGAATTAGCTTCCACGAAATCCCACACGTCCGTATCGACGAGGCGCACGTATCTGTGAAGACCGCACGCGACCAAGTCATCCCGTTTGGCGGTGCGTACTCAGTTCCGGGGTAAAACAGGGTCTGGTTCCCTGTTTTTGGATCGCGGTGTGCGATCACCACAGGACGCGATGTCCCGAGCGGTTTGTCCGGACACCGAGAGGGTCATACAGGCTTCACGTAGAAATTTACAGAATCAGAGATCCGAGGTGCAAGATACGAGTACCTGAAAGGGACCCGAGAAACCAGGGTTTTCCGTGTCCGTCTCGTGTCCTGGACACTGTGTCCTCTGCTAGGGCTAGGGTTTAGGGCTGTGTCCGCGTGTCTCCTGTTGGCGGACACGGCGGAGGCGACTCAGGGAGGTGAGGGGCCGGCGAGGTCTCGGGCGGTGGCTGCGGCTCCGGGCGGAGGGGAGAACAGCAGCCGCGGGGAGAGAGAGGAGGAGGAGGGGGTTCTGGAGAGGGGCTGGCCGACGTCGGCGCTGGCTGGGCGGCTCTCGGCGAGCTGGTCGGCGTCGAGTAGAGGGGAGGTCCGGCTGCCGGAGTTCGGGGTGGTTAGGGTTAGAGTTTGCGGTTTGGGGGGAAAGGGAGGCGGAGGAGAGGGGATTATATAGGCTCGGGGCGGGAGTGAGGTCGGGGACGACGTGGGCGAGGGTTTCGGAGGGGGAGGCGGTCGTGGCGGCCGAAAATCTCGGTGGGCGGCACCTTTTCCGGCGGGCGGAGCGTGGGACGTGGGCAGGCGAAGTGGGGGAGGAGAAGCGGGTCGGGTCGGGCTCGGATCCGGGTGAGCGGACCCGCCCGACCCGCTAACAGCGGTTGGGACAGGGCTGCTAATGGGCTCGGCCCACTGGACCGGGCCGGGCCCCAAAAATAAAAAATAAAAAATAATAACAGTAAATTTAATAATAAAAATCATTTAATTAATTAATTTAATTAGAAAAATAGTTTTAGGCTTTTTAAAAATAGGTCTGAGGCCCAATAAAATCCCAGAAAATTACCCTAAGTCCGGTTTTCTATTTTACACCATAAAATCATATTTTCATTTCATTTTAATGTTAGTTATTAGCAATTAAAAATTACAAACTCGCCACAGGACCTATGTAAATTCCTGAAAATGTATATTAATTCCCAAAATTAAAATATCTGAAAATTTAGGGGGTTTACAATCTACCCCCCTTAAGAGGATTGCGTCCTCGCAATCGAAGGGTAAACTATAAAGGCAAGATTTATAGAATTAAAGAATGCTTAGGTTCTACCTGATTCTGCAAATAAATGTGGATAACGCTGCCGCATAACATCTTCTCGCTCCCAGGTCGATTCGCCAGGAGAGTGCTGTTTCCAAGCTACTCGAACCAATCTGATTGTCTGCCATCGCAGTGTCTTCTCGCTGGTGTCGAGTATACCCACTGGCTGCTCTTCGTATCTCAGGCTAGGTCCCACTGAAATCTCAGAATGATCAACTATATGGCTTGGGTCTGCCACATATCTCCTCAGTTGTGAGACGTGGAATACGTCGTGCACTCCCTCTAAGGATGGAGGTAATGCAAGACGGTAAGCCACCTCACCAATGCGCTCCAAGATATCAAATGGCCGAATGTACCTTGGGCTTAACTTGCCTCTGCTGCCAAATCTGATAGTACCTCTAGTGGGCGAGATCCTCAAAAATATATGCTCTCCTTCCTTGAACTCCAGGGGTCGTCTGTGTGCATCGGCCCAATGCTTCTGTCTATCCTGGGCTGCACGGAGATGGTTCTGAATCTGTTTTACTTTCTCCACTGTCTCTGTTACCAACTCTGGACCCAGTATTTGACGTTCACCAATGTCGTTCCAGCATATTCGCGATCTGCACTTCCTTCCGTACAATGCCTCGAAAGGTGCCATCTGAATGCTTGCCTGATAGCTGTTGTTATAGGAGAACTCTACTAAGTGCAGATGATCTTCCCAAGATCCTCCAAAGTCCAGTATACAAGATCGCAGCATATCTTCTAGGATCTGAATTGTGCGCTCTGACTGTCCGTCTGTCTGAGGATGATAGGCAGTACTGAATTTGAGCCTGGTGCCGAGACTCTCTTGCATGCTTCGCCAGAAGTGAGATATAAATCTCGAGTCTCGATCTGATACAATACTAACCGGCACTCCATGTAATTTTATGATCTGTCGCATATACATGTCGGCTAGTACTTCCGTGGATTGTCCGACTCTGAACGGCAAGAAGTGAGCCGACTTAGTGAGCCGATCCACGATGACCCATACTGCATCCTTACCACTAGGGCTTCTTGGAAATCCAGTGACGAAGTCCATGGTAATATGCTCCCACTTCCATTCAGGGATGGGAAGTGGCTGCAACATACCTGCAGTCCTTTGGTGCTCGGCCTTCACCTGCTGGCAGACTAAGCATTTTGCCACAAATCGGGCAATCTCCCTTTTCATTCCATGCCACCAGTAATATTGTCTTAAGTCCCGGTACATCTTAGTTCCTCCTGGATGAACCGAGTATATGGAGCTATGGGCTTCTGTCATCAACTCCTGCCTTAACTCTCCATTTGGAACACATAGGCGATTTACGTACCTTAATGTTCTGTACTCGTGGATGCGAAGTCCCGTCTGCAAGCCTGCTTCTGTTCTTTCTCTCAGCCTTCAGAATCTGGCATCATTAGGCAAAGCTTCCTTGATTCTCTCCACCAGCGATGACTTCACTTCGAGGTTAGCCAGCAAACCATTTTGTCCAGGTAGAACAACCTCTATCTGAAGATCTTGCAAGTCTTGTAATAGCTGAGGCTGCTCCGTCAAGAAATAAGTCGAGGGTTTTCTGCTGAGGGCGTCGGCTACAATATTTGCTTTCCCCGGGTGGTACTGCAGATCGATGTCAAAGTCCACCATTAGCTCAAGCCAACGCCTTTGCCTCATGTTGAGCTCCTTCTGTGTATAAACATACTTCAAGCTCTTATGATCAGTGAATATCTCGACCTTCTCTCCATACAGATAATGTCTCCAGATCTTCAATGCAAAAATCACTGCAGCTAGCTCCAGGTCGTGCGTTGGGTAGTTCTTCTCGTGGACCTTCAGCTGCCTCGATGCATAAGCGATAACCTTGCCATGTTGCATCAAAACACAACCTAGCCCACTACCGGACGCATCACTATATACAACAAAACCTCCTGACCCTGAGGGAAGAGTCAAGACTGGTGTTGTTGTTAGACGCCTCTTCAATTCTGGCATTCTTCCGTCCATATGAACTCCTGATCCTTCCGTGTCAGCTTAGTCATCGGTTCTGCGATCCTTGAGAAATTTTCTACGAACCGCCGGTAATACCCAGCAAGTCCAAGAAAACTTCTCACTTCTGCAACAGAGGTAGGGGTAGGCCAGGTTTCTATAGCAGTGACCTTTTCTGGGTCCACAGACAGTCCTTCACCCGAGATAATATGCCCTAAGAATGGCACCTTGTCCATACAGAACTCACATTTGCTGAGTTTGGCATATAGCTTCTCCCTTCTCAAGGTTTCTAGCACAATTCTAAGGTGTTCCTCGTGCTCTTCGTGGTTCTTGGAGTAGACTAGGATATCATCAATGAATACCACCACGAACTTATCCAAGTACTGATGGAAGACCCCGTTCATCAAACTCATAAATACGGCGGGTGCGTTGGTTAAACCAAACGGCATTACTAGGAACTCATAATGTCCATACTTAGTTCTGAAGGCCATCTTTGGGATATCTTCCTTCTTTACCCTAATCTGGTGATAACCGGATCTAAGGTTAATCTTTGAGAATACCTTAGCACCACTTAATTGGTCAAACAAGTCATCAATGCGTGGTAATAGGTACCGGTTCTTAATAGTTACAGCATTAAGGGCTCTGTAATCAATGCACAGCCGTACAGATCCGTCCTTCTTGGGTACAAAAAGTATAGGTGCTCCCCATGGTGAAACACTGGGCTGGATAAATCCTTTCTCCAGAAGGTCGTCAACTTGTGTTTTCAGCTCCACTAACTCCTTAGGTGCTAGCCGATATACCGATGAAGTGATAGGTTCGGCTCCTGGAGTTAGGTCTATTATAAATTCTATCTCCCGATCAGGTGGTAAACCTGGAAGATCGTCGGGAAACACATCCACAAATTCCGTTATGACTCTTGGGTAACTTGAATCTTCTTCTACAGTCAATACCCTAAGAGTTAGCTGGACCCCTTGTTCTACAGCTCCTCGTAGAAATTCAAACTCAGGAAGGCTAGGGGGTCTAAATATCACTTTTCCAAGCCGGCAATATAGTGTCGCATGGTACTGACTTAACCAGTCCATACCAAGTACAACATCGTAATCAGGCATAGAAAAGATCAGGAATTGGGCTCGCATCTCTCGGCCACAGACAACTACCGAACATGATCTACAAGTATCACTAACCGGGATAATTCTACCTCCCGTTAGAATTCTCTTCATCTTCGAGAGAGGTGCTGTAGCTATTCTATGTGTGGCTACGAAGCTAGCAGCAATAAATGAATACGAAGCTCCAGAATCAAATAATGCTACAGCAGAAATTGAAGCTACTAATATGGTACCTGCTATCACTTCGCCTGCAGTAGCTTCCTCAGTGACTGCTAGTGCATATGCCTGACCTCGTCCCTGAGCGGGACCCCTTTGCTGACGAGCTTGTTGGAACAATGCTGCCTGAGGTGGTAGAGGTGGCCTGGCTCCTCCAGGCCCTGTCTGTGTTGCTCCCCCAGCTGGAAGAGCTGCAGGTGGAGCTGGTCGATTCGGAACTCCCTCTCGACGTTCCGAGCAGTCCTTTGAGAAGTGTTGTCCAGATCCGCAAACCATACAGAGTCCCAGCTTGCGTCGACATTCCTTTTCAATATGTCCTACCTTGCTGCAGTAATGGCAAGTAGGCAGGTTCTTAGTTGCTGCTCTTGGAGACGGGCTCTTCTGGGGCCGTTTAGCGGATTCCCCTGGTGATGACTTGGACGGTGCTGAGGAGAAGGGACGTTTCAGGCTTGATTCCCTCCGAGTAACGTGCTCCAGCCGACGTGCTGCAGCTAGGACGTCGGTGTAAGAGGTGGGCGCGACTGATCCGATTAACTTCTGAAGCTCGAACCTAAGCCCATCAAAGAACTTCTCCGCCTTCTCCTCTTCGGTAGGAATTAGCGAAGGGGCGAAGCGGCTCAGGCGAATGAATTCGGCGTTATATTCCTCCACCGACATGTTGCCCTGGATCAGGCGGTTGAATCTGTCTCGGAGTTCTGACCGAGCCACAGCAGGGATGTACATTTCCTGGAAGAGTCTGGAGAACTCCTCCCAGGTAACCTGATCATGTCCGAGCCTTCTTTCTTCGGACAGCCACCAATGATGAGCGTTGTCCGTCAGTTGTATCCTGACGGCAGTCATCCATTTGTCCCTTGGTAGTTCAGCGGCCTCCAACTGATGCTGTGTGTTTGTAAGCCATTCATGCACTTCAGTTGGTCCTTCCTTGCCCGAGAAGGTACGGGGCTTGAGTTGACGGAAATCTGTGATGGATCCCGTTGCTGGCCGTCTATTTGGTGGATTTGCATGCTCCAACGCTGTGACTAGGCTGTTCCTTAGGTTCTCGGCCTCTCGGCGTTGGGCCTCCTGCTGAGTCAGCTATTGGGCCTGTATCATTGCGTAGAACATCTGGAACATTTGCTGGCCGTCCATTGCCTGTCCTGGCGGAAAGGCAGGCATCGTAGGAGGGAGCTGGGGAGGAGGCGGGATATCATCACGCCTGAACCTGGAATTGGCTGGCCAGTTTGATTGCTCTGGGAGGATTGTCCTATGGTATCTGGCGTCGTTCCATCTTTACAGGTAAACCCTGCTTCAGTCGGTGTACCCAAGGGGGTCTCGTCACCACTTCTGGGATCCATAACTCTGCACCAAAAGGAAACAATGAGAACGCACAGAGGAATCAAAATAGGATATAATTCAAGCAATTAAATTGAATTCGACATAGAGTTCAAAAATGATTTAATCAATGGATGAGATCCTATAACCTATCTTATTGCAGGCCTGTCCGGTCCCTAAGTTGAAACCGAACTATTTAGATTGGACCTGCATGGGCCACCACAAAAATTATGTCACGCCCCAGTCCCAAAGTGCCGAGGGACTGGAGATGCGAGGCAATGGCCAGCAGCACGCACCGATGGATAACCCAATTTAATGGAGCCATCAGGGCGTACTTAAGCTGTAAATAAGGTCTACTACAACAAGTCACACTAATCTCATCCATAAAGATAAAGAAATAACTGCATAATGGAATAGAAATAAGTAGCAACAATAATCACAGCAAGTCAGTCGGAGAAACAACCCGACTTAAGTCTGAATAAACTGGCTCTATAGGCCAGGAACAAGAGATAAACATAAAATAAATACTGAGTACTGGAACAGGCACTCAGGAGAAGTCTTCGGCAGTCACCTCGTCTTCAGTGTTCGGTTCAGTTCCAGCAATAGCTTCAGCTCCGGTCCCGTATACCTCGGGATACTGCTCCTCTGCTAAACCTGGGGACATAATCTATTCCAGGTCCTCAGTGGACATAGCAAGGCACAAAATAAAACAAGCCAAATAAATAAGCAGTGCAATAAATAAATGAACAGCAGGGTAAACTAAGTAACCATCTATGTGATATGAAATGAGAGCAACACTAGTACTCAAGCTGAGACCGCTACAAGCTCTGTGTCGGGGAGCCGGTAGCCGTAATAACACGTAAAGGGTCTAGCTCTGCTGGAGAGTCTACAACCTCACAATAATAGTAGATATATATGTAAAACAGCCTGTAGCCTGTGTGTCTCTCCCCACCCAATGTAATCACGCAAGCCATGACCATAACGTCTCATGTCCATGTCAGCGGGATTATAACTAATGCAACAAGTCATACTGTCTATAAATAAATGTCTCTGTCAAGTCCTGTATCCTATACAGAATCACCATGAATACCTCAGGAAGATTCTGTCCATGATAGTGTCAAGTGTCCTGGGTTGTAGGGTACTTGATAGGTCAAGTATAAAGTAAGGGGATCGTAAATCCATCTCTAAATGACGAACCCAACACCGCGTACGGTGTCGGCACCCGACTATGATCGGACACTAGGTACGTCATACGTTCCCTAGGTTAAGTAGTTTAAATCAGTTTATATAAATTTGCACAAGACATCCAGCAGAGTATTTTTACAGAAAATATGAAAATAATGACTGCAAGTTTGGCAAGGTGCACTTGCCTGAGGTTTGGATTCCACTAAGGTCCTGGTTTCAGAAATTTCCAGAGATGTCTCCGAAAGCTGAAACAAATAGTACCATCACGCTCAGAAGGTGTCAAACAGCTAGGAACGTCTGTCCTTGGGTCCAATTTGGAGACAAGGACAAAAACGACAATTTCGGACCAAAACGGGGTCCACCGGTGGGCCCGCTTTGCACCGAAAAATGTGTCAGGGTCAATGGTCTCCAAATTCACCAAACTTAGTATCAACAGGTCAGGAACACTGATACGAACCCAACGGAACTTTCAGATTTGAATTCCGATGAGCCGATCAAAAAATCGCCCGTCGAGCGGGGCCTGTGGGGCCCACGACACGCGATTTTGTCAACATTCTCAGAATCGAACCAAACTTGACCCACAGGACCAGCGTATCGCTACGAGTCCGATGGCGCAAGTTTCGTCTCGATCTGACGTGTGTGCACGAAGTTAGGGTGAATTGCAAAAAAGTCGGATACGGGACGATGTCCGCGGATACGCGTTGATTCCGGTGTGCACGCACACCCGAATCAGCTTCCGTAAAATTCCGCACATCCGTATCGACGAGGCACACGTATCTGTGAAGACCGCACACGACCAAGTCGTCCCGTTTGGCGGGGCGTACTCAGTTCTGGGGTAAAATAGGGTCTGGTTTCCTGTTTTTGGATCGCGGTGTGCGATCACCACAGGACGCGATGCCCCGAGCGGTTTGTCCGGGCACCGAGAGGGTCATACAGGCTTCGCGTAAAAATTTACAGAATCAAAATCAGAGATCCGAGGTGCAAGATACGAGTACCTGAAGGAGACCCGAGAAACCGGGGTTTTCCGTGTCCGTCTCGTGTCCTGGACACTGTGTCCTCTGCTAGGGCTAGGGTTTAGGGCTGTGTCCGCGTGTCTCCTGTTGGCGGACACGGCGGAGGTGACTCAGGGCGGTGAGGGGCCGACGAGGTCTCGGGCGGTGGCTGCGACTCCGGGCGGAGGGGAGAACAGCAGCCGCGGGGAGAGAGAGGAGGAGGAGGGGGTTCTGGAGAGGGGCTGGCCGGCGTCGGCGCTGGCTGGGCGGCTCTCGGCGAGCTGGTCGGCGTCGAGCAGAGGGGAGGTCCGGCTGCCGGAGTTCGGGGTGGTTAGGGTTAGAGTTTGCGGTTTGGGGGGAAAGGGAGGCGGAGGAGAGGGGATTATATAGGCTCGGGGCGGGAGTGAGGTCGGGGACGACGTGGGCGAGGGTTTCGGAGGGAGAGGCGGTCGTGGCGGCCGAAAATTGCGGTGGGCGGCGCCTTTTCCGGCGGGCGGAGCGTGGGACGCGGGCAGGCGAAGTAGGGGAGGAGAAGCGGGTCGAGTCTGGCGCGGATCCGGGTGAGCGGACCCGCCCGACCCGCTAACAGCGGTTGGGACAGGGCTGCTAATGGGCTCGGCCCACTGGGCCGGGCCGGGCCCCAAAAATAAAAAATAAAAAATAAAAAATAATAACAGAAAATTTAATAATAAAAATCATTTAATTAATTAATTTAATTAGAAAAATAGTTTTAGGCTTTTTAAAAATAGGTCTGAGGCCCAATAAAATCCCAGAAAATTACCCTAAGTCCGATTTTCTATTTTACACCATAAAATCATATTTTTATTTTATTTTAATGTTAGTTATTAGCAATTAAAAATTATAAACTTGCCACAGGACCTATGTAAATTCCTGAAAATGCATATTAATTCCCAAAATTAAAATATCTAAAAATTTAGGGGGTTTACATGAGCCGCCCGCAGCAGCTCCGCCCGACCTCGTCGAGCCCAGTGCAACCGTCGCCGGCCAACCGTCGAACTGCCTCGCCGCAGCAGCAGCACCTCCGCCTGACGACCTAACCCCGGCGAGCAACTCTGGCGAACTCGAACAGAACCCTAACCCTAACCCTAGGCAGGACACAGTGTCCCCTCGCGTCGTGTCGACTCACAGACACGAAAATTCTGGTTCCACGGAGCCTTGTTCAGGTAACCCGTTCTCTCTCCTCGTTGCTCTATTTTCCGTTCCGTCAGTTGTGATGCGTAAACTGTGTAACCCTCTCGATGCCCGTGCAACTCGCTCGGTGCGTCGCGTCTTGTGGCGATCGCAAACCGCGATCCAAAAACAGGAAAACCAACGCCCCGTTTCATCCCGGAACTTAGTGTGCCCCGCCAAACGGGATAACTTGTTCGCACGCGGTCTTTACCAAAACGTGCGCGTCGATGATACGGACGTGTGGAATTTCGCAGAAGTTGATTTGGATGTGCGTGCACACCGGAATCAATGCGTATTCGTCGACAACGCCCCGTATCTGCCTATTCTGGAACACATCGTAACTTTGTGTACACACCTCGGATCTAGACAAAACTTGGTCTATCGGACTCGTAGCAATACGCTGGTCCTGTGACCCAAGTTTGGTTCGATTCTGAGAACGTTGACAAAATCACGTATTGTGGGCCCTACCGGCTCTACTTGACGGGCGATTTTGTGATTGGCTCATCGGAATCCAATTCTGGAAGTTCCGTTGGGTTCGTATCAACGTTCCTGACTTGTTGACACTAAGTTTGACGAATTTGGAGACCTTTGACCCTGACACATTTTTTGGTGCAAAGTGGCCCACATGTGGACCCTGCTTTGACCCGGAAATATCATTTTTGTTCTTGTGTCCAAATTGGACTCAAGGACAGGCGTTTCTAACTATTTGATATTTTTTGAATCTAATGGTGATATTTATTTCAGCAACAGGAGTAGTACCTGCAGATCACACTGAGACCAGAGCTACAGTTGGAGCCAGAATCCCAGGCAAGTGTACCTTGCCATAATGCAGTATATTGATTCATATTGTTCCCTTATGTTATTCATTGCTGACATGCTTGACCTAGGATCGTGTGACTTTACTTAGCGTCCGATTAATAGTCGGGTGCCAACACCGTACGCGGAGTTGTGTAACGTCACTAGACATGGATACCGAGACCCTATACTTCTCGTACTTGTCTTATCAAGTACATCATAACCCAGGACACTTGATACTATTCATGAGACAGAATATTTCTGAGACATTCATGGTAATTCTGTATAGGATACAAGTTTTATGACATAGATATTATATTCATAGACAGTATATGACTTGCTGCATTAGTTTTGATCTTGCGTGTCATGAACATGAGACGTGTGATTACATTGGGTGGGGAGAGACACACAGGCTACAGGCTGATATATATATATTATTTATGGTGAGGCTTAGACTCTATATCAGGGCTAGGCACTCTACTAGTGTTATATTTATTATGAGGCCTCAGACTCTATATCAGAGCTAGGCACTCTACTAGTGATATTACTGCTAACGGCTCCCCGACACAGAGCTTGTAGTGGCTCAGCCTGAGTACTAGTGATGCTCTCACTTGCATTTCACTTAGATGGTTACATACTTACCCTATTTATTTCATTATTTGTTGCACTGCATTTATTTTGGCTTGTATTATCTGTACCTTGCTATGTCCCCTGAGGACCTGGATCTGGATTATGTCCCCAGGATTTGCAAACGAGATCTATCCCGAGGTATACGGGACAACAGCAGGAGATGATACAGGAGCTGTACCGACACCAGAGGACGAGATTGTGCCAGAGGACTTCTCCTGAGTATTGGCTTAAGATACTCATTTATTTCTATTTCTAGTTATTTTATTTCCAGTCTATTGCATTGATGTATCAGACTTATTCTCGGATTGTTCTCCGAGACACTTTTATTGAGATTGTTAGTTTAGTTTATTTGCATTATTCTGGTATTTGATCTGTGATTATCTGTTGTGGATGAGATTAGAATAGACTTTGACTTGCCACGCCACCTGGCCAGTATGGCTGCAAGTAATTCGACTACTCTACCAAAATCGTCTGGCGGCAACTGTCGCTACCTCGTCGGCGATTTGTCATAGTCATCAGTTCGTAACAAGTGCCTTCAACTCTTTCCTAGACATAGTCTAAGTTTTAGGAAAACACTTAAGGTCTTGACTAACTATTAGGGGTATGATCTGCCTCAAATGGTCTAACAATTTCTACTATGCTACATGGTGCTACTTAAGGGTTAAACTACTAAAGAATACAGATATTGCTATAGTGCATATATATATTAAGAACTCATCCTTAGTTATCAAGCATTGCTAACACATTTATGTTTAACTAATAAAATAGGGGTGAGGTTGATATCAAATAATTCATAATGGCACAAAAGATATGACTATGATAGGAAGAGTTACGCACGAGATAAGGAATGAATATAAAAGGAGGAGATGAGTCACCCAAGAGGGCGAGATAAGGATAGGGGAAGAATACTACTACTGTTACTCACGTCATCCATTGGCATCGCGTGTATGCCATCTGGATAGAATAAAAATATATCCTTATAACTGCTAAACTACCATATATATAATTCTATATCTATTTGTGCATCTAAGAGCTTGTGTCACAATGGAGTTATGAGTATGCAAAGACAGTTATAACAAAAAGGTCGTACCTGTATCTACGGCTTCCTGTGTCTGCTCTCCCATACTTGTCATAATGAGTGCTTGGCCTTGTCCTTGGTTATTCAACTGGGGTCTAGTCCCCTCCATTTGTGCAGACTATAGAAGCAGTGGTGGGTCCCTTTGGTCTTCTATACTTGAGGGTGTATGCGGTGTTCCTGATTCTAATGCCATAGGTCTCTGGTTCTGTTTAGGACATTCTCGGGCTTGATGGTGACTTGATCCACATATCATGCACAACCCCAATCGACGATGACAGTCTCTTAGAATATGACCTGTCCTTCCACAATAATGACAAGTACGGAGCTCCTTGGTTGGATATGGTGCAGCACTATCTGATTGCTGGCGTGTCAAAGGGTGTCGAATGGGTCCTCCTTGCTGTATCCTTACTGGTCCTTGGTGACTTCTCTGTTGAATTCCGTTTCCCTTGCTGATGGCCTCCTGGATCCTGGTCTCTGTCAATAGCTCGGCATAAGAGATCCGGGACTGGGAGCTAGTGTAGTGTTGGAGCTCCTGAGTCAGCCCGCGGTGAAACCTCTTAGCCTTCTCTAAGTCATTAGGTATTAGGACCGTGCCATACTTACTGAGACGGCTAAATTCTGCGTCATACTCATCAACCGTCTTGTCCCCTTGCTCTAGATGGAGGAACTGATTGTACAATCTGTCCCTTACTGCATCCGGGAAGTACTTCCTCTCAAAGCATTCCAAGAATGTTCCCAAGTCTGACGCGTACCCAACTGGCGCTCCATTGATTCCCACCAGTGATGCGTGTTGCCTTCTAACTGAGTCCTCACGCCTATCATCCATAGGTCAGTAGGTAGTTGTGATGCCTCTAACAACTTCTTGGTATTGGCAATCCAGTTCGTGATCTCCTCTGGACTCTCATTGCCCTTATATGGCTTAGGGCCCATCTGCACAAAGTCCTTGACTGAACCAACCCGAGCTTGTGGTACTGAAACTAGTGCCTGGGTTGGTGCAGGGGCTAGTGCAGCCATTCTCTCAAGCGCTGCCAGAAATTCTAGCCTTTGTTCTGCTGTTTGCTGCCTCTGCTCGGCTGCCTGCTGCCTTTGTTCCTGTATTATCATCTGGAAGAATTGGAACAACTGTGCTTGGCCATCTTGCGGTGCTAGTGGAGCTGAAAAAGTCCTATTAGGTATCGTGGTAGGAGTTGATGGAATTTGATTGTTAGTCAGTCCATCCGGTCCGGGAAGAAGAGGTGTCGTTGAGGTCACTCCTAGTGGTTGGTCGTCGTCCCCTGGAGACGTGTTGTCCCCGGTGGCGGCATGCCCGTTATTCAAATTCATCTCTCTGCAAGAGATGGACGAAGGATTAAGAAGAGTACATGAATCAAGCAGGATGCAAGAACTTAAGTAGGACATGTTTGGAAGGAAGGTAAGTTATTGTCAAGTGTGGATGAGATCTAAAATTCTAATCCTAGGTGCAGGCCCGCTCGGTACAGTGACATACCCGAAATGGCTAACTCGACCTGCATGGGCCACCACAACACCTACCTCAGACTCGGACGTTCTTGCTGCAGCACGATCTATGGAGTACAGCAGCACCTCCGCCTGACGACCTAACCCCGGCGAGCAGCTCCGACGAACTCGAACAGAACCCTAACCCTAACCCTAGGCAGGACACAGTGTCCCCTCGCGTCGTGTCGACTCACGGACACAAAAATTCTGGTTCTACGGAGCCTTGTTCAGGTAACCCGTTCTTTTTCCTCGTTGCTCTATTTTCCGTTTCGTCAGTTGTGACGCGTAGACTGTGTAACCCTCTCGATGCCCATGCAACTCGCTCGATGCGTCGCGTCCTGTGGCGATCGCAAACCGCGATCCAAAAACAGAAAAACCAACGTCCCGTTTCATCCCGGAACTTAGTGTGCCCCGCCAAACGGGACGACTTGTTCGAACGCAGTATTTACCGAAACGTGTGCGTCGATGATACGGACGTGTGGGATTTCGCAGAAGTTGATTTGTATGTGCGTGCACACCGAAATCAACACGTATCCGCCGACAACGCCCCATATCTGCCTATTCTGGAATACGTCGTAACTTTGTGTACACACGTCGGATCGAGACGAAACTTGCTCCATCGGACTCGTAGCAATACGTTGGTCCTGTGACCCAAGTTTGGTTCGATTCTGAGAACGTTGACAAAATCGTGTATCGTGGGCCCTACCGGCTCCACTTGACGGGCAATTTTGTGATCGGCTCATCGGAATCCAATTCTGGAAGTTCCGTTGGATTCGTATCATCGTTCCTGACTTGTTGACACTAAGTTTGACAAATTTGGAGACCTTTGACCCTGACACCTTTTTTAGGTGCAAAGTGGCCCACATGTGGACCTCGCTTTGACCCGGAAATGTTATTTTTGTTCCTGTGTCCAAATTAGACTCAAAGACAGGCGTTTCTAACTATTTAATATTTTCTGGATCTAATGGTGATGTTTATTTCAGCAATCGGAGTAGTACATGCAGATCACACTGAGACCAGAGCTACAGTTGGAGCCAGAACCCCAGGCAAGTGTACCTTGTCATAATGCAGTATATTGATTCATATTGTTCCCTTATGTTATTCATTGCTGACATGCTTGACCTAGGACCGTGTGACTTTACTTAGCGTCCGATTAATAGTCGGGTGCCAACACCGTACGCGGAGTTGTTTAACGTCACTAGACATGGATACCGAGACCCTATACTTCTCGTACTTGTCTTATCAAGTACATCATAACCCAGGATACTTGACACTATTCATGAGACAGAATCTTCCTGAGATATTCATGGTAATTCTGTATAGGATACAGGTTTTATGACATAGACATTATATCCATAGACAGTATATGACTTGTTGCATTAGTTTTGATCTTGCGTGTCATGGACATGAGACGTGTGATTACATTGGGTGGGGAGAGACACACAGGCTACAGGCTGATTTATATATATTATTTATGGTGAGGCTTAGACTCTATATCAGAGCTAGGCACTCTACTAGTGTTATATTTATTGTGAGGCCTCAGACTCTATATCAGAGCTAGGCACTCTACTAGTGATATTACTGCTACCGGCTCCCCGACATAGAGCTTGTAGTGGCTCAGCCTGAGTACTAGTGATGCTCTCACTTGCATTTCACTTAGATGGTTACATACTTATCCTATTTATTTTATTATTTGCTGCACTGTATTTATTTTGGCTTGTATTATCTGTACCTTGCTATGTCCCCTGAGGACCTGGATCCGGATTATGTCCCCAGGATTTGCAGACGAGATCTATCCCGAGGTATACGGGACAACAGCAGGAGCTGATACAGGAGCTGTACCGACACCCGAGGACGAGATTATGCCAGAGGACTTCTCCTGAGTATTGTCTTAAGATACTCATTTATTTCTATTTCTAGTTATTTTATTTTCAGTCTATTGCATTGATATATCAAACTTGTTCTTGGATTATTCTCCGAGACACTTTTATTGAGATTGTTAGTTTAGTTTATTTGCATTATTCTGGCATTTGATATGAGATTATCTGTTGTGGATGAGATTAGAATAGACTGTGACTTGTATTATTGGACCTATTTATTGTTGTATTACAGCTTAAGTACGCCCCTGTCACGACCCGCACCCGGTATAGGGATGCAAGTCGAGAACAACGCCCAGCCTACGCCGCAACATCGGTGGTAGAACACTGTCTTGGTCAACTATACTATCTAATTATCTCACTACAAAGCATAAACCTCTAATAATATCTCAACTCCAAGATGAGAGTATAATCAACTTAGTTCAACACAATACTCAATCATATTACTATGGCACGAGAAGATATCAAAGAAGTCTAACATAACTATGCAGTTAATATAACAACAACAAATAGAAATAATATCCAAACACAAATATATGCCGAAAACAAATCTGGTACCAAAATGCTAAAGAGAACTAACTATGCTAACTAGTGAATCCGGCTAAATCTCTCGACAGTCACTCCAGAACTAGTGGGACCAAGTCTGCACCATCTATAGGCTGAGGTCCGTAGTATGTCGGACACCAATCTCCCGGATCCTCTGAAAAATGTTTTCCAGTCAGGAATAAAGCAAAGTACAACCCAATAGCAGTTCCAATTAATTGACAAAAACTATGAAGCAGTAGAATAGAAGATGCTATCTACGATGAGGATATAACTGATAATCAAGAACAATGAGAGAATAGGCAATACTAACAACATAATATAATCAATGCATACAAGAATAAAGGAATAAACTATAATGTCAGAATAGAACAAGGTAATCAATGAACTGAATAATGGAATCTACAATAACTATGTGATTTGAGATACTAACTAAATATATGATCAGCCTGGGAGATTCAATGATTACACTAAGGAGCTAACTCAACCATACGTGAATTGCATGGTTAGTTAGTAGCCAATGATTACACTACTAGCCGATAGTTTCTTAATCACATATTTAATTGGTATTTCTCCCGCCCCGACTGATATGATGGATCGAATCATGACACGTCACTAGCCAATGTATCCAATATTTAATCTACAATATTCAATGTTATCCAATACCAACAAGGACAGTATCCGATACCATCTCCATAATCAAGGTAACATCCCATGACTAACGATCCAATAACAATACCAATCCGTGTACCATCGTGTCAAGAATCATAAGTAACATTTATAAATACTTGAATTATAGTAGTAATCAAATAATAAAAACTATCAGAGAATGTACTCGCCTGTGGTCCAGAGCAAATGATGAAAAAATGATGTCCGAACTGGTGTCACAGACCTATATATGAAATATTGCATTAATACAAGTTTGGGGAAGAGAAATAAATTAAACTAGTCAATTTCTAGGTCATAAAACTATTTCTAAGTCAAAAGTCAAACTAGGTCAACTCTAAGTCAACTATGGTCAACTATAGTCAAATTATGGTCAACTACCTATTTCTAGGTTGCATGAGTCTAACTCAAAGATATTGGGCTCACACACTATGAATCTAGGCCATACAAGCTTACATCTTAGGATACTAAGATACCGTATCTCAGGATACACAAACAAGGGATAAATATAACACATATGTACATATCAAACAATATTATATATATAAAATCTTAATTACAAATGCTAAATGGATACCTTGGTTTCGAACCAACTTGGTATCGCAATATTAAACCTCTATCTTGATATCCAAACCCAATACCTTGATTATCCTCCAATACTTTGATACTTACCTTGGCATCTCAAGGTAAATTCAAAACCTTATTTATACTAAGTACCCAACAATAATTATAAACTACTATGCATTTAATATTTATATAATACTATATACCTTATTTTAGTCACCTTAATACCAACCCATAATTAGTTTACAACTATCCTATTACTTATGCCAATACCTACTACTCATACCTTGGTATATCTTGATACTTACCTTGGTATCTCAAGGTATTTGCCAAAATCTCATCTATATACTAACTACCCATCAATAATTATATATATCAATCCAATATAACTCTAGTATGTACTAATAGAATAATACTAACTACCAACTACACACTAACTATTAATACATATATACGTACATACATACCTTCAAATATATAATATATAAAAGATACTCATAACAATTGATAACTAAAATATACTAACTATTCTAATAAATTTATATGCTACAACTAAATATATACATATATAGTATACTATAATACAAATAGCAATTATGAACATATTTATATATATATTAATTACCATATATATATATATATATATATATATATATATATATATATATATATATATATATATATATATATATTAATATCTAATATATTAAAAACTGTCAAACTGTCGCTAAATACCCTGTCCACTGTCACAGAAAGTTGCTGTGTATATAGATATACTACAGTTTTTGTGATAGTTTCCTGCACTGTCACTAAAAACTGTCGCTGAAGATTCTGATACTCTGCTGATACACTGTTGTTTCAGCGACAATTTTCTGCAACTGTCGCTGACTGCTGTCGCTGAAAATATATGTATATATATACACAATATATATAAATACTTATATATAACCCACCATATATATTTATACAATATATATTTATATATATATATATATATATATATATATATATATATATATATATATATATATATATATATATATATATATATATATATATATACCCACAATATATATTTAAACAATATACATATAAATCTATATATAACTATACATACACTAATACATAGTAAATTGTATCAAATACCACATAGTAACATACACACACACATATAGTAATATGTATATATAACTATACATATATGTATACATATATATAATCATACAATAATATAAATACATAACAATATATAATATAACTATATATATAACCACATATAAATATATCTACTATATTATATATACATATGCTACCACTTATAAATATATATATATATATAATCATATAATAACTATAAATAATCTAATTATATATATATATATATATATATATATATATATATATATATATATATATATATATATATATATATATAATCATATAATAACTATAAATAATCTAATTACTTAATTAAACATTGTCACGCCCCAATCCCAAAATACCGTGGGACTAGACACGTGGCAATGGCCAGCAGTACGCACCGATGGACCAACTCCATATAATGGATCCATCAGGGCGTACTTAAGCTGTAAAACAAGTCTACGACAATCATGGTACAACTAATCTCATCCACACAAGATATAAAATATGATCCACATAATAAATAAGGAATATAAATCATCAGCAAGTCTCACAAAGTACTTCGGGGAACAACCCGATAAATATCTAGTACAATGGTTCTACAGACCAGAAAAGAAAGACTGAAATAATAAATAAAACTGAGCATGAACATGGATGCTCAAGAGAAGTCTTCAGCTAAGACCTCGCCCTCAGATGGTGGTACAGCTCCTGGATCGGCTCCTCCTGCTGCGGTCCCGTAAACCTCGGGGTAAACCTGTTCTGCAAAATCTGGGGACAAAATCTATATCCAGGTCCTCAGGGGACATAGCAAGGTACAGAAAATAATACAAGCCAGAATATAAACAGTGCAGCAAATAATGAGATAAGCAGGGTAAGTATGTAACATCTGTATAAAATGCAAGAGAGAATATCAACAGTACTCAGGTTGGAACTACTACAAGCTCTGTGAAGGGGAGCCGGTAGCAGGGGTGTCAAGAGGTGGTCTAGCTCAGCGGGAGACTGAGTAGCCGGCATAACATAATCAACCTGTAGCCTGTGGATATCTCCAGCAATAGATGGAACAATTAAGGGAATACTAAAATAACCAGCTAAGTGATATGCAAGATGAGAGCAGCACTAGAACCCAGGCTGAAGCATACTACAAGCTCTGTGTAGGGGAGCCGGTAGCAGCAGTAATAATGAGTAATGGGCCAAGCTCGGCTATAGAGTCTTGTGCCTCACGATAATAGGGGTGTATATATATGATCAGCCTGTAGTCTGTGTGTCTCTCCCCACCCAATGTAACCACACAAATCATGAACATAACGTCTCACGTCCATGTCCGCGGGGTCATAACTAATGCACAAGTCATAATGTATCTAGATTATAGTATCTCTATATGTCCTGCATCCTATACAGGATCACCACGAATATCTCAGGAAGATCCCGTCTCATGATCAGTGTCCAGTGTCCTGGGTCAAGTGTACTTGGTATGACAAGTACGAGAAGATAAAGTGTCACGTATGTCCATATCTAGATGACATTACCCAACACTGCGTACAATGTCGGCACCCGACTGATAATCGGACGCTAAGTACGTCACACGGTCCTAGGTTGAGCATGCACAGTAATATATATATAGCAAGGAAAATAAATAACTAAGCTGCAGAGTTTGGCAAGGTACACTTGTCTGATGTTGGAATATCAACAATAGTCCCTGGATCAGTGGAACCGGTAGCGACTACTCCAAAAGCTGTCATAAACATCACCAATAGTCTCAGAAGATATCAAACTGCTAGAAATGCCTGTCCTTATGTCCAATTTGAACACAGGGGCAAAAAGGTCATTTTCGGATTAAAGCGGGTTCCAAAGGTGGGCCCACTTTGCACCGAAAAGCGTGCCGAGGGTAACAGTCTCTAAATGGGACAAACTATGGGTCAAACAACTCTAAATATCAATACGATCCCAACGGTATGTCCAAATTTAGATTCCGATGAGCCGAACATAATTTGGTCCAAAAAGTCAACTGTGGGGCCCGCCAATTGGCGATCTGGTCAACCGTCTCAGAAATGCATGAAAATTGGGTCACAGGACCAGCGTGTTACCACGAGTCCAGTGGCGCAAGTTTCGTAACAATCTGACAAGCGTGCACAAAATACTCGCGAGTTCCACAAAAGTGGCGACACGGATTGTGTTCGCGGATACGGCCTGATTCCGGCGCGCACACGCGTCCAAATAAGTCCCCACGAATTTTTACGTGTCCGATTATGCTGCGTGCACCATTCGGTATACTTGGCACACGGTGGGGTGGTCCCGTTTGGCGGGGCGCGCTCCGATCTCCCACTTTTAGAAAATCGGAAAAAGTGGGTGCGCGCAGTTTTGTGACGACTACAATTTGGTCCACAGCAACTAATAGCACAAAGTTATAATACAGAAATTAAACTAGGTCATGTAATCTACAGGTATCAAAAAGAATCGTCGAATTCGGATCTCTGTGGTGGGAGATACGAACTCGACAATATGGGTGGTCATCGCAAGTTTCTGCGATTGCAGAATTCTGTCTGCTCGTGCTGACTTGGGCGCTATTTTTCACCTAGGGGCACACGTTTTCCGAGATTGACTATAAAACAGATATTGGAGAGGGTTAAGGGAAGATCATACCTATGAAAATGGATCTGCATTTGGTCGAGCGAGTCAACGGGAAAACGCGCCGGAGCGAAGGTGCCTCGAGTGGGAATCTGCAGTCCGCGATGTCGGCGTCGACGGGATGGTGGGATGGCTTGGGGAGGCTTCTCTGGCTGCGGTGACGGCTCTAGATGGGAAGGAAAAGTCTGGAGTTTTAGGTTAGGGTTTTGGAGAACTAATCATATATATATATATATATATATATGTTATATATAATTAGGAGAGAGGGGGGGGGGGGGATATAGGTTCGGGTGAAGGGTCTTCTATCCGCGGGTGGGTTTGGGAATTCAATAGGCTGCTAAGTGGGGGCGGGGTCCCCTGGATGGTTTCTGCTGCAATCCAGCAGCATGTTCCCAAGGACTTAAGTCCTAAAGTAGCATCTATTGCTACTACTATTATTTGGTTACTATTATAAGTATTATTATTATTATTATTATTATATTAACTTATTTAATTCTTTCTCTTTCTTTCTTTTCCTTTCTTACTTTAATAAAAATATATATACATATATATTTGTATATATATATATATATATATATATATATATATATATATATATATATATATATATATACTCATTCTAAAATTTGTATAATAGGGTATTGCACATCGTTGGGCTAGCAACTGCTCAAGGGGTCTCCTACATGGAATAAATTCCGAAAAAATTCCTGATGGTCCCACAAGTCCTCTAAGTGCCCGAACACCTAACATAAAAATTATTAAAAATCTATTTCTTCTGTTTGGACCTAATTACTACAATTTAATTAATAATTAATAAATAAAGGGCTTATACGATTTTCTGGGAAGGGGATTTTACATTCTACCCAACTTATAAAAATTTCGTCCTCGAAATTAAAATTAAGCCACGATAGAATGCAAGGATGGTATAAGATATAAATTAACAATGTAAATTCATACCTTGGTCTGCGAATAGGTTCGGGAACCGCTTGCGCATGTCGTCCTTGCGCTCCCAAGTTGATTCTCCTGGCGCGCCATGCCTCCATGCTACGCGAACCAAGGGAATAGACTGGTTCCTCAATACCTTCTCTCGACGATCAAGGATTCCCACGGGTTGCTCTTGGTATGACAAGCTCGGCCCAATGGTGATTTCTGAATGGTCGAGGACATGACTGCTGTCTGCCACATATCGCCTGAGCTGCGACACATGGAATACGTTATGTACTCCCTCCAGTAAAGGTGGTAGCGCAAGTCGATATGCCACCTCTCCAACTCTCTCGAGCACGTCAAATAGTCCAATATACCTTGGACTCAACTTGTCGTGCCCTCCGAATCGGATTGTGCCTCTGGTCGGTGATATCTTCAAGAAGACGTGATCGTCCTCTTTGAACTCCAAGGGTCGACGATGAAGGTCTGCCCACTGCTTCTGCCTGTCTTGCGCTGCTCGCAAGTGTCCCTGAATCTTCTTGACTGTCTCTACGGTGTTGACCACCAACTCGGGTCCCAGAATCTGACGTTCTCCCACGTCACTCCAACACACAGGAGACCTACATTTTCTCCCATACAATGCTTCAAACGGAGCCATCTGAATACTCGCTTGATAGCTATTATTGTAAGAAAACTCTACAAGATGTAGGTGGTCCTCCCATGATCCTCCAAAGTCTAACATGCAAGCCCTCAACATGTCCTCCAAGGTCTGAATAGTACGCTCCGACTGCCCATCTGTCTGCGGGTGGTAAGATGTACTGAACTTCAGACGAGTACCAAGACTCTCTTGCATGCTCCTCCAAAAGTGCGATGTGAAGCGCGAATCTCGGTCCGATACAATGCTGACTGGTATGCCGTACAATCTCACAATCTGCCTCATATATAAATCCGCTAAAGCTTCTGTAGACTGACCCACTCTAAAAGGTATAAAATGGGCTGACTTGGTGAGTCGGTCCACTATTACCCACACTGCATCTCTCCCACTTGGACTCTTGGGAAAACCCGTGACGAAGTCCATAGTGATGTGCTCCCACTTCCACTCTGGAATCGGAAGTGGTTGCAATAATCCTGCTGTCCTCTGGTGCCCCGCCTTCACTTGTTGACATACTAAGCATTTGGCCACAAATCTCGCGATCTCTCTCTTCATTCCATGCCACCAGTAATACTGTCTCAAGTCTCGGTACATCTTGGTTCCTCCTGGGTGAACAGAGTACATAGAGCTATGTGCTTCGGTCATTAACTCCTGTCTCAATTCTCTATTTGGAACATACAGGCGATTTCCAAACCTCAAGGTCCCGTCTTCGTGGATGCGTAGTCCTGTCTGCATACCGGCTTCTGTCCTTTCTTTGAGTCTTCGAAATCTAGCATCGGTGGGCAATGCCTCCTTAATCTTCTCCACGAGTGATGACTGAATCTCAAGGTTAGCCATCAAGCCATTCTGTCCCGGTAAGACGACCTCTATCTGTAGCTCCTGTAGATCTCTCAATAACTCGGGCTGCATCGTCAAGAAATAAGCCGTAGGCTTCCTGCTGAGTGCGTCTGCAACAACATTCACCTTTCCTGGATGATACTGCAGATCTATGTCGAAATCTACCATCAGTTCCAACCAGCGTCTCTGTCTCATGTTAAGCTCCTTCTGAGTATACACATACTTCAGACTTTTGTGATCAGTAAAGATTTCTACCCTCTCTCCATAAAGATAGTGTCTCCATATCTTCAATGCAAATATAACTGCTGCTAGCTCCAGATCATGTGTCGGGTAGTTCTTCTCGTGGACCTTCAACTGTCTCGACGCATAAGCAATGACTTTGCCATGTTGCATCAAAACACATCCTAGTCCACTGCCTGATGCATCACTGTAAACAACAAAACCTCCTGACCCTGAAGGAAGAGTCAAGACAGGTGCTGTTGTTAATCTTTTCTTCAGTTCTTCAAAAGCCTTCTGGCAGTCTTCTGTCCATATAAACTCCTGGTCCTTCCGTGTCAGCTTCGTCATCGGTTCTGCAATCCTCGAGAAATTTTCTACGAACCTTCGGTAATATCCCGCAAGTCCGAGAAAACTTCTCACCTCTGCGACTGATGTGGGTGTAGGCCAAGTCTCTATTGCCGCAACTTTCTCTGGATCTACTGAAAGTCCTTCTCCTGATATGATGTGTCCCAAGAAAGGCACTTTGTCCATACAGAACTCACACTTACTGAGTTTGGCATATAACTTCTCTTGCCTCAAGATCTCTAACACGATTCTGAGATGCTCCTCGTGCTCTTCAGGGCTCTTGGAATATATGAGGATGTCATCAATGAACACCACTACAAATTTATCCAAGAACTGATGAAAGACTCTGTTCATTAAGCTCATAAATACTGCTGGCGCGTTGGTTAAACCAAACGGCATCACCAAAAACTCATAATGCCCATACTTCGTCCTGAAAGCTGTCTTCGGGATGTCTTCCTTCCTCACCTTGATCTGATGATAGCCGGATCTAAGGTCAATCTTCGAGAATATCCTTGCACCACTCAATTGATCGAATAGATCATCAATGCGTGGTAAGGGATATCTGTTCTTGATGGTTACAGTATTTAGTGCCCGGTAATCAATGCACAATCGTACTGTTCCATCCTTCTTTGGCACAAATAAAATGGGTGCTCCCCAAGGTGAAACACTGGGCCGAATGAAACCCTTCTCCAAGAGATCATCCACCTGTTCTTTCAACTCCACTAACTCCTTAGGTGCTAGCCGATAAACTGATGAAGTGATTGGCTCTGCTCCTGGAGTTAAGTCTATTGTGAATTCTATTTCCCGATCAGGCGGTAAACCTGGAAGATCATCAGGAAATACATCCACAAATTCTGATATGACTCTTGGGTAACCTGTCTCCCCTTCTACAGATAGTACCCTAAGAGTAGGCTGAACTTCTTGCTCTACTGCTCCTCGGAGAAACTCAAATTCTGGATGTCCTGGCGGTCTAAATATAACCCGCCCAAGTCGGCAATCAAGAGTCGCATGGTACTGACTTAACCAGTCCATGCCAAGTACGACATCATAGTCCGGCATGGAAAAGATTAGGAATTGAGCTCGCATTTCTCTTCCACAAACTACTACAGAACATGATCTACAGACATCACTAACCAGAATAATACCGCCTCCCGTAAGAATCCTCTTCATCTTCGGGAGGGGTGCGGTAGCTACTCTATGGGTGGCTACAAAGCTAGCTGCTATAAATGAATGCGATGCTCCAGAATCAAATAATGCAACTGCTGGTAATGAAGCTACTAAAATAGTACCTGCGATGACCTCGCCTGCTGTAGCCTCCTCCTCAACAGCTAAAGTGAATGCCTGTCCTCGTCCCTGTGCTTGGCCTCGCTGCTGCTGAGCCTGCTGGAATAAAGCTGCCTGTGGTGCCAGGGGTGGTCTCTGCTGATTCCCTCCTGGGCTGGTGGCCTGACGCCTCCAACTCCTGCCTGCTGTGCTCCTACTGCTGGGTAAGCTGGTCGTGGTGCAGGCAAAGCTAATCTCGGCGCTCCCTCTCTGCGCTCGGTGCAGTCTCTGGTCTGATGCTGGTTGGACCCGCAAGCTAGGCAGAGTCCCAACTTGCGCCTGCACTCTCTCTCAATGTGTCCTACCTTGCCGCAGTGATGACAAGTAGGAAGGGATATGGCCCTGTGAGCTGCTCTATCTGGCGTACTCTTCTGGAATCGTTTTGCAGAATCTCCATGTGCTGCCTTGGTTGGTGCGGAGGTGTTTGGCCTCTTCAGATTCGATTCCCTTCTAGTGACGCGCTCCATGCGTCGTGCTGCTGCTAGAACATCAGTATAATTTGTAGGTGCCACTGAGCCAATCAATCTCTGAAGCTCGAACTTCAACCCGTCAAAGAACTTTTCCGCTTTCTCTTCCTCCGTCGAAATCAATGTTGGAGCGAAGCGACTCAGGCGAATAAATTCAGAATTGTATTCTTCCACTGTCATGCTGCCCTGGATGAGGCGGTTGAACTTGTCCCTGAGCTCTGACCGTGCAACTGCCGGGATGTACATCTCTTGGAAGAGTCTGGAGAACTCTTCCCATGTGACTCTGTCCTGTCCAAGTCTCCTTTCCTCTGCTAGCCACCAGTGGTGCGCATTATCAGTTAACTGCATTCTGACTGCAGTCATCCACTTCTCTCTTGGAAGTTCAGCGGCTTCCAGCTGATGCTGAATGTTTGTGAGCCACTCATGAACTTCCGTTGGCCCTTCTTTACCAGAAAATGTGCGAGGCTTGAGATGACAGAAATCGGTGATAGATCCCGTCGCTGTTTGCCTTGCTGGTGGATTTGCCTGCTCCAATGCGGATACCAGGCTGGTCCTCAGATACTCGGCCTCCTGCCGATGGGCCTCTTGCTGAATCTGCTGCTGTGCTTGCATCATAGCATACATCATCTGGAACATTTGTTGCCCGTCCATGGCTTATCCTGGCGGGAATACTGGCATCTGGGGAGTGAACTGTGGTGGTGGTGGAATGTCATCTCTCCGGAACCTTGGATTAGGCTGTCCGGTTTGATCACCCTGTGATGCTCGTCCACCATCCCCTGGTGTCACTTCATCTCCATAAGTAACCACAGCGTCGTGTGGTGTCTCCAAAGGAAAATTATCTCTGTTCCCGGAATCCATTACTCTGAAATCAAAAGATAAACTATAAGAATGCTCAGAGGAATCAATACAGGATGCAAAACAATTACAATTTCGAGTTCGATATAGAGTTCAATAATGGTTTAAATAATGGATGAAAACCTAGAACTTATCCTATCCTTAGGGCAGGCTGGTCCGGTCCCTAAGTTGAAACCGAACAATTTAGTCGTAGACCTGTATGGGCCACCACAAAAACCATGTCACGCCCCAGTCCCAAAATACCGTGGGACTAGACACGTGGCAATGGCCAGCAGTACGCACCGATGGACCAACTCCATATAATGGATCCATCAGGGCGTACTTAAGCTGTAAAATAAGTCTACGACAATCATGGCACAACTAATCTCATCCACACAAGATATAAAATATGATCCACATAATAAATAAGGAATGTAAATCATCAGCAAGTCTCACAAAGTACTTCGGGGAACAACCCGATAAATATCTAGTACAATGGTTCTACAGACCAGAAAAGAAAGACTGAAATAATAAATAAAACTGAGCATGAACATGGATGCTCAAGAGAAGTCTTCAGCTAAGGCCTCGCCCTCAGATGGTGGTACAGCTCCTGGATCGGCTCCTCCTGCTGCGGTCCCGTAAACCTCGGGGTAAACCTGTTCTGCAAAATCTGGGGACAAAATCCATATCCAGGTCCTCAGGGGACATAGCAAGGTACAAAAAATAATACAAGCCAGAATATAAACAGTGCAGCAAATAATGAGATAAGCAGGGTAAGTATGTAACATCTGTATAAAATGCAAGAGAGAATATCAACAGTACTCAGGTTGGAACTACTACAAGCTCTGTGAAGGGGAGCCGGTAGCAGGGGTGTCAAGAGGTGGTCTAGCTCAGCGGGAGACTGAGTAGCCGGCATAACATAATCAACCTGTAGCCTGTGGATATCTCCAGCAATAGATGGAACAATTAAGGGAATACTAAAATAACCAGTTAAGTGATATGCAAGATGAGAGCAGCACTAGAACCCAGGCTGAAGCATACTACAAGCTCTGTGTAGGGGAGCCGGTAGCAGCAGTAATAATGAGTAATGGGCCAAGCTCGGCTATAGAGTCTTGTGCCTCACGATAATAGGGGTGTATATATATGATCAGCCTGTAGTCTGTGTGTCTCTCCCCACCCAATGTAACCACACAAATCATGAACATAACGTCTCACGTCCATGTCCGCGGGGTCATAACTAATGCACAAGTCATAATGTATCTAGATTATAGTATCTCTATATGTCCTGCATCCTATACAGGATCACCACAAATATCTCGGGAAGATCCCGTCTCATGATCAGTGTCCAGTGTCCTGGGTCAAGTGTACTTGGTATGACAAGTACGAGAAGATAAAGTGTCACGTATGTCCATATCTAGATGACATTACCCAACACTGCGTACAGTGTCGGCACTCGACTGATAATCGGACGCTAAGTACGTCACACGGTCCTAGGTTGAGCATGCACAGTAATATATATATAGCAAAGAAAATAAATAACTAAGCTGCAGAGTTTGGCAAGGTACACTTGCCTGATGTTGGAATATTAACAATAGTCCCTGGATCAGTGGAACCGGTAGCGACTACTCCAAAAGCTGTCATAAACATCACCAATAGTCTCAGAAGATATCAAACTGCTAGAAATGCCTGTCCTTACGTCCAATTTGGACACAGGGGCAAAAATGTCATTTTCGGATTAAAGCGGGTTCCAAAGGTGGGCCCACTTTGCACCGAAAAGCGTACCGAGGGTAACAGTCTCTAAATGGGACAAACTATGGGTCAAACAACTCTAAATGTCAATACGATCCCAACGGTATATCCAAATTTGGATTCCGATGAGCCGAACATAATTTGGTCCAAAAAGTCAACTGTGGGGCCCGCCAATTGGCGATCTGGTCAACCGTCTCAGAAATGCGTAAAAATTGGGTCACAGGACCAGCGTGTTACCACGAGTCCAGTGGCGCAAGTTTCGTCGCAATCTGACAAGCGTGCACAAAATACTCGCGAGTTCCACAAAAGTGGCGATACGGATTGTGTTCGCGGATACGGCCTGATTCCGGCGCGCACACGCGTCCAAATAAGTCCCCACGAATTTTCACGTATCCGATTATGCTGCATGCACCATTCGGTACACTTGGCACACGGTGGGGCGGTCCCGTTTGGCGGGGCGCGCTCCGATCTCCCACTTTTAGAAAACCGGAAAAAGTGGGTGCGCGCAGTTTTGTGACGACTACAATTTGGTCCACAGCAACTAATAGCACAAAGTTATAATACAGAAATTAAACTAGGTCATGTAATCTACAGGTATCAAAAAGAATCGTCGAATTCGGATCTCTGTGGTGGGAGATACGAACTCGACAATATGGGTGGTCATCGCAAGTTTCTGCGATTGCAGAATTCTGTCTGCTCGTGCTGACTTGGGCGCTATTTTTCACCTAGGGGCACACATTTTCCGAGGTTGACTATAAAACAGATATTGGAGAGGGTTAAGGGAAGATCATACCTATGAAAACGGATCTGCGTTTGGTCGAGCGAGTCAACAGAAAAACGCGCCGGAGCGAAGGTGCCTTGAGTGGGAATCTGCAGTCCGCGATGTCAGCGTCGACGGGATGGTGGGATGGCTTGGGGAGGCTTCTCTGGCTGCGGTGACGGCTCTAGATGGGAAGAAAAAGTCTGGAGTTTTAGGTTAGGGTTTTGGAGAACTAATCATATATATATATATATATATGTTATATATAATTAGGAGAGAGGGGGGGGGATATAGGTTCGGGTGAAGGGTCTTCTATCCGCGGGTGTGTTTGGGAATTCAATAGGCTGCTAAGTGGGGGCGGGGTCCCCTGGATGGTTTCTGCTGCAATCCAGCAGCATGTTCCCAAGGACTTAAGTCCTAAAGTAGCATCTATTGCTACTACTATTATTTGGTTACTATTATAAGTATTATTATTATTATTATTATTATTATATTAACTTATTTAATTCTTTCTCTTTCTTTCTTTTCCTTTCTTACTTTAATAAAAATATATATACATATACATTTGTATATATATATATATATATATATATATATATATATATATATATATATATATATATATAATATATACTCATTCTAAAATTTGTATAATAGGGTATTGCACATCGTTGGGCTAGCAACTGCTCAAGGGGTCTCCTACATGGAATAAATTCCGAAAAAATTCCTGATGGTCCCACAAGTCCTCTAAGTGTCCGAACACCTAACATAAAAATTATTAAAAATCTATTTCTCCTGTTTGGACCTAATTACTATAATTTAATTAATAATTAATAAATAAAGGGCTTATACGATTTTCTGGGAAGGGGATTTTACAAACATACACATATATTATATAAAACATATACATATATTTACATCCCTAACATATATTATAACATATATATTAATGCATGTAGAAGAAAGCTACATAATATATATTCTATTAATACATATATAATCATAGATCTATGATACAATAAACACTATAATAAATATACATAATACATATATAATATATATAGATACATACACAATTATAATTCAAGAATTAAAGCACAATTAATTAGATCTACACATAAACACACAATAATTGGAGAGTATCACACCGTATCCCACTAGATCTAGGATACGCATGCGACACGAGTCCACCACACATCCAATTGCACCCCAAAGGACACAAACAAATCACATATAATATTTATGAACAAAACAAAGTATCAAATGTAGATCTATGTGTCCGTGTCAAAATACGACATGTACAAAGTTCCGTGTCGGAGAAAAAACCCCAAAACAACACGTGTCACCAAATTATTGGGATACGACCTACACGTACCCAATTGTGGACACGATACTAGCCCCAAACACATAAACATATGTCAAATTGATCTATAGGATCAATTGACACATACAACAAAAGTCATTTTCGAAATTCCCCCAAAATTGACACAAAAAGTACCATAACTTTCTCCATAGGTCTCCTATGAACACAAAACCAAATCCTATGGGTAGTACATACATATGGGTTGATTATTCATGATTAAATCTCAGATTTAGAAGCTATTTTAAGGGAAAAAAACTAAATTATACCTATTGGGAGATGGATTCCCAATGAAACCTCCAAAATTGGTGAAATTAGCCTCCAACTTGTAGATCCTTGCTCCTCTTTGTAGATCATTGCTTTCTCCTTCTAGATCCTTGCTCTTCTAGTCTCCAATGGTGATTTAAGAAGTAATTGGGTAAAAATTTGGTAGGAATTTGATGAAATTTGGTTGAGGGAAATTCTAGATCTAGACTTGGAATGAAAAATGAAGAGAGAGAAAGTTTTCATCCCATTTATATAGGCCTCACTTGCCCCCTCCCTCAAGCTACTATATAAAGTCTAAAATACCCCTTGGGGCCTCTCATGAAAAAATTAATTAAGGAGAAAAGCTTCTAGTCTAATGGTTTAATTAATTTAATCATCCTCCTAATTAATGGACTTTCTAGTTGGGCTCAATTCTAACAATTAATACATGTTGGTCCATGGATCTATTCTAACTAGTTAGGTCCACTATATTATATATTTGTAGGTATGTATGTACGTATATATATATTAATAGTTAGTGTGTAGTCTAAAATTATCCATTAAATTGGGTTTGTCCATCGGTGTGTGCTGCTGGCCATTGCCACGTGTCTAGTCCCTCGGTATTTTGGGACTGGGGCGTGACATTATCTGTGTTTGGTATTCGTTAGACAGGGGTTGGTTATCTCAGGTGGGTTGGCAACGCTTTCGCGCATCCAACAAGTGATATCAGAGCATGGTATTGACGCTTTTGATTCCCAACAATTTTAATACAGAAAACCAAATAGCAATAATGATATGAGAATAAAATTCTTTCTTTTATTGATACTTACAACGGGATTACAAAGAGGCACCTACTACCCAACTGAATATGCCAAAATTTGCTTACATCTTCGAAACTGAAATAAGCTACAATGTTCCATACATCATATCCTTTTATTAAAGAAAAATAAAATACATTAAAAAGAAAAGTTGTAAAACTTGAATTGCAAAGCTTCGAGACGTCGAACAAATTTCACTGAGTTGGATGAGCTTCTAACGCCTATGAATATCCTCCTGCCTCCCAGTACCTGTTGGGACGTGGATCAATACATTGGAAAATGCACTTATGAGTGATATCAACCTGACTTACCTAAACTAACACAATAATCATATGAAGACATACAATTATTATTAAGTGGTCTTTCTACTTATTCTAGATTCTTTTTAACAATTTATAATAAAAACATAGAAAAATAGAAATATCACTTATGCAGAGATTCTTACCCACGATCGACTATCCATCCATGCAACAACAAGAATTAGAATAATTTGCGTATATAATTTTGTAAATTCTATGTACATCTTTGCATCAAACAATTAGGCCTAAAAGATAATTATCATTAGCATGTGACCTAATGATGTAATAGTCCATGGGATATCACACTCCGATTCCGTGGAATCGATAGTCGTCCTCCGGACGTGATGTCGTGCTTGCCTAGGTTGCGCAACGCACAAGGCCAAGGTATTTTATATAACGAGCACATATTTAGAGTACGCAGATAATTAAAACACAATATTGATACAAGGAAAAGTTCTCTTTATTGATAATGAACATCTTTTACAAACTCTTAAATAAGTACAAAATATTGCCGCACGGGCTTACAAAAGTGGACGCAAAATGAGATAGTCGTCCGGTATATTACATTATTTTACTAAAAGTTCAAAAGCTATAGACACCTTCGGGTGAAGCTATTACCTTTCCACGGAGCTGCATAAGGTATGTACACGAGCTCTTGGAACTTTAAAACACGCTTTTAGGGAACGAATATGACGTGCCGGTAGGTGGACTGGAATGGAAAGTCGCTCTTAGCTTCTAGCAGGATCTCCTTGGCACAAGAAACTTGTTGCAACGAGGGTCAGTACATCAAAATACACTGGTGAAGACAAGCTAACCCAACTATATCAATCAATATGTTGTTTATATGAAGCATGCAAGTTATTATGTGGTCTTTCTATCTTGCCTTAGTTCAAGTTACAAGCAAGCAATGGATATGGAAAATTATTGAAATAAATATGCCACCGCTCGGTGACTTTTACCTGCCCGTCTGAACCACCTACACAACACTTACCATGACCTTCCATGACACGAAGACATAGTTAGCTTGCACAGTTTAAATATATGAGAGGATTACTCACACGTTGCCATAGTGGATGACTTATAGTATCGAGATGGAATGAGATACAATGCATGGAACATGGGCGGTACAGGCCATCCCGTCCGAAGCAGGCGACTATCAGGGAGTTCCGTCCGGATCAGATCGGTGTCAGTGCCCCAGCGGCCATCCGCAGGAAGTAAGACCTTGTGCACAAGTTTTTGTGACCAAACATAGTCTAACTAAGTTATTGATCGAGGCAGTTTAAGGTAACACAAGCACGAGACAAGTAACAAGTCATGGTCAATTTTGCATAGTCTCCATGTTCAGTTTATTTTATAGCAAGGTGTGTTCTATACATAGCACAATAATAGAAGAAGTATATATTCTAACATGATCAAAGAATATTCTAAGCTAACTATCATGCAACAAGGTAACCGTTCATAAGTTGATTGACAAGCATTAAGTAATCCAAGTTTATTCTATTTTATCTTGACATCTTTTAGTCATTATGGTATCGTCTGATCGGAACAATCAAGAAGGCAAGATTTTAGATGTGAAGAGTTGGAAGAAGGATCAACTAATCGAATTATATCCACTCACAAGTTGGTGGGGAGAGATGTAAACCCTCTGATTTTTAAGAATTTATAATTTAGAATTTTCCCCAATTTTCTGTATTTTTTGAGATTTTTCTGGAATTAAAAATAAGATATTTTATAATTAAAAGATTTTTAAATGATGTTTAATAATATTAAAATAATATGAAAATAATATTTTATGGTGTAAAATAAAAATCTGGATATAGGATAATTTTTTGGAAATTTATTGGACCCCGAAAATATTTTTAAAAGCCAAAAATCTATTTTTAAATAATTAATTAAATAAACCCAAAATGAACCGGACTGAACCGGGTTCAAACCGGGCTGAACCGGCCTGAACCCGGTCCAGCTGAACCCGACCGGACCGGACCGCTCAGCTAGCGGGTCGGGCCGGGTCTGCCTAAACCCGCACCCGAATCCACCCGACCCGTTAAACCCATCCTCTCCCGAACGCTCAGACCCGACTGTTCTCCTCCCCTCCGTCGGCCGCCGCCGCCCACTCGCCTCCCCGCGCCGCCTCGCCTCCGAAACGGCCGCCAGCCCCTCCGGTTCCTCTCCTCCTCACCGTCCGTCTCTCCCTCTCCCCACCGGCTCCCTATAAAACCCCCTCTTCCCAGCTCCACCGGTGCCGACTTCCTCCTCCGCCTCGATGTCTCCCCGGCCAGCACCCTCCTCCGCCCAGACACCCCGCAGCACCTCGCCGCACCGCCCTCCGCCATGCCCAGCCCCTCTCCTCTCCTCCTCCTTCCCTCCGTTCCCCCGCAGAGCCGGCCGCCCTCGAGAGAGTAGCAGCAGCAGCGGGCCAGAGCTCCGCCTAAGCCCCGACCTCGCCTCCGGCCAGCGCCGCCAGCGACGCGCCCAGCCGGCCTCCCTCGCCTGAGCTCCGGCCAGAGCCTTAGAAACTCTAACCCTAGCTTCTGTGAACAGTACCCTGACACGTGTCAGACACGTGTCGGATACGAGAAACGCAGTTTCCCGGAGCCCTGTTCAGGTACTAATATCTCTCTCCTCGCAGCTCTGTTTTCGATTTCGTCAGTTGCATCGTGTAGCCTGCATGACCCCCTCGGTTCCCGTGCAACCCGCTCGGTGCATCGCGACCTGTGGTGATCGCGAACCGCGATCCAAAAATAGGAAAACCAACGCCCTGTTTCACCCCGGAACTGAGTATGCCCCGCCAAACGGGACGACTTGGTCGCGTGCAGTCTTCACAGATACGTACGCGTCATTGATACGGACGTATGAGATTTCGCAGAAGTCGATTCGGATGTGCGTGCACACCAAAATTAATGCGTATCCGCGGACATCGCCCCGTATCCGACCTTTCTGAATCTCACTGTATCTTAGTGTACACACGTCAGATCGAGACAAAACTTACGCCATCGGACTCGTAGCAATACGCTGGTCCTGTGAGCCAAGTTTGGTTCGATTCTGAGAACGTTGACAAAATCGCGTGTCGTGGGCCCCACAGGCTCCACTTGACGGGCAATTTTGAGAACGGCTCATCGGAATCCAATTCTGGAAGTTCTGTTGGGTTCGTATCATCGTTCCTGACCTGTTGACACTAAGTTGGACAGATTTGGAGACCTTTGACCCTGACGCATTTTTCGGTGCAAAGCGGCCCACATTTGGACCCTGCCTTGACCCGAAAATATCATTTTTGCCCTTGTCTCCAAATTGGACTCAAGGACAGGCATTTCTAGCTGATTAATATTTTCTGGATCTGATGGTGATATTTATTTCAGCAACCGGAGTACTGCCTGCAAATTCTGCTGAAGCCAGAGCTACAATTGGAACCGAAAACCCAGGCAAGTGTACCTTGCCAACTTGCAGTTTTGTTACATATTACTTGGACTTAATTATAACTGATATAAATGCTTAAACCTAGGGCCGTTTGACTTACTTAGCTTCCGATTAATAGTCGGGTGCCAACACCGTACGCGGGGTTGTGTAAGATCAACTAGAGATGGATATCGTGACATTTACATTCTCGTACTTGCCATATCAAGTACATTATACCTAGGACACCTGACACAGATCATGATACAGAATCTTCCTGAGATATTCATGGTGATTCTGAGTAGGGTGCAGGATTGACATAGACATTATATTTTTAGTTCATATTATGACTTGCTGCATTAGTTTTGATCTTGCGTGTCATGGATATGAGACGTGTGATTATATTGGGTGGGGAGAGACACACAAGCTACAGGCTAATTTCTTATATATATAAATTCCATATTAAAAACATAGTAAAAAACATAGTATAACTGCTACCGGTTCTCCGACACAGAGCTTGTAGTGGTATCAGCCTAAGTTCTAGTGATGCTCTCAACTTGCATTTCACATAGTTGGTTATATAGTTTACCCTATTATTTTATTTACTTGCTGCACTGCATTATCTTTGGCTTGTATTATCTGTACCTTGCTATGTCCCCTGAGGACCTGGATCCGGATTATGTCCCCAGGATTAGCAGACGAGGTTTATCCAGAGGTATACGGAACATGAGCACTTCTCGAAACAGTACCAGTACCTGAGGACGAGGTGATCGCTGAGGACTTCTCCTGAACAACTGCTTCTTCCATGCTCAGTTTTATGGCAAATTAAACTCTCTTTCTTTTTTAATTAAAAATAATTGTAACAGACTTTATATCGGGTTGTTCCCCCGAATTACTTTGCTGAGACTGGATGTTTGATTTACTTTCCTTATTGCTGTTGATCTTATTATCTTATGTGTGGATGAGATTAGTTCTGACTTATTGTTGTAGACCTTATATTACAGCTTAAGTATGCCCCGATGGATCCATTAAATTGGGTTTGTCCATCGGTGCGTGCTGCTGGCCATTGCCACGTGTCTAGTCCCTTGGTATTTTAGGACTGGGACGTGACAAGAGAAAAAAAAAGAGGTGCTTCAAGATGTTGGCCCAATGTTTATGTTGAGTTTTTCAATATGGCTAATCGATTAAGTTTAACATTATGGTAATCGATAAATCACTATAGTATCTTCTACTTAAACTCAGCATTGTGCAGATATGTAATATTTATTTCTGTATATTTCTTTGTTCATCTAACATGTACTTGCAGAAAGTAATAAGCAAGATCAACAATGGACATATGCTATATGACGATGAGCCAAAGACGACGTTATACCAGAAGATTTAGTCCAACCGCCTACGACTTATCTGGAGCCTCGCTGTAAACCCCCTCACCCAAAAATAGGTATCTTGTGTGTATTTTGTATTTCTTGTAATTGTTTTAGATTTTTTTCAAATAAATAAAACTCAATGATTATATTAGGACACTTCACCGTGGTTTAGACATTAATGATATAGGATAGCCCCAAAATCTGTACCTCCCTTCATAGGAAGTAGCCTACATAGGAGACACTACCTGTAGGATCTTTTTGTGGCACAAAAATTTGATCCCTTGATATTAGTATGACACTAGTGTAACAACCCTAGATTAAGTGTTAAATATTTAGATATTTTATATATATAATTTAATTGTGATTAATTTTCAATTTCAACTCTTCTATAATTAGCATCCCATAATTCCCAGTGCCAAATTAGACAAATTCCTTTTTTGTAAGATGTGCACATTATTTACTATTATCTATTTTGTTGGATAACTATTTAATTATTTACATAGTTAATTAGATAATATAATTATTTAATTTATTATAACTAGATAAATATCTAATTATTAATTATAAAATAATTTATAAAATATTTTGGGTGTAGTATTTTATTAAAGCTATGCAAAGTAAATTTTCTATAATTTATTTTGTGTGCAAATATTATTTTTAGATTTTTAACCTCATCTATATGAGTAAATAAATAAATATAAATAAATATATGGTTATTAATAAGAAATAATAATAATAATAATAATAATAATAATAATAATAATAATAATAATAATAATAATAATAATAATAATAATAATAATGTTAAAAGAAAAAAAAGAAAGAAAAAAAGAAAAGAAAAAAAGAAAATAATAATAATAATAATAATAACCCTAACCTAAACTAACTTAAAATTCTAACTAATCCTATATTGTTCCTGATCCTAATTCCCCCACTTCCTACAGGACCCCTCACCCGCAGACAACTTCCCCTCCCCCCTCCCCGATCTCTCTCTCTCTCTCTCTCTCTCTCTCTATATATATATATATATATATATATATATATATATATATATAAACCAAAAACTCAAACCCTAGCCCTAACCCTAACCTCGACCTCAGCGCCGTCGACCCAGACGCCTCGCCGACGCTGCCGCCCCCGCATCGACTGTCGCCCCGCGCCGCCGCAGCAGCCGCAGTCCGCCCCCGCCGCGCTCGTGTACACCGCAGCAACACCGCTCCGACGTCCATACTTCAAGGTATCATATCTCTCTCATCTCTTGTCCTTTTCTCGAGCGGTTTATCCGTGTATGTTCACAACCTAACCCTCTAGGATTTTCGTTCAAGTGGGACGAGTTTTCATGCCCTGAATTGGTCAAAAAATTGACCAAAATTTTGCCGAAAAACTGACCAAAAAGAAGTCCAGAACTTCAACCCAAACCCCTATGTTCACACCCAATTTGCCACCAACCTGTTTAATATTTTTAAAATCTAATTGAAGGGTTTTCTTCTCAATATAACGAAGAATTTTTTTGTTCTTTTAGTTTTTATTAATTCGTTCTATGTGTTAAATTATTCGGCCTCCAAAATGACCAAAAAACTTAATACTTTAAAACTAAAAATTTGTGATATGGAGTACGCTCCGCCAAATGGGACCACCTCGTCGCGTACCAATTGCACCTAAAGGTGCGTATGGTATATCCGGGCGTGTGGGCTTTCGCGAAAGCTGATTCGGACGTGTGTGCGCGTCGGAATCAACCCGTATCCGTAAAAAGTCCCCGTACCACGACTTTTACAAAATACCACCCCATTTTATGTACGCTCGTCAAAATACGACAAAACTTGCGCCATTGGATTCGTGGTATCACGCTGGTCCCGTGACCCAAGTTTCACACGATTCCGAGATAGTTGACCAAGCCGCATATTTGCGGGCCCTAAGGTTTGACTTTAAGGGCGAATTTGTGATTGGCTCACCGAAATTCAAAATTGGACATACCATTAAGTTTGTATCGACGAGTAGAATTTGTTTGACCTATAATTTGTCCCATTTAGAGACCTTTACCTCTAGCACGCTTTTCGGTGCAAAGTGGCCCACATGTGGACTCCGCTTTGACCCAAAATTATTATTTTGCCCCTGCGTCCAAATTAGACGAAATGGTAGTATTTTCTAGCTATCTCACTTATTCTGGGAATGTTGGTGATGTTTATTTCAGCATCCGGGGATATTCATTCGGAGGCCATAGTTTCTGATCCTCTGTACTTGACACATGGACGCTTACACTACACAACTTTCTTGCCAGGCAAGTATACCTTGCCTTTGTACTATGATTTACATTCCATATGGTACATGTATTTTATTTCTTTTATTTAGTTCATATATTTTAACTGCTATATAAACTGCGCGTCCAAGAATAACTTGGGTGCAACGACGGTGGCGTCGTATTTTATCTTTATTATATATTATGCATGTCGACCTAGTTTTACGAGACCACCACATGATTTAGAGGCATTATTATATTTTATTTGGCCGTGACACATTTCTTACACGAGTTGTGAGTCTCATATAGATCACGGACTTACGTATTGACTGATCATCAGTATGTATGGGACGTACGATAGGAAATAACTGCTAATAGAGATATGTTAGAAGACTTGGCAGTTATTAGAGGTCTCATCGTGTCATTGACATGGCATGCATAGAGCATGGGGTAGGGAGGACAACAAGTAAGGCGTTTGGGCTCTTTTGCACTTTCCTTGTGTAACCCGTACTCTCCGCCGGAGATGCGCGGTCAGATGACCCCTATATATTATCTACAAGCGGCCTCTGACGTTCAAAAGACGTAATGATTTTTAGGCCCCTGATTCTCCGAGAGAATCATGCCAATCCTATTTTAGCCAGATAGCCCACGTATTGGAAATTTTTTCTCAAAGTGCATTCACATATGTGGTTAGACGACCCTTTGGATGTTTATTTTTCAGTATTTTATTGGCATGCTTCTATGTATCTCGTTACGTTCCTCTGAGGACCTGGTCCCTTTCCAGGTGTAGACGATCATGACTATTCGCAGGAGCACGGATCAGGACTTGCTACTCCATTCTCTTTTGAGGAGGTCTTCTCTTCGAGCCTCATTGTTCATTAGATGTACTTATTTTGTTTCTTTTATATTCTAGTTTGGTAGTGGATTTGTCTCCACTCAACTACTTATTCTCATCAATTATTTTATACTTGATTCAGTTATATAGTTGATTGGTTATTCATTTCTATTTGATTCTGTGGATGAGATTTAGTTATGCCCTGTGACTTGTGACAACTATATACCACTTATGATTTATTGTTCATAATACAACGTACGTATGTGTTATGGTTTCCATATATTGGAGTCTCCATATACATACGGCTGGCATGCTTACGTATTCCTAGTCCTACGTATTTTGGGACTGGGGTGACATGTTTTAGTGGTGCCCATGCAGGTCGAGAGTATATTGTATTGGTTACGTTTCTGTACCGAGCAAGCCTGCAAATAGGATTAGAGTATAGGATCTCATCCATATTTGACTATGACTCACCTTCCTTCCAATTCGTTCTATTTAAATAATTGTATCCTGCTTGGTTCATGTACTTCCCTAATAGTTCCTTGAGTATAGCCTTCTGCTAGAATATAAGAATCCTTGTTGTTAGGATGATAATTAGGGTAAAATTTCTTCTAAGAATACAACTAGAATATTGATACATCACTAAGTTTAGCATACCTAATGAACCCTAGCATCCAATACCTATAAATTGATTGACCATTACCCCCTTGATATTTATGAAGGACTTGAGAGTAGTATAGACACTACTAGGGTTAGTTAGAAAATTTGACCATATTGTTTGACCTTAGTATTAAGGAACCAATAGAAATCTAAGGTTGAATATTAGGACTAAACTTAAATTTCATAGTGAGATAGTACTAGAGAACTTTAAATTTAGATTCTTGTCTTGATACTAGCAGAACAGTATCTTAGGAAATCAAGAGGAATGAATAGAATATTTTTTCTTGATCATACCTCGAACACAGAGATTAGCATACCACATTTTCTTAGGAAACCATGATATTATCAAGAGTCTCTCTATTTAATTTCATATTTTGTTCCTCTGAAACCTTAACGCTCGCTATTTGTGCGACGACTAAATTTTTTTTCATCTTTCAATTCGTGCCACCTGACCCTCTGATTGTAGGCCAAGTGATTTTATTTTATGTTAGGATATATAGTTTGCTAGGATTATAGTTATAATCTTGAATTTTGAAATTATGTGCTTAGTAGTTAGAACTTGAAAGTTTGAGTTGCTCATTTAGATTATGATTTTATGATTATCCTTTAGTTTCAAATCAGGTAATCTGTTCCACATATCTCAATCTAGGTTATATCCTCTTTAACTTGAGAGGCAGTAACTTCTCCATTCTTACTATTAACAGTTTTGTTCTATAAACACTATGATTAAGAATTAAGATGACCATTACCTATATAATACAATAGGATACCCTAATAGGTACCAAGATCTTTCCTCGTATACCCCAATAAGAGTTTCTACTTTACTTACAAGGACACTATTATTTTGTAGAATCTCCTTAAGACAGTTACAATATTAGTTGATTCTTGTAAGTTGGGTAGTATGACTCACAACCTAGTATCACATAGTCCTTTTAACCCATTAATTAAGTGTAATTGAATAACATTAACTATAGGCTTCCATAAGAAGATAGTGTTTATCCAGACAGTAAAACTTACAGGCCCATACCCCCCATTTGGTCGATTAGAGACTTAGACAAGGAGTTAGTATGGCAACTGTAGAGGCACAACACCGGACGCATCTCATCTTCTTGGTGAACTTGAATTATTTTGTACCTTTCCCTCATCATAATCCAGCGTACTTATAATTTTTTGGACTACCTTGACTTATACTGCTATTATAGCCTAGTTTTGCAAGCTTACTCTTTTATCGAGCTTGTTCATGACATATATATTATTGGGGGGCACACTAATACATTGCCTAAATCATAATTAGTGTATTATGGTCTAGCTAACCTTATTGCGCTTGATTCGCTCTTCGCATAACTACTTTACGTGGATTGAGATATAGTTGACTCAGCTTGTTAGACGAATATACTTGCCCTCTAGACAGGTCAGAGCATATCATATCAGGTACATAACTATTCTGATATGAGCATATGAATAGGAATTTACCAAAATAGGATTTTAATCCACAACTGCCTTGACAACTCCTTTTTGAATTCTTTAATTGCCTTGAACCCCGTACTTGTATTCTATTACCTCCTCCTTGAATTCTTTATTATTGTTCTCTGTCTTCCTCTATTTCGGAAAGACGAATGTTCGTGCTTGGTATAAGTTTGATACACTGAGGGTACTAGATATACCCCATAGGCCAATCACATTACCTTGTGACTATCTTTTGTAATTAAGGACACACCACATGTGAGATATTTTGTCCGTTAAAAACTTTTGAGGATTAAATAACACGATTAAATAATTTGAGGAATATTTTTCTTAAAAGTATAGTCTTGTGTGATAGATGGGTAAATTCTAAGTTGGATAGAAGTCGCATTGTCAACTTGAGATATTTTTTTTTAGATTGTGATCAAGTAAGATTAGATTGAGAGATTAAGTCATTCTAATTTTGAGAATTTTAGGAGAATGATTAAGATGATGAGGATTTTAATGAATTTTGAAATCTTGATATTGCGGACCAAAAATTTATACTTTGAGCACATGATTTAAATTTTGAATATTGAAGATTGAATTAACGATTTAAATCTTGAGAAAAATAAATAATAGAACTTTAAACATGAACATTGATGGATTGAGTTCAAAATTCTATAATTTAATGATTTGAATTAAAAGTTGAATGTTGATTGTTGGATCATTTATTTGAAATATTGATGATGGAAATTAAATTTAAAATTTGAAGAGTACAAAATTCATAAGTTGAGAATAGGAATAAGATTTGATTATAATTGTTTATCGTTCAAAGTCTAGAGGAGATTATGATAGTTAAAAATTGTGATGTAAATTTTGATGTGGGATGTCATATAGATTTGAATGAGATAGATTTTGTTATTTAAATTTTTGGAAGATATTGCAATGTATTTGACTTATATACGAATGTGAAGGATTTAGCGAATCATGTCTTATTTTTAATTTTGAGGACAAAATTCTTTTAAGTTGATTAGATTGTAAACCCCCTCACACAAAAATAGGTATCTTATGTGTATTTTGTATTTCTTGTAATTGTTTTAGATTATTTTTCAAATAAATAAAACTCAATGATTATATTAGGACACTTCACCGTGGTTTGGACATTAATGATATAGGATAGTCCCAAAATATGTACCTCCCTTTATAGGAAGTAGCCTACATAGGAGACACTACCTGTAGGATCTTTTCGTGGCACAAAAATTTGATCCCTTGATATTTGTATGATATTAGTGTAAAAACCCTAGATTAAGTGTTAAATATTTAGATATTTTATATATATAATTTAATTGTGGTTATTTTCTAATTTTAACTCTTCTATAATTAGCATCCCATAATTTTTCGTGCCAAATTAGGCAAATTCTCTTTTTGTAAGATGTGCATATTATTTACTATTATCTATTTTGTTGGATAACCATTTAATTATTTACATATTTAATTAGATAATATAATTATTTGATTTATTATAACTAGATAAATATCTAATTATTAATTACAAAATATTTTATAAAATATTTTGGGTGTAGTATTTTATTAAAGCTTTGCAAAGTAAATTTTTTACAATTTATTTTGTGTGCAAATATTATTTTTGGATTTTTAACCTTATCTATATAAGTAAATAAATAAATATAAATAAATATATGGTTATTAATAAGAAATAATAATAATAATAATAATAATAATAATAATAATAATAATAATAATAATAATAATAATAATAATAATAATAATAATAATAATAATGTTAAAAGAAAAAAGAAAAGAAAAGAAAAAAAAGAAAAAGAAAAAGAAAAGAAAATAATAATAATAATAACCCTAACCTAAACTAACTTAAATCCTAACTAATCCTATACTATTCCTAATCCTAATTCCCCCACTTCCCACAGAACCCCTCACCAGCAGACAACTTCCCCTTCTCCCCGATCTCGCTCTCTCTCTCTCTCTCTCTCTCTCTATATATATATATATATATATATATATATATATATATATATATATATATATATATATATATATAAACCAAAAACTCAAACCCTAACCCTAACCTCGACCTAGCACCGTCGACCACGCCGCCACCCCGCGCTGCCGCAGCAGCCGCCGTCCGCCCCCGCCACGCTCGTGTACACCGCAGCAACACCGCTCCGACGTCCATACTTCAAGGTATCATATCTCTCTCATCTCTCATCATATTCTCGAACGGTTTATCCGTGTACGTTCACAACTTAACCCTCTAGAATTTTCATTCAAGTGGGACGAGTTTTCGTGCCCTGAATTGGTCAAAAAATCGACCGAAAGTTTGCCGAAAAACTGACCAAAAAGAAGTCCAGAACTTCAACCCAAACCCCCCATGTTCACACCCAATTTGCCACCAACCTGTTTAATATTTTTAAAATCTAATTGAAGGGTTTTCTTCTCAATATAACTAAGAAATTTTCTGTTCTTTTAGTTTTTATTAATTCGGCATCCAAAACGACCAAAAAACTTAATACTTTAAAACTGAAATTTTGTACCGAAAGGCGCGTATGGTATATGCTGACGTGTGGGCTTTCGCGGGAGCTGATTCAGACGTGTGTGCGCGTCAGAATCAACCCGTATCCGTAAAAAGTCTCTGTATTGCGACTTTTGTAAAATACCATCCCATTTTGTGTACGCTCGTCGGAATGCGACATAACTTGCACCATTGGATTCGTGGTATCACGCTGGTCCTGTGACCCAAGTTTCACACGATTCTGAGACTGTTGACCAAATCGCCAATTTAGAGTCATTTACCTCTGGCACACTTTTTGTATGAGTCAATCTCTATGATATTAGGTGTAATCACCTGAAAAATTTAGTATTTTTAAAATTTAATTTTCTGGAATTAATTAGCATTTTTCTGTAATTTTAAACTAAGGTAGTCTGTTTTAAAATAAATTTTTAAAAGATATTATATAATATTAAAATATGATAAAAATTATATTTTCTAGTGTAAAATTAAAAACCGGACATGGGATAATTTTTCGAAAATTTATTGGACCCCGGATGAATTTTTAAAGCATTAAAAACTATTGTTTAATTTAACTAATTAAAAAAAAACCAAACCAAACCCAGAGTCAGAACCGGACCGGACCGGCCGGTCTGACCGAACCGGACCGCTCAGCTAGCAGGTCGGATCCGAGTTCAATCCGACCCGACCCGCCACCAACCCGACCCGCTAGCTTCTCCCCTCCCAAACCTTCAGCCGCCGACTGTTTACCTCCCCTTTGCCGTATAACGTTCGCCGCCGCCGCCCGATAGCCTCTCCGACCATTCCCTTCCTCTTCCCCCGAACGGCGATCACCTCCCTTCCTCTTCCGGTAACCTCCGACGGTTTCTCTACCCCTAGACCTCTATATAAACCTAGGTAGCCTCCGGCCGGAAATCCCTTCCATACCCATCATCTCCGGCGACCTCCCTTCCGTCTCCGACCACCCGGCGCCGCAACCCAGACCACCCGGAACCCTCTGCCTTACCACCAGCGACCACCCCCCGGATCCCAGAACCTCGACCCAAGACTCAGTCGAACCCGACCCTATTTTTCTACCGTCCAGTCGACGTCCGTCCGCCCACGGCGCCAGATCCGGCCGCCCACGGCGCCAGATCCGGCCGCCCAGACCGTCGCCGCCCACTCCAGAACCGGCGCCGCCTCCGCCCGCACCCCAGGCCGAAGATGTTCATTCGGAGGCCATAGTTTCTGATCCTCTGTACTTGATACATGGATGCTTACACTACGCAGCTTTCTTGCCAGGTAAGTATACCTTGCCTTTGTACTATGATTTACATTCCATATGGTTCATATATTTTATTTCTTTTATTTATTTTATATATTTTAACTGCTATATAAACTGCGCGTCCAAGAATAACTTGGGTGCAACAACGGTGGCATCGTATTTTGTCTTTATTATATATTATGCATGTCGACCTAGTTTTACGAGACCACCACATGATTTAGAGGCATCATTATATTTCATTTGGCCGTGACACATTTTTTACACGAGTTCTTAGTCTCATATAGATTACGGACTTACGTACTGACTGATCATCAATATGTATGGGACATACGATAGGAAATAACTGCTAATAGAGATATGTTAGAAGACTTGGCAGTTATTAGAGGTCTCATCGTGTCATGGACATGACATGCATAGAGCATGGGGTGGGGGGACAACAAGTGAGCCGTTTGGGCTCCTTTGCACTTTTCTTGTGTAACCCGTACGCTCCGTCGGAGATGTGCGGTCAGATGACCCCTATATATTATCTACAGACGGCCTTTGACGTTCAAAATACGTCATGCTTTTTAGGCCCCTGATTCTCCGAGAGAATCATGCCAATTCCATTTTAGCCAGATAGCCCACGTGTTGGAAAGTTGTTCTCAAAGTGCATTCACATAGGTGGTTAGACGACCCTTTAGATATTTATTTTTCAGTGTTTTATTGGCATGCTTCTATGTATCTTGTTACGTCCCTTTGAGGACCTGGTCCCTTTCCAGGTGTAGATGATCATGACTATTCGCAGGAGCACGGATCATGACTTGTTACTCCATTCTCTTTTGAGGAGGTCTTCTCTTCGAGCCTCATTGTTCATTAGATGTACTTATTTTGTTTCTTTTATATTCTAGTTTGGTAGTGGATTTGTCTTCACCCAACTACTTGCTCTTATCAAGCATTTTATACTTGATTCAGTTATATAGTTGATTGGTTATTCATTTCTATTTGATTTTGTAGATGAGATTTAGTTATGTCTTGTGACTTGTGATAACTATATACCACTTGTGAATTATTGTTCATAATACAGCGTACGTATGTGTTATAGTTTTCATATATTGGAGTCTACATATACATACAGCTGGCATGCTTACGTATTCCTAGTCCTACGTATTTTGGGACTGGGGCGTGACACTCGCACCCGCGGGTTCCGCTGCCCGGTCAGCAGACGGGGGTCGAGGGGGCAGTGCCCCTCATGGGGGTTCGGGAGCGAAGCCCCTAAAAGTTATTCAGATTTCCAGATCTGGTTATCTTTGGACAACTGCCGTCAAAAAAAAATTATCTTCAATTCAGCAGATGTTTTAGAAGTTTGGCATCATCAGTGTTCTTGGTATTCAAATATAATCTTTTATTTGTTTGAGTCTAGGACTGATGTAAGCTGAGCCACACTGAAAAATCCTAATACCTATACCCAGATACCTAGTCCACTCAAATAAACCAACGAACCTATCCACCAAATCAGGCCACATTCATGTACTTGCCTATGGAGGGGAGGGAAAAACCTAAGAGAGAGAAGGAAAATAAAGAATGAAGAGGGAGAGAGAGAAAGAAGTTGGGTTATATAGTTAGGGTTTGAGGTTTAGACCACGATGAACTCATGATTAAACCAACCCAATAAATAAACCATGAACGAAGATAACCAAAGAATGGGTCTAGTCTCATGTAATATACTAAACATGCAAGCAAGAAAATAATACACTCTAAATACGTATATTTGGGAACGAGAGTGACACATTTTAATTTAAAAATTAAAAAAAAAAGAAAAAGTCATAGAAAGGGCATTTTTTCGACAAATTTGTTTTTTTTTGAAATTTTGCATATAAGTCATTATATTTTCATGATTTGCATATAAGTATATTTTTAATTTGACCGCAATGGTACAGACTCATCTTCCGTACGGATCTCACATCGCGATAAGACCAACGTTATTGAATCCGCAGTGACAAATTATCCATTTGTATGGGTGCAACTTGGGCGTGCTAAACCCCAGCCCGATCGGGTAAAACTGTTAATATTTTCGGTTAGGGTTGAAGATACTCGGGTTCAGGTTCGTGTTAAAATATTTGAACCCGATCAAAAATTTGGTTGACTCGGGTTCATATGTCGGGTTACCCAAAGAAACCGAATCCCGAAATCCGGTATATATATATATATATATATATATATATATATATATATATATATATATATATATATATGGGTTAGATTTCATACTTCTTAAATAAAAAGTTTAAACCCTAAATTTATCCATCCGAACTCTTCAACTTATTATCTTTAATCTTATTTCACTATATTTTTTGTAATGATAGGCTTGATTTATATTTGATTATTGTTTAATATTACTCTTATTTAAAAATATTTCAAATATTATATTAGAGCCCGATAAATCTAATAGACCCGACCCAACCCGAGCCAGACTTGTAAACACCCAGATTTTTTAAAATTAAAATATGAATTTTTGGGATTTTTTTGTAAATTTTAATTATTTAAAATTAATGTTCTTCAGGGATAAATACTTTTGTGAATTAAATTAAATATTAAAATATTACTAAAATTATATTTTTGAGTGTAAAATAAATAATTGGTTATAGTGTAATTTTTCTAAAATTTATTGGACTCAAAAACTATTTTTAAACAGCTAAAAATATTATTTTTAATTAAACCAGATTAAACCAGACTGAATCAACCTGAACCGAACCAAACCAAACCTAATTAAACCCAACTGAACCGAACTGACCCTAATGGGTCGGATCTAAACCCGATCCGACCCGACCCGAACCCGCCAACCCGACGCATTAACTAATCAAATCTTCTATAACTGTTCGAATTTCCCCCGACCGGTTCGACCCCAACCGCCGCGGCCACCTCCGACCGCTCGCCTCCCCGCCGTTCACCCGTTGACCCGTCGCCTACCCGCGGCCGACCCCTCCGGTCCACCTTCCCACAACCGTCGGTCGTACCTCTCTATAAAACCCGATCGCAGCCACCCCTCACCACCATCACAACCACCAGCACCGCCACCGACGACCTCCGGTCAACCTCTGCGACGAAGGGGACCCCTCCGGCCATCTACCGCCGCCGATGACCACCCTTCAGCAGCCGCAACAGCCACCGATGATCGGTCGAGCACGGCCGTGCCGCCCCGTCCACGCGTAGCACACCGCGACCGACCCTTGTTCCGGTAAGTTTTTCTTCCTCCTCGCTGTGTCGATTCTCGAACGGCTTATTGTGACATGTTCGCTGTGTGACCCTCTCGAACCTTGTCCAATTAGATTGGGTATCGTGTCCTGTGTCGGTCTTAAACTACGACGCAAAAACAGAAAAAATAATCCAATTTCTAGTTCAGGAGATTGTCCCGAACTTCCAAGTTCACGGCCGTTTTACGTCCAACCTGTCTAATAATTCTAAAATTCACTTGAACAGTAAATTAGATAATATAACCAAATTTTAAACCCTGTAATTAGTTTATTTTATCGTGCTGTAAGTTGTGTTTTATTCGCGGGTAAAGTTGACCAAAAACTTGGTTTTTAAAATCCAAATTTTCCCGAAACTGGGTGCGTCTCGCTAAATGAGGCGACTTCGTCGTGTGCTAATTGCACCAAAAGACGCGTATCGTCAATGCGGACGTGTGGGATTTCGCGAAAGTTGATTTGGATGTGCATGCACACTGGAATCAACGCGTATTTGTCGAAATTGTCCCGTATCGGGTCTATTTTGAAACTCGTTGTAACTTCATGTGTGCTTGTTATTTCGTAATAAAACTTGTGCCATCGGATTTGTAGTGTTACGGTGGTTCTGTGACCCAAGTTTGGTTCGATTCTGAGAATGTTGACGAAACCCCGTATCGTGGGTCCCACGGCTCCACTTGACGGCCGATTTTGTGATCGGCTCATCGAAATCCAGTTTTGGACATTCCGTTGGGTTCGTATCGTCGTTTTGGACTCATAGACTCTAAGTTTGATGAATTTGGAGAACTTTATCTCTGGCACATTTTTCGGTGCGAAGTGGGCCATATGTGGACCCCGTTTTGACCAAAAACTGTCAATTTTGCCCCTATGTTCAAATTAGACTTATGGATAGTCAAACCTAGCTATTTTATGTCTTCTGAGAGTGATGGTAATATTTATTTTAGCATCCGGAGGCATACATGAAGATCTCGCTGTTACCGAAGCAACTGAAGGAATTCAAACCCCAAGCAAGTGTACATTGCCAAAACTTGCAGTACTTGCATTCATATTATTTTCTTGATTTATTTCTGTGATGTATCTGCTCAACCTAGGACCGTGAGACATTGTTTAATGTCCGAATAATATTTGGGTGTCGACGCCGTACGCGTAGTCGTGTAACGTCACTTAGAGAGTTGATATCATGATCCTATATTTTCGTGCTTGCTTTATTAAGTACGTCATACCAAATGACACTTGACACTATTCATGTGACAGAATCTTTTCTAAGTTATTCATGGTGATTCTGTATAGGTTTACAGGAATCGTGACATAGATCTTACATATGCATATATATCATTATGACTCGCTGCATTAGCTAGAGGTCATAATTTTGCGTGTTATGGAGATGAGACGTGAGGTTACATTGGGTGAGAAGAGTCTTACCATACCAAAGGCTGATTATATATATAGATATTCTAGGAGTGCCTTAGACTCTGACTAGAGCTTTGGCACACGTACTGGCCCTTCGAGATAATAAATGCTGCTATGGGTTTCCCAGAGCCTATAGTAGTTTTAGTCTGAGTATGATTAATGTTCTCATTTGCATTTCAAATAGCTGCTTACATAGTTTGTCCTGTTGATATATTTTATTTACTGTATTTTATTTGGCTTGAGTTATTCTTGTACCTTGCTATGTCCCCTGAGGACCTGGATCCAGATTATGTCCCCAGATATAGCAAAGGAGATCTACCCCGAGGTATACGGGACATGAGCTGACACTGGAGCAGTACCAGCACCAGAGGACGAGGTGGTACCAGAGGATTTCTCCTGAGTATTTTATTATATACTCAGTCATTTCTGTTTCTAGATACTCTATTTTCTGTCTCGTGGATTACTGTACTAAACTCATTATCGGGTTGTTCCCCGAGACATTTTTATTGAGACTTGTTGGATTATATTTCTCTTTGATTAGTTTGACATTTGATATTTATGTTTACCTTCTGTGGATGAGATTAGAATTAGACTGTGACATGTATCGTAGACCATTATAGTATTTTACAGCTTAAGTACACTCTAACGGGTCCATTAAGTTGGGTTTGCCCATTGGAGTGTGCTGCTGGCCATTGCCACGTGGCTAGTCCCTTGGTATTTTGGGACTGGGGCGTGACAAGACCCGATCCTCTGGGCTTGGTCTTGGGCTACATATAATGAACCCGAGGTTGGGTTGGACTTGGGCCCGGGCTAGGCTTATGATTCATCGAGTTGGACTCGGCTTGAGCTCAAGCCCGACCCTACCCGCCCGAGTTGCACCTTACCCATGTGAGAATATTTTTAGCAAATTTTATGACACTTTTACTGAGTGATACTCATGGGCCCCACGAATGACGCTCCGTGAAAGTGTTAAAAAACTTGTTAAAAATATCCTCAAGGGGGTAATTTGACGTTGCGTTGAAAATTCCCTCACAGGGGTAATAAACGATGGAAATTTTTCTCCCGTATTTCGGTAAAGATAAGATAATTAACGAAACAAATTCCATTACAAAAGGATATTATTCGATAACACATTGAAAGATAAACACAAGCATACATATTCCAAAACTACTTTAATTAGTTTCATCAACGAGTCGCAAGCATACCGCACTTAGAAAAATATAAAATTACAAAAATCTTAAAATATCCTTCATCATAGGCGAGACCTTTTATCGTATGAGAGTAAATATCTTTAAGGAGAAAATAGACATTTTATCCCTCCGATGTTTGACGTGGCTTACCCTATTTATCAAATCGCTCAAATCTTTATTTTGACATCATCTTCAACGAGTTGTCAATAGATAATGTGGTCCCTTAATAAATCATTATTCTTATGCCCCTCTTATCGAATGATATAATTAATACTTTATTCTGTTGTCATAGCCTTGTTATCGTATTATTTTACTTCTATAATAAGTCATATTAGTGACGTCATCAGCGACTCCAACACCATACGTCGTTAAATTCTAAAATTTAGTGATGTTAATAAAATATATTGTTGTTTGCAACGAATTGTGACATTTGTGACTGCTATTATGTAATATGGAATATGATGTCGCTGAGAGTCGATGCATGTTGCTAATAATTTAATAATATCGTGTGTATGTTGCAACGCAGACCTCTAAGGCCTCCTCTACTATTGTGAATTCGAGGACCATACATTATTCGCAGGAGTCGGCAAGATTCTAGGAGACTGTTGACCAGCAGATTGTCAATCTTCGTGACGAGTTGTTGCGAAGGACTTCAGTACCCCAGCCCTAGTTACAGCCCCAGGCGGATGAGCCGACCATTGCGGCACATTTTGAGGCGCTCGAGCACATCATGATGGAGCTTAGGAAGATGGCCGAATTGCTCAGGGATATGAGCTAGATGAAACATCGTATTTTTACGCAGCTTGCCAAGTCGACAGAGCGTATGGTAGATGCACTCAGACGTCGCAAGTTTCTTTGACTAAGCATATAACATAGAGGCTGATGACGACCATTAATTTCTAATGCTAGACTATTAGCATTTATGCAGATACGCCCTCCAGGGCCACCGACATCGATCGACACTGCTCTATTGCCAGCACAACCACTTTCACGGGAAGACATGGCGCAGATCTTTCGCAGCGCTGATTCACAATGTTTATCCTCCTTCTCCCGACCAGTAGTCCTAGTTTGGACAATTTTTATGAGTTTGTGTGTTTCGTTCCTACTAGGACCTTGTATTAATTTGTGTGTATTTTGGCCCTAGTTTGGGTCTTGTATTGATTCATCATATGTTGTTTTATCAGACAATTAGTTGTATTATGTACGCTAGGATATTATGTGCTTTGTTTGTGATCATTCTATATTCTATTTATTTTTATTTTATATGTGAGAGATTATCTCTGTACCATATGTTTGTTATACCATCTTTGTGAGTTGTTGCCTATGTAAGTGTATGTTTGTGATACTATCTCTGTGAGATGTTGTCTCTGTGAGATGCTGGTAGTTGTTGTATTTTTTTCATTTGTTTGGAAATCAACAACATTTAGCGATATCGACATATGTCACTAACGTGTATCAGAATGTTGATACACATATTTGTACGTTGCTAAACGTCACTAATACTGAAAAGTATAGCGATGCAGTGACATATTAGACGCCGTTAAGCTATATTTTATGATGTTGCAACATGTCGTAGAAAGTCGTTAATATGCTGACATGGCACAGTCTGCCCTGTCATCAGTCTTATCTCTAATCTTCTTCAATATGTTGCTATTTTATCACTATTTTTGTCACGACCCGCACCCCGGTGTAGGACGCGAGTAGTGAACAATGTCCAGGCTACGCCACAGCATCAGCGGTAGAACGCTGTTTGTGTATACTAACTATCTAGCAATAATGATCATCAAGATATATAATGCCACCAATGAACTATACATACTCAATAACAGATCTATAAGATGGAACAATCGCACGAATATGATATAAAGAACTGAAAAGTCAGATACAACTCACAAGACAAAATAATATCCAATGAGTCATCTAATATAATAAGAATACTAATAACAAAACATTGGAGACAAATCCAGTACAAAAAAAAATCTATCTAGTGAGCTACATGTACTGGGTCGTCTGTCTCAACCGAGATGAGACCCTCCTGAGCTAAGGTCTCTGGCTCTAAGCCAACTACGTCATGAGGCCCGTAGTGAGTGGGATACCACTCCTCAGTGTCATTTGGAAAAAATATATCCAGTCAGTAAATGAGCAAAGTATACCTCTAACAGCAGTTCCAATGATTGATAAAAACTATGTAACAGTAAATAGAGTGAATATACAAGTTGCAAGATATAAGTACAAGAGATATACAAAGGAATACTGGAATTAAATACAAGAAATGAGCATCATGGAAATGAGCAAGAACTACTACTACTACTACTACTACTACTACTACTACTACTACTACTACTACTACTACTACTACTACTACTACTACTACTACTACTACTACTACTACTACTACTATGTGAGTGAGTACCAGCTTCGACATGTGATCGGCTTGGGAACTTGCACTAGGATTAGGTCCTGGTTAATCATATATGCGGTATATGATCAACACTCACAATGACATGCACAAGGAGGGTATGATCATATATCTACACTAACACTCCCTGCCCCGACTGGTATAGTGGATCCAACCATGGTACGTTATGACACGGAATTCATTGGGTAGGTAGCTAGTCTCCCCAAGAATCGATGGTTGTACATGTACAAGAAGAACGAGGAACAAGGCTTACATAAAATACACCATAAATACCAAGGAATAATATCTCATGACGAGATTCGGATATACCAATCCGTGTAACCATCATGTCAAGAAATCAATGACATCTACACTAAATACAAGAAACATAGGGGATATCATAAATGAGAATTATCAGAGAATATACTTGCCTGGAATCCGGTGAATAGTATCAAAGATGTCCAAAACGGTGCCTCGAAGACCTAAATATGGAATATTACATCAATACAATATTTTGGAATGAAAATAAGTTAAATTAGTCTAATTCTAGGCCATTAAGCCATTTCTAAGTCAAAATAGTCAAACTAGGTCAACTCTAGGTCAAACTAGTCAAACATGGTCAAACTAGCTATTTTTAGGTTGTATGAGTCAATCTCTATGATATTAGGTGTAATCACCTAAAAAATTTAGTATTTTTAAAATTTAATTTTCTGGAATTAATTAGCATTTTTCTGTAATTTTAAACTAAGGTAGTCTATTTTAAAATGAATTTTTAAAAGATATTATATAATATTAAAATGTGATAAAAATTATATTTTCTAGTGTAAAATTAAAAACCGGACATGGGGTAATTTTTCGAAAATTTATTGGACCCCGGATGAATTTTTAAAGCATTAAAAACTATTGTTTAATTTAACTAATTAAAAAAAACCAAACCAAACCCAGAGTCAGAACCGGACCGGACCGGCCGGTCTGACCGAACCGGACCGCTCAGCTAGCAGGTCGGATCCGGGTTCAATCCGACCCGACCTGCCACCAACCCGACCCGCTAGCTTCTCCCCTCCCAAACCTTCAGCCGCCGACTGTTTACCTCCCCTCCGCCGTATAACGTTCGCCGCCGCCGCCCGATAGCCTCTCAGACCATTCCCTTCCTCTTCCCCCGAATGGCGATCACCTCCCTTCCTCTTCCGGTAACCTCCGACGGTTTCTCTACCCCTAGACCTCTATATAAACCTAGGTAGCCTCCGGCCGAAAATCCCTTCCATACCCATCATCTCCGGCGACCTCCCTTCCGTCTCCGACCACCCGGCGCCGCAACCCAGACCACCCGGAACCCTCCGCCTTACCACCAGCGACCACCCCCCGGACCCCAGAACCTCGACCCAAGACTCAGTCGAACCCGACCCCATTTTTCTACCGTCCAGCGACGTCCGGCCGCCCACGGCGCCAGATCCGGCCGCCCACGGCTCTAGATCCGGCCGCCCAGACGGTCGCCGCCTACTCCAGAACCGGCGCCGCCTCCGCCCGCACCCCAGGCCGACTCCGGCGAGCTCGGACACGACGCAGAACCCTGCCCTAGCCAGGACACGGCTCGACACAGAGTCCAGGACACAGAGATTCGACTCGTACGCGTAAATCGGACTTTTTGAGCCCTGTTCAGGTACTCGTAACTTTCTCTTCGCAGCTCCGATTCCTATTCCGTCAGTTGTATCACGTAGCCTGTATGACCCTCTCGGTGCCCGTATAAACCGCTCGGTGCATCGCGACCTGTGGTGATCGTGAACCGCGATCCAAAAACAGAAAAACCAATGCCCTATTTTACCCCGGAACTGAGTACGCTCCGCCAAACGGGACGACTTGGTCACGTGCTGTCTTTACCGATATGTGAGCGTCGTTGATACGGACGTGCGGGATTTCGCAGAAGCTGATTCGGATGTGCGTGCACACCGAAATCAGTGCGTATCCGCGGACAACGCCCGTATCCGACTTTTCTGTATTTTGCTGTAACTTAGTGTATACACGTCGGATCGAGACAAAACTTACGCCATCGGACTCGTAGCAATACGCTGGTCCTGTGAGTCAAGTTTGGTTCGAATCTGAGAACGTTGGAAAAATCGCGTGTCGTGGGCCCCACAGGCTCCACTTGACGGGCAATTTTGAGAACGGCTCATCGGAATCCAATTTTGGAAGTTCCGTTGGGTTCATATCATCGTTCCTGACCTGTTGACACTAAGTTGGACTGATTTGGAGACCTTTGACCCTAACGCATTTTTCAGTGCAAAGCGACCCACATTTGGACCCCGCTTTGAATTAAAAATGTCGTTTTTGCCCTTGTGTCCAAACTGGACTTAAGGACAGGCGATTCTAGCTATTTTATATGTTCTGAGACTGTTGGTAATGTTCATTTCAGCTTTTGGAGGAGTATTTGCTGAACCCATGGATACAAGGATCGCTACTGGTATTCCAACCCCAGGCAAGTGTACCTTGCCAAATTATGTAGTTTAGATAATTATTTCCTTGCTTATTTATATTATTCATTATGCTTAAACCTAGGGCCGTATGACCTACTAAGCGTCCAATTATAGTCGGGTGCCAACCCCGTACGCGGAGTTGTGTACGTCATTTAGAGATGGACATTCGTGACCCTTTACATTCTAGTACTTGTTGTATCAAGTACAATAACCTAGGACACTTGACACCAAACATATGACAGAATCTTCCTGAGATATTCATGGTGATTCTGTGTAGGATACATGATGGACATAAATATTATATTCCTAGAGATTATGACTTGTTGCATTAGCTATGATCTCACGTGACATGAACATGAGACGTTATGGACATGAGACGTGTGGTTACATTGGGTGGGGAGAGACACACAGGCTACAGGCTGTTCTATATATATCTACTACTATTGTGAGGTTGTAGACTCTCGAGCAGAGCTAGACCCATTACTTGTTATTACTGCTACCGGCTCCCCGACACAGAGCTTGTAGCAGTCTCAGCCTGAGTACTAGTGATGCTCTCAGTTGCATTATTCACATAGATGGTTATGTAGATACCCTGCTTATGCTATTTACTATTTTACTGCATTTATTTGGCTTGTATTATCTGTACCTTGCTATGTCCCCTGAGGACCTGATCCGGATGATGTCCCCAGGTTTAGCAGAAGAGCATTATCCCGAGGTTTACGGGACATGAGCTGAAGCTGTACCAGAAGTTGTTGCTGAAACTGAACCAAACTTAGAAGCAGAGGTGATGGTTGAAGACTTTTCTTGAGTTTATGTTATTTATACTCATCAGATACTTTATTTTGGACTCCTTTGTTCTGGTCTGTTGAACCAGTGTTGTAGAATTTTATCCGGTTGTTCCCCGACATACTTTGCTGAGACTGTACATTGATGTACTTTCTTTATTTGTTGTTATTATTATTATTTGTGTGTGGATGAGATTAGTTTAGACTTATTGTTGTAGACCTATATTTACAGCTTAAGTATGCCCCGATGGATCCATTAAATTGGGTTTGTCCATCAGTGCGTGCTGCTGGCCATTGCCACGTGTCCAGTCCCCTGGTATTTTGGGACTGGGGCGTGACATGATTTTTGTGGTGGCCCATGCAGGTCTATGACAAAATTGTTCGGTTTCAACTTAGGGACCGAACAAGCCTGTAAAAGGATAGGATAGGTTATAGGATCTCATCCATTTGTTGAATCATTTTTGAAACTCTATATCGCATTCGAATTAAGTACTTGAATTGCATCCTGCTTTGATTCTACTGAACGTTCTCATAAAGTTTATTTTGGATGCAGAAAGATGGATCCAAGAATTGGAGATGAAATTCCTTTGAGTATACCACAAGATGTTGTGGTTACCTATGGAGATGGAGTTACACCAGAGAACAGAGGACAATCCTCTTAAAGTAGACAAGCTGAGCAGCATAACTCAAGGTTCAGGCGTGACGACATCCCACCTCCGCTGCAGTTCACTCCGCAGATGTCTGTCTTTCCACCAGGGCAAGCAATGTACGGACAGCAGATGTTCCAGATATTTTACGCCATTATGCAATCCCAACAGCAAGTTCAACAAGAGGTGCATCGTGAGGAGGCAGAGTACCTGAGAACCAGCCTATTAAATGCATTGGAGCAGGCAAACCCGCAAGCTAGGCGACCAACAACGGGATCTATCACTGATTTCCGTCAACTCAAGCCCCGTACCTTTTCGGGCAAGGAAGGACCAACTGAAGTGCATGAGTGGCTCACAAACACACAACATCAGTTGGAAGCAGCTGAACTTCCGCGGGAAAGATGGATGACTGCTGTCCGGATGCAGTTGACGGACAATGCGCACCACTGGTGGCTAGCCGAAGAGAGGAGGCTCGGGCATGACCGAGTCACTTGGGAGGAGTTCTCCAGACTCTTCCAAGAGATGTATAATCCAACTGTTGCTCGGTCAGAACTCCGAGACAAGTTCAACCGACTCATCCAAGGCAATATGATGGTGGAGGAGTACAATGCCGAATTCATTCGCTTGAGTCATTTTGCCCCTTCTCTAATTTCTACCGAAGAAGAGAAGGCGGAGAAGTTCTTTGACGGACTCAGGTTTGAGATTCAGAGGTTGATTGGATCTGTTGCACCTACATCGTACACCGACGTCCTTGCTGCAGCACGACGCATGGAGCGCGTCACCAGGAGGGAGTCAAGTCTGAAGCGGCCATTTACCTCAGTACCATCCAAGGCATCACAGGGGGGTTCTGCAAAACGACTCCAGAAGAATCTACCTCAGAGAGCAGCAACAAGAACTCTACCTACTTGTCATTTCTGTGGCAAGTTGGGCCACATTGAAAATGAGTGCAGACGTAAATTGGGACTATGCCTGGTTTGTGGATCCAACCAGCATCTATCCAGGGACTGCTCTGAACGCAGAGAGGGAGCACCACGACTAGCTTTACCTGCACCAAGGCCAGCTTATCCAGCAGTGGGAGCCCAGCAGACAGGAGTTGGAGGGGTCAGACCACCAGCTCCAAGAGGATATCAGCAGAGACCACCATTGCCACCTCAGGCAGCACTATTCCAGCAGGCTCGTCAGCAGAGGGGTCCAGCTCAGGGACGAGGTCAGGCATTTGCATTGGCTGTTCAGGAAGAAGCTATTGCTGGAGAAGTTATAGCAGGTACTATTTTAGTAGCTTTATTACCTGCTGTAGCTTTATTTGATTATGGAGCATCGCATTCATTCATAGCTGCTAGCTTCGTAGCCACCCATAGAGTAGCTACTGCACCCCTTCCGAAGACTAAGAGAATTCTTACGGGAGGTGGAATTATACCGGTTAGTGATATCTGTAGATCATGTTCGGTAGTAGTCTGTGGAAGAGAGATGCGAGCCCAATTTCTGATCTTCTCTATGCCTGACTATGATGTTGTACTTGGTATGGACTGGTTAAGTCATTATCATGCGACTCTTGATTGTCGGTTTGGAAAGGTTATATTTAGACCACCTGGACATTCAGAGTTTGAGTTTCTTCGGGGAGCTGTAGAGCAAGGTGTTCAGCCAACTCTTAGGGTATTATCTGTAGAAGGAGAGTCAGGTTACCCAAGAGTCATAACAGAGTTTGTGGATGTATTTTCCGATGATCTTCCAGGTTTACCACCTGATAGGAAAATAGAATTCACAATAGACTTAACTCCAGGAGCAGAACCTATCACTTCATTGGTATATCGGCTAGCACCTAAGGAGTTAGTAGAGTTGAAGAATCAAGTTGATGATCTTCTGGAGAAGGGTTTCATCCGGCCCAGTGTTTCACCTTGGGGAGCACCCATACTTTTTGTACCAAAGAAGGATGGAACAGTTCGCCTGTGTATTAATTACAGGGCGTTAAACGCTGTGACCATTAAGAACCGGTATCCCTTGCCACGCATTGATGACTTATTTGATCAATTGAGTGGAGCTAGGGTATTCTCGAAGATTGACCTTAGATCAGGTTATCACCAGATTAGAGTAAGGAAGGAAGATATTCCGAAGATAGCATTCAGGACTAAGTATGGACACTATGAGTTCTTAGTAATGTCGTTTGGTTTAACCAACGCGCCTGCTATTTTCATGAGTTTGATGAACCGAGTTTTCCATCAGTACTTGGATAAATTTGTGGTTGTATTTATTGATGACATTATGGTATATTCCAAAAGCCACGAAGAGCACGAGGAGCATCTCAGAATCGTGCTAGAGACGTTGAGGCAGGAGAAGCTATATGCTAAGCTTAGTAAATGTGAGTTTTGTATGGATAAGGTGCCTTTCTTAGGGCATATTATTTCAGGAGAAGGACTGTCAGTTGATCCAGAGAAGGTTGCTGCCATTGAGACTTGGCCTACACCAACATCAGTTGCTGAGGTGAGGAGTTTTCTAGGACTTGCTGGCTATTACAGAAGGTTCATAGAAAATTTCTCAAGGATTGCGGAGCAAATAACGAAGTTGACACGGAAAGATCAGGAGTTTGCATGGACAGACGAATGTCAGAAGGCCTTTGAAGAATTAAAGAGGCGTCTAACAACAACACCAGTCTTGAATCTTCCTTCAGGGTCAGGCGGTTTTGTTGTTTATAGCGATGCGTCAGGTAGTGGCCTAGGATGTGTTTTGATGCAATATGGCAAAGTTATTGCTTATGCATCGAGACAATTGAAGGTCCATGAGAAGAACTATCCAACGCATGATCTGGAGTTAGCTGCAGTAATATTTGCACTGAAGATTTGGAGGCACTATATTTATGGAGAGAAGGTAAAAATCTTCACTGATCACAAAAGTCTGAAGTATGTATATACTCAGAAGGAGCTTAACATGAGGCAAAGACGCTGGCTTGAGTTGATGGTGGACTTTGATATAGATCTGCAGTACCACCCAGGGAAGGCAAACGTAGTAGCAGACACACTCAGTAGGAAGCCTTCGGCTTATTTCTTGACGATGCAGCCTGAGCTATTGAAAGATTTACAGGAGCTCCAGATAGAGGTTATTCTACCAGGACAGAGTGGCTTGCTGGATAATTTGGAAGTGAAGTCATCGCTTGTGGAAAGGATTAAAGAAGCTTTGCCTACTGATGCTAGATTTCGAAGACTCAAGGAGAAGACAGAAGCAGGCATGCAGACGGGACTTCGCATACATGAGGATGGGACATTAAGGTGCGGAGATCGCCTATATGTTCCAAATGGAGAATTGAGACAGGAGTTAATGACTGAAGCACATAGCTCCATGTACTCTGTTCATCCAGGAGGAACAAAGATGTACCGAGATCTAAGGCAATATTATTGGTGGCATGGAATGAAGAGGGAGATTGTAAGATTTGTAGCTAAATGTTTAGTCTGCCAACAAGTGAAAGCAGAGCATCAGAGGACTGCAGGAATGTTGCAGCCGCTTCCCATACCAGAATGGAAGTAGGAACATATCACCATGGACTTCGTCACAGGATTCCCAAGGAGCCCCAGCGGAAAAGATACGGTATGGGTTATCGTGGATCGACTCACTAAATCGGCACATTTCTTGCCGTTTAGAGTTGGACAGTCCACAGAGGTACTAGCCGATATGTATATGCGATAAATTATAAGATTGCATGGAGTGCCGGTTAGTATTGTATCAGATCGAGATTCGAGATTTATATCTCATTTCTGGCGAAGCATGCAAGAGAGTCTTGGCACCAGACTCAAATTCAGCACTGCCTATCATCCACAGACAGATGGTCAATCAGAACGTATAATTCAGATCCTGGAGGATATGCTGAGATCATGTATGTTAGATTTTGGAGGGTCTTGGGAAGATCATTTGCATTTGGTGGAGTTCTCCTACAACAACAGTTATCAGGCAAGCATCAAGATGGCACCTTTCGAGGCGTTATACGGTAGGAAGTGCAGGTCGCCGATATGCTGGAGTGATGTAGGAGAGCATCAAATCTTGGGACCAGAGTTGGTGATGCAAACAGTGGAGAAGGTGAAACAAATCCAGAATTATCTTCGTGCAGCTCAGGACAGACAGAAGCATTGGGCTGATATACACCGACGTCCCCTGGAGTTTAAGGAAGGAGAACATGTATTCCTGAGGATTTCACCTACTCGAGGAACCATTCGCTTTGGGAGCAGAGGCAAGTTGAGTCCAAGGTACATTGGGCCCTTTGATATTCTTGAGCGCATTGGTGAGGTGGCCTATCGTCTTGCATTACCTCCATCTTTAGAGGGAGTGCATGATGTATTCCATGTCTCACAGTTGAGAAGGTATGTGACTGACCCAAGTCACATAGTTGATCATTCTGAGATCGCAGTAGGCCCAAGTCTGAGATATGAAGAACAACCAGTGGGTATACTCGGCACAAGTGAGAAGACACTGCGAGGACAAACAATTAAACTGGTTCGTGTGGCTTGGAAGCAGCACTCACCTGGTGAATCTACCTGGAAGAGGGAAGATATCATGCGCCAGCGATACCCCCATTTATTCGAGGATGCAGGTATATCCTAAGTAATTTTTGTAAATTCCTTAATTCTGTTCTTTAGTAGCTTAATCTTTTATTGCGAAGACGCAATTTTCTTAAGGGGGTAGATTGTAATCACCTAAAAAATTTAGTATTTTTAAATTTTAATTTTCTGGAATTAATTAGCATTTTTCTGTAATTTTAAACTAAGGTAGTCTGTTTTAAATTGAATTTTTAAAAGATATTATATAATATTAAAATATGATGAAAATTATATTTTCTAGTGAAAATTAAAAACCGGACATGGGGTAATTTTCCGGAAATTTATTAGACCCCGGATGAATTTTTAAAGCATTAAAAACTATTGTTTAATTTAACTAATTAAAAAAAACCAAACCAAATCCAGAGTCAGAACCGGACCGGACCGGCCGGTCTGACCGAACCGGACCGCTCAGCTAGCAGGTCGGATCCGGGTTCAATCCGACCCGACCCGCCACAAACCCGACCCGCTAGCTTCTCCCCTCCCAAACCTTCAGCCGCCGACTGTTTACCTCCCCTCCGCCGTATAACGTTCGCCGCCGCCGCCCGATGGCCTCTCCGACCGTTCCCTTCCTCTTCCCCCGAACGACGACCACCTCCCTTCCTCTTCCGGTAACCTCCGGCGGTTTCTCTACCCCTAGACCTTTATATAAACCTAGGTAGCCTCCGGCCGGAAATCCCTTCCAAACCCATCATCTCCGGCGACCTCCCTTCCGTCTCCGACCACCCGACGCCGCAACCCAGACCACCCGGAACCCTCCGCCTTACCACCAGCGACCACCCGCCGGACCCCAGAATCTTGACCCAAGACTCAGTCGAACCCGAGCCCCATTTTTCCTCCCTCCAGCCGACGTCCGGCCGCCCACGGCGCCAGATCCGGCCGCCCAGACCGTCGCCGCCCACTCCAGAACTGGCGCCGCCTCCGCCCGCACCCCAGGCCGACTCCGGCAAGATCGGACACGACGCAGAACCCTGCCCTAGCCAGGACACAGCTCGACACAGAGTCCAGGACACGGAGATTCGACTCGGACGCGTAAATCGGACTTTTTGAGCCCTGTTCAGGTACTCGTAACTTCCTCTTCGCAGCTCCGATTCCTATTCCGTCAGTTGTATCACGTAGCCTGTATGACCCCCTCGGTGTCCGTGCAAACCACTCGGTGCATCGCGACCTGTGGTGATCGCGAACCGCGATCCAAAAACAGAAAAACCAACGCCCTGTTTCACCCAGGAACTGAGTACGCTCCGCCAAACGGGACGACTTGGTCACGTGCGGTCTTCACCGATACGTGAGCGTCATTGATACGGATGTGTGGAATTTCGCAGAAGCTGATTCGGATGTGCGTGCACACCGAAATCAGTGCGTATCCGCGGACAACGCCCGTATCTGACTTTTCTGTATTTTGCTGTAACTTAGTGTATATACGTCGGATCGAGACGAAACTTGCGCCATCGGACTCATAGCAATACGCTGGTCCTGTGAGTCAAGTTTGGTTCAAATCTGAGAACATTGGAAAAATTGCGTGTCGTGGGCCCCACAGGCTCCACTTGACGGGCAATTTTGAGAACGGCTCATCGGAATCCAATTTTGGAAGTTCCATTGGGTTCGTATCATCGTTCCTGACCTGTTGACACTAAGTTGGACTGATTTGGAGACCTTTGATCCTGAAGCATTTTTCAGTACAAAGCGACCCACATTTGGACCCCGCTTTGAATTAAAAATATCGTTTTTGCCCTTGTGTCCAAACTGGACTTAAGGCAGGCGATTCTAGCTATTTTATATGTTCTAAGACTGTTGGTAATATTCATTTCAGCTTTTGGAGGAGTATTTGCTGAACCCACGGATACAGGGATCGCTACTGGTATTCCAACCCCAGGCAAGTGTACCTTGCCAAATTATGTAGTTTAGATAATTATTTCCTTGCTTATTTATATTATTCATTATGCTTAAACCTAGGGCCGTATGACCTACTAAGCGTCCGATTATAGTCGGGTGCCAACTCCGTACGCGGAGTTGTGTACGTCATTTAGAGATGGACATTCGTGACCCTTTACATTCTAGTACTTGTTGTATCAAGTACAATAACCTAGGACACTTGACACCAAACATATGACAGAATCTTCCTGAGATATTCATGGTAATTCTGTGTAGGATACATGATGGACATAGATATTATATTCCTAGAGATTATGACTTATTGCATTAGCTATGATCTCACGTGACATGGACATGAGACATTATGGACATGAGATATGTGGTTACATTGGGTGGGGAGAGACACACAAGCTACAGGCTGTTCTATATATATCTACTACTATTGTGACGTTGTAGACTCTCGAGCAGGGCTAGACCCATTACTTGTTATTACTGCTACCGGCTCCCCGACACAGAGCTTGTAGCAGTCTCAGCCTGAGTACTAGTGATGCTCTCAGTTGCATTATTCACATAGATGGTTATGTAGATACCCTGCTTATGCTATTTACTATTTCACTGCATTTATTTGGCTTGTATTATCTGTACCTTGCTATGTCCCCTGAGGACCTGGATCCGGATGATGTCCCCAGGTTTAGCAGAAGAGCATTATCCCGAGGTTTACGGGACAGGAGCTGAAGCTGTACCAGAAACTGTTGCTGAAACTGAACCAAACTTAAAAGCAGAGGTGATGGCTGAAGACTTTTCTTGAGTTTATGTTATTTGTACTCATCAGATACTTTATTTTGGACTCCTTTGTTCTGGTCTGTTAAACCAGTGTTGTAGACTTTTATCGGGTTGTTCCCCGACATATTTTGCTGAGACTGGACATTGATCTACTTTCTTTATTTGCTGTTGTTATTATTATTTGTGTGTAGATGAGATTAGTTTAGACTTATTGTTGTAGACCTATATTTACAGCTTAAGTATGCCCCGATGGATCCATTTAATTGGGTTTGTCCATCGGTGCGTGCTGCTGGCCATTGCCACGTGTCCAGTCCCCTAGTATTTTGGGACTGGGGCGTGACATTAGGTCCATACACTATGTATCTAGGCTATACTAGATATATTAGGATACCTGAGTAGTGATACTATTACGTATCTCAAGATACACTAATATAACTATCTAATAGTAATATTAATACTTTACTAGTATCATAACACTACTTGGCTTTGAGCCAAACATGACGATAAGTTATCCAATTGGTATGAGATACCAATACCTATAATTACCTTGGTGTATCTCAAGTAATACTAAACTAACTAAATACTTAAGTAACTAGCTAATGTATAACAATATACATATATACTATCACATACATATACCTCTAACTATACCACCAACTAAATAACTACTAACATATACTACTCTAATTAATTAACAGTTGCTAACTCACTAGCTAATTAAATAACTAACAAATATCCTCTAACTACTAAGAAATTAACTAACTAATGAATGCAATTACTAATATCTAACTAAACACTAATCTAACCATCAACCTCTTCTAACTAACTATCTAACTTTAATCTTGTTAACTGATAACTAATAACATAACTTATATTTACTACTAGCATACTAACCTTAACCAACACATGAGCTAATCAACTAAAAGTTGACTCCAACCTCAAACTAACTGATAACCTACCAAACAACCCCAACCTACTACTACTGTTGTTGAGCCTGCAACTAGGCAGAACCCGAGCCCTCAACCTCCCAACTGACACAGCAACATGGCACACTCCATTGCTGCTGCTGCTGCTCTACACTACCTTATTGCTGCTACTTCTGCTCTACACTACCTTGCTACTGCTGCTGCTCTACACTACCTTGCTCCAAGTGCACAGGCCCGAGTCCCTCCTCTACCTTGCCTCACACACACACACACACACACACACACACACACACACACACACTATAACTTCCTATATACATACATACATACATACATGTATATATATATATATATATATATATATATATATATATATATATATATATATATATATATATACACACACATATCAACACTAATAGTGCACAAGAACTTTCCTACTCTCCATATGACAACCAACACACTCAAATGCAATAGAAACATATATATATATATATATATATATATATATATATATATATATATATATATATATATATATATATATATACTCTAATAGCTATAACCAAGGTAAATTGAATTAGAATGCAAAGTATCAAACATGTGGAGTGCACCGCACCCGTATCACACTCAATCTATGATACGCTTGCGATACGACTCTACCACACCACCAAACGTATCCCGAAGGATATGAGCAAGTCTAGAATCACAATTAGAAGCAACGTGAAGAGCTTGCTACTCAACTACATGCTCGTGTCAAAATGTGACGTGCTCAAACCCTCGTGTCGGAAGAAAATCCCCAAATCAACCCGTATCGCCAAATTATCGTGATACGGCCTACACGTATCCAATTATGGACACGACACTAGTCTCATAAAATTAAACATATGTCAATTTGGTCTAATTGACCTATTGACAAACACATGATGTGCCAATCTCGAAATTTCTCCAAAATTGACACAAAATACTACATAACTTCCTCCATAGGCCTCCTATGAACATAATTCCACTTATTATGGGTAGCCTTAGTACATAAGAGGGTTCATAATGATTAAATTAAAGATTTATAGTCTAATTAGAGAGAAAAAACTGAATTGTACCTATTGGAAGATGGATTCCCAATGCAAGTCTCCAATTGAGTGTCAAGAGCCTTCAACTTGTGTTCCTTCCTTCTCCTTGTAGATCCTTGTCTCCTTCTTATTTTAATAGCCTCCAATGGTGAGTAGAGAATGAATTGGGAAGGAATTTGGGTAGGAATTGGTGTAGGGATGAAGGAATTTGGAAGAGGGAAATTCTAGATCCAGATCTAGAAATAAAATGAATGGATGAAAAGAGAAAGCCTCTCTCCTCCCCCTTGTGGCCGGCCTTGCCCCTACTCCAAGTCACTATAAAAAGTCCACAATACCCCTTGGGGCTTGTCATGAATTAATTAATTAAGGGAGGGAGGTTCTAATCCAATTGGTTTAACTAATTAAGTCATCCTCCTAATGAATGGACTTGTTTGTTGGGCTCAATCTAACTAGAATTAATGTTGGTCCATGAGTCTAGCATAATCTAGTTAGGTCCACTAACACAAGTCCAAAATTAAATCTAACATCTAACAATAAATAAATAATACAATAAATAAATATACCACAAGCACATTAATTAATTATTAAATAACCAAAATACCCTTTATAGAAAATATGGTAGTGACAATTTTGGCGATAAACGACGACTTAATACAAGTCGCTAAATTAGCAGTGCGTACTCTCTGATGTCTCCCAAGGTCGCTAACCCTGAAAAATCTAATAACGTTGTAGACGTCAATAAATACGTCACAGGTGCAGCGCTTAGCGACGTTTTGTGATTCAATTACTAGTTATTATGAGACACGACATAAACGTGGCTAATTTTATCGCTAAATGTTGTTAGCGACGTTTATTTAGACATTAGCGACATCGTTTGACGTCGCTAATTTGGTTTATTTTAATAGTTGTAGAACATATCACCATTGTGGTGTGGTCACTACCGATCTGTCACACTAGAGTTCTAAGGTCCCTCGCCAAATCATCACCCATTAGCCCCACCATGAAATCTTTACCTGTTAAAGTGTCGTTGTTAGCTTAATTTTGATAATAGATAGTGTCAAGATAAATATTTACAAAATATTAATTGATGAAACTTTTCTTTACCAAAAAGAGTTTGATGTTCATATCAACATCAATTTTTAGGTACTTTGCACTTACATAACTTAAATTATCACCAATATTTGTAACTAGTTATATTGAACTATTTTTATATACAAATTAATATCCCGAGCATCTAAGATCTTACAACTTAATAGTTAATACCCTTCGTTGCCCAAATGTACCCTTGATCTTGATGGTCATGTGCAAAGGACATAACTCATGTCATCATGTGCCATCTTCTTCCAAAACCCATGCTGCCTCTTTGTTATATAATCTTCTACTATGTTGCTGTTGCCTCTTACTAATAACTAATAACCGCAAACATTTTAAGTGTTTCAAAGAGATTGGAAAACCAAATTAATCAATGAAGTTACCAATATCCTAATTGAGTTCCACTTTCCCAATCAAGCAAGATTTAACTACTCGGTCAGCTGATCTCCTATAGGCCAGTTCTTTATCAATGAAGTTACCAATATCCTATTTGAGTTCCACTTTCCTAATCAAGCAAGATCTAACTACTTCTTCAGCTGGTCTCCAGTATCTAGGAACTTTGATCAGTGGTGCCAAATGAAGACATGGATTGTTCCTTATATATTCATCATTCTTCTATATATAACTATATAAGTTGGCAATGGTAGCCAAAACTATAGGGAAATAGTTAGCCAGGGGAGTTCAACCACCACCAACCTTTTTTTCCTTGTCCAACAAACGTTTTAATGAGACAATCAATTCCTTCCTTTCTTCATACTTTTCCATTCCAGTTGGTTGAGCAGTGCTGCGAGCTCAAGCTCCTCCTAAATATAAGCTCAAGTCTCAAGAGTTTCGAAGGAAACAAGTAGGAGGAACAACCAACACAACCTACATTTGCTACATATGGACGTCATTCATATTCATGTCACCTAGTCACTCGAGTTCGAACCTGGATCTCCTGTGTTGTCGTTTATAGATACCAACGTCGTCGCGATGCAGACGAAGGTGAGGTTTGCTGTGTCGCTAGCCGGGCGCATGCTCAACGACGTTGTCAGCTTCGTCGTGTTCTCGGTCCTCGACCTCCTCGACATCTTCCTCTGCGTTGTCTACAAGCTCGCGGACGGCGCTCTGGAGTCGGAGTGGAACCCCTTCTACTGCTCCTCCTCGCTGTCGGCCAAGGACACGATCGCCAACCGCGGGAAGATACTGGTCTCCGAGAACGGAGGGTCGAAGATCGTCTGCCTGTGCTCTTCTTCCAAGCTCCAGCTGGAGGACATTTCCGACACACTCTACTCCCGACGCTCGCTTGTCGCGGATATCTCGAGGAACACCGTCGAGGAGCTAAGGCGGCGGGGGACTAGATCGGATAGTAGGAGGAGAGCCACGACGTTCAATGTCAACTCCACCATTGTGCAGATGCTGAAGGGGAAGATCGGCAGGCCGCATCCGCACCCGCACCGGAATATCCCCCGCTGGTCCGACTGCTACTGCAAGACCTGCAACTCCTGGAGCTCACCCCAGTCGCCGAGAACCTCGCTCTATCTCCATGCCGAAACACCTCGAGGTGATTGGTATACTATAAAGGCTCACAAATTCATACGTTTACCGAGCACCTTGATTCTCCTCCACTTGATGGCATTTAAATTAGTGCATTCGCTGACAGCCTCGTACAGTCCTTATCTCCGTGCCATCAAGTGGAGGAGAATTCAGGTACAATTTCTCCTAATTTGTATCAATCAGAATTAACAAAAAGTTTGTTATTTGTGCTAGATGGGTCGGCGGTGGCGAAGGACGACGTACTATTTATCCACGGCTTCATATCGTCCTCTGCATTCTGGACGGAGACGGTCTTCCCGAACTTCAGCGAGAGCGCCAAGTCGCGCTACAGGCTGCTCGCGGTGGACTTGTTAGGTTTCGGCCGGAGTCCCAAGCCTGCCGACTCGCTCTACACTCTGAGGGAGCACGTCGACATGATCGAGAGGACGGTCATGAAGCCTTACAAAGTCGAGTCCTTCCACATTGTCGCCCACTCGCTCGGGTCGATACTCGCTCTCGCCATCGCCGTCAAGTACCCGGACGCCATCAAGTCCCTGACCCTCCTCGCGCCAGTAAATTATATAAATCCTTTAATATCTGTAATCTTTATTGTTTATTATTAAAAAAAAGACGTTTAAGTATAACAGGTCTTTTACGTATAAGTGGAAGTCTCGAGACACTGAGATGTTCTTCTTCTTATTGAAGTCTTATACATTGTTCCAATTTTTCAATGTGGGTTATTGAAATGGTTAATTTGATGATTTGGGATGGGTAGCCCTACTTTCCGGTGCCGAGCGGGGAGCAGGGGACACAGTACGTGCTGAGGAGGGTGGCGCCGAGGCAAGTGTGGCCATTGATCGCCCTGGGGGCGTCCATCGCGTGCTGGTACGAGCACATCAGCAGGACTGTGTGTTTGCTCATCTGCAAGAACCACAGACTGTGGGAGTTCCTCTTCAAGCTCATCACAAGGAATAGGTAACTCAGTATTTACTCACTAATTCCAGTTCTCTTTCCTTCTTCAAGCTTCACCTGTCACCTGTTAGAATAAATGCAGTAGAGTTTAGTTTAGTTTAGATAGGTCTGCATGGCTGCAAAATTACCGGTCTGATCCCAAATAACTCCATAATCCAATGGAGATTTCTAAAATTTAGTTTGCTATTAAGTAAATTTCTATTTTAGTTGGCAGCGTTTCTACGTAGAAATTGTACAAAAAAAAATACTCTTAAATAGTTCTTCATTCCTATTCTAGGTGACAAAAAAATAAAAAAAATTAATTTAATGAACTAGTTTGAAAGTATCGTCCAATATTAAATTCTATGAGAGATTTTTTTTTTTTTTTCAGTTTTCGTAAAAAATTCTACATCTTACACGAGTATTGTGTAGGATGAAAATTAAAATAGAAATCATTGTTAGTAGAATTTTTTCAATAATCTTTTTTACCTTTAGAAATAGATAGAGAGAGAAATTTCATTATAGATGGCCTTAGTCACTCTCATAGTTCAAAGTCCAACATTTCTTATTACTATAAGTAGCAACTGGCTCAATATTTTTAGCTTGTATTGGCAAAAGCAATATTGGCCATGGACGAGAGTACCATGTTTATGAATGATAGGTACATAAGCTATGAACCAGATAGGGACTGCGCCATAAAACCTACTTAGTTGTTTTACTGGCCCATCTGTACCCAACTCATTATTTCTGTGTCAACTTAATTCCATTCGATCATACACCATCCCAAACTACTGTTACACAAGTCTTACCATGAGAAATTACATCAATCAGTGTTTGAGGCAACTATATATTGCATTTCATGTTGAGTTGGAGGGATGTCGAGGCTTGTAGTTTGCATAGTAGAGAATACATACTGATTCGAATTCTCGAAAACCACTTCATATATTGCGTATGACTTGTACCCTCCATTAATTGTACCTCTTTTCTCTAAGGCTTAATTTTAACTAGATACAATCAACTATTCAAATTTTTTAATTTGATATCCTAAATTTTAATATTATATAAATTATTACTTTCAACTATTGAATATTTTTAAGTCGATACCTTCCGCCGATCAGAGATTAATTTTTTATTTTTAACAAAAATAAATTATAAATTTTTGACCAAAGTACCCTTATTTTTTCTGGAAGTATTTGAATTGGCCATGAATAAAAATAATATTTTTGTCATTTAAATTTTTTTGTTAATACTGTTAGATTAGTAAGTTATACAATTATACATGAAATATTAATTATATAATATTAAAATTTATGGTATCAAGTTGAAAAACTTAAATAGTTGATGGTATCAAATTAAAATTTTGCCCTTCTCTAACTTCTCTAACTGTGAACGAGTTCATTGTGGGCCAATTTAGGTGGTTCACATCCACACCACATCACAGTCCATGTCAAGAAAGTGCTATGATCACACAAGCTTCTCCTGCTGCGGACCTTTTTTTTCTCACTTGCATTGAACTTCTCTAGACCGAGTCAAGAAGTGAAATGTTATTGATTTAACGAAAAATTATAAGTTTAGATATATTATATAAAAAATATAATATTATATAAATTTGTATATAGAACATATTATCGTATAAAAATAGGACGTAAAATCAAAAAATTTATTAAAAATAAAGAAAAAAAAATTCACGTCTAACTTTAGGACGTAAGTTACTAACTTACGTCCTATAAATGCGCGTAAACCGTTAATTATGTTAAATGTGTTTAACCCTGGATTAAAAAAATAGCCATTGATTAAAAAATAACATAAATGATATCTCACGCCTAATTTTAGGATGTAAGTATTAGTAACTTATGTCCTATTATAATACGTAAACTTATATAAATATATTTGATTTTTCATCTAGTTTTAATTAACCGTAAATTAAAAATAAATTATTAGTAACTTACACACCATTATAATAGGACGTAAGTTAAAAGAAGGAATTAGTAACTTACACAAATCAGAAATCAGGATAGGTTATTAATATATTGTTAGATTAGATTATGAGTTAGGGGAGGAGGACTTACGCCCTATTGTAGGACGTAAAACACAACTTACGTCCAATATTTGAACGATATTATGCTCCACTTAATATTTACTTAAACTATATGTTTTATTTGAAATAAACTTAAACTTTTATGCTTTATTCGTAATTTTCTGTTGATTTAATCACGTATGTATATTCAGAGGCGGATTCAGCTTAAAGCTGGAGTGGGCTCCAGCCCACCAATTTTTTTTCTTTTTATTTATTTATTTTATATATTTATTTTACTTTTGATTTTCTCTATATGAGTTAGTCTACCTGTAGTCCGGTCTAGTTCAGTCAATTCCAGTTAAAATTCCTGAATCCGCTTTCAGTGAATTCCAGTTAAAATTCCTGAATCCGCTGTGTGTGTGTGTGTATTTAGCTAATGAGTCTCGCTTCTCCTGAATTAATCAACAGGGTGAAAACTTTCCTAATGGAGGGGTTCTTCTGCCACACCCACAATGCTGCGTGGCACACCCTCCACAACATAATCTGCGGCAGCGCAGACAAGATCGACGGCTACCTGGACACGGTGAGGGAGCACCTCAACTGCAGCGTCACCGTGATCCACGGAAGGAACGACGACCTGCTCCCGGTCGACTGCAGCATCTCCGTCAAGTCCAGGATCCCCCGGGCCGAAGTCAGGATCATCGAGCACAAGGACCACATCACCATCATCGTCGGCAGGGAGAGGACCTTCGCCAGAGAGCTCGAGGACATCTGGAACAGCACGAGGGCCACCGACAACCAAGACAGGATCATTGACAAGGAAAGGAAATCCGTGGACAACAATAACTACAAAGGTCGATAGGACGATATCTAATATAATATATGTACAACTTCATCCGAAGGTTCTATTTTTCATAAAAATTCTAAATTTGTTATAAATTTGAAATATTGTTCTAAAAGAAATTGTCGCGCAAATGTATTTGTTACTATTGTACCCGAGTGTACTTCGCGGGGAATTAATTAAACTCATAAAGACTGTCCTTTTTGTACCTAAGGGTCTGCATAACAATTGTGGGGGCAGGGAGGAGCGTTATTCGATTTTGGACTGAAAATTGAACCGAATCGAACCGAATCGAATACGAGATTTTGTTCGGTTTTAAAAAAAAAAATCGTTTCGGTTTTGAAAATACTAAATTTTCTTATCGGTTTCGGTTTAAGTTTTGGATTTCGGTTTCGATCCAAAACCGAAAACCAAATAAAAATATATAGTTTATATATATATATATATATATATATATATATATATAAATCCAAAAATCAAAAAACTGAATAAAATGAAACCGAACCGATTTAATTCGGTTCGATTGGTTTGGTTATGGTCTAATTCGATTCGATTTCGGTTTTGCTTATTCGGTTTTCGGTCGAATTCGATTTTCCTTATTCGGTTCGGTTTTGATCCGAATCGAACCGATGCTCACCCCTATTGTGGGGTAGGTAGCTGTTATGAGTTAATTTTTAGAGTACCAATTATGAACGGTTACGAGGGATCCGATTTTGAGTGCTTTTAAGTAGCGACTATTAAACCAATCCAATCCAAGCTTGATAATTCATTTACGAGCGGTTCTGATTTTTTTTTTTTACAAGAATAAATAGAATAAAATAATAAAATCCTTCAAAATCCATAGATTTGGGATGTTTATAAAGTTATCAAAAATTAAATTACACTGATTTTAGTGAATTTTTGAGCCGACCAAAACCAGTGCCTCATAAAAATTACCAAGCAGAGGTTTTCATAAACGATCGGTTCAAAAATATCCCAAAATCGATAACAACGTTGTTACCAAACAGACCCTAAGAGTCCGCTTGGTAACGATATTTTTATCAATTTTGGAATACTTTTGAACCGAGTGTTTATAAAAAAAAATTGCTTATTAATTTTTTTTTGAGGTTAGAATTTAAGATATTGGGTTTCTAACTTAGAAATCCGAATTTAGGTATAATCTTAATCTCTACTCCCGGTTGATCGTATCATGTCTATTTTGAGAATGGGTATCAAATAAACGTAGATAAGTTCGCATCATCAATTTCCAGACGACACTAGTCAGAGAATTTTGAGTAACTTGAATTGGTATAATTAAGAAAATTTGATACTGAGGGGCAATTGTATATTCTAATACAGGATCAATTTAGGCAATTCAAAATTAAAGCATAGTATTGACTTTAGTATAGATTTTCTAGAATTTTCTATTATACTTGATGAGTATCGATAGTGATAACCCATCGTAGAAAATTGATACATAGATTAATTGAATGACCAATGTCTTATAAATATACTTATTTATAAAGTACATCATGTTATTATATAATCCGGATCTTAATTTGAATTCTATATTTCTAACTTTCGTGTTTTGTTGACTTTGTATACAGAGTATAACAAGGCTAAGCTTCGAAGATGAGAAGAATTCCTTCTTTCTTATAGGATTTTTAAATTTATATATATGTCTGTATACAACTGTGTGTATTCGATGTTGGGGTATTTCACCAAAGGAATTTTAATCCAAGAGAATTATAGTAGAATTGCTCCAGGTCGATATAATAAACTGTAAAAAAAAATTTGGAGCTTAAAATACAAAGGAGTTTGTCAAAAAAAAAATCAAAATTTCGAAAGAGAACCAAAATTTGAAATCAAATATTTATCGATCATATTAAACCTGAATTTAGATGGTCGTGTGCCAGTTAGAGACAAAATCTCGACAACGCTGAATATACTTAGGGGTTGAATAATATAAGTTTTGGATTCGTATGACACAGGCACATAAATCTAAAGTCTACTTGTTTTTGTCTTGTCCCACTGGATGGAAAATCATGTTGAGTTATATTCACATATTGCGTGATACTTAGGTATACAAATCGAGATAAACACGAGTCAAGAAAAAAAAAACTTGTATAACATAATCGAATATGATTATAGAATATAGCATTGGACGGGGAAGAACAAATTGGATCACATAGTATGAAATCTTTACAATTTAACAACAACAAAAGTTGATCATTACATGTTACCTTCTTCTACAAGGCCTTGCAAAGAGAAGATGTGAGACTTAGCTCGCTTACCTGTCCAGAACTTGAACGTACATATTTAGATCAAAAAATCGATTAGGTGTATAAATGATATTCTCTTTTTACTCATAGTCTATGTGCGGGGCCGGACCTTAAACATCGTGCCATCCAAAAATATTCTGATCATTGAAAAAATAGAATTATTGCCGAGAAACTAGTGAAGTGTGAGGTCTAAATTGTTCTCCAAATTGCATAATTATTTACACAAATTGGTGTTGTGATTGTGTTTGTAATTATTATGCCATAAGAGGGTAGTTCAGACACCAAGATATCACATGAATTAAGAATATACCGGAGTCATATTTGAAGTTATACAATAATACATCCTTAGGGTTTTATCATCATAATATTTTCCTATCTGAGGATCGGAATACGACTCTCAGGTCATATTTTATTTTTATTTCACTTTCCTCACCGCTCTTCATGAATCGAAGACTTGCATGTCTTTGATGACCTATTATTTGTTCGCTAGTTGAAGATGTAGATGGTGCATCTAGATGAATCCGATGAGTGAACAAAGACCAAATAAGAGGCATCAGATTCATTTTGTTTAGCTATATATCTTATTATGTAAGTTAATTTTTGGGAACTAGACAATATAGGATGTAAATATTTAGGCAGCTATATGTGAATAGATGTGAATATTCCTAAAAATGTATTTTAGTCTAGCATTACACGTACTTTATCCTACAACTTTATATACGATAGTCGCGGATACAGATACCGTCATATTTGTATGACACGTAGCCTGGGATTATGTACCTAGCTTGTCATATTCTAGGAGTATAGCGTGGCATATTGATTTGGGTGGCCAATATTGTTTCAGGATTAGGATGTCATATTGGAGACTTACTAATCATAATATAGCAACCAATACATGAAGAGAATTAGAATTCTAAAGGGTAAAACTTTCAAAGGAATAAAAAGAATGATTTGAGGAGAGCTTTGGCTTGATTTGGAGGAAGTACGTACGAACGGATCCGCATTGGCTCGTCTTCATGTTCTTTGTTTTAGTAAACCTATTTATCATTTTTTGTTATAATTCTTTAAATTTGATTAGTTTTGGATTGGTGGGAGAAGCTTGTATGAGTCGGTGTAATTTCTATTCTATTAGTAAAGATTTTTTCGGGTAGAATTTTGATCGTTCTATAATTTTTTTCGTCAAAATTTTTCACGAAATTATCATTTTTGTTTATGTTTTGTATTTGGTCTATGGATATTGACATCGTGTCCAGGTTGTACGTTTTACTTTGATTTTTGGCAAATTTATTTTGATTTAAAAATAATATTTATTTTGCTGGTTCCGTTTCCAGCATGTTGCACTTGCACATGTTGCTGCTATCATATATATAAATTGATTTTATTTTGTTTTATTATGTTTTGTTTTATTTTTTTAAAATTATGTGCCAGGTTCTTTGCCAATCTGCAGTGGCAGAATGTATTAAATCCAAACATGGCCACATAGGAATTACTTGCATACTGACTGACCTGTTTCCCATAGATTGCATTTATTATTGACAAATAAGATGTTTCACAAAGAAGGATCTAGTGCCAAGTGGCCTATATGTATCATTTTGACAAAGTAGGATACATTTCTCATGGGCATGGTTTGTTGGAGGTCCACAAGAGGTCAAAAGTGCACCCAAAAGATATGCACCATTCTTGGTGTTGATAAAATTAATTTATTACTCGTATCTATAACAATATACTTAAAAAAATATTTTAATAAATATTACTACTACAAATATAAAAACTACCATATACTTTCACTTATTTAAAAAATTAGCAAATATTCCTATTATAAATAAAATAATCAAAATTTTCATTAAATAGTGGGGGTATATATTAAATTTTTAAATATTTTATACAAAGGAATGGAAATATTTGTTAGTTTTTAAAATAAGTGAGGTATATGCTAGTTTCTATATTTGTAATGGGAGCATTTGCTAAAATATTCCAATACTAAAATAACGGTTATTACTTATTTTGTACACAAAAATTTATTATATGTTCTTAGAATATTGTGTATGGTATTTCAAGTCAGTAAAATGTTATATTTGTACACATTAAAGGTTACTTTGTACATTTTCGGATGCATTTGATTGCAAGATAGAAAATATGTAAAAAATAAATAAAGCCACTCACAGATTAGAGAATTGTCGAGAGAAAAAGGAACTATACAACGGTCTAGCCTCGCCCATGCGTCTTCCTGAAATTGTACAAATAGAGGTTCAACACACTTCTTTCTCTCTCTCTCTCTCTGATTTTAATATGAATACAAAAATCAACGAAAGCAAGCAAATGGAAAGCATCCAACGAAAAGCAAACGATGAAATCCATCAATCAAAAGCCGACAAAAAAAAGTCCAAGAACAAGCAACAATGAAAAGGATGGAAAAGAGACTCTTATATAAAGTTATTTCTCCAAGAACGATTTACTACATTTGTAACTCAATTCGAACATGAGTCAATCCATATATTGGAGAAGCTCTTAATTCTTTTGTATTGATCAATCGAAGTCGAAAGAATTTTACTACAATGATTCAACTCCGACTGGATATTCAAGTCCCAAAGACAACACAATGTCCCCTGCTAGGAGGGAGATACGACAAAAGGCATAGCCCCTTCTACTTTTCTACCAGAGTAATGAACGTATGGTTCATCTCCTTTACCAGATGACCAAACATAAAAAATCACACAAAACCACATAAACATCCGTCTTCATCTCATCCCAGTAATTTTTACGAAAGATGCACCAAAAAGACATATGGTCCAGAAAATTTTCGTTGGAAATGCGGTATGACCCGAACCAGAGTTGGCCCGTGAGGTACGATATTGGATTGCGCACATATGCCTTAAAAGAGAATTTCCATGTAAGGACTGAACCAATCACAATTATCTATACCTCATGATACCACCTCCTATCCGATGTAGGACTAAATTACCAACTCCATTGTCACCCTTCTTTGATCGCTCAACCAGAAACGAGATACAATCCAACACTCTCCAACTTAGCTCATTTTTGCTAGCCGAACAACCTTAGCACACCCTGGTTGTAAGCCCACTCATTTTGAAATATGGGTAATTTGTAATTATTATTATTATTTTGTTTAATTAGATAGATTTAAAGAATTAATTTCTAAAATCCTTTTTAATATATATGACACTTTGCCATGACTTTGATATTTTGAGCAATGCACGACCTTTTTTCTTCCAACAAAAATTATATTATTAATCTTGATTGAGTCTAATATAGTTGGAATATGGATGTTACATTTATTTGATCTCTCCCATGCTCCAAAAATATTCACGAACGTTTAGAATTACGGTTACCGTAAAATTGCCTCATTTTGACTAGAACTTGACCCAAATTCAACCCAAACACATGTAGGCATGTAGTGCACCCAAATATCCCCATGTAAATATATTATATATATATATATATATTATATTTAAATTAATTTATTTCTATTTATAGGAGTTCTATTTATAGAAAGTGTCACGACCCGCACCCGAAAAATCGGGCATGAGTCGTGGGTATGTCCAGCCTACGCCGCAGCATCGACGGTAGAAAGCTGTCTAGGTCTACTATCTAGCTAACAATCTTACTGTAAACCCCCTGATTTTTCAAAAATTTTAAAACCGAATTTTCCGAAATTTTCTGGGATTTTTCGGAAATTTTTGCTAATTAAAATCAAGGTATTTTTGGATTAAATAAATTTAAATGATTTTAAAATATATTAAAATATTATGAAAATAATATTTTTTGGTGTAAAATGAAAAACTGGACTTAGGGTAATTTTCTGAGAATTTATTGGGCCCCGGACCTAATTTATAACACCTAAAAACTATTTATTTACTTGTTATTTATTTATTTATTTATTTATTTATTTATTTATTTAATTACTTAATTAACCCGAGCCCAGCCCAACCGGCCCAGCCCTCTAGCTATCGGGTCGGGTCGGCCAGACCCGGACCCAGCCACCCGACCCGCACGAACTCTTCTCCCCCCCCACGTCTGAGCCCGCGTCCCACGCCGGCCACTCCGGCCACGTCGCCGGCGACCCCCGCGGCCCTCGCGCCACGACCCCCTCGCCTCTGCCATTTCCAGCCTCGACCCCCACGGCTCTCCCCTATTTAAACCCATCTCCTCTTCTCCTCCTCCCTCATCTCCCACAAACCCAAGCCCTAGCTCCGGCCACCTCTTCCCCCCTAGCTCCGGCAAGCCGCTCACCCGCCGCCTCCTCCCGCCCAGCTCCGCCGCACAGCCGCCTCCCGCAGCGCCTCGCCGTCCGACCTCCTCCCCCTTCTTCCCAGCCCGAGCAGCAGCAGCAGCAGCAAGGGGCAGAACCCGCCGCCTCCGGCCGCCGTGCCCGCGCCGCCGCCTCCGCCTAGCCTCGCCGGCGCCGCCCCAGCCTCCTCCGGCCGGCCTCCCCCACCGCAGCGCCGCCCAGCTCCGGCAGTGTCCCCCAAACCCTAACCCTAGGATTCGGATCCGGACACGCCGAGTCATGTCGGATACGAGAAATTCTGGTTTCCAGGAGCCCTGTTCAGGTACTCGTATCTCTCTGCTCGTCTACCCGTTTTTGATTCCGTCTGTTGCATCGCGAACCCTGCGTGACCCTCTCGGTGTCCGTGCAACCCGCTCGGTGCATCGCGTCCTGTGGCGATCGCGAACCGCGATCCAAAAACAGAAAAAATAACGCCCTAATTCACCCCGGAACTGGGTACGTCCCGCCAAACGGGACGACATGGTAGTGTACGGTCTTCACCGATACATGCGCGCCGTCGATACGGACGTGTAGGATTTTGCAGAAGTCGATTCGGATGTGCGTGCACACCGAAATCAACGAGTATCCGCGGACACCGTCCCGTATCCGCCCTTTCTGGAGCGTATCCTAACTTTGTGTACACACGTCGGATCGAAACAAAACTTGTGCCATCGGACTCGTAGCAATACGCTGGTCCTGTGACCCAAGTTTGGTTCGATTCTGAGAACGTTGACGAAATCGCGTGTCGTGGGCCCCACAGGCTCCACTCGACGGACGATTTTGTGATCGGCTCATCGGAATCCAATTCTGGAAGTTCCATTGGGTTCGTATCATCGTTCCTGACCTTTTGACACTAAGTTTGACAAATTTGGAGACCTTTGTCGCTGACACGTTTTTTGGTGCAAAGTGGGCCCACATGTGGACCCCGCTTTGACCCGAAATTGTCATTTTTGTCCTTGTCTCCAATTTGGACTCAAGGACAGGCGTTTCTAGCTGATTGATATTTTCTGGATCTGATTGTGATATTTATTTCAGCAACCGGAGTACTGCCTGCAATTCTCACTGCTACCAGAGCTACAGTTGGAGCCAGAACCACAGACAAGTGTACCTCGCCAAAACTTGCAGTCTTTGTTACTTATTTCCTTGGCTTATATATATATATATATATATATATATATATATATATATATATATATATATATATATATATATTGTGGTTCATGCTTGACCTAGGACCGTGTGACTTTACTTAGCGTCCAATTCATGGTCGGGTGCCAACACCGTACGCGGCGTTGTGTATTGTCATCTAGACATGGATACCTAGACCCGATATTTCTCGTACTTGTCTTATCAAGTACATCATAACCCAGGACACCTGACACTATTCATAAGACAGAATCTTCCTGAGATATTCATGGTAATTTTGTATAGGATACATGTTTATGACATACACAATTTACATGCTTAGATTTTATCCAGACTTGCTGCATTAGTTTTGATCCTGCGTGTCATGGACATGAGACGTGAGATTACATTGGGTGGGGAGAGATTTACCATACAAAAGGCTGATTATATATATATATATATAATACTTTAATGGATTGTGCCTTAGACTCTGACACAGAGCTTTGGTACCTTACTGGCCCTTCGAGAAAATACTGCTATGGTTTCTTCGACACTGATCCTGTAGTAGTCTCAGCCTGAGTATGACTAAAACTCTCAACTTGTATTTCACTTAGCTGGTTATATAGTTTACCCTACTATTTCATTTATTGCTGCACTGCATTTATTTTGGCTTGTATTATCTGTACCTTGTTATGTCCCCTGAGGACCTGGAATGGACTATGTCCCCAGGATTGGCTGACGAGATCTACCCCGAGGTGTACGGAACAGGAGCACTTTTAGGAGCAGAACCAGGAACCGAGGACGAGATCGTGCCCGAAGACTTCTCCTGAGTATTGGCTTTACATACTCAGATATTTCTATTTCCAGTTACTTTAATTCATGTCTATTTGCTTTGATGTAACAGACTTATTCTCGGATTGTTCCCCGAGACACTCTTGTTGAGATATGCTAGTTTATTTTCTTTTGCATTTATTCTGGCTTTGATCTGTGTTTATACTCTGTGGATGAGATTAGAATAGTCTGTGACTTGTACCAATTATTCTATTTACTGTTAGACTACAGCTTAAGCATGCCCTGATGGATCCATTAAATTGGGTTGTCCATCGGTGCGTGCTACTGGCCATTGCCACGTGTCCAGTCTCTCGGTATTTTGGGACTGGGGTGTGACATAGTTTTTGTGGTGGCCCATGCAGGTCTACGACTAAATTGTTCGGTTTTAACTTAGGGACCGAACATGCCTGCAATAAGAATATGATAAGTTTTTAGGATCTCATCCACTTGTTTGAATCGTTCTTGATCTCTATATCGACTTCAAAAATAATTTACTTGCATCCTGCCTTGATTCTTCTGTACGCTTCTTATAGTTTATTTTGGATGTAGGGCAATGAATCCACAAGCGTGCGACGAGACACCCGCAGGAACACCACAAGCTACAGGTGTCACCTATGACGACAAAGTGACACCAGTCGGTGGAGTTCCATCAACTCAACAGAGCCAGCAGGCAGGTCAACCTACCTCCAGATTCCGGCGTGATGACATCCCACCTCCGCCGCAGTTCGTTCCACCAATGCCCGTATTCCCACCAGGACAGCCGATTGACGGACAACAGATATTCCAACTGATCTACGCGATGATGCTAGCCCAGCAACAAGTCCAACATGAGGCTCAGCGTCGCGAGGCTGATTACTTGAGGAGCAGCATAGTAACTGCACTGGAGCAGGCCAACCTACTAGCTCGACGGCCATCGACGGGCTCAATCACTGACTTCCGCCAACTGAAGCCCCACACTTTTTTGGCAAGGAGGAGTCCACAGAAGTTCATGAGTGGCTCACCAACATACAACATCAACTGGAAGCAGCAGAGCTACCACGGGAACGTTGGATGATTGCCGTCAGAATGCAATTGACGGGCAATGCTCATCACTGGTGGCTATCTGAAGAGAAACGGTTCGGACCAGACCGAGTCACTTGGGAGGAGTTCTCCAGACTCTTCCAAGAGATGTACATTCCGGCTATCGCTTGATCAGAACTGCGGGACAAGTTCAATCGCCTCACTCAGGACGCTATGACAGTGGAAGAGTACAACGCTGAGTTTATTCGTCTAAGTCGCTTCGCCCCAACGTTGATCCCGACAGAAGAAGAAAAGGCGGAGAAGTTCTTTGATGGGCTAAGCTTTGAGCTGCAAAGAATGATCGGATCCGTCGCACCAACTTCGTACACGGACGTCCTTGCTGTAGCTCGACGTATGGAGCGTATCATCAGACGAGAATCCAACCTGAAGAGGCCATCCACATTAGCACCAGCTAGAGCCCCGAATGGAGAAACTGCCAAGAAACCAAATCTGTATCAAGCACCATATGGAGCTGCATCCAGAGCCCTAACTCTTCCTACTTGTCACTACTGCGGCAAGATAGGCCATGTTGAGAAGGAGTGTAGACGTAAATTCGGACTATGCTTATGCTGCGGATCCAGACAGCATGCAGTGAGAGATTGCCCTGAGCGTAGAGAAGGAGCACCAAGGGCGAACCAGCAAGCTCCACCAGCGCCTCAAGCAGCACCCTACCAGCCAGCCCAGCAACAGCAGAGGGCACTACCTCAAGGACGCGGACAAGCCCTGACGATGACCGTGGAGAACGCGCAGACTCGTGGAGTAGCTAATACGCGTAAGTGATTTGTAGCTACCGTTTCTAGTCTTGTTTAGCTCGTGCCTGTTGGTTCGTGACCTCAGCCCCAACCTAGTAATTTGGAACTTGTTAATAATAACCTAGTTTTCTAAAAATTGTAGTTCTCTTGCTCTAACTAGATTTTATTTACTCTAGAAAGTGCATAAACTTTCATTCTTAGGGAAACGATATTTTTCCTAAGTGTCTTGTGATTTGTTTCGAACAATACTTGCAACCGTGTCATCTCTGTTGACCGGTTATTCTTTGATTGCGAGGATGCAATCCTCGTAAGGGGGGTAGATTGTAAACCCCCTGATTTTTCAAAATTTTTAAAACCGAATTTTCCGAAATTTTCTGGGATTTTTCGAGAATTTTTACTAATTAAAATCAAGGTGTTTTTGGATTAAATAAATTTAAATGATTTTAAAATATATTAAAATATTATGAAAATAATATTTTTGGGTGTAAAATAAAAAACTGGATTAGGGTAATTTTCTGGGAATTTATTGGGCCCCGGACCTAATTTATAACACCTGAAAACTATTTATTTACTTGTTACTTATTTATTTATTTATTTAATTACTTAATTAACCCGAGCCCAGCCCAACCAGCCCAGCCCTCTAGCTATCGGGTCGGGTCGGGTCGGCCAGACCCGGACTCAGCCACCCGACCCGCACGAACTCTTCTCCCCCCCACGTCTGAGCCCGCGTCCCACGCCGGCCATTCCGGCCACGTCGCCGGCGACCCCCGCGGCCCTCATGTAACGCCCCGCAACCGCTCAGAGCGTTACACTGAGTCGGATCGAATGAATCAAATGCTGGTTACATTTGAAATATTAGATTTTGGGAAGAAGGATTAATCGAGTTGGGTTCAATGTGCAGATGGCTAGCGGGTTCGATGGAAATCAGGTGTTCGTTCCGAACAGTACTGAATAGCTGGATAGAAGCGATAATGCCGTCTTCCTTAATCCGATCGGTCGGATGATTTGGAGACCACGGCCTGCTCGCACGGTCATACCAGTTGAGTAGATCGCGCTTGCATCGGACCACGGGTTCAAGGGATTGGCCGTATCGGCAGGTCAGGATGCCTAACGGGATCAATCATTGTGAGTGGGCTCTTTCCCTTCTCCTCTACTCCTTCATGCCTAATAATATGGAAAACACGTAAAAGGCTTGAACACTTGGGCTGAAACAATAGAAATTACTACACTGAGGCGTGCATAGAGTGTACGTCGTTGGCTTGGTAGGATTGTGGCTTGAAATGATTTACGCGTTGGATAGTTGGTACGATGGTGGGATTATTCATTTGAGGCAGTCGGTTGGAAATATTGGGATTATACTTGGACGGTTGGAATTATACAAATTGGAATGATACAATAGAAATATCGGGAATCCGGGCGAGCGAGCATGCATCCGTGCACGAGTATCACTGGGTCGCTTTATCTTGCAAAGCGAGCAGTTGTGGTTCGAAACCGAACAACTGCATCGGCGAGGGTATTGTGCCACTGTTGGGGCATTGTGCCATGGGATTATTCGGAGTGTGAGGTGTTGCACCCAATGTAAAACACTGTGTTGAAAAGCGGCAATGTGAAGTGTGGGCATAACTTGGGCACAACTTGAGAGATTGTGCTTATGAGTATTTTGGTACCTTGGGACATATATATTGAGGTCGAGATTTGGAATCCTTGGGAATATGTCGAAAGAATGGTTATGGATGCTTCGGTTGGATATTCGGTTGAAACGAGTCTATGATCGCTTGGTGGGGCGAGAATATTCGATCCTCTCGTCATACCTACTTTTTGCATGTCACGGACAACCTGTGTACACAAGGGTTTGACATTTTCTCGAAACGGCTTCCCGGGGCACTGGGACCGTATCGATCCGGAGGAAAATATTGATTCGTGCTAGTCACGATGCATTGCGGGACCTCCAACGGGGCTCGCTACCCGGGCTGATAGGGAGCGCCGTTAATGCTTGGATTTTGTCCTTTATGGCTTTGCCAGTGACTTCATATAGATAAGAGTTGGCTTACTTTTCTTTTGTTGGTTTGGCTTTCGTGTTGGCGTGGCCACCTTGCCTCGGCAAGAGTGTGCACTCGAGATTGGGATATAAACTGTTGGTTAAGGATGGATATTGAGGCGAGACTGATGGTTCGATATGTTATCGTGCAAGCGATGGCATTGAGTTAGACGGGTCGGATACATTAAACTGCTTGTCGTTTGGTTTGAGTTGAATGCTTGCATGCTTAAACTGCTTTACAGCTTTCCTTAACATGTCATCCCTATGCCATGAAAAGAATCTAGGATTCAACTAGAAAGATCACCATATAACTGCTGCATTCACTATTTTACTTAGTGTCGGCTTAGACGAGTGGGTTACCCCGCTCACCAGTACGGTTGTGTTTTGACCCACGTTTGTGGGCAATATTTCAGGTACACAGGCGTAGTGGCGCTGCTTGGATATATGGGACAAGATGTTTGAACTGTAAGTACCTTTGTAGGCTAGAGAAAAGAGCAAGAGCATTTTATCGTCTTCGTGGCATCGCCTTTGTGGCATTGCCTCGGGGCATTTTATTTGGACCCTATCATGAGCTTCGCTGCGTATTACTCTGATGTGTGCTTGGTACACAATACTTGAATTCTGCTGTAACTTGGTTGATTCAATGATAACATTTGGTGTTTGACAACATCGCCTTGTACGAGCGCAACTCCAGGCTCGTACGGCATCACGTCCCGATTAGAACGATTGTCCCGCGGGAGAGCTGTAACGTGGTAATTCACGTTCAGCGGGGACTGTCGAGCTTGCGGGAGATTGGGGCATGACAAATTGGTATCAGAGCCAGGTTCATTTCTTCGGACTTGGTCCTTCACTTCATCACAAACTCTAAATAGCTTCCGCGTGTCGTTTAGCTCTTGACTCTACTCGGTGCCGCATCGGATGTTTCATGCAATAAGTCTATTTATTGCTTGTTGTGGCTGCATATTATTCTTTGTTGGGTTGCCTTGGTTGGTTTTCGTAGGATCGCTTAGCCTCGTTAGGCGTTGTTGTATTCGTGCAGCAAGTTGGTTGGCGTTGTTGTATTTGTGCAACAAGTTGTGGGCTTTCGTTGGGTTGGCTTGGCTTATCGTTCTGGAGTTTTTGATTGCCTCAATGGATCAGTTGGTTGGCTAACGAGATTTGGTTATGTGGCATATTTTGAGTAGAAACATTCGATGAGAATGGATCCTTGCACGAGTTGCTCGTCTAGCAATTTTGTTGGATAAAAGTTGAAATTTCGGCTGTGGCGCATCCGTTGGGCAGATTTGAGTTTGGCTTGAGAAATATCAGATAAGTTGGCATGAGTTGCTCGTGCAATAAATGTGTGGAACCGTTGGGTATTGGGTTGGACTACTTGGAATACAATCGTTGCACGATTGCTCGTGTTGCGAAAGTATCAGACGGTTTGGGAATAGTTGGAAGCAATGAGAATGGAACATAGCACGAGTCACATCACAAGATTTATGAGAATAATTGGATAATTCAAGCATTGCTTGAGTTCTGTGTCAGACTCGATTTGGGAAAGGCATAATCACACATAAGGGATGGTTCGAACGGATCTTGGATTCGTGCAGGAAAACGTAATGTGAGTAGCGACTTGATTCGAAGTGGTATATGGGATCAAACTTGTTAAGCAAGGCATTGGAAATATTTTGGTTGGACATCTATGGGAATTGCCTGAACGGACTAGTGAAACGAGAATACAAGTTGGTTGGTGCACGTCGGCTGAGTTAAAAAGAATGAAAATGGAGCAAGCGGATATTGAGTTATGATTCGACAGAATCACCTCGAAATAGTCGGTTTGGGATAGACGCTGGTTGACGCAGATTACGCACGAGGGCAACTATATTTCCAAGTGGTATATAGTGCAATGGAATTTGACTCGGGTATCCTTCGATACATTAGACTTGAGAACTCAAGAACGGAATCGTGCAAATGGAAGTATCATTGGGCTTAAGAGATGGGCGGAACCGGAACGAACATTTGGGTTATGCTTGAGCAAAGCGATGGAATTATCGGAAGGATAGCGAGCACGAACTACGATTTTGGACAACACATTTGAGTTGTTGGTTGAGCAAAGAAATACGATATTGGTCTGGAGGGACAATGAGATAGATTCACACAAACTTGAAGGAATTTTGGATATTGCTGCTCGAGAAGTCGACTCAGGTTAGCGGAAATAGAATTTGGGCAAGATGGTGCAACGATGGTAGACGGATTCTCCGGAAAGACGTGGACGGGATTGTGGCAACAACGGAAGGCAAAGATTTTGGCGAACAAACTTTTAAAGATAGCTAAATGTGGGAGCAATATCGGAACAAATCACTGTACTGTTTGAGTAAGTTGGAAATACAATGTGAAACATGCAATTCGGAAATTTGATGGATTCAGGGCAGAACGACGGATTGATGGTAGACGGTTTCAACGAGCACATTGCTCGGATTCGGGAGTTCGCTCGGATGGATGGTTGGATTTTGATTCAGAGTTGGAGATGATTACAATTATCGAGCGTAGCTTCGGGACAGCTGACCCTAAGCGACCTTGCCCGTCGAATCGGATATGAATATGGTAGACCCATAGAACGACCATTGAGGCGGCATATTTGGAAATGCGTCGAGGACAGATGTGAGCAATGATTTTTGGCTTATTGACTGAGTGTTGGATTTGAGAGACCCTTGGGATAGTCTTCAGCTGAGGATGCAGCCAGAAGATCGAAGCGATGGTGAAGTAGCCTAGTCAACTGATGAGATTCAGAGTCACAGATTTTTGTAGATGGCATCGCCTCTGACTCGTCGTGCTCTGGAAGGGAATAGCATTTATATGAATGGACGACTGTGGCGGCTCGTTCAAATCAAATCTTTGCGAATACTGGAAGGGACAGATGTGCCTCAGATTTATAAGATGTCTCAGAACTTAGTCTGGGAAACGTGCTCGTTCGGAAGGCAAAGGTGATATTCTATGCTTTGAGGCAGTGGAAGCAGCGCGAAGAACTATTCCATGCGCGACCTAAGAATTGTGGCAAGTGTGTCCACGTTGAAATCGTGGCGACACAATCCCTTGGCGTGGCGGCAAGATCTTCGTGGATCACACGAACCTCAATATAGATGTTCACCCTGTGAGATATTGAGATGGCAGGAGAATGTGTTGGACTGAGCTGATCTAAGCAAAGTTGATATTTGGGTAAGTCGTATAGCTAGGGTAGATCAGTTGAGATGATCGTTCGGTGCACGAGATATATCTTGAGATGTTGCTAGTACTGATTCCAGAAATAGTTGGATGGATTGAGTTGGAACACGAACTGATTGAGTCAGTGGGAAATTATCATATTTGAGGATAGTGCTCAATCGAAAACGTTGGAATGGAAATCGGGATTGATTCAATTGGGAGCAAAGCAAATAGATGCCTCGAACATAAAGATACCCTTGTAACTTGTTCAAATTTTCTATCGCAAAGTTCGGCTGAAATGCATGTATTTTAGGGACGCCTTAAATATGTGTACGATCCAAAACTAAGCGATACGAAGAATTCGTATTGAGCTACAAGGAGGATGTGGGAATTCGTGAAAATGTGTACGAGCGTTCAGCAGAACGAGATGTTGTGTCAGAAATCATGAATATGAGAGTTGCATAGAGCAGATCTATGGAATTGGATTGTGACATGCTAGTAAGGAATGAGTACCAGCACGGTTCGTGGAAGAACCTGATTCTAAGTGGTATATTATGTAACGCCCCGCAACCGCTCGGAGCGATACGCTGAGTCGGATCGAATGAATCAAATGCTGGTTACATTTGAAATATTGGATTTTGGGAAGAAGGATTAATCGAGTTGGGTTCAATGTGCAGATGGCTAGCGGGTTCGATGGAAATCAGGTGTTCGTTCCGAACAGTACTGAATAGCTGGATGGAAGCGATAATGCCGTCTTCCTTAATCCGATCGGTCGGATGATTTGGATAGCACGGCCTGCTCGCACGGTCATACCAGTTGAGTAGATCGCGCTTGCATCGGACCACGGGTTCAAGAGATTGGCCGTATCGGCAGGACAGGATGCCTAACGGGATCAATCATTGTGAGTGGGCTCTTTCCCTTCTCCTCTACTCCTTCATGCCTAATAATATGGAAAACACGTAAAAGGCTTGAACACTTGGGCTGAAATAATGGAAATCACTACACTGAGGCGTGCATAGAGTGTACGTCGTTGGCTTGGTAGGATTGTGGCTTGAAATGATTTACGCGTTGGATAGTTGGTACGATGGTGGGATTATTCATTTGAGGCAGTCGGTTGGAAACATTGGGATTATACTTGGACGGTTGGAATTATACAAGTTGGAATGATATAATGGGAATATCGAGAATCCGGACGAGCGAGCGTGCATCCGTGCACGAGTATCACTGGGTCGCTTTGTCTTGCAAAGCGAGCAGTTGTGGTTCGAAACCGAACAACTGCATCGGCGAGGGTATTGTACCACTGTTGGGGCATTGTGCCATGGGATTATTTGGAGTGTGGGATGTTGCACCCAATGTGAAACACTGTGTTGGAAAGCGGCAATGTGAAGTATGGGCATAACTTGGGCACAACTTGAGAGATTGTGCTTATGAGTATTTTGGTACCTTGGGACATATATATTGAGGTCGAGATTTGGAATCCTTGGGAATATGTCAAAAGAATGGTTATGGATGCTTCGGTTGGATATTCGGTTGAAACGAGTCTAGGATCGCTTGGTGGGGTGAGAATGTTCGATCCTCTCGTCATACCTACTATCTGCATGTCACGGACAACCTGTGTACACAAGGGTTTGATATTTCCTCGAAACGGCTTCCCGGGGCACTGGGACCGTATCGATCCGGAGGGAAATATTGATTCGTGCTAGTCACAGTGCTAGTCACGATGCATTGCGGGACCTCCAGCGGGGCTCGCTACCCGGGCTGATAGGGAGCGCCGTTAATGCTTGGATTTTGTCCTTTATGGCTTTGCCAGTGACTTCATATAGATAAGAGTTGGCTTGCTTTTCTTTTGTTGGTTTGGCTTTCGTGTTGGCGCGGCCACCTTGTCTCGGCAAGAGTGTGCACTCGAGATTGGGATATAAACTGTTGGTTAAGGATGGATATTGAGGCGAGACTGATGGTTCGATATGTTATCGTGCAAGCGATGGCATTGAGTTAGACGGGTCGGATACATTAAACTGCTTGTCGTTTGGTTTGAATTGAATGCTTGCATGCTTAAACTGCTTTACAGCTTTCCTTAACATGTCATCCCTATGCCATGAAAAGAATCTAGGATTCAACTAGAAAGATCACCATATAACTGCTGCATTCACTATTTTACTTAGTGTCGGCTTAGACGAGTGGGTTACCCCGCTCACCAGTACGGTTGTGTACTGACCCACGTTTGTGGGCAATATTTTAGGTACACAGGCGTAGTGGCGCTGCTTGGATATACGGGACAAGATGTATGAACTGTAAGTACCTTTGTGGGCTAGAGAAAAGAGCAAGAGCATTTCATCGTCTTCGTGGCATCGCCTTTGTGGCATTGCCTCGGGGCATTTTATTTGGACCCTATCGTGAGCTTCGCTGCGTATTACTCTGATGTGTGCTTGGTACACAATACTTGACTTCCGCTGCAACTTGGTTTATTCAATGATAACATTTGGTGTTTGACAATATCGCCTTGTACGAGCGCAACTCCAGGCTCGTACGGCAACACGTCCCGATTAGAACGATTGTCCCGCGGGAGAGCTGCAACGTGGTGATTCACGTTCAGCGGGGACTGTCGAGCTTGCGGAAGATTGGGGCATGACACCTCGTGCCACGACTCCCTCGCCTCCGCCATTTCCGTCCTCGACCCCCCCGGCTCTCCCCTATTTAAACCTATCTCCTCTTCTCCTCCTCCCTCATCTCCCCCAAACCCAAGCCCTAGCTCCGGCCACCTCTTTCCCCTAGCTCCGGCAAGCCGCTCACCCGCCGCCTCCTCCCGCCCAGCTCTGCCGCACAGTCGCCTCCCGCAGCGCCTCGCCGGCCGACCTCCTCCCCCTTCTTCCCAGCCCGAGCAGCAGCAGCAGCAGCAAGGGGCAGAACCCGCCGCCTCCGGCCGCCGTGCCCGCGCCGCCACCTCCGCCCAGCCTCGCCGGTGCCGCCCCAGCCTCCTCCGGCCGGCCTCCCCCACCGCAGCGCCGCCCAGCTCCGGCAGTGTCCCCCAAACCCTAACCCTAGGATTCGGATCCGGATACGCCGAGTCGTGTCGGACACGAGAAATTTTGGTTTCCAGGAGCCCTGTTCAGGTACCCGTATCTCTCTGCTCGTCTACCCATTTTCGATTTCGTCTGTTGCATCGCGAACCCTGCGTGACCCTCTCGGTGCCCGTACAACCCGCTCGGTGCATCGCGTCCTGTGGCGATCGCGAACCGCGATCCAAAAACAGGAAAAATAACGCCCTGATTCACCCCGAAACTGGGTACGCCCCGCCAAACGGGACGACTTGGTCGCATGCGGTCTTCACCGATACGTGTGCGCCGTCGATACGGACGTATGGGATTTCGCAGAAGTCGATTCGGATGTGCGTGCACACCGAAATCAACGCGTATCCGGGGACACCGTCCCGTATCTGCCCTTTTTGGAGCGCATCCTAACTTTGTGTACAAACGTCGGATCAAAACGAAACTTGCGCCATCGGACTCATAGCAGTACGCTGGTCCTGTGACCCAAGTTTGGTTCGATTCTGAGAACGTTAACGAAATCGCGTGTCGTGGGCCCCACAGGCTCCACTCGATGGACGATTTTGTGATCGGCTTATCGGAATCTAATTCTGGAAGTTTTGTTGGGTTCGTATCATCGTTCCTGACCTGTTGATACTAAGTTTGGCAAATTTGGAGACCTTTGTCCCTGACACATTTTTCGGTACAAAGCGGGCCCACATGTGGACCCCGCTTTGACCCAAAATTGTCATTTTTGCCCTTGTCTCCAATTTGGACTCAAGGACAGGCATTTCTAGCTGATTGATATTTTCTGGATCTGATGGTGATATTTATTTCAGCAACCGGAGTACTGCCTGTAATTTTCACTGCTACCAGAGCTACAGTTGGAGCCAGAACCACAGGCAAGTGTACCTCGCCAAAACTTGCAGTCTTTGTTACTTATTTTCTTGGCTTATATATATATATATATATATATATATATATATATATATATTGTGGTTCATGCTTGACCTAGGACCGTGTGACTTTACTTAGCGTCCGATTCATAGTCGGGTGCCAACACCGTACGCGGCGTTGTGTATTGTCATCTAGACATGGATACCGAGACCCGATATTTCTCGTACTTGTCTTATCAAGTACATCATAACCCAGGACACCTGACACTATTCATAAGACAGAATCTTCCTGAGATATTCATGGTGATTTTGTATAGGATACAAGTTTATGACATACACAGTTTACATGCTTAGATTTTATCTAGACTTGCTGCATTAGTTTTGATCCTGCGTGTCATGGACATGAGATGTGAGATTACATTGGGTGTGGAGAGATTTACCATACAAAAGGCTGATTATATATATATATATATATATATAATACTTTAATGGATTATGCCTTAGACTCTGACACAGAGCTTTGGTACCTTACTGGCCCTTCGAGAAAATACTGCTATGGTTTCTTCGACACTGATCCTGTAGTAGTCTCAGCCTGAGTATGACTAAAACTCTCAACTTGTATTTCACTTAGCTGGTTATATAGTTTACCCTACTGTTTCATTTATTGCTGCACTGCATTTATTTTGGCTTGTATTATCTGTACCTTGTTATGTCCCCTGAGGACCTGGAATGGACTATGTCCCCAGGATTGGCTGACGAGATCTACCCCGAGGTGTACGGAACAGGAGCACTTTTAGGAGCAGAACCAGGAACCGAGGAAGAGATCGTGCCCGAAGACTTCTCCCGAGTATTGGATTTACATACTCAGATATTTCTATTTCCAGTTACTTTAATTCATGTCTATTTGCTTTGATGTAACAGACTTATTCTCGGATTGTTCCCCGAGACACTCTTGTTGAGATATGCTAGTTTATTTTCTCTTGCATTTATTCTGGCTTTGATCTGTGTTTATACTCTATGGATGAGATTAGAATAGTCTGTGACTTGTACCAATTGTTCTATTTACTATTAGACTACAGCTTAAGCATGCCTTGATGGATCCATTAAATTGGGTTGTCCATCGGTGCGTGCTGCTGGCCATTGTCACGTGTTCAGTCCCTCGATATTTTGGGACTGGGGCGTGACACTCACACAATAAGTATAAGTACTTGTCAAGATCTCAACTCCAAACGGAGGAGCAATATGATAAGATAACACAAGTACTCAATCACGAATCTAAGCACGATAAAATAACACAGAAGTCTAACAACTACAAAGTCTAAACAACAACTACTACTAAAGCATCAACAACAACAACAACAACAACAACAACAACAACAACAACAACAACAACAACAACAATAATAATAATAATAATAATAATAATAATAATAATAATAATAATAATAATAATAATACAACAATATCCAGAATCAAATACAATACAAGTCTCAAACCAAAAGCCAAGGACAAATCCGGTACCAAAAGCTAATAAATACAACTAAAGTCCTAGTAATCCCGGCTACCAACCCGGAAATCACTCATGAACTAGGGGTCCCTGTCTGCACCATCGACAGGCTGAGGTCCATAAAATGTCGGACACTAATCTTCCGGATCCTCTAAAAAATATATCCAGTCAGGATTGGAGCAAGTACACCTCTAACATCAGTTCTAGTTAAATGATAAAAACTATAAAGCAGTTGTAGCAAGTAGCACAAGGTGAAGGAAATAAAGTATGAACAAGAAAATATATATAAATCAACTGATGCATAATGGTAAAGATGCATGAAAATCAGAAGCAAGATAGTAATGACTGCAGGATATAAGAAATCTAAACTAAGATCAAGTGTGTGCACAGTGACGTGAAGTAAGTCCAGCAAGAATAAATGTAATGAGTCAGTCCAGAAAGTATAAGTGAGATCAGTCAAGAAATGCAAGAGAGTCCAGACTAGAAAGAATAAACTCGTGTCTCTGAAATACCTATTTCGACATGTAAACGGCTAGGGGTAAGTACGGCTCACCGCACACTGGGTGTGCGGCTGCTATCATTCCAGATTAGACAAGAGGGGGTGATTCCAGTAATTCCAGTTGGGAATGTTTACATGTCTACTCGAGTATTTCCCTGCCCCGACTAGTACAAGTGAATCCAAGACTGTCACGCCCCAGTCCCAAAATACCAAGGGACTAGACACGTGGCAACGGCCAGCAGCACGCACCGATGGACAAACCCAATTTAATGGATCCATCGGGGCATACTTAAGCTGTAAATATAAGTCTACAACAATAAGTTTAAACTAATCTCATCCACACACAAATAATAAGAACAACAACAAATAAAGAAAGTACATCAAAGTCCAGTCTCAGCAAAGTATGTCGGGGAACAACCCGATAAAAGTCTAAAATACTGGTTCATCAGACCAGAACAAAGGAGTCCAAAATAAAGTATCTGATGAGTACAAATATCATAATCTCAAGAAAAGTCTTCAGCCATCACCTCTGCTTCTAAGTTTGGTTCAGCTTCAGCAACAGCTTCTGGTACAGCTTCAGCTCCTGTCCCGTAAACCTCGGGATAATGTTCTTCTGCTAAACCTGGGGACATCATCCATAATCCAGGTCCTCAGAGGATATAGCAAGGTACAAGTAATACAAGCCAAAATAAATGCAGTGAAATAGTAATAAAATAAGCAGGGTAACTACATAACCATCTATGTAAAAATGCAACTGAGAGCATCACTAGTACTCAGGCTGAGACCGCTACAAGCTCTGTGTCGGGGAGCCGGTAGCAGTAATAACAAGTAATGGGTCTAGCTCTGCTCGAGATTCTACAACCTCACAATAGTAGTATATATATATATAACAGCATGTAGTCTGTGTGTCTCTTCCCACCCAATGTAACCACACATCTCATGTCCATGTCACGTGAGATCAGAGCTAATGCAACAAGTCATAATCTAAGAATATAATATCTATGTCCATCCTGTATCCTACACAGAATCACCTTGAATATCTCAGGAAGATTCTGTCAATGTATGGTGTCAAGTGTCCTAGGTTATAATGCACTTGATACAACAAGTACGAGAATGTAAAGGGTCTCGAATATCCATCACTAAATGACGTACACAACTCCGCGTACGGGGCTGGCACCCGACTGTAATCGAACGCTAAGTATGTCATACGGTCCTAGGTTTAAGCATGTACAACAGTCACAGAAAATAAAGCAAGAGAACAAAATGGATTAATAAACTGTAATTTATGGCAAGGTACACTCGCCTGGGATTGGAATACCAGTAGCGGTCCCTGTATCAGTGGGTCCAGTAATTACTCCTCCAAAAGCTGAAATGAATATTACCAACAGTCTCAGAACATAGAAAATAGCTAGAAACGCCTGTCCTTAAGTCCAGTTTGGACACAAGGGCAAAAACGACATTTCTGGGCCAAAGCGGGATCCATATGTGGGCCGCTTTGCACCGAAAACCGGATCAGGGTCAAAGGTCTCCAAATTAGTCCAACTTAGTGTCAACAGGTCAGGAACGTCGATACGAACCCAACGGAACTTTCAGAATTGGATTTCGATGAGCTGTTCTCCAAATTGCCCGTCAAGTGGAGCCTGTGGGGCCCACGACACGTGATTTTTCCAACGTTCTCAGAATTGAACTAAACTTGACCCACAGGACCAGCGTATTGCTATGAGTCCGATGGCATAAGTTTTGTCTCGATCCGACGTGTATACACTAAGTTACAGCAAAATACAGAAAAGTCGAATACGGGGCGTTGTCCGCGGATACGCACTGATTCCGGTGTGCACGCACATCCGAATCAGCTTCTGCGAAATCCCGCACGTCCGTATCGATGACACGCATGTATCTGTGAAGACCGCACGCGACCAAGTCCTCCCGTTTGGCGGGGCGCACTCAGTTCCGGGGTAAAACAGGGCATTAGTTTTCCTGTTTTTGGATCGCGGTTCGCGATCACCACAGGTCGCGATGCACCGAGAGGTTCACACGAGCACCGAGGGGGTCTTACAGGCTACGCAACACAACTGACGGAATTAAAATCAGAGCTACGAGCAAGAAGTTATGGGTACCTGAACAGGGTTTGAAAACCCGAGTATAAATCGTGTCCGACACGTGTCTGAGCTAGGGCTGTTTCCGATTCTGAGGATCCTGTGTCCGGCCGTGTCCGACACGCCAGGGACCTAGGGCTTGAGTCTGAGTAGCTGGGAGTGGGGGTTTAGGCCGGCGGAGGTCGGCGACGGCTCAGGGAGGTCCAGGGCGGCCGGCGGCGAGGTCCGGAGGCTGGGGCGAGGCGGGGAGTGCCGGAGTCGAGCGGTTCCGTTCCTGGAAGACGGCTGCGGGTAAGTTTTGAGCAGTCGGTCGGGGTCTTGACACAGGGCTTCAGGTTCTGGAGAGGGGCCGGAGACGGCGCCGAATTCTGCTGGAGGTGGGCGGCCGAAAGGAGGGTTAGCCGGAGTCGGGTCTCGCCGGAGAAGAGGGGTTATAAAGGTATTTTTTCGGTAGAATTCTCAGGTATAAATAGGGTCTAGGGGAGAGGGATGGCCGGAGGTTGGTCGAAAGTCGAAGGGGAAGCGACGGGGGTTCCGGGGAAGATGAATGGAGGGGTCTCCGGCGGCCACGGTGGCGAAAACGGCGGCCGGAGGGGAAACGTCGTGGTCGTTCAAATTTTGGGGGTTAGGGTTTACACACGGGTCGGGTGCTTAGCGGGTCGGGTCTGACCCGGATCCGACCCGCTAAGGGTTGGGCCGGTTTGGGTAAACCGGCCGGTCCGGTCCGGTCCAGTCTCTGGGTTCGGTTCGGTTCGATTTATTTAATGGTTTAATTAATTTAGTAATATTAAACTTATAGTTTTTAATGCTTTAAAAATTCATCCGGGATCCAATAAATTCCCGAAAAATTACTCCATGATCGATTTTTAATTTTACACTAGAAAATATAATTTTTATCATATTTTAATATTATTTAATATCTTTAAAATTTTCATTTTAAATCTGATGACCTTAGTTTATTGGTTTAAAATTACAGAAAATGCTAATTAATTCCAGAAGATTAAATTTAAAAATTCTTAAAATTTTCAGGTGATTACAATCTACCCCCCTTAAGAAAATTGCGTCCTCGCAATTTAAAGATAAAGCTACTAAAGAACAAAACTATGGGATTTACAAAATTTTACTTAAGATATACCTGCATCCTCGAATAAGTGGAGATATTTCTGGCGCATGATATCTTCCTTCTCCCAAGTAGATTCACCAGGAGAGTGTTGCTTCCATGCCACAAGAACCAGTTTAATTGTCTGTCCCCGCAGTGTCTTCTCACCGGTGCCGAGTATATCCACTGGTTGTTCTTCATACCTCAGACTTGGGCCTACTGCGATCTCAGAATGATCAACTACATGACTTGGGTCAGTCACGTACCTCCTCAGCTGTGAGACATGGAATACATCATGCACTCCCTCTAAAGATGGAGGTAATGCAAGACGATAGGCCACCTCACCAATGCGCTCCAGAATGTCAAAGGGCCCAATATATCTTGGACTCAATTTACCTCTGCTCCCAAAACGAATGGTACCTCGAGTAGATGAAATTCTCAAGAATACATGTTCTCCTTCCTTGAACTCCAGGGGACGTCGGTGTGTATCAGCCCAATGCTTCTGTCTGTCCTGAGCTGCCCGAAGATGATTCTGGATTTGTTTCACCTTCTCTACTGTTTGCATCACCAACTCTGGTCCCAAGATTTGACGCTCTCCTACGTCACTCCAGCATATCGGTGATCTGCACTTCCTACCGTATAACGCCTCGAAAGGTGCCATTTTAATGCTTGCCTGATAACTGTTGTTGTAGGAGAACTCAACCAAATGCAAATGATCTTCCCAAGACCCTCCAAAGTCTAACATACAGGATCACAGCATATCCTCCAAGATCTGGATTATACGTTCTGATTGACCATCTGTCTGGGGATGATAGGCAGTGCTGAATTTTAGTCTGGTGCCAAGACTCTCTTGCATGCTTCGCCAAAAATGAGAGGTAAATCTCGAATCTCGATCTGATACAATACTAACCGGCACTCCATGCAATCTTACAATTTGTCGCATATACATGTCGGCTAGTACCTCTGTGGACTGTCCAACTCTAAACAGCAAGAAATGTGCCGATTTAGTAAGTCGGTCCACGATAACCCATACCGCATCTCTTCCGCTGGGGCTCCTTGGGAATCCTGTGACGAAGTCCATGGTGATATATTTCCACTTCCATTCTGGTATGGGAAGCGGCTGCAACATGCCTGCAGTCCTCTGATGCTCTGCTTTTACTTGTTGGCAGACTAAACATTTAGCCACAAATCTTGCAATCTCCTTCTTCATTCCATGCCACCAGTAATACTGTCTTAGATCTCGATACATCTTTGTTCCTCCTGGATGAACAGAGTATATAGAGCTATGTGCTTCAGTCATTAGCTCCTGTCTCAGTTCTCCATTTGGAACATATAGACGATCTTCACACCTTAATGTCCCATCCTCATGTATGCGAAGTCCCGTTTGCATGCCTGCTTCTATCTTCTCTTTGAGTCTTCGAAATCTTGCATCAGTAGGCAAAGCTTCTTTAATCCTTTCCACAAGCGATGACTTCACTTCCAGATTAGCCAGCAAGCCATTCTGTCTTGGTAGAATAACCTCTATCTGGAGCTCCTGTAGATCTTTCAATAGCTCAGGCTGCATCGTCAAGAAATAAGCCGTAGGCTTCCTGCTGAGTGTGTCTGCTACTATATTTGCTTTCCCTGGGTGGTACTGTAGATCTATATCAAAATCCGCCATCAACTCAAGCCAGCGTCTTTGCCTCATGTTAAGCTCCTTCTGAGTATATACATACTTCAGACTTTTGTGATCAGTGAAGATTTCCACCTTCTCTCCATAAAGATAGTACCTCCAAATCTTCAGTGCAAAAATTACTGCAGCAAGCTCCAGATCTTGCGTTGGGTAGTTCTTTTCATGGACCTTCAACTGTCTCGATGCATAAGCAATAACTTTGCCATGTTGCATCAAAACACATCCTAGGCCATTACCTGACGCATCGCTATAAACAACAAAACCGCCTGACCCTGATGGAAGAGTCAAGACTGGTGCTGTTGTTAGACGCCTCTTCAGTTCTTCAAAGGCCTTCTGACATTCTTCTGTCCATGCAAAGTCCTGATCTTTCCGTGTCAACTTCGTCATTGGCTCCACAATCCTTGAAAATTTTTCTACGAACCTTCTGTAATATCCAGCAAGTCCTAGAAAACTCCTCACCTCAGCAACTGATGTTGGTGTAGGCCAAGTCTCAATGGCAGCAACCTTCTCTGGATCAACTGACAGTCCTTCTCCTGAGATAATATGCCCTAAGAATGGCACCTTATCTATGCAAAACTCATATTTACTGAGCTTAGCATAAAGCTTCTCCTGCCTCAACGTCTCTAGCACGATTCTGAGATGCTCCTCGTGCTCTTCGTGGCTTTTGGAATATACCAGAATGTCATCAATAAACACAACCACAAATTTATCCAAGTATTGATGGAAGACTCGGTTCATCAAGCTTATGAACACATCAGGCGCGTTGGTTAAACCAAACGGCATTACTAAGAACTCATAGTGTCCATACTTAGTCCTGAAGGCTATCTTCGGGATATCCTCCTTCCTCACCCTAATCTGGTGATAACCGGATCTAAGGTCAATCTTTGAGAATACCCTAGCTCCACTCAACTGATCAAATAAGTCATCAATGCGTGGCAAGGGATACCGGTTCTTAATGGTCACAGCGTTTAACGCCCTGTAATCAATACACAGGCAAACTGTTCCATCCTTCTTCGGTACAAAAAGTATGGGTGCTCCCCAAGGTGAAACACTGGGTCGGATGAAACCCTTCTCCAGAAGATCATCAACTTGATTCTTCAACTCCACTAACTCCTTAGGTGCTAACCGATATACTGATGAAGTGATAGGCTCTGCTACTGGAGTTAAGTCTATTGTGAATTCTATTTCCCGATCAGGTGGTAAACCTGGAAGATCATCGAAAAATACATCCACAAACTCTGATATAACTCTTGGGTAACCTGACTCCCCTTCTACAGATAATACCCTAAGAGTTGGCTGAACACCTTGCTCTACAGCTCATCGAAGAAATTCAAACTCTGAGTGTCCAGGTGGTCTGAATATAACTTTTCCAAGCCGACAATCAAGAGTAGCATGATACTGACTTAACCAGTCCATACCAAGTACAACATCATAGTCAGGCATAGAAAAGATCAGAAATTGGGCTCGCATTTCTCTTCCACAAACTACTACCGAACATGATCTACATATATCACTAACCGGTATAATTCCACCTCCCGTAAGAATTCTCTTTGTCTTCGGAAGAGGTGCAGTAGCTACTCTATGGGTGGCTACGAAGCTAGCAGCTATGAATGAATGCGATGCCCCAGAATCAAACAAAGCTACAGCAGGTAATGAAGCTACTAAAATAGTACCTGCTATAACTTCTCCAGCAATAGCTTCTTCCTGAACAGCCAATGCAAATGCCTGACCTCGTCCCTGAGCTGGACCCCTCTGCCGACGAGCCTGTTGGAATAGTGCTGCTTGAGGTGGCAATGGTGGTCTCGGCTGATATCCTCCTGGAGCTGGTGGTCTGACTCCTCCAACTCCCGTCTGTTGTGCTTCCACTGCTGGATAATCTGGCCTTGGTGCAGGTAGAGCTAGTCGTGGTGCTCCCTCTTGGCGTTCAGAGCAGTCCCTGGATAGATGCTGGTTGGATCCGCAAACCAGGCACAGTCCCAATTTGCGTCTGCACTCCTTTTCAATGTGACCTAACTTGCCGCAAAAATGACAAGTAGGTAGGGTACTTGGTGCTGCTCTCTGAGGTAGATTCTTCTGGAGTCGCTTTGCAGAATCCTCCTGTGATGCCTTGGATGGTACTGAGGTAAATGGCCGCTTCAGACTTGACTGCCTCCTGGTGACGCGCTCCATGCGTCGTGCTGCAGCAAGGACGTCGTTGTACGATGTAGGTGCAACAGATCCAATCAACCTCTGAAGTTCGAACCTGAGTCCGTCAAAGAATTTCTTCGCCTTCTCTTCTTCGGTAGGAATTAGAGAAGGGGCGAAACGACTCAGGCGAATGAATTCAGTATTATACTCCTCCACCGACATATTGCCTTGGATAAGGCGGTTAAACTTGTCTCAGAGTTCTGATCTAGCAACGGCTGGGATATACATATCTTGGAAGAGTCTGGAGAACTCCTCCCAAGTGACTCGGTCATGTCCGAGCCTCCTCTCTTCGGCTAGCCACCAGTGGTGCGCATTGTCCGTTAGTTGCATCCGAACAACAGTCATCCATCTCTCCCGCGGAAGTTCAGCTGCTTCCAACTGATGTTGTGTGTTTGTGAGCCACTCATGCACTTCAGTTGGTCCTTCCTTGCCCGAAAAGGTACGTGGCTTGAGTTGACGAAAATCAGTGATAGATCCCGTCGCTGGTCGCCTAGCTTGTGGGTTTGCCTGCTCCAATGCATTTACTAGGCTTGTTCTCAGGTACTCTGCCTCCTGACGATGCGCCTCTTGTTGAACTTGCTGTTGATCTTGCATCATGGCGTAAAATATCTGGAACATCTGTTGTCCGTCCATTGCTTGCCTTGGTGGAAAGGCAGGCATCTGTGGAGTGAACTGCGGCGGTGGTGGGATATCATCGCGCCTGAACCTTGAGTTATGCTGCTCAGCTTGTCCACTTTGAGAGGATTGACCTCTGTTCTCTGGTGTAACTACATCTCCATAGGTAACCACAGTGTCTTGCGGCGTACTCAAAGGAATTTTATCTCCAATTCTTGGATCCATCTTTCTGCATCAAAAATAAAATTTATGAGAACGTTTATTGGAGTCAAGCAGGATGCAAATCAAGTACTTAATTCGAATGCGATATTGAGTTCAAAAATGATTCAACAAAGGGATGAGATCCTATCATATCCTATCCTTTTTACAGGTTTGTTTGGCCCCTAAGTTGAAACCAAACAATTTTGTCGTAGACCTGCATGGGCCACCACAAAAACTATGTCACGCCCCAGTCCCAAAATACCAAGGGACTAGACACGTGGCAACGGCCAGCAGCACGCACCGATGGATAAACCCAATTTAATGGATCCATCGGGGCATACTTAAGCTGTAAATATAAGTCTACAATAATAAGTTTAAACTAATCTCATCCACACACAAATAATAAGAACAACAGCAAATAAAGAAAGTACATCAAAGTCCAGTCTCAGCAAAGTATGTCGGGGAACAACCCGATAAAAGTCTAAAACACTGGTTCATCAGACCAGAACAAAGGAGTCCAAAATAAAGTATCTGATGAGTACAAATATCATAATCTCAAGAAAAGTCTTCAGCCATCACCTCTGCTTCTAAGTTTGGTTCAGCTTCAGCAACAACTTCTGGTACAGCTTTAGCTCCTGTCCCGTAAACCTCGGGATAATGTTCTTCTGCTAAACCTGGGGACATCATCCATAATCCAGGTCCTCAGAGGACATAGCAAGGTACAAGTAATACAAGCCAAAATAAATGTAGTGAAATAGTAATAAAATAAGCTGGGTAACTACATAACCATCTATGTGAAAATGCAACTGAGAGCATCACTAGTACTCAGGCTGAGACCGCTACAAGTTCTGTGTCGGGGAGCCGGTAGCAGTAATAACAAGTAATGGGTCTAGCTCTGCTCGAGAGTCTACAACCTCACAATAGTAGTATGTATATATATAACAGCCTGTAGTCTGTGTGTCTCTCCCCACCCAATGTAACCACACGTCTCATGTCCATGTCACGTGAGATCAGAGCTAATGCAACAAGTCATAATCTAAGAATATAATATCTATGTCCATCCTGTATCCTACACAGAATCACCTTGAATATCTCAGGAAGATTCTGTCAATGTATGGTGTCAAGTGTCCTAGGTTATAATGTACTTGATACAACAAGTACGAGAATGTAAAGGGTCTCGAATATCCATCACTAAATGACGTACACAACTCCGCGTACGGGGTTGGCACCCGACTGTAATCGAACGCTAAGTATGTCATACGGTCCTAGATTTAAGCATGTACAACAGTCATAAAAAATAAAGCAAGAGAACAAAATGGATTAATAAACTGCAATTTATGGCAAGGTACACTTGCCTGGGGTTGGAATACCAGTAGCGGTCCCTGTATCAGTGGGTCCAGTAATTACTCCTCCAAAAGTTGAAATGAACATTACCAACAGTCTCAGAACATAGGAAATAGCTAAAAACGTCTGTCCTTAAGTCCAGTTTAGACACAAGGGCAAAAATAATATTTCTGGGCCAAAGCGGGGTCCATATGTGGGCCGCTTTGCACCGAAAACTGGGTCAGGGTCAAAGGTCTCCAAATCAGTCCAACTTAGTGTCAACAGGTCAGGAACGTTGATACGAACCCAACGAAACTTCCAGAATTGGATTTCGATGAGCTGTTCTCCAAATCGCCCGTCAAGTGGAGCTTGTGGGGCCCACGACACGCGATTTTTCTAACGTTCTCAAAATCAAACCAAACTTGACCCATATGACCAGCGTATTGCTACGAGTCCGATGGCGTAAGTTTTGTCTCGATCCGACGTGTATACACTAAGTTACAGCGAAATAAAAAAAAGTCGGATACGGGGCGTTGTCCGCGGATACGCACTGATTTCGGTGTGCACGCACATCCGAATCAGCTTCTGCGAAATCTCGCACGTTCGTATCGATGATGCGCACGTATCTGTGAAGACCGCACGCGACCAAGTCGTCCCGTTTGGCAGGGCGCACTCAGTTCTGGGGTAAAACAAGGCGTTGGTTTTTCTGTTTTTGGATCGCGGTTCGCGATCACCACAAGTCGCGATGCACCGAGCGGTTCGCACGGGCACCGAGGGGGTCTTACAGGCTACGCGACATAACTGACGAAATTGAAATCAGAGCTACGAGCAAGAAGTTATGGGTACCTGAACAGGGTCTGAAAACCCGAGTATAAATCGTGTCCGACACGTGTCTGAGCTAGGGCTGTGTCCGGTTCTGAGGATCCTGTGTCCGGCCGTGTCCGACACGCCAGGGACCTAGGGCTTGAGTCTGAGTAGCTGGGAGTGGGGGTTCAGGCCGGCGGTGTAAACCCCCTGGTTTTTCAAAATTTTAAAAACTGGATTTTTCACAATTTTCTGGAATTTTCTGAGAATTTTTTGTAATTTAAAAACAGGGTTTTAATTATTCAATGATTTTTAATTGATATTAAACAGTATTAAAATATTATAAAAATAATATTTTTGGATGTAAAATGAAAAACTGGACTTAGGGCAATTTTTCTGGAATTTATCGGACCCCGACCTATTTTTAAATGCCTAAAAACTATTTATTTAATTAATTAATTATTTATTTATTTATTAATTGTTTTATTATTATTATTAATATTATTCTTATTATTATTTTTAAACCCAAGCCCGTTGGGCCCAGCCCGGCCCAACAGACCCAGGCCCGCAGGCCGGCCCATCCCCTATCGGGTCGGGTCGGGTCTGCCCGCCGCCTGACCCGCACCCGCCAGCCCGCCCGTGACCCAGCCCTCTCCCCCGCGATTTCCGACCGGCCGCCCTCTTCCTCCGCCGCCCCGCCCGCGGCCACGCCTCCGCCCGCGCCGCGCTGCCCGCCACGACGTCCCCCTCCGCCCGCCTCCCTCGGCCTCCCCGACCCTATTTAAACCCCCCCTCGCCGTCCCCAGCTCCCACGACCACCACCACTCGCCGCCGTCGCCGCCGCACCACCCCGACGCAGCCCAGCCCTCCTCCTCCGTCAGCCACCCCCTCCTCTCCACCGTCGACGGCCACCGCACCCCGCAGCAGCTGCAGCAAGCCGCAGCAGCTCGCCGACGCCGCTGCCGGCCGCCCTGAGCCGCCGCCTCCACCGTGGACGCCGCGCCGCCCTCCGTCGCAGAGTCCCCGGCCCCCACCGCCTGAGCACCGGCCGCCCTCCGCCGCAGCGCCGCCGGCCAGGGGAAAAACCCTAACCCTAACCCCAATTCGATCCGCGTGTCCGACACGAGTCGGACACGGTTTGACCCTGATTTTTGGGTCCCCTTCAGGTGCGTGTAACTTTTTGCTCGTAGATCCGTTTTCGATTCCGCAAATTGCTTTGCGAAGCTTGTATGACCCTCTCGGTGTCCGGATAAACCGTTCAGGGCATCGCGTCCTGTGGTGATCGCACACCGCGATCCAAAAGTAGGAAAAATTCGACCCTGTTTCACCCCGGAACTGAGTACGCCCCGCCAAACGGGACGTCTTGGTCGTGCGCGGTCTTCACAGATACGTGCGCCTCGTCGATACGGATGTGTGGGATTTTACGAAAGCTGATTCGGGTGTGCGTGCACACCGAAATCAACGCGTATCCGCGGACATCGTCCCGTATCTGACTTTTCTGCAATTTGCCCTAACTTCTTGTACACTCGTCGGATCGAGACGAAACTTACGCCATCGGACTCGTAGCGATACGCTGGTCCTGTGGGTCAAGTTTGGTTCGATTCTAAGAACGTTGACAAAATCGCGTGTCGTGGGCCCCACAGGCCCCGCTCGACGGACAATTTTGTGAACGGCTCATCGGAATTCAATTTTGAAAGTTCCGTTGGGTTCGTATCAGCGTTTCTGACCTGTTGACACTAAGTTTGGTGAATTTGGAGACCTTTGACCCGGACGCATTTTTCGGTGCAAAGCGGGCCCACATGTGGACCCCGTTTTGACCCGAAACTGCCGTTGCTGTCCTTGTCTCCAAATTGGACTCAAGGACAGGCATTTCTAGATGATTGATATTTTTTGGATCTGATGGTGATGTTTGTTTCAGCAACCGGAGTACCGCCTGCAATTCCTACCGAAGTCAGAACTGCAAACCGAGCCGGAACCACAGGCAAGTGTACCTTGCCAAACCCTGCAGCTTGCTAGTTATTTTCTGGACTTGTTTATACATCAGTGGGCAAGTAAAATTTGCCAATTCTCAGATAGTTCTGGTTATAGTAATTTACTTGATTTCTGGTAGATTCTTATGCAACATGTTTAATTGCTTAACCCAGGACACCTGACACTATTCATGTGACAAAATTGCCTGAGATATACCTGGTGATTTCGTATAGGTTACATTTTCACGCCCCAAACTCCCGCAAGCCCGATAGTCCCCGCTGAACGTGAAATCACCACGTTGCAGCTCTTCCGCGGGACAATCGTTCTATTCGGGACGTGATGCCGTACGAGCCTGGAGTTGCGCTCGTACAAGGCGATGTTGTTAAACACGAAAGTTATCATCGAAACAACCAAGTTACAGCAGAAGCCAATTGTGTACCAAGCACACATCAGAGTATACGCAGCGAAGCTCACGATAGGGTCCAAATGAGATGCCCCGAGTCAATGCCACAAAGGCGATGCCACGGAGACGATGAAATAACTCTTGCTCTTTCTCTAGCCCACAAAGGTACTTACAGTTCATACATCTTGTCCCGTATATCCAAGCAGCGCCACTACATCTGTGTACCTGAAATATTGCCCACAAATGTGGGTCAGTACACAACCGTACTGGTGAGCGGGATAACCCACTCGTCTAAGCCGACACTAAGTAAAGTAGTGAATGCACACAATTAAATGGTGATCTTTCTAGTTGAATCCTAGATTCTTTTCATGGCATATGGATGACACGTTAAGGAAAATAGTAAAGCAGTTTAATCATGCAAGCATTCATTCTCAAACCAAACGACAAGCAGTTTATATATATCCGACCCGTCCAACTCAATGTCATCGCTTGCACGATAACATATCGAACCATCAGTCTCGCCTCAATATCCATCCTCAACCAACAGTTTATATTCCAATCTCGAGTGCACACTCTTGCCGAGGCAAGGTGGCCGCGCCTACACGAAAGCCAAACCAACAAAAGAAAAGCAAGCCAACTCTTATCTATATGAAGTCACTGGCAGAGCCATACAGGACATATCTCAAGCATTACGGCGCGCCCTATCAGCCCGGGTAGCAAGTCCCGCTGGAGGTCCCGCAATGCATCGCGACTGAACGCGAATCAAATATTTCCCTCCGGATCGAAACGGCTCCAGTGCCCCGGATAAAAATTGTTTCGGGGAAAGTGCCAAACCTTTGCACAAGTTGTCCGTGACATGCAGACACACGTAGGTATGACGAGAGGATCGAACATTCTCGCCCCACCAAGCGATCCTAGACTCGTTCCATCGATAAGCCCAACCGAAGTATCCATAACCATTCTTCCAACATGTTCTTCCAAGAAGTCCAAATCTCGACCTCAATATATAGCCCGAGGCATCAAAATATCAAGTGTTTCATAGGCACGAAGCCTCTTCTCAACACAATCCAAATTGGTGCAATACCTATGCTCGAAGCAAAACCCATGGCACAATGTCGTTTCAGTGGCACAATGCCCCATCAAGCGGCACCATACCTCGCTGATGCAGTTGTTCGATTTCGAACCACAACTGCTCGCTTTGCAAGACAAAGCGACCCAGTGATACTCGTGCACGGATGCACGCTCGCTCGCCCAAATTCCCGATATACCCATATTATCATTTGCCTCAAAGTATCCTTCCAACTCGTATATTTCCAACCGTCCAAGCATAATCCCAAGTATCCAACCGATCGCCTCAAACGTATAACCCAACTATCGCATCCAACTATCCAACGCGTAAATCATTCAAGCCACAATCCTACCAAGCCAACGACGCACTCTCTATGCACGCCTCAGTGTAGTGCTTCTCGATGTTTCAGCCCAAGTGTACAAGCCTTTACGTATTTTCCATATTATTAGGCATGAAGGAGTAGAGGAGAAGGGAAAGAGCCCACTCACATTGTTTGAATCCGTTAGGCATCCTGTCCTGCCGATACGGCCAATCCCTTGAACCCGTGGTCCGATGCAAGCGCTATCTACTCAACTGGTATGACCGTGCGAGCAGGCCGTGCTCTCCAAATCATCCGACCGATCGGACTAAGGAAGACGGCATTATCGTTTCCATCCAGCTATTCAGTACTGTTCTGAACGAACACCTGATTTCCATCGATCCCGCTAGCCATCTGCACATTGAAACCAACTCGATTAATCCTTCTTCCCGAAATCCGATATTTCAAATGTAACCAACATTTGATTTATTCAGTCCGACTCAGCGTAACGCTCCGAGCGGTTGTGGGGTGTTACATAATATACCACTTAGAATCAGGTTCGTCCACGAACCGTGCTGGTACTCATTCCTATCACATGCCACAATCCAATTCTATGGATCTGCTCTAAGCAACTCACATATTCACGATTCTGACTCCGCATCTCGTTCTGCTGAACGCTCGAATAAATTTCACGAATTCCCACATCCTCCTTGCAGCTCAACCCGAATTTCTCGTATCGCTTAGTTTTGGATCGTACATATATTTTAGGTGTCCCTAAAATACATGCATTTCAGCCGAGCTTTGCGATAGCAAATTTGAACAAGTTACAAGGGTATCTTTATGTTCGAGGCGTCCATTTGCTTTGCTCCCAATTGGACCAAATCACGATTTTCATTCCAACACATTCGCTCGAGAACTATTCTCAATTATGCAGATTTTCCACCGACTCAATGAGTTCGCGTTCCAGCTCAATCCATCCCACTATTTCTGAAATCAGTACTAGCAACATCTCCAAATATTATCTCGTGCACCGAACGATTCTCACAACTGATCTACCCCAGCTATACGACTTACCCAAATATCAACTTTGCTTAGATCAGTTCAGTCCAACACATTTCTTGCCATCTCAAAATCTCACAGGGTGAACATCTATATTGAGGTTCGTGTGATCCACGAAGATCTCGCCGCCACGCCAAAGGGATTTGTGTCGCCACGATTTCAACGTGGACACACTCGCCACAATTCTTAGGTTGCGCATGAAATAGTTCTTCGCGCTGCTTCCACTGCCTCGAAGCATAGGATATCACCTTCGCCTTCCGAACGAGCATGCTTCCCAGACTAAGTTCCGAGACATCTTATAAATCTAAGGCACATCTGTCCCTTCCAGTATTCGCAAAGATTTGATTTGAACGAGCCGCCACAGTCGTCCATTCATATAAATGCTATTCCCTTCCAGAGCACGATGAGTCAGAGGCGATGCCATCTACAAAAATCTGTGACTCTGAAACTCATCAATTGACTAGGCTACTTCCACCAAAGCTTCGATCTTCCGGCTGCATCTTCAACTGAAGGCTATCCCAAGGATCTCTCAAATCCAACACTCAGTCAATAAGCCAAAAATCATTGCTCACATCTGCCCTCGACGCATTCCCAAATACGCCGCCTCAAGGGTCGTTCTATGGGTCGACCATATTCATATCCGATTCAGCGGGCAAGGTCGCTTAGGGTCGGTTGTCCCGAAGCTACGCTTGATAATTGTAATCATCACGATGGACAGTTACTATAAACCATGCTATATCTCATCTGCAAATCCGAATAAAATCTAACCATTCACCCGAGCGAAGTTTCTGAATCCGAGAACCGCGCTCGTTGAAACCTTATTCCATCAATCCGCCGTTCTGTCCTGAATCCATCAAATTTTCGAATTGCATATTCGATTCTCGCACCATCGATTTCAACGATTCTCAAAGCTCGAGACTTGCTCAAATTCACATCCGTTTGCCATGTCCCACCTTGCACTTCCAACTTACTCGAGCAGCACAGTGATTCGTTCTGACGCTGCTCCCATATTTAGCTATCTTCAGAAATCAATCCGCCAAAATCTTTGCCTTCCGTTGTTGCCGCAATCCGTCCACGTCTTTCCGAAGAATCCGTCTACCATCGTTGCACCATTTTGCCCAAAATTCTATTTCCGCTAAACCTGATTCAACTTCTCGAGCAACAATATCCAAAATCCTTCAAGTTTGTGTGAATCAATCGCATTGCCCTCCAAGCCAAGTTCGTGTTTCATTGCTCAACCAACAGCTCAAATGTGTTGCCAAAAATTGTAGTTCGTGCTCGCTATCCTTCCGATAATCCCATCGCTTTGCTCAAGCATAACCCAAATGTTCGTTCCGGTTCCGCCCATCTTTTAAGCCCAATGATACTTCCATTTGCACGACTTCGTCCTTGAGTTCTCAAGTCTAATGTATCGAAGGATACCCGAGTCAAATTTCATTGTACTATATACCACTTAGAAATATAGTTGCCCTCGTGCAAAATCTGCGTCAACCAGCGTCTATCCCAAACCGACTATTTCGAGGTGATTCTGTCGAATCATAACTCAATATTCGCTTGCTCCATTTTTACTCTTTCCAACTCAATCGATTTGCACCAACCGACTTGTATTCATTATCCGAGTCCGTTCAGGCAATTCCAATAGATGTCCAACCAAAATATTTCCAATGCCTTGCTCAAAATGTGGTATCCCATATACCACTCCGAATCAAGTCGCTACTCGCATTACAATTTCCTTCACAGATCGAAGATCCGTTCGAACCATCCCTTATGCATAATCATGCCTTTCCCAATTAGAGTCTGACACAAAACTCAGGCAACGCTTGAATTATCCAACTGTTTCTCAACCCGTCTGATACCTTCTCAACACGAGCAATCGTGCAATGATTGTCTTCCAAATAGTCCAACCCAATACCCGAAGGTTTCACACTTTTGTTGTACGAGCAACTCGTACCAACTTATCCATATATTTTCGAGCCAAACTCAAACCTGCTTAACCGATGTGCCACAGCCAAAATTCCAACTTCTATCCAACACAATCGCTTGACGAGCAACTCGTGCAATGATCTATTCTCTTCGAATGTTTCTACCCAAAATATGCTGCATAACCAAATCTCGTTAGCCAACCAACTGATCCATTGAGGCAATCAGAATCTCCCAAATGATAAGCCAAGCCAACCCAACGAAAGCCCACACTTGTTGCACAAATGCAACAATGCCAACCAACTTGCTGCACGAATGCAACAACGCCTAACGAGGCTAAGCGATCCTACGAAAACCAACCAAGGCAACCCAACCAAGAAATAAAATGCAGCCAAAACCAGTAATAATTAGACTTATTGCATGAAACATCCGATGCGGCACCGAGTAGAGTCAAGAGCTAATGACACACGAAAGCAATTTTTGAGTTTGTGATGAAACGAAGGACCAAGTCCGAAGAAATGAACCGGGCGCTCTGATACCAATCTGTCACGCCCCAAACTCCCGCAAGCCCGATAGTCCCCGCTGAACGTGAAATCACCACATTGCAGCTCTCCCGCGGGACAATCGTTCTATTCGGGACGTGATGTCGTACGAGCCTGGAGTTGCGCTCGTACAAGGCGATGTTGTTAAACACGAAAGTTATCATCGAAACAACCAAGTTACAGCAGAAGCCAATTGTGTACCAAGCACACATCAGAGTATACGCAGCGAAGCTCACGATAGGGTCCAAATGAGATACCCCGAGTCAATGCCACAAAGGCGATACCACGGAGACGATGAAATAACTCTTGCTCTTTCTCTAGCCCACAAAGGTACTTACAGTTAATACATCTTGTCCCGTATATCCAAGCAGCGCCACTACGTCTGTGTACCTGAAATATTGCCCACAAACGTGGGTCAGTACACAACCGTACTGGTGAGCGGGATAACCCACTCGTCTAAGCCGACACTAAGTAAAGTAGTGAATGCACACAGTTAAATGGTGATCTTTCTAGTTGAATCCTAGATTCTTTTCATGGCATATGGATGACACGTTAAGGAAAACAGTAAAGCAGTTTAAGCATGCAAGCATTCATTCTCAAACCAAACGACAAGCAGTTTATATATATCCGACCCGTCGAACTCAATGTCATCGCTTGCACGATAACATATCGAACCATCAGTCACGCCTCAATATCCATCCTCAACCAACAGTTTATATCCCAATCTCGAGTGCACACTCTTGCCGAGGCAAGGTGGCCGCGCCTACACGAAAGCCAAACCAACAAAAGAAAAGCAAGCCAACTCTTATCTATATGAAGTCACTGGCAGAGCCATACAGGACATATCTCAAGCATTACGGTACGCCCTATCAGCCCGGGTAGCAAGCCCCGCTGGAGGTCCCGCAATGCATCGCGACTGAACGCGAATCAAATGTTTCCCTCCGGATCGAAACGGCTCCAGTGCCCCGGATAAAAACCGTTTCGAGAAAAGTGCCAAACCTTTGCACAAGTTGTCCGTGACGTGCAGACACACGTAGGTATGACGAGAGGATCAAATATTCTCGCCCCACCAAGCGATCCTAGAATCGTTCCATCGATAAGCCCAACCGAAGTATCCATAACCATTCTTCCAACATGTTCTTCCAAGAAGTCCAAATCTCGACCTCAATATATAGCCCGAGGCATCAAAATATCAAGTGTTTTATAGGCACGAAGCCTCTTCTCAACACAATCCAAATTGGTGCAACACCTATGCTCGAAGCAAAACCCATGGCACAATGTCATTTCAGTGGCATAATGCCCCATCAAGCGGCACCATACCTCGCTGATGCAGTTGTTCGGTTTTGAACCACAACTGCTCGCTTTGCAAGACAAAGCGACCCAGTGATACTCGTGCACGGATGCACGCTCGCTCGCCCAAATTCCCGATATACCCATATTTCCATTTGCCTCAAAGTATCCTTCCAACTCGTATATTTCCAACCGTCCAAGCATAATCCCAAGTATCCAACCGATCGCCTCAAACGTATAACCCAACTATCGCATCCAACTATCCAACGCGTAAATCATTCAAGCCATAATCCTACCAAGCCAACGACGCACACTCTATGCACGCCTCAGTGTAGTGCTTCTCGATGTTTCAGCCCAAGTGTACAAGCCTTTACGTGTTTTCTATATTATTAGGCATGAAGGAGTAGAGGAGAAGGGAAAGAGCCCACTCACATTGTTTGAATCCGTTAGGCATCCTGTCCTGCCGATACGGCCAATTCCTTGAACCCGTGGTCCGATGCAAGCGCGATCTACTCAACTGGTATGACCGTGCGAGCAGGCCGTGCTCTCCAAATTATCCGACCGATCGGACTAAGGAAGACGGCATTATCGTTTCCATCCAGCTATTCAGTACTGTTCTGAACGAACACCTGATTTCCATCGATCCCGCTAGCCATCTGCACATTGAAACCAACTCGATTAATCCTTCTTCCCGAAATCTGACATTTCAAATGTAACCAGCATTTGATTTATTCAGTCCGACTCAGCGTAACGCTCCGAACGGTTGTGGGGCGTTACAGATGGATCCATTAAATTGGGTTGTCCATCGGTGCGTGCTGCTGGCCATTGCTCACGTGCTCAGTCCCTTGGCATTTTGGGACTGGGGCGTGACAGGCGGAGGTCGGCGACGGCTCAGGGAGGTCCAGGACGGCCGGCGGCGAGGTCCGGAGGCTGGGGCGAGGCGGGGAGTGCCGGAGTCGAGCGGTTCCGTTCCTGGGAGGCGGCTGCGGGTAAGTTTCGAGCAGTCGGCCGGGGTCTTGACACAGGGCTTCAGGTTCTGGAGAGGGGCCGGAGACGGCGCCGGATTCTGCTGGAGGTGGGCGGCCGAAACGGAGGGTTAGCCGGAGTCGGGTCTCGCCGGAGAAGAGGGGTTCTAAAGGGAATTTTCTGGTGGAATTCTCAGGTATAAATAGGGTCTAGGGGAGAGGGATGGCCGGAGGTTGGCCGAAAGTCGAAGGGGAAGCGACGGGGGTTCCGGGGAAGATGAATGGAGGGGTCTCCGGCGGCCACGGCGGCGGAAACGGCTGCCGGAGGGGAAACGTCGTGGCCGTTCAAATTTTGGGGGTTAGGGTTTACACACGGGTCGGGTGCTTAGCGGGTCGGGTCTGACCCGGATCCGACCCGCTAAGGGTTGGGCCGGTTCGGGTAAACCGGCCGGTCCGGTCCGGTTCAGTCTCTGGGTTCGGTTAGGTTTATTTAATGGTTTAATTAATTTAGTAATATTAAAATTATAGTTTTTAATGCTTTAAAAATTTATCCGGGATCCAATAAATTTTCGAAAAATTACCCCATGATCGGTTTTTAATTTTACACTAGAAAATATAATTTTCATCACATTTTAATATTATTTAATATCTTTAAAATTTTTATTTTAAATCTGATGACCTTAGTTTATTGGTTTAAAATTACAGAAAATGCTAATTAAGTCCAAGAAATTAAATTTAAAAATTCTTAAAATTTTCAGGTGATTACAAAGACCCGATACGTAAATCAAGTATGAGTCCAGCCAGAAACATGAGTGATGCCTGTAGTGAGTCATGATGTGATGCCAGTAGGTGATTCCAGAAATAGAGGCCAGAAATATAAAATATACGTGTCGCAAGTGAATGAATCCAGAAATACTAGTCAGTGTCGTGCCAGAAAATCAGATAATACTATACTAGAAGCTGAATCATAATAATTATTAGATAATGAAAACTACCAGAGAATGTACTCGCCTGACGTCCTGAGCAACGAGCGATCCAAACTGGCGTTGCAAGGACCTATTGCGAAAAGCAAGATTAAACAGAATTCTAAAGAGTTAAACAGATATAAAATAACTAAAAATAAGCTTCTAGGGTTGTTCTAGGTCAAACGGGTCAAACCGACCAAATCTGAGTCAAAAAGTCAACCCGGGGTCCAAAAGTCAACGTTAGGTCAAAACTAGGTCAAAGGGTAACTTTGGCGGTCAACCGGGTCAACTACGGTCAACTCTAGGTCAAACTAGGGTACCCCTAAAATTCTAGGTCAAAACTAGCTCATTAAGCTAGTAAACCCACAAACTCGCCTCCTTGAGATACCGGGATACCCTCGATATCTGATATCTCAACCTACGCTATATACCCCGCCTATACCCTCTATGTAAACCCCCAGATTTTTTTAGGAATTTAAAAACAAAATTTTGAATTTTTTTGGAATTTTTAAACTAATTAAATAAATGTTTTCTGGTATTAATTAATTTTTGTGATTTTATTAAATATTAAAATATTATGAAAATAATATTTTTGGGTGTAAAATAAAATATTAGACATAGGATACTTTTTTTGGAATTTATTGGACCCCAGAACTATTTTTAAAGACCTAAAAACTAAGTTTTTAAAACAAACCAAAATAAACCCGGTTTATTATTAAATCGAACCGAACCAAAGCTGAACCGAACCAACCCTGAACCCAACCCAAACACTAGCGGGTCGGGTCGGGTCTGAACCCAACCCGAAACCCGACCCTACCCACTGCTACAGTAAACCCAAATGTAAACCCCACCCGACCCCTCGTCTCCGGCCGTTCCCCGACCTGCAGCCGGCGGTTATAGCTCTGCACCCGCCCCCGCGGCGGTTTTGCCTCCCCCGCTCCCCGCGCCTCTCCCTCTCCCGACCGTCCACCTCCCCTACCGGCTCTCCCTCCCTATAAAACCCCGGTCTCCCCCGAACCTCACCACCAATCTACAGCCCACGACCCCCGGCCATCGCCGCTCCCCGCTGCGACGACCCTCGATCCGACTCCCCGGCCACCCGAGCCTCCGACGACCCTTCGACGACCTCCGCCGCCGCCATACCGAGCACAACACCCGCCGGTCGAGCATCGCCGCGCCGCGCCCTTGCGTACGCCCAATTTTAGTCGATTCTGGGCCATCGTTCCGGTGAGTTTTTCTCTCTCCTTGCTGCCTCATTTTCTGTTCTGTCGACTCTTGCGCGAATCCTGCGTGACCCTCTCGAACCCCGTACAACTCGTTCGGGGTATCGCATCCTGTGTCGATCGTAAACTGCGACGCAAAATCAGAAAAATAAATCCCCTTTTCTAAAAATTCAGAAAATGTCCTGAACTCCCCAGTTCACGACCGTTTTATGACCAACCTGTTAAATATTTTCAAAATTGGCTTGAACAATTATTTAGATTGTATGACCAAGTTTTTTAACCCTGTATTTAGTTTTATTTATTGTGCTGTAATTTGTAATTAATTTGAGGGTAAAAATGACCAAAATATTGGTTATTTAATACCCTGATTTTCCCGGAACTGGGTGCGTCCCGCTAAACGAAGCGACTTGGTTGTGTGCAGACTTCACCGAAAGGTGCGCATCGTTAATACGGACGTGTGGAATTTCGCAGAAGTTGATTTTGATGTGCGTGCATACCGGAATCAACTCGTATCCGTCGACAACACCCCGTATCGGCCATGTTCTGAAACTCGTTGTAACTTTGTGTACGCTGGTCGTATTAAAACTAAACTTGCGCCATCGGACTCATAACAATACGTAGGTCCTGTGACCCAAGTTTGGTTTGATTATGAGAACATTGACAAAATCCCGTATCATGGGCCCCACGGCTCCACTTGACGGGCGATTTTGTGATTGGCTCATCGTAATCAAGTTCTGGACATTCCGTTGGGGTTGTGTCATCATTCTGGACTTGTAGACACTAAGTTTGACGAATTTGACAAATTTGAAGAATATTTTATGGTGTAAAATGGAAAACTGGACATAGGGTAATTTTCTGTGAATTTATTGGACTCCGGAAGCATTTTTAAAGCCCTAAAAACTAATTTATTATTAAACCAAATTAAACCCTGACTGAACCCGATTTATTTGGAAATAAACCGAACCGAACCGCAGTAAACCAAACTGAACCAAACCCACTCCTAACGGGTCGGGTCGGATTTGAAATGACCCGACCCGGACCCGTTACCCAAACGAAAACCCTAATCCTAAACCTAGTCGGATTACTGTTCCGGCGCCGCTATATAACCCTCTCTCCTCTGCCTCGACGCCGGAACCTAACCCGCAGCGCCGCCAACTACCCGCCTGTGAAACCCCCTCTCCACCGACCTCCTCGCCGCGTCTCCCCTCCGCTCTTAGCCCATCCACCCCTCGACGAACCCGTCGTCTCTGGCCATCACCTTCCCTCCTTCTTCCTCCGCCCTGAGCCTCTCCTCACCGTCACCCCGACCCTCAGCCGACGATCTCTCCTCCGCCACAGAACCCCAGCGCCACCATCGACGAACCCCTCCGCCCTGAGCCCACGACATCCTCCCCGTCGTCCTCCTTTCTCCTCCGGCGGACTGCAGCATCGCGCGGCTCCGGACTGCAGTACCCCGCGACAGCTCCGCGGTGCAGCCATCCCCCCGTTCCGGCCAGGCGTGCACAGCCACTCTGGCTCAGCACCCCCGCCTGCTGCCAACGCTGCACCCGACCCCCTTGCAGCCTCCCTCGTCGGGCCGGCTGACCCGCAGCGGCTCCGGACCATCCCCAGCCTCCCCGTTCTCCTTCTCCTCCTCCCTTCTCAGCCCCTCCCTGACCGGAGCCCGACCCCGGAGCAACCGTGCTGGACCGGAGCCCGCAGCCCCAGCCCCGACCTCGTCGACCCCCGCGGTGCGACAACCTCGCCGCCTCAACCCAGCGTAGCCCTAGCTCCGACACAGCGGCCCGGACACAGCCGCCCTAGCTCCGGACACAGCAGACTCGGACAGGACACGAAACAGTCACCCGGACATGAGAAATTCTCGTTCCACGAAGCCCTGTTCAGGTAATCCGTTCTCTCTCCTCGTTGTTCCATTTTCTGTTCCGTCAGTTGTGTCGCGTAGACTATGTAACCCTCTCGATGCCCGTGCAACCCGCTCGGTGCGTCGCGTCCTGTGGCGATCGCAAACCGTGATCCAAAAATAGAAAAAATAACGCCCTATTTCACCCCGGAACTGAGGGCGCTCCGCCAAACGGGACGACTTGGTCGTGCGCGGTCTTCACCGAAACGTGCGCGCCGTTGATATGGACGTGCGAGATTTTGCAGAAGTTGATTTGGATGTGCGTGCACACCGGAATCAACGCGTATCCACCGATAACGCCCCGTATCCGCCTGTTCTGGAATACGTCGTAACATTGTGTATACACTTCGGATCTAGATGAAACTTGTGCCATCGGACTCGTAGCAATACGCTGGTTCTGTGACCCAAGTTTGGTTCGATTCGGAGAACGTTGACAAAATCGCGTATCGTGGGCCCCGCGGCTCCACTTGACGGGCGATTTTGTGATCGGCTCATCGGAATCCAGTTCTGGAAGTTCCGTTGGGTTCGTATCATCGTTCCTGACTTGTTGACACTAAGTTGGACGAATTTGGAGACCTTTGACCCTGACACATTTTTCAGTGCAAAGCGGCCCACATGTGGACCCCGCTTTGACCATAAACTGTCATTTTTGCCCATGTGTCAAAATTGGACTTAAGGACAGACGTTTCTAGCTATTTGATATTTTCTGAGACTGTTGGTGATTTTTATTACAGCTTTTGGAGGAGTACCTGCAGGATCCACTGATACAGGGACAACTGTTGGTATTCAAACCCCAGGCAAGTGTACCTTGCCAAATCTTGTAGTTCTTGTTACATATTTTCTTGCCTTATATATATATTATTGTGCATGCTTGACCTAGGACCGTGTGACTTACTTAGCGTCCAATTATTTGTCGGGTGCTAACACTGTCCGTAGAGTTGTGTAACGTCACCTAGAGATGGACATTCGTGACCCTTTACATCCGCGTGCTTGTCTTATCAATTACACCATAACCCAGGATACTTGAAACTATTCATGAGACAGAATCTTTCTGAGATATTCATGGTGATTCTGTGTAGGTTGCAGGATTTTTGACATAGACATCATATTCATAGATAATATAAATGACTTGTTGCATTAACTATGATCGTGCGTGACATGTACATGAGACGTTGTGGACATGAGACATGTGGTTACATTGGGTGGGGAGAGACACACAGGATACAGGCTATTTTATATATATCTACTACTATTGTGAGGCCGTAGACTCTCCAGCAGAGCTAGGCACATCACATGTTATATATACCTACTACTATTGTGAGGCCGTAGACTCTCCAGCAGAGCTAGGCACATTACTTGTTATTTACTGCTACCGGCTCCCCGACACAGAGCTTGTAGTAGGCTCAGTCTGAGTACTAGTGATGCTCTCACTTGCATTTCACATAGATGGTTATATATTGACCCTATTTATTTTATTTATTGCTGCACTGCATTTATTTGGCTTGAGTTATTTTGTACCTTGCTATGTCCCCTGAGGACCTGGATCCGGATTATGTTCCCAGGATTAGCAGACGAGATCTACCCCGAGGTATACGAGATAGGAGCATTAGCAGGAGCAGGAGCAGACACTGGAGCAGTACCAGATCCAGTAGACGAGTGATCCCTGAGGGTATCTTCTGAGTATATACTATTCCATACTCAGTATTTGCTGTGGTTATCTTTATTCTTGTATCTTGACAGATGTATCAGACTCATTATCGGGTTATTTCCCGAGTTTATATTTTATTGAGATTGATCTTGCTTTATGATTCTAATATTGTTGTATTCATATATGTGGATGAGATTAGTATATTTAGACTATTATTGTTGTATTACAGCTTAAGTGCGCCCTGATGGATCCATTAAATTGGGTTTGTCCATCAGTGTGTGCTGCTGGCCATTGCCACGTGTCTAGTCTCTCGGTATTTTGGGACTGGGCGTGACACGTCGTCCTTTTAAATTTATTTATCTACTCCTTGGGACATATTTAGTGTAATATAACTTTGTAGATTTTTTTCTATGTGAGTTTAGTTTATTATTCATATTAACTGTATGTGAATTTACCGGTGTTGAGTGTTCCACCAAAGGGGTGGACAAACCCAAGAAATTCAACGGAGGGTTGCTCCGGGTCTATTTATATAAATTATAATTTTATAACTGTAGGTAGAGTTTTGTTGAAAAATATTTTACAAACTGCATCCGATTTTTTTTCAAGTTAGCGACGTTTTGCGACGTTCTGCGACATTCATTTATGTCGCTAACAAGTATCGGAACGTCGCTATATGGTACCATGTACGTCGCTAATTACGTTGCTACAAGTGTAAACCCCCTGATTTTTCAAGATTTTTAAAAACTGGATTTTTCAGAATTTTCTGGGATTTTTTCGGAAATTTTTACTAATTAAAAACAAGATATTTTTGGCATTAAATAAAATTAAATATTTCTAAAATATATTAAAATATTATAAAAATAATATTTTTGGGTGTAAAATAAAATACTGGACTTAGGATAATTTTTTGGGAATTTATTGGACCCCGAAAATATTTTTAAAAGCCCGATTTTTAAAATTAAATTAAAATTGAACAGGGCTGAACCGGGTTCAAACCGGGCTGAACCGGCCTGAACCCGGTCCAGATAAACCCGACCGGCCGACCGCCCCTAGCGGGTCGGGCCGGGTCTGCCAGACCCGTACCCGCACCCGCCACCCGACCCGCCTCTTCCCTGTCACCCGCGACCCGATTCTTCCGCCGCCCTCCGTGCCTCGCCGGCCACGTCGTCGCGCCGCCCGCTCCGAACGGCCCCGCACCTCGCGAGCTCCACCTCCCCCGCCACGTCCTCCGCCTCTCCCGGCCGACCACCGCCTACCTCACAGCCGCGCCACCGCCTCCCCTCGCCCTAGCTCCGCCGGTGCGCCGCCTCGCCCAGCCCTCTTCCTTCTCCTTCCTCCTTCCCCTCAGCCGCCGAGGATCCCCCGACCCAGCCGCAGCAGCAGCTAGCCGCCCGCTCCGGCCGCCTGCGCCGCCTCTCGCGCGTCGACGCCTCCGGTCGAGCCTTCCCCGCTGCCCCCAGCCTCCCTCCGTCCTGCCTCCCCCGCCAGAGCTCCGGCCAGCATCCCAAACTCTAACCCTAGGCGACTCCGACTCGGACACCGGACACGTCGCGGACACGAGAAACTTCGGTTTCTCGAGCCCTGTTCAGGTACCCGTTTCTCTCTGCTCGTTTACCCATTTTCGATTCCGTCTATTGCATCGCGAACCCTGCGTGACCCTCTCGGTGCCCGTGTAACCCGCTCGGTGAATCGCGTCCTGTGGCGATCGCGAACCGCGATCCAAAAACAGGAAAATCAACACCCCATTTTACCCCGAAACTGAGTACGCCCCGCCAAATGGGACGACTTGGTCGCGTGCGGTCTTCACCGATACGTGCGCGCCGTCGATACGAACGTGCGAGATTTTGCAGAAGTTGATTTGGATGTGCGTGCACACCGAAATCAACGCGTATCCGCGGACACCGTCCCATATCCGTCAATTCTGGAATGCGTCATAACTTTGTGTACACACGTCGGATCGAAACGAAACTTACGCTATCGGACTCATAGCGATACGCTGGTCCTGTGACCCAAGTTTGGTTCGATTCTGAGAACGTTGACAAAATCGCGTATCGTGGGCCCCTAGGCTCCACTTGACGGACGATTTTGTGATCGGCTCATCGGAATCCAATTCTGAAAGTTTCGTTGGGTTCGTATCATCGTTCCTGACTTGTTGACACTAAGTTGGACGAATTTGGAGACTTTTGACACTGACACATTTTTTGGTGCAAAGCGGGCCCACACGCGGATCCCGTTTTGATCCGAAATTATCATTTTTGCCCTTGTCTCCAAATTGGACTCAATGACAGGCGTTTCTAGCTATTTGATACTTTCTGAATCTGATGGTAATATTTATTTCAACATCCGGAGATGTCCTGGAAAATTTACGAATACCAGAGCTACAGTTGGAGCCCGAACCACAGGCAAGTGTACCTTGCCAACTCGTAGTGATTCCTGTTATAGTACTTTGCTCGAGTTCCTTGTATGTACATAAATAATCTTGATATAAATGTTCAACCCAGGACCGAGTGACTTTACTTAGCGTCCGATTAATAGTCGGGTGCCAACCCCGTACGCGGAGTTGTGTAACGTCACATAGACATGGATACCGAGACCCGATATTTCTCGTGCTTGTCTTATCAAGTACATCAGAACCCAGAACACTTGACACTATTCATGAGACAGAATTTTCCTGAGATATTCAAGGTGATTCTGTATAGGATACAGGTTCATGACATATTCTTTATATATATGCTTAGAGCTTATTATGACTTGCTGCATTAGATATGATCTTGCGTGACATAGACATGGGGCCACATGGACATGAGACATATGATTACATTGGGTGGGGAGAGACACACAGGCTACAGGTTGATTTTATATTATGCCGACGTCTCAGTCTTCCGCTGAGCTAGACGACCACATGATATCACTGCTACCCGGCTCCCCCGACACCGAGCTTGTAGTGGTTTCATCCTGAGTTCTAGTGCTGCTCTCATCTTGTATATCACTTAGCTGGTTATTTAATGTTTCCCATCTTGTTTTATTTATTGCTGGAGAGACACACAGGCTACAGGTTGATTTTATACTATGCCGGCGTCTTAGTCTCACTACGAGCTAGACAACCACATGATATCACTGCTACCAGCTCCCCGACACAGAGCTTGTAGTGGTTTCAGCCTGAGTTCTAGTGCTGCTCTCATCTTGCATTGCACTTATCTAGTTATATAGTGTTCCCATCTTGTTTTATTTATTGCTGGAGAGACACACAGGCTACAGGTTGACTATATTATGCCGGCGTCTCAGTCTTCCGCTGAGCTAGACGACCACATGATATCACTGCTACCGGCTCCCCTACACAGAGCTTGTAGTAGTCTCAGCCTGAGTACTGGTGATGTTCTCACCTGCATTTCACATAGATGGTTACATATTTATCCTGTTTATTTCATTGACTATTTTACTGCATTATTATGGCTTATATTTTCTGTACCTTGTTATGTCCCCTGAGGACCTGGATCCGGATTATGTCCCCAGGATTAGCAGAGAAGATCCACCAGAGTTATACAATACAGGAGCATTAGCAGAAGCAGAAGCAGGAACAGGAGCAGTTACTGGAGTAGTACCAGATTCAGCAGACGAGTGATCACCGAGGTTATCTTCTGAGTATATATTATTTCATACTCAGTATTGGCTGTAGTTATCTTTATTCTTGTATCTTGACAGATGTATCAGACTCATTGTTGGGTTATTTTCCGAGTTTATATTTTATTGAGATATGATCTTGCTTTATGATTATGATATTGTGGTATTTATTCTGTGGATGAGATTAGTATATTTAGACCATTATTGTTGTACTACAGCTTAAGTATGCCCCGATGGATCCATTAAATTGGGTTTGTCCATCGGTGTGTGCTGCTGGCCATTGTCACGTGTCCAGTCCCTCGGTATTTTGGGACTGGGGCGTGACATGATTTTTGTGGTGGCCCATGCAGGTCTACGACTATATTGTTCGGTTTCAACTTATGGACCGAACAGGCCTGCAATAAGAATAGGATAAATTTTAGGATCTCATCCACTTGCTTGAAACGTTCTTGATATTCATATCGGATTCAAATTAATTTCTTGACTTGCATCCTGCCTTGATTCCTGTGCGTCTCTTATTGTTTATTTTGGTTGCAGAATTATGGATTCACGAGCCAACGATGAGACTCCTGTAAAATCACTACGAGATGCTGTGGTAACCAACGAAGATGAAGTAACACCAGTTGACGAAGGATAATCAGCTCAACAACATGCCTCGAGAGTCTAGCACGATGACATTCCACCATCGACGCGATTTACTCCACCAATGCCCGTAATTCCACCAGGGCAGGCCACGGACGGGCAGCAGATGTTTCAAATGATCTATGCAATAATGCAAGCTCAACAAGAGGCTTTGAGTCGCAGCCTAGTAACCGTACTGGAGCAGGCCAACCTACCAGCCCGACGGCCATCGACGGGCTCTATCACTGACTTTCGCCAACTGAAGCCCCGCACATTTTCAGGCAAGGAGGAGCCCACTGAAGTTCATAAGTGGCTTACCAACATACAACATCATTTAGAAGCAGCCGAGCTTCCAAAAGAACGTTGGATGACTGCCGTCAGAATGCAGTTGACGGATAATGCACATCACTGGTGGCTATCTGAGGAGACACGGCTCAGACCAGACCGAGTCACTTGGGAAGAGTTCTCTAGACTCTTCCAGGAGATGTACATTCCAGCTATCGCTCGATCAGAACTTCGCGACAAGTTTAATCGCCTCACTCAAGACAGTATGACAGTAGAAGAGTACAACGCTGAGTTCATTCGTCTAAGTCGCTTCGCCCCAACATTGATCCCGACAGAAGAAGAGAAGGCCGAGAAGTTCTTCGACGGATTAAACCTCGAGCTACAGAAACTAATTGGATCCGTTGCTCCTACATCTTACCCGGACGTCCTTGCTGCAGCACGACGCATGGAGCGCGTCATCATGAGAGAGACCAGACTGAAGTGGCCATCCACCTCAGCACCAGCCGGAGCACCACAAAAAAAAGTTACAAAAAGACCTCACATGCACTAGCCATCAGAAATGTCTCCACAGGCACTACCTATCTGTCAATATTGTCGCAAGCAAGGACATATTGAGGACGAGTGCAGACAAAAAAGGAAAATATGTTTAGCTTGCGGATCCAGTCAGCATCCATTAAGGGAATGCCCTGAGCGTCGAGAAAGAGCACCAAAGGGTAACCAGCAAGCGTTACCAATACCGCGGCCAACCTATCCAACATTGGGAGAACCACAAACGGAAGTTCAAGAAGTCCTACCACCAGCTCCAGGAGGGAATCAATCGAGGCCACCCTTGATACCCCAGGCACTACTCTTCCAGCAGGCTCAGCAGCAACAGAGGAATCGACTGCAAGGACGCGAACAAGCTTTCGCGATGACAGTAGAGGACACGCAGACTCGTGGAGTAGCTAATGCGTGTAAATGATTCGTAGATGCCGTTTCTAGTATTGTTTAGCTCGTGCCTATTGGTTCGTGACCTCAGCCCCAACCTAGTAAATTGAAACTTGTTAATAATGACCTAGTTTTTCTAAAAGTTGTAGTTTCCTTGCTTTAACTAGATTTTCTTTACTCTGGAAAGTGCATAACTTTCATTCTTAGGGAAACGATATTTTCCCTAAGTGTCTTGCGATATGTTTCGACCAATACTTGCAACCGTGTCATCTCTGTTGACCGGATATTCTTTGATTGCGAGGACGCAATTCTCTTAAGGGGGGTAGATTGTAAACCCCCTGATTTTTCAAGATTTATAAAAACTGGATTTTTCAGAATTTTCTGAGATTTTTGGAAATTTTTACTAATTAAAAATAAGGTATTTTTGACATTAAATAAAATTAAATGTTTCTAAAATATATTAAAATATTATAAAAATAATATTTTTTGGTGTAAAATAAAATACTAGACTTAGGGTAATTTTCTGGGAATTTATTGGACCCCGAAAATATTTTTAAAAGCCCGAAAACTATTTTTAAAATTAAATTAAAATTGAACCGGGCTGAACCGGGTTCAAACTGGGCTGAACCGGCCTGAACCCGGTCCAGATAAACCCGATCGGCCGACCGCCCCTAGCGGTTCGGGCCGGGTCTGCCAGACCCGCACCCGCACCCGCCACCCGACCCGCCTCTTCCCTGTCACCCCCGTCCCCAGCGCCACCCGATTCTTCCGCCGCCCTCCGCGCCTCGCCGGCCACGTCGCCGCGCCGCCCGCTCCGCACGACCCCGCACCCCGCGAGCTCCGCCTCCCCCGCCACGTCCTCCGCCTCTCCCGGCCGACCCTCCGCCTAGCTCCCTTTATAAACCCTATCCCATCCCCTACGGCTAGATCTCCCCCTCCGACCGCCCTAGCCACCTCTCCGCCGACCACCGCCTCCCTCACAGCCGTGCCACCGCCTTCCCCCGCCCTAGCTCCGCCGGCGCGCTGCCTCGCCCAGCCCTCCTCCTCCTCCTTCCTCCTTCCCCTCAGCCGCCGAGGATCCCCCGACCAAGCCGCAGCAGCAGCTAGCCGCCCGCTCCGGCCGCCTACGCCGCCTCCTGCGCCCCGCCGCCTCTGGCCGAGCCTCCCCCGCTGCCCCCAGCCTCCCTCCGACCGGCCTCCCCCGCCTGAGCTCCGGCCAGCATCCCAAACCCTAACCCTAGGCGACTCCGACTCGGACACCAGACACGTCGCGGACACGAGAAACTTTGGTTTCTCGAGCCCTGTTCAGGTACCCGTTTCTCTCTGCTCGTTTATCCGTTTTCAATTCCGTCTGTTGCATCGCGAACCCTGTGTGACCCTCTCGGTGTCCGTGCAACCCGCTCGGTGCATCGCGTCCTGTGGCGATCGCGAACCGCGATCCAAAAACAGAAAAATCAATACCCCGTTTCACCCCGAAACTGAGTACGCTCCACCAAACGGGACGACTTGGTCGCGTGCGGTCTTCACCGATACGTGCGTGCCGTCGATACGGACGTGCAAGATTTCACAGAAGTTGATTTGGATGTGCGTGCACACCGGAATCAACGCGTATCCGCGGATACCGTCCCGTATCCGTCAGCTATGGAATGCGTCGTAACTTTGTGTACACACGTCGGATCAAAATGAAACTTATGCTATCGAACTCGTAGCGATACGCTGGTCCTGTGACCCAAGTTTGGTTCGATTCTGAGAACGTTGACAAAATCGCTTATCGTGGGCCCAAAGGCTCCACTTCACGGGCGATTTTGTGATCGGCTCATCGAAATTCAATTCTGGAAGTTCCGTTGGGTTCGTATCATCGTTCCTGACTTGTTGACACTAAGTTGGACGAATTTGGAGACCTTTGACCCTGATATATTTTTCGGTGCAAAGCGGGCCCACATGCGGACCCCGTTTTGATCCGAAATTGTCATTTTTGTCCTTGTCTCCAAATTGGACTCAAGGACAGGCGTTTCTAGCTATTTGATACTTTCTGGATTTGATGGTAATATTTGTTTCAGCATCCGGAGACGTTCCTGGAAAATTCACGAATACCAGAGCTACAATTGGAGCCCGAACCACAGGCAAGTGTACCTTGCCAACTCGTAGTGATTCCTGTTATAGTACTTTGCTCGAGTTCCTTGTATGTACATATATAATCTTGATATAAATGTTCAACCCAGGACCGAGTGACTTTACTTAGTGTCCGATTAATAGTCGGATGCCAACCCCGTACGCGGAGTTGTGTAACGTCACATAGACATGGATACCGAGATCCGATATTTCTCGTGCTTGTCTTATCAAGTACATCAGAACCCAGGACACTTGACACTATTCATGAGACAGAATCTTCCTGAGATATTCAAGGTGATTCTGTATAGGATACAGGTTCATGACATATTCTTTATATATATGCTTAGAGCTTATTATGACTTGCTGCATTAGATATGATCTTGCGTGACATGGACATGGGGCCACATAGACATGAGACGTATGATTACATTGGGTGGGGAGAGACACACAGGCTACGGGTTGATTTTATATTATGCCGGCGTCTCAGTCTTCCGCTGAGCTAGACGACCACATGATATCACTGCTACCGGCTCCCCCGATACCAAGATTGTAGTGGTTTCATCCTGAGTTCTAGTGCTGCTCTCATCTTACATATCACTTAGCTGGTTATTTAGTGTTTTCCATCTTGTTTCATTTATTGCTGGAGAGACACACAGGCTACAGGTTGATTTTATATTATGCCGGCGTCTTAGTCTCACTACGAGCTAGACAACCACATGATATCACTGCTACCGGCTCTCCGACACAGAACTTGTAGTGGTTTCAGCCTGAGTTCTAGTGCTGCTCTCATCTTGTATTGCACTTAGCTGGTTATATAGTGTTCCCATCTTATTTCATTTATTGCTGGAGAGACACACAGGCTACAGGTTGACTATATTATGCCGGCGTCTCAGTCTTCCGCTGAGCTAGACGACCACATGATATCACTGCTATCGGCTCCCCTACACAGAGCTTGTAGTAGTCTCAGCCTGAGTACTGGTGATGTTCTCACCTGCATTTCACATAGATGGTTACATATTTACCCTGTTTATTTCATTGACTATTTTACTGCATTATTATGGCTTATATTTTTTGTACCTTGTTATGTCCCCTGAGGACCTGCATCCGGATTATGTCCCCAGGATTAGCAGAGGAGATCCGCCAGAGTTATACAGTACAGGAGCATTAGCAGGAGCAGAAGCAGGAACAGGAGCAGTTACTGGAGTAGTACCAGATTCAGCAGACGAGTGATCACCGAGGTTATCTTCTGAGTATATATTGTTTCATACTCAGTATTGGCTGTAGTTATCTTTATTCTTGTATCTTGACAGATGTATCAGACTCATTGTTAGGTTATTTTCCGAGTTTATATTTTATTGAGATATGATCTTGCTTTATGATTCTGATATTGTGGTATTTATTCTGTGGATGAGATTAGTATATTTAGACCATTATTGTTGTACTACAACTTAAGTATGCCCCGATGGATCCATTAAATTGGGTTTGTCCATCGGTGTGTGCTGCTGGCCATTGCCACGTGTCCAGTCCCTCGGTATTTTGGGACTGGGGCGTGACAACACGTAACTAACATGCTTATATGACAAAACTTGCCATGTCAGCATTGTTATAGCAAAACGTCGCTCATAATGTCGTTAATATAGCGACGTGTTGCGACCAAAGCTTACGTCGCCAGTTTAACGACGACACGTCATTAATTGTCGTATATTCTGCGACGTCTTCTCGTCATAAATATATGTCGCTACAGCGACGACTAGCGACATTTTTGTTGTCAGCGACCATGTAATATGCAATAACGTAAAAACATCGCTAATTACGTTAGTTTACATATTAGCGACGTGTTTGGACGTTGCTAATATATATGTGTTATTCTTGTAGAGTTGGAAAAACATGTTCTATCAAGTATCTTACGGATTGGTCACCCTCCCATGACATGGTAATTTTATTTGAGAGTCTGATCATGTCTTCCAATACAAATGGTTCAATCTCATCTCCTACACGTAACAAAAATTGAAAAAACATTGGATCTAGCCTTGCATGCATATTTTCTGTGAGGCATATCATCTTTACATGTTCCCAAAATGATGAATTGGAAATGCATGCATCAATTATTTCAGCTTGTGTTCCGCGTTCAATAACAAGTAATAATACTTGACGAAAATTGCCTCCCAACACTAATATTTTTCCTCCGAATGGAAGTTCATTTTCAAGTATGTCCTTGAGAGTTCTGTCAAAGGCCTCAAATGCACGACGATGTGTCATTGTCGCTTCATCCCATATTAGTAAACTTGCTTTGCGTAATAATTCAGCTAAATTAGACTGTTTACTTATTTGACATGTTGAAGTTGAAAGTGTAGCCAAAGGTATCTTGAACCTTGAATGTGCTGTACGTCCTCCTGGTATCATTATTGTTGCAATTCCTGAAGTTTTTGTTGCAATTGCAATATGACCTTTGCTTCTTAGGGAAGCTAATATTGAACGATAAAGAAATATTTTCCAGATACATTCGGACTATCAATAAAGTAGATAGAGCTTTCATTGCGAATGACAGAATATACGATTTTTTGGAAAGCATATCTTTGATCATTGTTTAAACTCTCAAACGAAGACATATCTTTCGAAGGAATTGACAATGATTGTTCCTCTATAATTAAATCTGATGTAATTCCAAGTCTATCAGTGTCAGTGAGGGATGACAAATCGTAATTGGATGTTGTTGTTTTCATATTATCTCAGTGTAGAATTTAAATCTTTTAGCAGAATATTGGTTGTCTATTTTTCCGGATGGATATTAGATTTTTGTGCTGGTAATCGCACGTCGTAATCAAATTAAAGATAGCCTATTTTTCCGGATGGGATATTAGATTACGTAGTGCAATGATATTTTGTTTAAATGATTGCTTGCGTCACCTAGATTACCAATCATGGGTCGTAATCATATTAAAGATGGCCTATTTTCTGGATGGAAAGCTAGACTAATGTGATGTAATGTAATGTCGTCCTCTTCATTTATTTGGTTCACAGTATTTTAGAACTCTAGCTACTCCATCCACATAACCGAATAATTATGAGAGTTGGAGATGAAGGTGGTCCAGAATCCCTTTATTTATCACGAACGTAAACCGATCCGAGCCCTAGCACAAACTCTATTTCACCCATTAATTACTTAATTCTTCAAATGACATACAACACAATTTGTACAAAACTTCTTACGTTTTGTCGATTTTTTTTTTTTTTTTTTTTTTTTAATTCTTCAAGTAAGCCAGGTTTCTTTAGACGGATTGAATGAGGTAATTGTACCTTGTATAACTACTTGAGTTATTCTTCTGGTCTGAAGCTGAGATTCAAAGATGACTACGGTCGGTATAAAAAATAAATAAAAATTTATTCTCATATAATGTTTTTAATAAAAATTCAGAAATTAAATTATTCAAAATTAACACCAATTAAGTAAAATTATTCAACTATAATATTTTATAGAAATTATTATTTAGTTTTTAATTATATTTTTTATGTTTTCTAGAGTCATTGGACTTGGACTTGGACTTGGACTTGTGTAATAGTAATCGTAATAAAGACTTAAATAAATATAGACCAGAAGTATAATTTTATTAGATTTTTTTATATATATTATAAATATAAAATATATAACGTATACATATAAAAAGAAAATTAGAGCCTAGAGGCCTATGAAATCGAAAGACACATTAAAAAAATTAGAGGGAGGCATAATACGGCCGCACCCAATGTAAATCCTCAAAACTAGCAACAGTAATTATTTGTTTGGTTTAGCTAGCTTCTACTTTGAGACAATTAGATCATCAAAGTATACAAAACAAAAATCATTTTATAGAACCCAAGGAGTAGACTTCAATTATCCTACTGTGAATAAGTTTAGGTGTTTGAAAAAATTAAAGTATATTGTGATGATTTATTTGGCATTATGTATAAAAGATTGCCACTGCCACTGCTACAAGTTTGACAACATTCAACATGATCGAATAAACGTGAGTGGTTCTTGTGGTTACCGAAAAGATGTATAAGATTCTAATTTAGTGTCAGAAAATCAGTAGATCGAGTCACGGAAACATATTATTTCTTCTATTTATAAAATGCTGAAAGTTAGAGGACAGTGAACCCAAAAATATGTAATACAGTGTGCACAAAGTCCCGAACGTTATGCCAAAAAATTTAAAAAAATAAATAAATAAACACATAATCGAATAAACTTTGTCCATTCTTTTACGGAACCATTGTAGACACCGATATGGAAGATAAATTCCACAACGTTGATGACGGCGACGTTGACAACGATATATAAATAACGCACACAAACCTCATATACCTCTGATTGCCATGACAAGCAAAAGATCCACATTACTTTATTTTAATGTGGATTGTGAAATGTTAAGTGTACATTATGGGAATGGGTCCATCCCCATGATGAATAAACATGGATTTGATCAATGAAAATCGGTCACCCATGGTTGGGTTCAGCCAAGTACTTAACCATTTTTCTTGATACAGTTTATGTGACAAGATTTAGTTTTGGGAGGCTATTTCGAAGCTGTTGCAATCACTATTTGGCTCGGTTTTCAATACAAAAGTTGTTGAGAAAAGTTTTCTTTTTCATCCAGTCTTTGAATCAGGTCATTTGGAGATGTATTGAAGAAGTTATAATAATCTAAAGTAGCATATCTATTCATATTCTGCATGCATTCAGCTTGCATGTCACATTGATGATAGATGAACGAATCTTAGGAGAAGGAACGAATATTTCCTTTGGACTTCTCCATGCAACAAAAGTGATGTACCCAAGAGGCATATCCTCCCTATAAATAGAGGAAAGATGGTGAAGGTTGAACACAACAAGTAAACAGAAGAACAATACACAACTTGTAATCCTCACACTTGTAATCCACCTCAAGTAAGTTTGTGAGAGAAAGTGATCCTCAAGTTAAGTTGTACCAACTTGAGAGAATACCCTTGTAATCTTTCATTTGCTTATAGTGAAAACGGTGAAGAAGGGGCGGACGGAGGACGTAGGCTCAAATTGAGCTGAATCTCGGTAAATCTTGTGTGTGTTCTCTCTTAACTTAACTTCTCTTCCATTTTATTTTATCTCATCACAAAGACGGAAAAGGTATTATTTTTCAACAGTGGTATCAGAGCACAGGTTGCTAATCTTCTTGTGTTATGATGAAGACTCCCATTGGTGGCATTCAGATGATCAGCTTGAATGGCCGCAACTGGATGATATGGAAGACGAAGATGATGGACCTTCTCTATTGCAAGGACTTCTATGCACCAGTTGAAGGAGAATCTTCCAAGCTAGATTCCATGACGGTGGAAGAATGGAAGAAGCTCGACCGGAAGATCATCGGCACCATTCGACAATGGGTGGATGACACCGTATTCCATCATGTATCGATTGAGACTTCGGCGAACATCTTGTGGAAGAAACTTGAAGATCTCTATGAGAGGAAGACCGTCGGCAACAAATCTCTCTTGATTCGGAAGCTTGTCAATCTCAAGTTCAAGGAAGGTGATTCCATATCTGAATATCTGAATGAAATTCAAAGTATTGTTGATCAGCTTGCAGCTATAAAGATGGTGTTGGACGACTAGCTTCAAGCCCTTCTTCTGCTTAGCTCGTTACCGGACAGTTGGGAGACTCTGGTGGTGTCTCTTAGTAACTCTGCACCTGACGGAGTTGTATCCATGAACCAAGTTACAAGCAACCTCTTGAATGAAGAAATTCGAAGAAAGTCATCTGGATCCTCCCATTCTCATGCCCTTGTCACCGAGAATAGGGGGAGGAGCAAAAGCCGACAGCCTCAGAACTGAGACAAGTTGAGAGGAAAATCAAAGGCTAGGAAGGACATTAGTTGCTATCACTGCGGAAAGAGTGGACATATAAAACGGAAATGTCGCAAGCTCAAGCGAGAACAAAAGGAAGGAAGGAAGGACCAATGAGAAACAAGAAAATAATGAAAGTGCAGCAGTTGTCACTGACAATAAAATCGTACTTTTCTCGGCATGTGAAGAAAACTGTGCAAATCTCACTTACCAAGACTCAGAATGGGTGATTGATTTTGGTGCCTCCTACCAAGCTACTCCCCGGAAGGACTACTTCACTTTGCTTCGTGAAGGTAACCTTGGAATGGTAAAAGTGGGTAACAAAAACTGTTCTCAAATTCTTAGCATTGGAAATATTTGTGTTACCACTAACCTTGGAACAAAGATGGTTCTAAAAGATGTTAGATTTGTGCCTGATCTTCGTCTCAATCTTCTCTCCACTGGCAAGCTTGATGAAGAAGGATACACAAGCAGCTTTGGTAAAGGATGCTGGAAGCTTACCAAAGGATCACTTGTACTGGCGAGAGGAAAGAAGTGTTGCACTCTCTACAAGACTCAATTCCACTTAGAGAATGATAAACTTAGAACAGTGGAAGGTACCTATATGAATTTGTGGCACAAGCGGCTTGGCCACATGAGCGAGAAAGGACTACAAACTCTCGCAAGGCGACAACTACTTACATCCATGCAAGGTACAACACTATCCCACTGTGATCATTGCTTAATTGGAAAATAACATTGGGTAGCTTTTGTTAAAAATTATAACAAAAAAGAAACCAGCATATTGGACTTAGTCTATTCGGATGTGTGCGAACCCATAAATGTAAAAACCTTTAGTGGTGCCTCCTACTTTGTGAACTTCATAGATGATGCATCTTGAAAGGTGTGGGTGTATGTCATAAAAGCCAAAGATTAAGTCTTTGAAGTTTTCAAAGACTTCCATACCAAAGTAGAAAGAGAAACCGAAAAGCTCTTGAAGTGTATTCACACGGATAATGGTGGTGAGTATACTTCAAGGATGTTTGAAGATTATTGTTCTAAATATGACATTAGACACCAAAAGACTGTCCCACACACACCACAACATAATGGGGTTGCAGAAAGAATGAATCGCACAATTGTGGAAAGGATAAGAAGTATGCTATCCTTAGTCAAATTACCAAAAATATTTTGGGGAGAGACGGTACGAACAGCCTGCTACTTGATAAACTTGTCCCCCTCAGTTCCTTTAGATGGAGATATTCTTGAAAGGGTTTGGAGTGGAAAGGATATTTCCTATTTCCACTTGCGTGTATTCGGGTGCAAGGCATTTGTGCATGTACCTAAGAAAAAATGAACAAAACTTGATGACAAAGTTATTCCATGCATCTTCTTAGGATATGGAAATGATAAATTTGGATATAGGTTGTGGGATCCTATAAACTGTCATGACCCGATTTCGTGGAATCGTTGGGGCGTCCCCCGAATCGTGATGATGTGCGGGCCTGGGGTTGCGCCCGCACAAGGCTAAAGTATTTTGCATAACGAGCACATATTCAGAGTACGCAGATAAATTGAAACACAAGTTGAAGATGGAAAAGTTCTCTTTATTGATAATGAACATCTATTACAAACTCTTGAACGAGTCAGCTAATTTGCCGCACAGGCTTACAAAAGTGTTGACTCAAAATGAGATAACAGTCCTGTACATTACATCCCTTTACTAAACTTCAAAATGTATAGACCTACGGGTTGGAGGACATCTTTGCCACGGAGCTGCATTTGTGTATGAAGAGTTGCAAGCTCCTGCTTCAAAATGCTTCAAGGACGGCGCGATCAGGATGCGCCTACAGCTGGACTGGATCGAAAAGACGACTTCGGCTCCTCGTTCGGTTCGCCTTGGTGCGGAGAACCTGTTTCAACGAGGGTCAGTATGTCGAAACATACTGGTGAAGGCGAGCTAACTGAACTATACCAATCAACACGTTGTTTTAATGAAGCATACATATTTTTGTGGGTTTCTATCTTGCCTTAGTTCATTTACAAGTAAGCAGCATATAGAATTTACTGAAATGAACTTGCCACCGTTCGGTGGATTTTACCTGTCCGTCTGAACCACTTGCACAATAGTTACCATGCCTTCCCTGCCACAAAGACACAAGTTAGTTTACAACAGGTTTAAATATACACGAGGATCATTGGCTTGATTGCCATAATAGACTAGTCAAGGACAAGGATAGCATGCAACGAGAACACACGATGGCCACACGATAAACACACGATGCGTTACAAGCTATCCAGTCCGTACACGATTTGACTACACACGAAGTTCTGCCCGGATCGGATCGGTGCCAGTGCCCCAGCGATCGTCCACAGAACTTATACCCTTGTGCACAAGTTGTCCATGATGGAACACACGATGTTTAGTTAAATTATCACTTCACGCAGTTGAGGCAACACGAGTAATGCATGATTCATTTTGCATAGCCTCCATGAACAATTATGCGCATACAAGATATGATTCATAGATAGCACAATTTATAGCAGAAGATACATTCTAACTAAAATTGATGCATATGATGAATATTCCGAACGAACAAGCATGCAAGTAAGTAACCGTTCACAAGTTTGGATGACAAGCAGTATTATCCAAGTCTATTCTCTTTTTATCTTGGTATCTTTTATTATTACTTGGTATCGTCTGATCGGGGCAACAAGAATGCAAGAGTTTTTGGTGTAAAGACTTGAAAGCAGGGCTAGCTAATCGGGATGGTAGCCACTCACTTAGATGGTTGGAAGGGATAAGGAAAGAGGCGCTTCACGACTCGGCTCGCAAGCCGCCTACTGCTCGTTCACCTGCATTGCACGAACAGCTCGATCAATACTTCTTTCTCTCTTTCCAATCTCGAAATTGAAGTGCAGTTCAATGAACAAAAACAATGAAATTATCGAAACCGTTCAAGAAAACCCAAGCAAATCCAAAACCAACTCAAAGTACGAAAGCAACAAGCGACATCGAAATCCGAAGCAATAAAAGATAGCAGCGGAGAGGTCCCTCCTGACTCTGCCGCTAAGTCGATCCCGGGGGCACGGTCCACTGAATATGGCAATCGATTCCGAAGAATTAAATCCATACGAGGACGAGTTCTTGTTTTAATCTATCCCGATCGAACTATACCATCTTGTGTTTCTTAGCCGCGCTCCCCGTACCGGGGGAACGGGGCGCTACATCCTACCCAACCAATTGGAAGTTTCATCCCGAAACTTAGGAATAGAGCCTACCGTTAGAGATTATTTCGTTGCGGGGGATGATCAGGAAGGTTCGGACAAGAACTAATGGCATGGCCTGGATCGCCACAAGCGAGGCATAATCCAAGTCTCTTACGACATTGATTGAAGGCGTGCCCACGTTTGTTGCAATACTGACATACTTGGTTGGGGTTCGCCCTCTGCTGACCACCATTGTTTCGGTGCTTTGCAGCGGTGTTTCCTCCATCGTTTCTTTGGCGTTTGTGATTGGTATGCACAGCGCCGGTAGAAACGTGAGGATACTGCGGTTCAATAGATAGGGCCAGATTCATAATTTTCCGTATGGTCCTGTACTGATGAACGACCACGTGCACGTGAATGGCAGGGCGCAAACCACCTTCAAACCTTCGGGCTCTACTCGCTGCATCAGGTAAATAGGCCCTAGCGAATTTGGAAAGTCGATTGAATTCGGCGGAGTACTGCTTAACTGTCATACTGCCCTGCCTCAGTTGTACGAACTCGTTTTCCATCTGACGTTGTACTGGAGGGGATATAAACTCCTCTTCAAACGTGGCACGAAAAGTCGTCCACGAGATCGCCTCCTCTCCGTGATCAAATTGAAGAGATCGTCGATGCACGTTCCACCAATCGTGCGCGTTGAGGCAGAGCTGTAGTTGCGCACAGGCGACACGCTTCTCTTCGGGGACCACTAGCAGAGCGAAGTGGTCTTCAAGTTTGGCCAACCAATCTAGGGCCACGATTGGTTTCTCAGTCCCGTTGAATGGAGTGTTGCAGACTTTCTTGAAGTGGCCAAAGTCGAAGGTAGTCACTTCCCTCGGCCTTGGGATTTGAGGCGTCTCCACTTCAAGCACGGGATCTTCCACCGGAGTCACTGATGTTGCCGCGAAATGGTTGGAAGCCAAAGTCTAAACGATTTGTTGCAGGGCATCTACCTGCTTCTGTTGGACTGAGAATCGGGTCTCTAGATTGCTTTTGAACTTGGCTTGGCGAGCATCATCTCTTTGTCGTTGTGCTTCTAACATTTGCATTATCCGCTCAAGCGGATCGACTTGAGATATGCCCCGTTGGCTCCGAGAACTACCCGAAGTGCCCGAACTACTTTCTTGGCCTTGTGTTTCGTCCGGTGCTAGCGCTGCGCTGGTGTCATTCCTTCAAAAGAAGGTAAATTATATTAGGATCATAATGTATTATGGACTTATTGTATGAACGTATCTTATTTTGGCCTAGCGAGTTCAAGAGTTTGCACATGAATTTGATCGTTAAAGAAACTTTTCCAGCACGAGAGTCTAAGGAACTTGAATTTGTGCTCTGATACCATTATGTCACGACCTGATTTCGTAGAATCGTTGGGGCGTCCCCCGAATCGTGATGCCGTGCGGGCCTGGGGTTGCGCCCGCACAAGGCTAAAGTATTTTGCATAACGAGCACATATTCAGAGTATGCAGATAAATTGAAACACAAGTTGAAGATGGAAAAGTTCTTTTTATTGATAATGAACATCTATTACAAACTCTTGAACGAGTCAGCTAATTTGTCGCACGGGCCTACAAAAGTGTTGACTCAAAATAAGATATCAGTCATGTACATTACATCCCTTTACTAAACTTCAAAATGTATAGACCTCCGGGCTGGAGGACAGCTTTGCCACGGAGCTGCATTTGTGTATGAAGAGTTGCAAGCTCCTGCTTCAAAATGCTTCAAGGATGGCGCGATCAGGATGCGCCTACAACTGGACTGGATCGGGAAGACGACTTCGGATCCTCGCTCGGTTCACCTTGGTGCAGAGAACCTGTTTCAATGAGGGTCAGTATGTTGAAACATACTGGTGAAGGCGAGCAAACTGAACTATACCAATCAACACGTTGTTTTAATGAAGCATGCATATTTTTATGGGTTTCTATCTTGCCTTAGTTCATTTACAAGTAAGCAGCATATAGAATTTACTGAAATAAACTTGCCACCATTCGGTGGATTTTACCTGTCCGTCTGAACCACCTGCACAATACTTACCATGCCTTCCCTGCCACGAAGACACAAGTTAGTTTGCAACAGGTTTAAATATACACGAGGATCATTGGCTTGATTGCCATAATGGACTAGTCAAGTACAAGGATAGCATGCAACGAGAACACACGATGGCCACACGATAAACACACAATGCGTTACAAGATATCCAGTCCGCACACGATTTGACTACACACGAAGTTTCGTCCGGATCGGATCGGTGCCAGTGCCCCAACGACCGTCCGCAGAACTTATACCCTTGTGCACAAGTTGTCCATGATCGAACACACGATGTTTAGTTAAATTATCACTTCACGCAGTTGAGGCAACACGAGTAATGCATGATTCATTTTGCATAGCCTCCATGAACAATTATGCGCATACAAGATATGATTCATAGATAGCACAATTTATAGCAGAAGATACATTCTAACTAAAATTGATGCATATGATGAATATTTCGAACGAACAAGCATGCAAGTAAGTAACCGTTCACAAGTTTGGATGACAAGCAGTATTATCCAAGTCTATTCTCTTTTTAACTTGGTATCTTTTATTATTACTTGGTATCGTCTGATCGGGGCAACAAGAATGCAAGAGTTTTTGGTGTGAAGACTTGGAAACAGAGCTAGCTAATCGAGATGGTAGCCACTCACTTAGATGGTTGGAAGGGAGAAGGAAAGAGGCGCTTCACGACTCCGCTCGTAAGCCGCCTACTGCTCGTTCATCTGCATTGCACGAACAGCTCGATCAATACTTCTTCCTCTCTTTCCAATCTCGGAATTGAAGTGCAGTTCAATGAACGAAAATAATGAAATCATCAAAACCGTTCAAGAAAACTGAAGCAAATCCAAAACCAACTCAAAGCATGAAAGCAACAAGCGATATCGAAATCCGAGGCAATAAAAGATAGCAGCGGAGAGGTCCCTCCTGACTCTGCCGCTAAGTCGATCCCGGGGGCACGGTCCACTGAATATGGGAATCGATTCTGAAGAAACAAATCCATAACGAGGACGAGTTCTTGTTTCAATCTATCCCGATCGAACGATACCATCTTGTGTTTCTTAGTCGCGCTCCCCGCACCGGGGGAACGGGGCGCTATATAAACAAGAAAATTGTAAGGAGCAGGGATGTTATATTTTTTGAAGATAAAACACTTGCTGATTTTGAAAAAGAAGAAGAGCCACAAAATACTCACATTGTCCCAGATCCAATCTCCACACCTATTGTTATTCCTTCTCTTATGCCAGAAAATAATAATTTTCAAGATATGCAGGAAGAAGAAATTACAGGTTTTCCAGGTTCTGATCAGGGAAGCATGAATATGCAGAACCGCCGCATATGGATCAGCCACCAACACCTCAGTTGAGACAGTCGGAGAGGGAACGACAACCCTTAACTAGATATCCTGCTTCAGAATATACTATGGTGACAAATGCCGGCAAACTAGAAAGTTTTCATGAAGCACAAGTCAATGAAGATCATGCCAAGTGGAAGAAAGCTATGCAAGAGGAGATGGATTCTTAGCATAAGAACCACACTTATGACCTGGTGGAGCTACCAAAGAACAGAAAATTCTTGAAGAACAAATAGGTGTTCAAAATCAAGAATGAAGAAAATGGCCAAGTCAATTACAAAGCTCACCCCGTGGTGAAAGGTTTCAGTCAGAAGCAACGTATTGACTATGAAGAAGTATGTTCTCCTGTTGTGAAGATGTCTTCTATTCGCGTTATTCTTGGTCTTGTTTCTTCACAAGATCTTAAAGTTGAGCAGTTAGATATGAAGACTGCATTTTTTTATGGTAATTTGGCAAAAAAAATCTATATGGAGCAGCCAAAGGGTTTCAAGGTAAAGGATATGGAATACTTGGTTTGCAAATTGAAGAAGAGCTTGTACGGGCTCAAGCAGATATCGCGACGGTGGTATAAAAGGTTTGATTCTTTTATGTTTGACCATGGGTACAAAAGAATATCTGCAGATCATTGTGTTTATGTCCAGAAGTTCTCTGATGATGATTTTATTATTCTCTCTCTATATGTTGATGATATGCTTGTTGTTGAAAAAGATATGTCCAAGATTGACCGGTTGAAGAAAGTGTTAAGCAAGTCCTTTAATATGAAGGACTTAGGAGCAGTACAACATATATTGGGAATGAAGATCTCTCGGGACAGAAGTGCGAGAAAGTTGTGGCTATCATAAGAAAGATACATTAAACGTGTTCTGGAGAGGTTCAATATGGTGAACTCTAAGCCAGTCAGCACACTGCTAGCAGCTCATTTTAAGCTAAGTGCACAACAAAGCTCTTCAAGTGAGAAGGAGAAGGAGGAGATGAAGAGCATTCCATTTGCCTCGGCCGTCGAAATTTTGATGTACTCAATGGTTTGTACAAGACCCGACATAGCGCATACAGTTGGAGTGGTAAGTCATTTTTTTGCCAATCCTGGTAAAGCACATTGGGAAGCAGTAAAGTGGATCCTAAGATATCTTAGAGGAACCTTTAAATATTCTTTATATTTTGGAGATGGAAAACCTATCTTGGAAGGTTACACTGATTCTGACATGGCAGGTGACTTGGACAAGAGAAAGTCCACATCAGGATACTTGTTTACCTTTGCAGGGGAAGCCGTATCATGGCAATCAAAGCTACAAAAGTGTATCGCTCTATCCACCACATAAGCTGAATATATTGCTGCTACAGAAGCCAACAAAGAGCTCTTATGGATAAAGAATTTTCTAAAGGAGTTATCTCTCAAACAAGAGAAGTACTCTATATTATGACAGTCAGAGCGTCATTGACTTGAGTAAAAATGCTACCTATCACTCAAGGATAAAGCACATTGATGTACGTCATCACTGGATCCGAGATGCTTTGGATAATCGCTTGATGCATATTAAGAAAATTGATACAAGACAAAATCTGCCTGACATGATGACGAAGCCTCTACCAAAAGAGAAGCATAACTTCTGCCGTAGGAAGGAAGATATGACTACTATTTGAGAACTTTCTCCTCATGAGGATGGAGGAGGAGATTGATGGGAATGGGGTCTATATCCATGATGAATAAATATGGATTTGATCCATGGAAATCGGTCACCCATGGTTGGGTTCGGCCAAGTACTTAACAATTTTTTTGGGTACAGTTTCTGTGACAAGATTCAGTTTTGGGAGGCTATTTCGAAGCTGTTGCAATCACTATGTGGCTCGGTCTTCAATATAAAAGTTGTTGAATTTTTTTTTTATCCAAACTTTGAACCAGGTCATTTGGAGGTGTATTGAAGAAGTTATGACCATCTAAAGTAGCCTACTTATTCATATTTTGCATGCATTCAGCTTGCATGTCACATTGATGATAGATGAACGAATCTTGGGAGAAGTAATGAATCTTCCCTTTGGACTTCTCCATGTAACAAATATGATGTACCCAAGAAGCATATCCTCCCTATAAATAGAGGGGAGATGGTGAAGGTTGAACACAACAAATAACAAGAAGAACAATACACAACTTGTAATCCTCACACTTGTAATCCACCTCAAGTGAGTTTGTGAGAGAAAGTGATCCTCAAGTTAAGTTGTACCAACGTGAGAGAATGCCCTTGTAATCTTTCATTTGATTATAGTAAAAACGGTGAAGAAGGGACGGGTGGAGGACGTAGGCTCAAATTGAGCTGAATCTCGATAAATCTTGTGTGTGTTCTCTCTTAACTTCTATTCTCTTCCATTTTATTTTATCTCATCACAAAGACGAAAAAGGTCTTGTTTTTCCAACAAAGCGGATATGATAAAGTACATCGATGGTCGTCAAATTAAGGTTTAAGCTCCGAAGTATCGGCATCGGTGTTATCGATAGTATCGACGATTTCGGATCGGAGTATTGGATTTTTTTTGTATCAAAAAATAAATAACTATTAATAAATTATTTATATTTTAAAAATATATTGTATACATTTAGACATAATTTTAAGTATTTTAGTATTGTTTCTTAATAGTTTTAAAATTGAATGAAATAGTAATCACCTTTGCCGATTGATTTATGTACGATAGATAAGTTTTTTTCTCTTTTACATGTTTTTTAAATTTTAGTATGCTTTACACCTTAATAATTGGTCTTTTTCGTTCAATTTTTTCTTTAGAATTGATCGAAAAGAGAACCCCAATGTCGGTATCGATCAGTATCGGGTATCGGTCTGTATCGGATCGGAACATGTCAAATTGTATTGATATCGGCCGTATCGAATCGATATCGGCTCAAGGTGTGTAATAGGTCGGGTCGGTCGGCGAGAGGTCCGGTTTGACCGATTTTGACCAAATTTGGTCTGGTCCGGGTTCAAACATAGGAGTGGACCGGTCCAGACCGGCCCGGCCCATAGGCGCTGAAGGCCGACCCAGCCCGGACATATGACCCGATGGCTGACGGTCCGGGTCGATCGGGCCGGTTCCGGATTGTCACGCCCCAATCTTCCGCAAGCTCAATAGTCCCCGCTGAACGTGAATCACCACGTTGCAGCTCTCCCGCGGGACAATCGTTCTCATTGGGACGTGATGTCGTACGAGCCTGGAGTTACGCTCGTACAAGCCAATGTTGTTAAACACCAAAGTTATCATTGAAACAACCAAGTTGCAGCGGAAGTCAAGTATTGTGTACCAAGCACACATCAGAGTAATACGCAGCGAAGCTCTCGATAGGGTCCAAATGAAATATCCCGAAGGCAATGCCACAAAGGCGATGCCACAGAGACGATAAAATGCTCTTGCTCTTTTCTCTAGCCCACAAAGGTACTTACAGTTCATACATCACGCCTTGTATATCCAAGCAGCGTCACTACGCCTGCGTACCTGAAATATTGCCCACAAATATGGATCAGTACTGGTGAGCGGGGTAACCCACTCGCCTAAGCCGTCACTAAGTAAAAAGTGAATGCAAACAGTTATATGGTGATCTTTCTAGTTGAATCCTAGATTCATTTCATGGCATAGGGATGACATGTTAAGGAAAACTGTAAAGCAGTTTAAGCATGCAAGCATTCAACTCAAACCAAACAACAAGCAATATATATAAGCAACCCGAAGGATACTAGCATGCAACCCGTCCTACTCAAAGCCCAAGCAACGCGACTATCGAACCAACAATCCAATGCCTCAATATCCGTCCTCAACCAACTGTTTATATTCCAATCTCGAGTGCACACTCTTGCCGAGGCAAGGTGGCCGCGCCTACACGAAGCACAAACCAACCAAAGTAAAGCAAGCCAACACTAATCTATATGAAGTCACTGGCCAAGCCATAAAGTACGTTGATCGGACTGATCAAATGCGGTTCTATTCGAAACAGCGCTAAGTAGCTAACATACCTGGATCGCATCCAACCGCCGGCACCGTGTCCAAGGCACGTTACCAAATTGTCTCCTCCATGGCCGAACGGTCCCGGTGCCCCGGAGCCTTCCCGTTCGAGGAGACCAAACCCCGTGCAACACAGGTTGTCCGTGACATGCAGACACCAAGTAGGTATGACGAGAGGATCGAATATTCTCGTCCCACCAAGCGATCCTAGACTCGTTCAACCGAATATCCATAACCATTCTTCCAACATATTGCCCAAGGCACCATTCACAAGTTATTCCCATAGGCACAATGCCTCTTCTCAATAATGTTTCCAATGGTGCAACACCCATGCTCAAAGCAAACCCATGGCACAATGCCCCAAATATGACACAATGCCCGCGCCTATGCAGTTGTTCGGTTTCGAACCACAACTGTTCGCTTTGCAAGGCAAAGCGACTAAGTGATACTCATGCACGGATGCACGCTCGCTCGTCCGAATTCCCGATATTCCCAGTGCATATTCGATGTATTATTCCAACTGTCCAAGCATAATCCCAATTATCCAACCGACTGCCTCAAATGCAATATTCCAACTCTAGCTCCAACTATCCAACTCGTAAATCAATTCAAGCCACAATCCTACCAAACAAACGACGTACACTCTATGCACGCCTCAGTGTAGTGGTTCCCAATGTTTCAGTCCAAGTGTTCAAGCCTTTTACGTATTTTCCATATTATTAGGCATGAAGGAGTAGAGAAGAAGGGAAAGAGCCAACTCACAATGTTTGATCCTGTTAAGCATCATGTCCTGCCGATATGGCCAATCCTTTGAACCTGTGGTCCGATGCAAGCGCGATCTACTCAACTGGTATGACCGTGCGAGCAGGCCGTGCTCTATAAATCATCCGACCGATCGGACTAAGGAAGATGGCATTATCATTCCAACCCAGCTATCTCAGTACTGCTCTGAACGAACACCTGATTTCCATCGAACCCGCTAGCCATCTGCACATGAAACAACTCAATCAATACTTCTTTCCAAAATCCAATAAATCAAATATAACCAGCATTTGTTTCATTCAATCCGGTTCAGCGTATCGTACCGTACGGTTATGGGGCGTTACATAATATACCACTTAGAATCAGGTTCGTCCATGAACCGTACTGGTACTCATTCCTATCACATGCCGTTTGTCCAATTCATAACTCTGCTCTATGCAACTCTCATACTCACAATTCTGACTCAGCATCTCGCTCTGCTGAATGCTCGTACAAATTTTCGAATTCCCACATCCTCCTTGCAGCTCAATACGAATTTCTCGTATCGCTTAGTTTTAGATCGTACACATATTTAAGGCGTCCATAAAATACATGTATTTCAGTCGAGCTTTGCGATAGCGAATTTGGACAAGTTACAAGGGTATCTTTATGTCCGAGGCATCCATTTACTTTACTCCCAATTGAACTAAATTCTGATCTCCATTCCAACATATTCGCTTGAGCACTATTCTCAAATATGATAATTTCTAACCGACTCAATCCGTTCGTGTTCCAACTCAATCCGTTCGATTATTTCTGAAATCCGCACTAGCAACATCTTCCAATATATCTCATGCACCGAACGATCATCACAACTGATACTACCCCAGCTAGGTGACTTACCCAAATATCAAACTTGCTCAGATCATCTCAGCCCAACACCTTTTCCTCAATCTCAATACCTCGCTGGGTGAACATCTATATTGAGGTTCGTGTGATCCACGAAGATTTTGCCGCCACGCCAAAGGGATAGTGTCGCCACGATTTCAACGTGGACACACTCGCCACAATTCTTAGGTTGCGCATGGAATAGTTTTTTGCGCTGCTTCCACTGCCTCGAAGCATAGGATATCACCTTCGCCTTCCGAACGAGCACGCTTCCCAGACTAAGTTTCGAGACATCTTGTAAATCTGAGGCAAATATGTCCCTTCCAGTATTCTCAAAGATGTGATCTGAATGAGCCACTGCTTTAACTTCACGAGCTAGTTTCACAGTCGTCAATTCATATGAATGATATTCGCTTCCAGGGCACGATGAGTCAGAGGCGATGCCATCGATAAAAATCTGCGACTCTGAATATCATCAGTTGACTAGGCTACTTCCACCATCGCTCCGGTCTTCCGGCTGCTTCTTCAGCTGAAGGCTATCCCAAGGATCTCTCAAATCCAACACTCAGTCAATAAGCCAAATCTCCAACACACACTACTCACATCTGCCCTCGACGCATCCCCAAATACGTCACCTCAAGGGTCATTCTATGGGTCTACAATATTCATCTCTGATCTGACGGGCAAGTCGCTAGGGTCAGCTGTCCCGAAGCTACGTTCGATAATTGTAAGTCATCACGATGGACAGTTACTATGAACCATGTTATATCTCATCTGCAAATCTGAATCAAAAATCCAACCATTCCATCCGAGCGAACTTTCGAGTCCGAGCACCGCGCTCGTTAAAACCGTCTTCTATCAATCCGTCGTTCTGTCCTGAATCCATCAAATTCCCGAATTGCCATGCTCGTCTATTCGTACTACCAATTGCAATTATTCCCGAAACTCGAGACTTGCTCAAATTCATATCCGTTTGCCGCATTCCACAATGCACGTCCAACTTACTCGAGCAGCACAGTGATTTTTTTCGACGTTGCTCCCACGTTTAGCTATTCTTCAAAAGTCTGTCCGCCACAATCTTGCCTTTAGTTGTTACCACAATCCGTTCACGTCTTCCGGAGAATCCGTCTACCATTGTTGCACCATCTTGTCCAAAATTCTACTTTCGCTAAACCTGAGTCGACTTCTCGAGCAGCAATATCCAAAATCCTTCAAGCACGTTCAAATTTATCATATTGTCCCTCCAAGTCAGATCGTATTTCATTGCTCAACCAACAGCTCAATGTGTTGCCCAAAATCATAGTTTGTGCTCGCTATCATTCGATTAACCCATCGCTTCGCTCAAGCGTAACTTAACTGTTCGTTTCGATCCCGTCCATCTCTAAAGCCCAACGATACTTCCATTTGCAAAAGTCTGTTCTCGATATGCTCAACTCAATATTCGCTTGCTTTATTTTTATTCTTTCCAACTCAGTCAATGTGCACCAACCAACTTATATTTCTGTTACTCGAGTCCGTTCAGGCAATTCCCATTGATGTCCAACCAAAAATATTTTCAATGCCTTGCTCAATATGTGGTATCCCATATACCACTCCGAATCAAGTCGCTACTCGCATTACGATTTGCTTGCACTGATCCAAGATTCGTTCGAACTATCCCTTATGCATGATCCTGCCATTCCTAACTCAAGTCTGACACAAAAACTCAGGCAATGCCTGAATTATCCAAATATTTCCATCAATCTCGTTATGCAACTCATGCTATATTCCATTCTCAATGCTTTAAGCTATTCCAAACCGTCCGATACTTTCGCTACACGAGCAATCATGCAACGATTGTCTTCCAAGTAGTCCAACCCAATACCCAATGGTTCCACACATTTGTTGTACGAGCAACTCGTACAAACTTATCATGATATTCCCAAGCCAAACTCAAACATGCTCAACCGATGCGCCACAGCCAAAATTCCAACTTCTATCCAATACAATCGCTACACGAGAAACTCGTGCAATGATCCATTCTCAATCGATGCTTCTACTCACAACATGCTGCATAATCAATCTCATCTGTCAACCAACTGATCCATTGATGCAACCAGAAACTCCCGAACGACAAGCCAACCCAACGACAGCTCTCAACTTGTTGCACAAATGCAACAACGCCACCCAACTTGCTGCACGAATGCAACAACGCCTAACGAGGCTAAGCGATCTAACGAAAACCAACCAAAGCAACACAACCAAGAACAACATGCAGCCACAACCAACAATATATAGACTTATTGCATGAAACATCCAATGCGACACCGAGTAGAGCCAAGAGCTAAACGACACGCGAAAGTTATTTAGAGTTTGTGATGAAGCGAAGGACCAAGTCCGAGAAAATGAACCGGGCGCTCTGATACCAATTTGTCATGTCCCAATCTCCCGCAAGCTCAATAGTCCCCGCTGAACGTGAATCACCACGTTGCAGCTCTCCCGCGGGACAATCGTTCTCATCAGGACGTGATGCCGTACGAGCCTGGAGTTGCGCTCGTACAAGGCGATGTTGTTAAATACCAAAGTTATCATTAAAACAACCAAGTTGCAGCGGAAGTCAAGTATTGTGTACCAAGCACACATCAGAGTAATACGCAGCGAAGCTCTCGATAGGGTCCAAATGAAATGCCCCGAAGGCAATGCCACAAAGGCGATGCCACGGAGACGATAAAATGCTCTTGCTCTTTTCTCTAGCCCACAAAGGTACTTACAGTTCATACATCACGCCTTGTATATCCAAGCAGCGCCACTACGCCTGCGTACCTGAAATATTGCCACAAACGTGGGTCAGTACTGGTGAGCGGGGTAACCCACTCGCCTAAGCCGACACTAAGTAAAAAGTGAATGCAAACAGTTATATGGTGATCTTTCTAGTTGAATCCTAGATTCATTTCATGGCATAGGGATGACATGTTAAGGAAACTGTAAAGCAGTTTAAGCATGCAAGCATTCAACTCAAACCAAACGACAAGCAATATATATAAGCAATCCGAAGGATACTAGCATGCAACCCGTCCTACTCAAAGCCCAAGCAACGCGACTATCGAACCAACAATCCAATGCCTCAATATCCGTCCTCAACCAACTGTTTATATTCCAATCTCGAGTGCACACTCTTGCCGAGGCAAGGTGGCCGCGCCTACACGAAGCACAAACCAACCAAAGTAAAGCAAGCCAACACTAATCTATATGAAGTCACTGGCCAAGCCATAAAGGACGTTGATCGGACTGATCAAATGCGGTTCTATTCGAAACAGCACTAAGTAGCAAACCCACCTGGATCGCATCCAACCGCCGGCACCGCGCCCAAGGCACGTTACCAAATTGTCTCCTCCATGGCCGAACGATCCCGGTGCCCCGGAGCCTTCCCGTTCGAGGAGACCAAACCCCGTGCAACACAGGTTGTCCGTGACATGCAGACACCAAGTAGGTATGACGAGAGGATCGAACATTCTCGTCCCACCAAGCGATCCTAGACTCGTTCAACCGAATATCCAACCAAAATATCCATAACCATTCTTCCAACATATTGCCCAAGGCACCATTCACAAGTTATTCCCATAGGCACAATGCCTCTTCTCAACAATGTTTCCAATGGTGCAACACACATGCTCAAAGCAAACCCATGGCACAATGCCCCAAATATGGCACAATGCCCGCGCCGATGCAGTTGTTCGGTTTCGAACCACAACTGCTCGCTTTGCAAGGCAAAGCGACCAAGTGATACTCATGCACGGATGCACGCTCGCTCGCCCGAATTCTCGATATTCCCAATGCATATTCGATGTATCATTCCAACTGTCCAAGCATAATCCCAATTATCCAACCGACTGCCTCAAATACAATATTCCAACTCTAGCTCCAACTATCCAACGCGTAAATTAATTCAAGCCACAATCCTACCAAGCAAACGACGTACACTCTATGCACGCCTCAGTGTAGTGGTTCCCAATGTTTCAGTCCAAGTGTTCAAGCCTTTTACGTGTTTTCCATATTATTAGACATGAAGGAGTAGAGAAGAAGGAAAAGAGCCCACTCACAATGTTTGATCCCGTTAAGCATCTGCCGATACGGCCAATCCCTTGAACCCGTGGTCTGATGCAAGCGCGATCTACTCAACTGGTATGACCGTGCGAGCAGGCCGTGCTCTACAAATCATCCGACCGATCGGACTAAGGAAGATGGCATTATCATTTTAACCCAACTATCTCAGTACTGCTCTGAACGAACACCTGATTTTCATCGAACCCGCTAGCCATCTGCACATGAAACAACTCAATCAATACTTTTTCCCAAAATCCAACAAATCAAATGTAACCAGCATTTGTTTCATTCAATCCGGTTCAGCGTAACGCACCGTGCGGTTGCGGGGCGTTACACGGATTGGACCGGGCCGGACCATTTTTAAAATTTTAATTTATATATTATATATAATATAAGTTATATAATATATTATGTATATAATAAATAGAAAATTATAAGTTATTTGTTAGTAAAAAAATTTATAATTCTCGTCAACCAAAATGACAAGATGTAATTTTTTTTTATAAAGCCAACTGACTAGTATAGTAATCATTTATGCCAAAAAAATCACCTATGGATCTCTATTTAAAGAGCATCTTTCCTTTCATCCATATATGCAGTCGATGTTGGACTAAATGAATAAAAGGGAACTAGCAAATGTTCTCATTTCTATATAGCACATGGTTGGAAGATTTCATATGTAAAGAGAACTTTTAGTCCCACATCGGCTGAACATATTGATGAAAAGATATATGCCTTTTAAATAGAGATCCATATATAATTTCTTTGGCACAATTAATGACTACTACCTTAGTCAGTTGGTTTTATAAAAAAAAAAAAATATTGTACAATCCGGTCATAAAAAAAATTATTGTAAAAAAATTATATTTTTTAAAAATATATATTTTTTAAAACTATATATATATATATATATATATATATATATATATATATATATATATATATATATAACAATAAAACAAACCGGGCCGGCCCGGTCCGACCTCGAACCGGTCCGGACCCGCAACGTTGCACCCGGGCTGGGGCAGACTTACGGGCCGATTTTGTCGACCCAACCTAGACCCACGGAGAGGATGGACCGAGCCGGTCCTGATCGTTGACCGGATTCGAGCCGGCCTAGACCGACGTTGACCGGACCGATCTTGGGCCGAGTTTCGGACCTCCCGGTCCATTATACACCTTAAGTATCGGTGGATACTGGACTTTAATAGACATATGATTATTTTAATGTTAATTGAGAAAATTTCCTCTGCCACCAAAAAAATGCTACAATAAATGATTATAGTTGAGGGAATAGACCTATACGTGTCTCCCCTCTAAGAAGTAGATCTGCCAATGGTGTTGCAGCCAATCTTCTGGTCCTTGTGCAATCTGATAGAGAAACCTTCCATCAAAGGAGGACACCTTTCCGACAGGCCCATGCGAAAGGTGTACAAATAAACAAACTTAGCATACTCTTCCACACATCAGTGGAAGAGATGTATCCGTACGTAAGCTAAGTCATGAATTGGAGTGCAAACTAAAGCGCTGGGTGTCATTCGGAGATCGACCAAGGTGGACACCGTTCCGACACTGGTCCTTGACTTTATCCCATTCGGAGATCGACCAACTGAAGATTCACCAATGTCAAGACTATTGCTGATATTATAGGTAACAGTATAGTGCAAACTAAAGCGCTGGGTGTCATTGTTGATATGATGCAGGTTGGAAATATTCATGAAGCTACTGCAAATTGGAGACGCTTCTATTTCCCCCATTTGGTGTTGCATGGCTCACTTCACCATCACGATCGAATTCTGATATGGACTGATTGATATGAAAAAAAAAAAAAAAAAATTTGAGGTGACCTATAGCCCACCCAGCCCACAGTATGGTTCCGAAGAATTTATGCGGTCTTCTTCGTAGCTTGCTGCATGACTCAAGTATAATTTAGAAATGGTTCTGTGCTTTATTGGATCCATTTTGAATGTAGACAATGATGTAAATGTTGAACGCTCACATTGAAGCATGTCAAACACAACTGCACAGATAATTGTTGATTTATTCAAAAGCAAAGACCGAAAACGTTTTGAAGCGGTACCTGGAAGAATCCATGATAGCCAGTAAATACTGTTCCAATCTACCATTTACTTTCTTAATATTTAAACGTTAGTGAAAATTAAATGTTTATAAAATTTGCAGCTGAGATGAAATCGTGTTCTTTGTTGAGAATTGACTTCAGTCTGTATATGTGTGATGTTGCAGGTAAAATCAATTCTAAAGTTTTGGATTGACTTTGAAGATGGTTTCTTAATGTGTATTTTTGTTTACAGGCAGCTCCTTTTTCTGGAGCTAGAAGCATGAGATTTCCGGTTGGGCCAGATCTGCGTCGGACCTTTCAGGTCCATGCACTATAGCGGATCGGACCGGACCGGACCTAAGGATGAAAAATCTAAGTCTAGTCCAACACGTGGCCCACGGCACAGAGAATATCATATTCGAATAGACCGGATCTCGGGTGGAATGGACCTGAACTTATATATATATATATATATATATATATATATATATATATATATATATATATACATAAACTTTGTATTCCCTCCCCCCCTAATTTGGTTTGTTTTGTACACTGCTCCAAGAGTTAACAGTTTGAATATATTTGGTCCAATTGCAATTTGTGATTAAATGTCTCAGTTGTTGATATTGGTATCGTAATATTAGATTGTCCTATGCATACGCGGAATGAATCTACTAAACAAAATGGGACTTCAATAAATGGTTTAAACCTAGCAAGTCAATGAGTCAACAAACATTTGAACTCCATTGGTAGATATTAATTAGGTTTTAAGAGAATCGCTTACCTAAAATGTAATTTGGGTCTTTCCTTCACTGATTTGTTTTGTAGCAATATTGTGTGGGTGAACTATACAAAATTGATTCATTGATATTTTTTTTAATTTTTATTGTAACAGTTTCGGACCGAGAACATCTCTTATGGACAGGAATATGAGACCCAACACGTCCCGATATACTTGGCCAGGCCAACCCTGGCCCAAGATTAGGACCATTTTTTGGACCGAGCTCATGCCAGACTGGACTAGCCTGGCCCAATTGACAGGTCTACAATCATAGTGCGTATAGTAGAATGGGAGAGGGAAGAGGGAGAGACGAGGCCTTGTAAGAAAAAAAGGGGCCATTTACCAAAGGTAACACTAATTGTTAGGGGTCATCACAATTTTGATAGTCATGATTATTGCATAACTATCAAAATTTTGGCAGTCTTAGTTAAATTTGTGATGCACTCTAATTATCAGTGCTGCGCCTTTAGTAAAGGCCAAAAGAATACCAGGGCACATGTATAACCTTACTACAAGGAATTGTGCTTCATAGTCAGATGGTATAAGCATCATATACACATTGTGTTCTACTCTATTTGCTTCATAGTCAGATGGTATAACCATACTACAAGGAATTAAGCATATGTCCTGTTATTCTAGGCAATTTACATTCTCCATGAACATCACATCCACATCAGTACAATCTTGTTCCTGGTCAAAACAACTTACTCATAAACTATCTTAACAACAAGCTTACAAAAAAAATGTATTGCCTGGACTTCCTATTTCAGTCCACACACAAAAAAAAAATTATACATTAAACAAGTTCAATAAGTGGCATATAGCAGAGCCTGGTGCTCGAGGGAATGGTATTGCATCCCTTATATTATCAATCCCGGTTGCAAATTGTATAAGTCGTTCAAACCCCAGTCCAAAGCCGGCATGAGGAACTGGGAGAGGCAAAATAGAGCAATCATATCCATCTAGCAATCGCTCGTAAACCAGCTCAATGGGCAGAACTTGTGTACACAGCTTATATTGCAAGACATATATTAAGAAACAGGTCATAATCAACTAATTCGACACCTATACAAGTAGGAAAAGGTAGCAATAAAAACAATACAAATCATTTAAAATTCTACTCAAAACTGGAACAAGGAGATCTCAAAATTGCATAATCAGCATGTATAACATTAAGCATAAATGACAAGTCAAGGCGATAGTTTTTAACTTTTATTCATGATAAATGTGAGAATTAACTTCTATGCCTTTAGTTGAATAGTATTAAGTTATGAAGTATCAGAACTAATGCTTTCTGCAGCCACAAATTCCTTGTAGATAAATCTTTTGGAATTTTTCAGGACAAGGGTTAACTGTCCTTTCTCACAAGTGGAAATTATTAAAACCGTAAAAAACAATGAACTGTGTCAAATGCAACCATCAAACTGTTGCAGGAAGTGCAGAATTGCCAACAAAACTTGTGCACTTCCCGAGTTTTGTAATAGCTTGTTCCTTGGCACAGTTGCCCATTGCTAAGCCAACACTGAACTCAAATTTACTAGAATGTCTATTTTTACTTGGGGCACTGCAGTTTCCAATAACATATCACCATTATAAGGGATTACTGGAAACAGTTACAAAGCTGATTAGGAATATACTCGAGCCTAACAGAACTTTCATTACGAATAGGAAACATGATTTTTTTGCTAGACATAACTTATTGATAAATCATACAGTACACTCATGGGTGATAACAGAACTTTCTTTGTAGATTGGGAGGGCACCATCTTTGTCATTATTATGTGGACTGTACATGATTTGACATTTGACATTTTAAAATTCAACATGCTAAGAACAAGATTAATATAAACTGCACAGTTGATGGATGAGGTGGAAACAATAAAAAGCACAAATCTTTACAGGAACAAATAGATCCTGACAAAAACACCAAGAAGCAGGAATCGCTTCAAGGGCCTTTGCTAAAAACATTGGAAGGAAATGTGTGCGAAGGCTTTCTATGGTAAGACAAAGGTCATCAAAGTAGAAGTCAGAAAACTACCATTAAGATTAGAGAAAATATAATGTCTTATTTCCCCAACAGGAAAACCATCTTCCCAGTGGGTGTTGAGATCAAGTGAAGGTTTCTTTTGTCCTTCCTTTGGCGGGCTTTGGGACGTCAACCCTTCCCCTACATTTTTCGTCGCCGCAATATGCCACCACAGGAATTGGGGGAATCATAGAAGACCCAAGAGAGTCAATACAAGATTGAGTAAGCCTATGATACAACACGACAACAACAAAGCCATTATCCCAAATTCTTGGGGTCGGCTGAGTAAGCCTATGATGCTTAAAGAAATATGTCGGATAAAATATCACATAATAACAAACTATGATTACACTCAAGCCTTGGTGAAACTGGATTGCCTGCCTTCTCTCTTTTCTTCCATTTTGTATAAAGTAACGAAGAAATAAGGGAGAAAATGGCTACCTAGTACCTACTTTGGATCTCATCAGTCATTATAGATGGGGAAAGGGGTCCCCTTTGTAAAGAATTAGCTAAAAATCAAGAGTTCGGAAGAGTTCTGACTGCTGATCTTTTTCCTCAATAAAACATGATTTGAGGATAGTGGGTTATCACTAGTTATAACAGAATATACGACCATTTTTCTGATAATTAGGTCTTTTAACTTATTAACTAATACCGCTACATCAAGGCGGTAGGAGGCCATAAACAATAAACACCACCTCTTTCGCAGTCCAGTTCTAAATATTTTCGGTCCGATCGAGATCTGATCGATCTTGCGATGACAATGACTATATTATGTCGTCTTCCAACTTCTCTGCACCAATCTAATGCTTTTTCATGGGATGCAAAACGAATATCCGTTGAGAATACATTCTACACATCAACCTCAATAGCAGGATGTACCAGAGTATTTGTACAAGGTAGGTCCTATAACCAATATAAAATAATCTAAAAATTAATAACTTGCAAATAAATGACAGTCCAAATTAGGACTGACAATTTGTACAGACTAATGTATTGAGTAGACTGTCAAAATTTTTACAGTCTTGAAAATATATATGCTATTAAGCATTTTATCTTCAGGACTGTCAGTATTTTGACAGTCCACATAGTATATAGGACTGTCGTAATTTATACAGTCCTTACATGATAACTGTTGACTGTCGAAATATGGTTGTCATTTTGCGTACCGTAGGTGCTTCGGAACAACCGATATGTACTTCGGAAGGAGCGTAGTGCACATTTTATGGATTGCATTCCGACTTATTCATCGAAGAGAATTTCGTGCATGGCTCCTACAATAGTCGAATAAAACTCAATAATTTGGTGACAATCGAATGCTTGAGAAACTCATTCATCGTATGTTATCGAAGACATACCGAATTTAACAAAGAATGTTCGTTAGAGAATCATCAAATCAGAATTTTTTTTCCACTTGGGACCACAACAATCCAATTCCAAAGTTATGTTTAGATTTTAGGACTTGGAGAGAATGATGAATTCTTCATTTGAAAGTGAAAAAGAAAGAAGAGAAATAATTTTAAATTATATAGGTTGGTATAAACAATCCTAAATAAATTTTAGAAATAACAAATTTATAATTTTTAAAGGTTAAAATATGGACTGTCGTGAGTGTTCTTTGTAGTGCCTTTTATCTCAAGCAAAAAAAAATTTGACTAGTCACAGCTCTTGAATGTAAGGTGAACTGTACACACACTGAGCCCCCTTACTCTCCCCCAAAAATTCCCCTTTTCTCTTCTGTTCTCTTCTCCGCCGCCGATTACTCCTCCGAAGCTCACCAGCACCAGAACAAGCAGCAGTACCACTCATCATCACAGGCCTACGATCACTCCCAACCCCACGCCTAGGACCCCTCCTACTACTACGCCTATCACCAGCAGTACTATCCCCAACATTACTACCACCACCACTCCGACCCCACCGTGGGCCCCGCCGACTCATCCCAGATCCCTCAGCAGCAGCATTGGGTTGGCGGGATGAACTCGACTGCCGCCGCCGCCGTGGCGGCCCTGTCGCGTCCGTCGCAGTTCGCGGGATCGGTGGACGCCGCCGAGAGGACCTCGGCGATGGAAGAGCGCAAGGGGAACGGTGAGCCCCCTCGTCCTCCTCTGCAGTTTCTTGAATTTGTCTCTATAATGACATTGATTTTGCTTCTTCTAGTTAAGGGATCGGCAGTGTGTTATTGACAAATGTAGGACAAGGCCTGCTTAAGTATCGCTTATTGCTGATTTAGTTGGGTTGTGTCAAAAGAGAACATGGTTTGCCGGGGTTTTTTATTCGTAGAAAATGTGGTTTAATGCAAGTGGTAGGGGAAGAAAGAAGCATGTTAGCATCAAATATCTTTGCGTATAATTCAATATAATCAAGATCCTTGTACAACACATTCCTTGCCATCATCTCTCATTTGGCAAAAAATAAGTAATGTTGAATATTCAGATGCCGCACTTATCCATCATCTCTCAACTTGCAAGAGGTGATTCAGCTGAACAATCGTTTTATACTCTTGGGAGTAGATAGGTTATAATTGAGAGTCAAAATGGGACTGACTTTTTTTTTCGAGTATGAGCCTCTAAAAATTGTTATGACCTCCTTGTTGTTGATGTACTATTCTATCAGCTTGTGGTTGGATATTTGATTATGTTGCGGTTCTATGAGAATTTTGAGGCTGTTTGGTTTGATGGATTCCTCGTTGTGGTAAAAGCATCTGAAACAGAGTAGGATATTTTCATGTTTGGTTCTTTGTACTTGTTCCACTTCACATCATCCAGGGCTGCAAAATGGGGTCCAAATGAACCGTCCGAGTTCTAGTCAAGTTGGTTGCAACTCTAAGCAGTGGCAGATCCAGGATTACAATCAACTGGGGACACAATCATAAGGGTGTTCGGGAGGTAACGCCTCCGATTTTTTTTTTAGCGTATAATATTATATTAAATAGTACTAATTCATAAAATAAAGTATTACATCTCATAATTGTTCTCTACGAGTTTTCATACTTTGAAAGTGTTTAACTACAACATCATTTGTAATACTATTAAGCAACTTTTTTTCCTCTCTAAAGCATGTATGAAGCATACTTTATAAAGCATTACATGAAGCATACTTTCTAAACTACTACTAAAGCATTACATGAAGCATACTACTAAGCAACTACTAAAGCATTACATGAAGCATATTTTCTTTAAAAAATTAAAAATTAAAATTTCACTGGGGTCCCAGCCCCCCAGTGCAGCAATTGTGTATCCGCCCCTGACTCTAAGAGCAATATTTGGGAGGCAATAACAGGGTGGGGTCGAGTGGTGTTCATGTCACCTCCCATTGTGATGAATCCTTAAAGACACCACATCTATGCTGCCAACTTATTTTCCAGCAACAAATATTACTACATTGTTTAGTTGCTAAACATTGGAATTACATTTACTGCATTTTGTATTTGCTACTAGCAAAACTGTTGCTACTCCAATCACAGGGAAAGGAGGTTTCTGCATTTTGCAGATGCTTGCTTTCTACACGTGTCTATTTAAAAACTCAACACCCTCTTATTTTTGGCCACTAGGAACTGCTCTCTATCATGATTCCCTATAGTAGTTTTGTGGAACTGTTTCCACGAGTCTAATAAATAATTCCACAACCATGCCTTTTCCACTATATATTGGATTTTGGGCATAACTTTCCTGGATAATAACTCTATAAGGTTTTTTTGCATTTATCAATGTGGGATTCTCTAGGACCTCCCAGTATTTCTTAATCATTTTTAATTACTGATTATTTATCTCAACTGTAGTTTAACTTTACTTACATAAGGATCATCATATTTCCTTCTCCAACTAAATCCTAATCCTAGCCTTTGTTTTAGAGTTGTATGTGTCATTGTGGGGATTAGCATATATGCGAATGTGTGTTTTGTCTTAGAGTTGAATGTGTCATTGTTTCCAGTTTAATTGTAATCATCCTCATATATTTTGTTCTTTATTATTCTTGAACAAATTAATTTTATCTCCATCAACAGTGAAACCTTTTGATGTAGTTTGTTTATGTGGAATTTATTGTTATGTATCTTTGTTTCTTTTATTTTCAGTTCTTTCTCTTTAAGAGGTTGTATAATGCAGACTTAGACTTTGATCCAAGAACACCAGCTCCAGAGTATCGTTCAGCTGTGTTGTATATCTGGCATAAATTAGTTGGGAATACCATCAAGCTACTACACAGTGAAGCTGAACAAAAATCTTAATAGAGTTGAAGTTCTAGATGATTGGGATTTGGGAGTAAGCTTCATTCAAAACTTAAGGGTGTCAATGTGCCAGATTTTTATGTATTCGGCAGTGGAATGGGTCTAATTACTGTTGCATCTTTGCCCAGACCACCAATTTTGTTCTGGCTTGATTAGACAAATTCCATTTCTTCCTGTTGGGCTGAATTTGGAGCACTATGCTCTATTGCTGCTTGGAAGTAACAAGCCACGTTGACACCTCTTAACTATGATTTTCTTCATTGTACTTCTAGAAAGCTACCATGGGTTTTTTGATTCACATCTCTATTGTCATACAAGCTTATTGCTAATGATCAATCTTCCAACTAATTGGCTGAATTTTGGAGAGAAAAAATGTTGAAATTAGTTGATGATTTTATTGATTGTCTCATTGGCATTATATAGCCTTACAGTCATTAATACAATGATCTCAATCATTATGACAATAATCTCATAATGGAATATCCTGTGACATATTCTGGCATCCCAAATATGTCCTCAGGATATTCCCATGTGCTTATACTATACTTAAATATGACACCCAACATACCATATCAACACTCCCCCTCAAGATGGGTGAAAGATATTCACTAAGCCCATCTTGTCACATCCTCTAATCATGCTCACTGAGGCGAGTCCCTTGGTTAGTCCATCTGCTACTTGATCCCTGGTTGGAACATGGCCAAGCTCCAGTAATCCACTATCCAACTTCTCTTTGATGAAGAATCTATCAATCTCGATGTGTTTGGTCCTGTCATGCTGTACTGGATTGTTGGCGATACTAATAGCTGACTGATTGTCACACCACAGCTTCATCTTGGCTCCTTGATCCAGCTTCAGCTCCACCAGCATATTCTTCAACCATAGCAGCTCTGCAACTCCCAAGGCCATAGCTCTGTACTCTGCTTCAGCTGTCGATCTGGCCACCACAGACTGCTTCTTACTCCTCCAGGAGACCAAGTTACCTCCTACAAATATGCAATATCCTGAGGTAGACCTCCTGTCATCAGCACAACTAGCCCAGTCAGAATCACAGTAGCCCTCGATGCTCACGTGATTGTTCTTCCTGAATATTAGTCCCTTCCCGGGAGCACCTTTCAGGAACCTCAGAATCTGGTACACTGCATCCATATGACCCTTCCGTGGGTCATGTATGTAGCGGCTCACCACACTTACTGCAAAGCAGATATCAGGACGTGTGTGGCTCAAATAGATCAACTTGCCAACCAGTCTCTGGTATCTGTCCCGATCAACTGGTTCTCCAGCCTCAGCATCAATCTTGAACCTCTGATCTATTGGTGTCGCTGCAGGTTTGCACCCCAACATCCCAGTTTCTGTGAGAAGGTCCAGTGCATACTTCCTTTGAGAGAGAACAATCCCCTCTGCTTCTCGAGCAATCTCAATCCCAAGGAAGTACCGAAGAAGGCCGAGATCCTTCACCTCGAATTCCTTGCCAAGCTTTCCTTTGAGTTGGGCGATCTTCTGCTCATCATCTCCTGTGATAATCATATCGTCCACATACACCGCAAGCATGGTGATGTGGCCTTCACTCCGACGGAAGAACACAGTATGATCCGCATTGATCTGCTGATATCCCATCCCTATCATCGCTCTTCTGAATCTGTCAAACCACGCTCGAGGAGACTGCTTCAGTCCATAGATGGACTTCTTCAACCTGCAGACCTTGCCTACTGTCTGATTGGTGCCAAATCCTGGTGGTATCTCCATGTACACCTCCTCCACTAGATCTCCGTGAAGAAACGCATTCTTCACATCCAGTTGGTGTAGCTTCCATCCACCATTCGCTGCCAGAGAAATCAGAGTCCTGACAGTGCTCATCTTTGCAACTGGTGCAAAGGTCTCGTCATAGTCGATGCCGTACGTCTGACTGTATCCTTTGGCTACTAGTCGAGCTTTGTAGCGCTCAACCTGTCCATCTGGGTTCTGCTTCACGGTAAAGACCCACTTGCATCCAACTGCTCTCTTCCCCTCTGGCAATCTCACAAGCTCCCAAGTGTGGTTCTTCTCCAGAGCTCCCAACTCCTCGTGCATTGCCGCTTTCCACTTTGGATCGTTCTTGGCAACCTGCCAATTGTTAGGTACAGTAATACTATCCAAAGATGCTATAAATGCTCCATGAGAAGAAGAGATATGGTCATAAGAAACAAACTGAGCAATATCCCAACCATATCTGTTTGGAGGATTTCCTGCATTGCTGCGAGTGGTCCTCCGTACAGATAGTGGTGTGGGAGGAGTAGAAGTAGGAGGAATGATATTTTGTGAAGGAGGGGGTATCACCTGAAGGGGGGTTGGTGTCGGTGCCTCAGGAGTTGGGACGAACGCAGGCAAAGGACTTGGCACTGGCACTGTCGGTACTGGTCCTGCAGTTTGCTTCTCTCTCCTGCTGTAGGTAAGTAACTCTCCCTGAGCCGTAGGCCTAACACCTTCACCTTCTTGTCCCTTCTCCGTGCCTCCATGCCAAACTTCTAAATCGGTTACCACAAAGTTCTCCATCTCCCCCTCTCGCCTAATACTGGCAGTATTAGGCGTGTTGTGTGAAGTTCCGTCCTGGTGGTAGTATGGCTCATGCTCCCGAAAGTGGACATCCATACTGACAAACTTCTTCTTCTCTACTGGACTCCAGCACACATACCCCTTCTGGGTCGCCGAGTAACCTACGAAGATGCATTTGACCGCTCTAGGGTCAAGTTTCCCAACTGATGGCCTGTTGTCCTTCACAAAACACACACACCCAAACACCTTCAGTGGGAGTATCCCACTATTATTGCCTTGCAATACCTCACATGGGGACTTCCATCCGAGGACCTTCGAGGGCATCCTGTTGATGAGTTGAGCTGCTGTCAACACTGCATGCCCCCACAGACTCTGTAGGACATTCATGTCGATCATCATACTTCTTGCGACCTCCAGAAGGTGTCTGTTTTTCCTTTCTGCAACTCCATTTTGTGCTGGTGTGTATGCACAGGTGGTCTGATGCTGTATTCCGTGTGCTGACAAGTATTCTGCAAGCGTCCTGTTGGTATACTCCGTTCCATTGTCAGACCTCAGTACCTTCACAACTGCTTTGTACTGAGTCTGGACATGCTTATGGAAATCCCGAAAACAAGCAGGTACATCATTCTTATTTTTCATCAAATATAACCAGGTAACACGAGAGGCACACTCAATGAAAGAAACAAAGTACTTATAACCATTCATAGTGTTAGTAGCACATGGACCCCAGACATCAGAATGTACTACCTCAAAAGCAAAAGTGCTCCTATGACCCGTGCCAACATATGAGCTCCTAGTAAGTTTTCCTAACTCGCACGCATCACATACTAATTTCTCTTTTTTTGTTTTTGCATAAATCTCTGGATATAACTTACTTAGAGTATCAAAGGAAGAATGTCCCATCCTCCGATGATGGAGCATCAAGGTATCCTCAGTCCTCTGCTGCAGTCCTTCCATGCCAGCCTTCTCTGCCATAGATACCAATGCTGAGTCCAGTCCTTCTCGATCTAGGTACCACAGTCCCTCATGCCAAGTGCCAGTCCCAAGTCTTCGTCCTGTCCCTTTCTCCTGGAAGGTCACCTTAGGAATATCAAAAGAAACAATGCATTTAAGTTGGAGGATTATAGAACTAATGGACAAGAGACTGACTGGAAAGGATGGAGCATGTAAAACATTGGATAATCTTACTGAACCTGTACAATTAACAGTACCCTTACCGACCACTGGCTGGAAAGTGCCATCAGCTGTCTGAATGATGTCTGCTGATGCTAGGTGAGTGTAGGAAGAAAACTCACTAGCATTCCCAGTCACATGTCGAGATGCTCCCGAGTCGATAATCCAGTCTGATGATTTAAGGGAAGAGATAGACGCAAGGGCAAGTGATTCGTCAGTACCTTCTGATGGATGGGCGTATATGGCAGCGTTGTCCCTAACAAAGAATGAGGTGGACGCCTCCTCTGTTCTACTCCTCATGTCTCCCAGTGCCTGGTCCTCCACAGTAATGGTGCCATCAGCTTCTCCGTTCCCTTCTGATATCAGGAGGTTTGCTCGATAACCTCCTCGGCCGCCTCGTCTACCCCCTCGACCACGACCACGTCCTCCATTATATCCTCGTCCGCCGAACGGTTCTCGTGCACCACCTGAGTCTCCCTCCCTAGGTGGTTTGGTACAAGCATATCGATGATGACCCATCTCCCCACAGTTGTAGCACTGCCGGTTATCCTGCCAGGGTTCTCCCTTAGATCGTGTGTTACCTGAGCTGGTGATCGCTAGTGCTGACTTTGCTTCGGGGGGACCACATGTCCCTGCTTGCAGCCTGATGCGTGTCTCCTCCTGGATCATGGCTGAGATAGCCTCCTCAAGGCTAGGGATCTTTGGTTGAGCTAGAAGTAGGGCCGTCCTCTGTGCGAAAGCTGCAGTCAGCCCTTTGAGAAACTTCATCGTCCTCTCCTGCAGACACACCTGTCTCTCCTTACACTTAGGGTCCCCGCAGCTCGCCCGATCTGAGGAGTGATCATAATCCAACCACAGACGCTCCAACTCCGTGGCATACTCCTGCACCGCCTTCTCTCCCTGTACGGTGTCATCAATCTCCCCCTTTATCTGGAAGACCCGTAAGTTGTTCCCCACACCATCATAGGTCCTTCTCAACTTCTCCCACACATCTTTCACCATCTCAATACCGTCTACTGTGGCGGCAATAGACTGGACTAAGGAGTTGAGAAGCCAGATGTAGATCACCATATGAGTGGATTTCCACTCATCGCGTCCTGTCGAGCCCTCGTCCGGCTCTGTCGTCTCGCCCGTCAGGAACCCCTCCATGTTTTTTCCTGCGAGGGTTCTTCTCACCCGCCGTGACCAACTCAGATAGGTGGCTGGTCCATCTAATTTCAGATCGATGGAGGGAAGCTTCAACTCCGGCGACGTTCGTGTCGTGTTCTCACCAGCCGACATCGTCAACAACTTCATCAACGTCGCCACCTCTGCAGAATCTAGCTTCTTGATGATCTCCTCCATCGATGCTTCGTCTATCCAATCACGTCACGTCTGCTCCACGACTCACGCTCGTCCTCGTCGTCCGCTCCTAGATCCGAACATGTCCCCACTTTTTCCAGATCTAGGCATCCCTATTAGGCGATGTCTAGTGCTGGTGTGGAGGAGGCGGCAGCACGCATGTCACAGCCGCCGTCGCAGCAGCAGCAGCAGTCGCAGCAGCCGTGAAGATTTTTTTTTTTTTTTTTTTTTTTTTGTTGAAGGGAGGGGGGTAGACGAGGCGGGAAGGGAGGGGGGCGTGGAAGAGTTCGGTGGAGGAGATCTAGAAAATCCTCCTGTGGGTTTGTGGAAGCTTGGTGACGGCTAGGGTTTGTGGAAACTTGGCTCTGATACCATGTTGAAATTAGTTGATGATTTTATTGATTGTCTCATTGGCATTATATAGCCTTACAGTCATTAATACAATGATCTCAATCATTATGACAATAATCTCATAATGGAATATCCTGTGACATATTCTGGCATCCCAAATATGTCCTCAGGATATTCCCATGTGCTTATACTATACTTAAATATGACACCCAACATACCATATCAACAAAAAATAATAGCGCACTTCTTCTTTTTTTGCCGAAAGCGTATTTTTTCCGATTCACCGGCTGATTAGTGGAGTGCATTGCTTATACCAATAGGTTATTCATTGACCAGTTGTTTGGTCCGAGATCCGCCATTATCATGATACTTGAAACTTGAAAGACAAGTATTGTGGAAGTCTTTTTCTCTTATTCATACTTGGGCAAGTTGGATCTAGTATAACTTTCTTCATATTAGCAGTTAAATTGCTCCTTGGTTTCTTGGCACTGCCGCTAATCTTCTGATTCTCTCTTCCCCACAAACATTTAATAGACAACTTCCCTGAACATTACAGATCGTACAACTCTTTTGTGGTGTCTTAATAGTGCTTTCCCTTTTACTTTTCCAATAGTGACTTGATGCTTCAAGGTGTTCTATTTGCCCTGCTTTTGATATGATTGTCTGCCTTCTATCAGAAGATTCTTCATGAAAAGTAGGTAGTTTGAAGTTGGGGTAATTAAGTTGTACTGGTATTCAATGGCAAGTAATTTGTTACAGTTGTGCATAATTTAAATTCATTTCAAACAGTAAGTGACTGTCAATTCTGCTACCAGCAAGGTTTTTGTTTGTTTGTTCTGGCAAAGTCATTAGATTAGGAAATTATATAATAAGCGCAGTCAATCCAGTTATGTGCTTATGTGAAAACTGATCAATGTTGGTTTTCTTGTCTTTGATAAGTTCATAGGGTATCTTCTTTGACCAGGTTTGAGGGTTGGACATATTTCTAGAACTGTGATCTGGTCATATAAGTGGTATGTGTTAGTTTAGTCAAGGAAAGACGTGTGTCATTTCGCAGATATATTGTTCGTTGGATGCTGATTTAGAATCTCAAAAGTCTTTCCGCAAACTCTAAAATTCATGTGAAAATGCATAATAACGATGGTCTGAAGTTCATGAGCTTACCAAGGGGTGGGATTTTATCTTATTTCAATGGAGTGTGAATCTAGCATTTCTTCTTTCATATTAAACATACAACAAACCAAACCCAGCTTTCTCATCAAAATAGGTTAAATGCAAATTTACGAATTGACAAGGAAATTTGCCAACAGGTAGATCGAAGCTAAATTAATATCTAGAAAATTCTTGTTACAAACTGTAAATATTCATGTAAAGGTGCATAATAAAGATGGTTGGAAGTTCAGGAGCTTATAAGTTTTGGAGTTTATCTTCTTTTAATGTAGTGAGCAAGTGAGCAACTAGCATTTGCTTTTTATTGAACAGAATCATATTATAACCCTAGCTTGGAAACTTTTCTAAGTATCAAAATAGGCTAATGGAGTATTCTGCAGTGACAAGGTAGTTGTCTGTATTGCTTTCATTGGCTTGTATTATGCAAAGATTGTGGTTATATATATATATATATATATATATATATATATATATATATATATATATATATATATATATATATATATAGGGTAAACGGGATATGAGCCATAATGCTCATATTCCTACATGAGCCATGCACATGTGGACCAATAGGAATAGAGTGTACTAGTGCACATGAGTGCACATGTGATGTAGGAGTCTATTCCTATTGGTCCACATGTGCATGGCTCATTTAGGAATATGAGCACTATGGCTCATATCCCGTTTACCCATATATATATATATATATATATATATATATATAATTCTCATGCATGTATTATGTACTCGCAAAAAAAAAAAAAAACAAATTGTATTTGAACTCATTAGGGTGGTCATGATGAGTTTGTGCAGTGCCTCTGAGCATATAGATCTGAAACACAGTAGACACAATACACATGTTGAGTTGTAGATTCTAGTGCAGTGTCTCTGTGATTTGTGATCTCAAAATGCTTGCACTGTGTATGCATGGCCTTTTTTTCATGATTTTTTTTTGTACTTCTTAATCCCTAGAAACTGTTTATTTTTTGTATGTTTAATCTGCAGAATAGTCTGTTTGCTAAATCTATGGATAATTATCAGGTAACCAACCATGTTTTTGCAAGATAATATAACCCCCATAGTGTTTTTTTTAATATAAGTTCCTTAAATATTTCATATTTATAGAGTTAGGTATATATCCCAAATCTTGATAATTGCAAAAAAGTCCCCCAAACCCTACACAATGTGAGTTGAGAGTCCCCTCTCCATCTCCATCAGCCAAAAGTTAAACCCAACCATTGGGATAATGACATAAAACTACTACTTTGCCTGCCCCCCTCCCTCCCATTGTCCTTACTTTACGTTGAACTTGAGAACTCATGAATCTCTATTGTCTACCATGAGTTTTAGAGTAAACCATGAACCCGAGAAGAATTCGTTGTCCACCCATTAACCAATTGTTACCATGGGCTCGAGAAGAACCCGTGCCTCATTGTCTATCGGACTTATGAACACTAAAAAAAACATAGATTACTCATGAACCCATCAATTGCCTACCATAAGTTTGAGCAAGAAGAATCCATGCACACATTTCCTACTATGAGCTCAATAAAAACATATAAACCCACTGCCTGTCATGAGCCCAAAAGGAACCCATTCTTTAGGGTGAGGAAGTAGGAGGAAGATGAATGCATAATGGTCAAAGTATTCAAGTTAAATGGAATATTCCCTTGAGATTAATTTAACTATGGGCACCCTTAACACATTGTTTGAGATTTGGGGGACTTCTCCGCAATCACCAAGATTTGGGGTACCTAACTCTAAATATGGAAGATAAGTGACTTATATAGAAAAATTCCTTTTGTTTTCTTCTCATCACTTACCCCTTACTGTCAAATTTTTTTGTTAAATGCTTCAAAAAGCATGATGATGCCCCCTCTATGTATCTTAATTATATTGAAGCAGTTTTTGGTTTGCCCTAAATTTATTAGTGAAGCACATGGAACCGCTGTGTTATTTTGTGTTATGCCTGTAATACAAGGTCTTCCCGGACCAGCCTTTAGTTTCTTAACTAAATTGATATTAATTTAATCCATATGCATGTCAATCAGTTATCAATCATAGTTATTACTACTAATTAATCAAAGTCATAAAGTAAATAAAAATGATACTAAATGCAAGCTAAATCAATATGGAAGCTAATAAAATGTTCTGAAAATTAAAATATAATATTGTAAGGTTTGTGACCAATCAGCATTGATCTATGGTTGCTTTTTTGCTCTATTTCAACAATTAAAAGAACTTTCCAAGGGTGCAGTGTAGAATTTTATATCTATGTTAAAAAAAAAAAAATCGGTTCAAGAATATCTTGTGATCACAAAGCACTCCATAATAACTCCATTTCAACCACGTTCTTTTAATTCCGTGAACAACATCCTTCTCAATCTCTACATCATGATCTAGGAAGGACAAACACTCCAAAATCGTATTTTGTCCAAGTTGCATTCTCTGACACGTATCAGACCCTACACTACAATACACGCCAAAGTCCACCACGACAGACCAAAATAGGTACCATGTCTGTTATCGTTCGTGTCATCTTGTATTTGTCTGAGTGCAACATAGATCAGGATACTTGATTGTTCCTAATTAATATTATCGAAAACTATTACTCCTAGGTAACTCTTGTCATCAATATGGTTTCCTTCCTCATTTCTTTCGACTTGTGGTTGAAGTTACATTTCATACTCTCTTTTCTCCTACTAATTAAAACCCTTAGATTCCGAAGTTTTTTGCTTGACCTCAAAAGCTTGAGATAAAGGCTTTGTTGTAGATTCCAAAGATCTGAAAGAGTCTCTCCACGATTCTACCTTAGATTCCAAACTGGAAGTAAAAATAATCATAAATATGATCCTAAGTGATAGTTTACAAGTCTAAAAATCAAGTAATTACACGAAAAGTACTTTGAAATAACTTAGTATACAACTATATAAAACCTGGAACCGATTCAAAGGGAAAACCTTACCAGTTTTAGGTTTGAGCATTTCATGAATCTGATCCTTTGTCAACCTTAAATATGTTTCTTCTTTTTTGGTAATTGGAACTTACTATCGCAATGGTGAATTATGTAGACTTGACGTAGCAATATATTAGACAGTAGTAATAATTGGTAGATGTGGGTGAATTCATAAGTGACATATTTGAGAGAAAGATGAATGGTTTTATCTTCCTAAGTGGCTAAGTCCATCTGCTTGAGGATGTGTTTTCTTCTAGGAAAGAATTTGTTGAAAACTACCTTCTCCCATATCATCTCATAGTCACACATGAATTAATAGGAAACTGGTACCGTGCAGATTGGCAATTTGCAATCTTCGTTTTTTTCCAAAAGCAGCAAAGAATTCTTTAAAAACTTCTTAATTTTTCGGATTATGCCAACACAGGACTATATTTTCTTTAGGCTTTTTTTAATGTTTGTAGACTACTATATTTTCTCCTAGGTATCTCTTGTCATCAATAGTTACCTTAGACAAATTCTACTAATATGGTCCACCTTCTCCAAGCAATAGCTATGTGTTTTTCTGCATGTATGTTTTGTTGCTGCTGAATAATCAGTTGCCCTGTGTTATGATAGTACTATTTTGTTATTCATAGGATGCTTTGGGAGATGATTTAGGTTAGAGATCTTGGGCACATTTTCTTACATGTATATAAATGTTGATAAGATGTATTTTAGAATCTCAATTGTTACTCAACTAAAGAAGTTTGCAGGTAACAAACATGCTTCCTTATTGAGCCTTGTGACTTTTGGGGCAGTATAGTTTGTTGATAGTCCAAGTTGAATTCAGTTTTGTGTGCCCTTTTGCTACTTGTAAACAACATGCTGATGCAAATGAATATTTTAGAATATATGTCCTGTATTGTAATTATTGTGTCTGGTTTATAGCAGGAGCTCGTTGGGTTAGAAGAACCTAGTTTTTATTTTGTTCCATTAAGCTCCTTTTAGCGGAAAAGGAGGATTTATCCTCCCTTTTCAGAGATCTTTGACTGTAACATAATAAAATTTCTTGATTCTACTTCTTATTCTTGGACTTTTTTGTGCAGGGCCATGGTAGATCTTCGAGTAGAGGTGGTGGTAGAAAGGGTGGGGGGTCATTCAGGTGTCGAGTTGGTGGGAGAGGCAATTTAACCACGACCCTAATGGGCAACATGGTGGAGCACCTTCTGCCTTACGTAGCGAGAATTCTTCAGCACCAGAGTCGGCACAGCTGGCTTTGACTCTGGCTCCTGATACGTGCACACTCATGTGTGGCACTATGTCAAGTGTTGTTGCTAGATTAAATAAGTCTGTGTTGTTTGCTCGTTTGAATAAGTCTAGCATGTTGTTTGAATTAGTCTTTAGGCTGGTAGTTTGTTCCCTAAATTGTGCACCGGTATGCATATTTCTCTCCATGTTTGTTGGTTTGTAAGGCGTATAAAATGGCCACAATGAGAATGAATGAGCATAGAAGAATTATCCAATATCTATCTTCTCTACTATTCTATCTCCAATCTCTCTTCCTCTGTTTCCTCTCTTATTCTCAAACACAAACATATTAGTCGTATCAGAGCTAGGTTTCTGATATGTTTGTGTTTGAGAATAAGAGAGGAAACGAAGAAAAAAATATTGGAGATAGAATAGTAGAGAAGATAGATATTAAATAATTCTTTTATGCTCATTCATTCTCATCGTGGCTATTTTATAAGCCTTACAAGCTAACAAACATGGAGAGAAATGTGCATATGATGCACAATTTAGGGAACAAACTACCAGCCTAAAGACTAATTCAAACAACATGCTAGACTTATTCAAACTAGCAAACAACACTAAGACTTATTCAAACTAGCAACAACACTTAACATAGTGCCACACATGAGTGTGCACGTATCAGCTCCATCTGCATTGGAAGTCAAAGCCCCTGCAGTACGACCCACTCTCCCAGTAGCCCGGATGGAAAGCTGCATAAAAAAAAATTTTGAGGATACAAAAACAACAAAGGCTCCTAAATGAGTTGCAAGCAAAAGTCACGCCTGAGAACAAAGACTCTCCTGTAGTTTGACAAACTCCAAATGCTGCAGGCCTATCTACTCAATTATGTGAAATGATAAATGTCTCTATTGCACAGAATAAAGCAACTGCTGCACCAGAGAATGTGCAAACTGTAAACGTCACAGTCCAACAGAACTTAGAAATTGAGGTGCAAAAGGGACGTAGCTGAGGGACTTCCAGAAGCTGCGAAGGTTGAAGCAGCAAATGAGGCATCACCATCTGATGCAGCACTCGCAGTGGGACCCACGGAGGGGTCATGCCGTGGGGGCATGAAGCGGAAGATGACAAGACCTGGGAGCGGAGGGAAGAGGCTAAAGAGCTCAGAGCGAGAGAGAGTTCCTGCAACGCCTCAGGGAACAGCCTAGGGTCTGTACTCTCTGCAATGCAACATCTAACACTCAAGCTGTGTTTGAGCGCCATCTCTCTGGTAAGAAACATCTGTCTAGGATTAGGAGGTTTCAAGGCCAGGATACAGTTTATGGGCCAATTACTGGCTATATTCCTCCCAATCAACAATCAGCCAATCCAACAAAAGGTCCCGAGTCATTGTTTTATGGCCCTCAAGAGTCATGAGATGCTGCAGCTAGAGGCTTATGGGACGTTGAACAGGTTTCAGGTGGAAAATTATGCGAACCGTCATGGAGATCTAGGCGAGCAGAACAAGGGTCATGAAAATGGAGCTCAGGAACCTGAGCCTGTTAAAGGATTGGATCATCCGGAAGGTGAAGAAGTTGATACGGCAAAAGGGGACGAGGAAGCTGTCACCATGAATAATAATGAAAACCAAGATAATTAACAATGCTTTAGATTTTGAAGTGAAAGATCCTAGTGTCGCTCCACATCCACTTGCATCTGAGACTGTTAGACGTGATTCCTGTACCTGAATTTGAAAATCTCCCCGGGGCTGATGTTATGCTGCCAGGTTTTAGTAACAAAGTGGAAGATCCTGGGGCTATTATTGCTGAAGAACTTACCAATGAAGACTAGATGTCTTCTAAATGTTTGTTAAGAGTCTTGATGCTGTCCAACTTATCCATCTAACAGTCTTCCTAGTTTTTTCTTTCTTTGTATCAAGGTGTTTATGGACCCGATGAGAATTATCTTCAATCTTAGGAATTATTTCAGGGTGTTTATGGACCCGATGATCTTAATGATAAGTGGGATATTGGGGTGTAAATACTTCACCTATTGACACTTTTGACTGATTGTTCAAATTGTAGTATTTTTCTGGTTAAGCTTATGCTTAGTTTTCCTTGTGAAACATTGATTATCGAATTTTATTGAGTTATGATTAAGCAGCATGCATCATGCTTATGATCCTAATCTACTTGTCGAGCCGTGCTTGGTTGGACTAGTTTAGGCTCAAGCAAGTTCTGTCAGAGGACACTTTTCTACAGATTATGGATCAGAAACTGAAAGTAGATCGAACCATATCAACTACGAGAACCGATAATTTCAAATGCATTCAACATTAGAGATGCTCAACTGCAGATGGGCTATTATTTTCATTTCATTATTCGGTTCCGGCAAGGAAATAATACATGAATCTGTTGGTATACTGCTGTTGATCTTTTGGTACAAAAAAGAATCGAGTGTAATGTCAGTCTATCAGAGAGAAGCACTGGTCATAGGCAGGTCAGGCATCCGAAGGGCCGAGCCAGTGCCTTCCGTTGACGAAACTCTTTACAAGGAAGGGCCGAGCGGACCCGAAATCGAGCTCCCGAGCCCAGGCTGCACCGTGCACCGCCTTGGCACCGGGGCCCCAGCACCTGTAAGACCCAAAGAATGCAGTCCTGCAGCAAAACAAGTACAAATTCTCAGAATGAGTCAACGTTCCTCTACGTTAATTACTCAATTGTTCATGATGGGTGAAGTAGTCTTTACTGGTTCTTGTTGCTGTTGTGATCCCAGTCGTCCCAGCCGCCCGGTGCGACAATGTCGGCGAAATAGGTGTAGGCAAAGATGATCCTCGAGTACTGCCCCATGGCTCGACCCACGTATAGCTTCCCGGTTCCTGTAACTCTGCAGTTGACAAAGGCAAACCCCGTCTGGTCGCAGGGGGTGCGCCTGTCGTGTGCTGCGATGGATCCGAAGCGCTCCGCGATCGAGTGGAGCTCGCAGTCCTGCAATCACACATCTCCACACTAGTGATCAAAAACCTGCAGCATAGCCGTAGAGGAGGAGTCCATTTTTGTTCACCCCACCGAAACTTGGGTGAATATTCATCCTTCCACTCAAAGATTATCGCGTGTTGTCTAACCTAAAACCACTTCGGGAGTGGTTTAGTGAACGATAGTAAGTTCCAATTGAGTGGAAGGATGAACATCCGTCCTAGTTTTGGTGAATGAACAATAGAGAAGTAGTAGGCAACTTTTGAGCGTGTAATTATATACCTTGTACATGGAGCGACCGTTGCCGAAGATGAAGTCGATGGAGCCTTGGATGTAGCAGTCCTTGAAGTAGTGTCGGCCGGCGTCGTCGCAGAGAGTGTCCTGTGCGCCGTAGAATCCGCAGCCGTAGAAGTAAGCCTTGTCCCCGGATATCCGGAATGCAGCAGCTTGCCATCCTTCCATACCTGGCAGGGGTGCTGGAGCTGTATTCTGTGTTTGTTAGCAGACATAGCCGTCAGTCGATGTCAATGGCATTTTTAATTTTGCAAAGGTTATTTACACTAACCTTTTCTTAGGTTATCGGTTTATTGAACGGACATTTTTTTTTTAAAAATAATTACACTAACATTTTTTTATGTTTATGTTCAAAATAAAGAAGGTTCGTTTAATAAATCGAAAAAATAGGTAATGTTAGCATAAATAATCCCTTTTTGCAACAAAGAAAGTTGTGTTACTGCACTCTATGATGGTATCAGAACAGGGTTGCATGCGGTCGAGAGCCGGGGGGTTCGAATTAGGAGTTGGTCATGGAAGTACTCACCTTGAAGCTGATATTCTTAGCACTAAAATAACTAGCAAAAACAGTTACAGATGCCGTGTTATAAGTCCGCAGCTGCTGCCCGTTGGGTCCTCGGTCGCTCGCGCGGTCGTGCCATTCGATCACGGTCGCATCCTTCCCCTCCCCTTGGAGCGTGACGTACGGCTTCGTCGCGGGCACGACCACCTTCTCCCTAATTGAACCAACCAGCACAAAGTTACAAAATGTTAATTAGTCCAATTCTTGTACAAATAATTAGCGTACGAAATTATATATAAGCTTACATATAACATCCAGCATTGATCTTCAGCACGACACGCTCCGTATTGTTCACCGGTATCGAATCGACAGCCTCTTGGACGGATAGGAAGTCACCGGAGCCGTTGGCATCGACGACGATGGTCCGTTGGCCGGTTGGTCCGACCCATTTGTGGTGGTGTGGGTGCTTGGAGGTTGAATTGAGCTCACAAGCATCTAAAAGTGTACAACCAAGCAGAAAGCTAATGAAGAGTAGAGTGAATGGTACTATAGTTGGAGCTCCCATTGGAAAGAGAGAGATACATACGAGAGAGCTCACGAGTGCAAAGTGAGAGAGATGTCGATGAGCTGAGGCAGCTATTTATGCATGCCACTGGACGAGTGAGAAGTGCGCATACGTTGGTTGGCCCAACGGTCATGGCTGAGCTGGCAGCTGTGGGGGTCCCTACAATTAGAAGGACTTGACAGTGTGGATACGACACGGTGAGCTAGCTAGGAGGCCCACTTTACTTGGCAAATGTCTCCTCCTCTCTGTCTATATGGAATGGGCAGAAGAATATAATATGGACATAGTAACACGTGATCTCCATTATTACGAGCAATTGGCTAAAGTGTTACGCTGAGGATCCTTAGATGGCAACAATCATAAGTTACAATGAAAATTAAAAAAAAAAAGGAGCTAGTAAAAGTGTGAGGACTTTGTGGATGCAAAATGTGAGTGAGAGTGGGAATGTAACTTGATCGAGTCACGGGACATTCATCGGTAGAAGAGAAAGGCTAATTGAGAGGGAGGTAACGGTCATATTGAGCTTTGTGGGGATGGGGATGGGGATGGGGGTGGGGCTGGGGAGTACCGAGTATGGACCGTAGAGTTTTTGTATTGTAGTTGAAGAAAGAAAGGTGGTTTGTAGTGTAGTGAAGTTGGGGACTTGGGGTGAAAAGAGAGTTGGAGGGAGGGAGGAAAAGATGAAGGAATGGGGAGGGAGAGTTTAAAATTCGGTTTATGAACGTTGGGGGAGGAGTGACATCAGGAGATCAAATTTCTGTTACATAGTACTTAGGTACTGTGGGCCCACGTTTTGTAACGGCCAGTATGTAGGACTTGGCGATGCAATCAGGGCTGGGCCAAGGCCAGAAGTAGGGTTGTGCAGATTTAGATCAAATCGACATGGCCTAAATCGAATCAATCAGTTTATAATTGAATTGATGGATTTTTTGGTTTGGGTCGATTATGTGTTCTTAATAACCGAACGATTTGATTCGATTAATGAATTAATAATAACAAAAATCGAACCAAATTGTTTAACCGATGAAACATTATGTATTTTTACTATTTTATCTTTTTGTTTGTTAGTTTTAATTTTTTTTCTTTATCGGAGATAGAATGATAGAAATGAGTTAGTATGTTTGTTGGAAGTGGAATAATGAAATGATAAAAATGATGGAAATGAGTTATTAGCAAAACATGTGGCATATGGTTGCTCAATTTTTTTTTTTTTTTTTTGATTTTAAATATGTTGTGTTCAAATACAAAATCGATCAGCTGAGTCAAACCGAATTAAGTCGATCTGTTTCAAAACCGAACCGACCAGTTGGTTGGTTTGATTCGGCCGTCATCATTTCACAACGGAATAATTTCGATTTCGCTACGGTTGTAACCAAATAGATCGACCACCAAGAGATGTACAGTCCTAGTCAGAAGCATGTTATAGTAAAAGGATAAAAGTTGGAGCAACCAAAAAAACTGGTTCGACACCTCTGGTTCAAACCGGTACTTTATGGTCTCGTTTGGTTCGCGAAATTATGAGGTTGGGAAAGAAAAATCATTTATTTCCAAGTGATTATCAATGGAAAAAATGGTTTCCTCTATCCACCCAAAGATTTACTTTTCCAGCTTTAAGTATTCATTTTTTCTCCCATTTTTTTGAATTTCCAAACATAGGAAAGAAAAATATACAGAAATTATAATTTCCCAAAAAAAAAAGTGCAAGGAATTGATTTCCTTTCCGTTTATTTTCTTTCCGCGAACAAAACGAGGCCATTTGGAATTCATACAATTTGTAGAGAGAGAAACTTTGATACAGTAGTTTGTATCAAAAAATTGATACATATTATGTATGACATGTATTGTATCAAAATATTTTCCAGAATTAGAAAAATATATGATTATGGCATATTTATTGATTTATATACTAAGAAATAGAACACTATTATTTTGACCACAGGCGGACTAGTTCCTCCGTCACGTGTCGTCATCCCATTGACATGTCAACTGGCAATGGAACCAAGCCAATAGGGGGGCCAATGGGACAGCGACACATGACAGATGAACTGGCCCGCTCGTGGTTAAAATAATATTTTCGTAAGAAATAACTGCTTGAATTCCTGAATTAAACTCAATTCCCAATGGAGATTGTGATTATCCTTCAGTGCAGCGTGGTTGGACCGGCCGGTCCAACCTGTCCAACATTATTATCCGTACGCCAACGGCTTCATAACGCTACGAGACCCTTCCTTCATTGTATAATATCATCAATTGGCTTCACTGCGATGAGGGTGTCTGCTGGTACAGGCACTGCAGGCGCAGGTGGTTGTTCTTGGTAACTCTGAGTTTGCGCATTATACCAGGTGGTTGCTCTGTAGCTTTATTCACCGGAAACAAGTCTGCAGCCTATACACATTCTTCCTTAAACATCACTCCAAGATAGGGTTGAACATTCCGTCGGTTCGCTTCAATTGAATCAAAATTTATGAAAACCGAACTTCATCATAGCTGTTTTATTGAAAACCAAATCGAACTGCAATTTTGTAAAACCAAACTGAACCAAAAGGTTTGGTAACTTTTCTGTTAATTTTTTTCTCCACATGAAGCCGGATTAAGGGTTAATTTTTGTTTTGACGGTCCTTTTGAATAATTGGTCATTCTAGAATTTACAGTAAATTTTTCACAAGAAAAACTTTTGTGTTAAATTTTTTTTTTTCATATGAAGCCGGGATTGAGGATTAATTTGGTTTTGACGGATCCTTTGAATAATTATATTCAAATTTAATAACGACAAATAAATATAATTTTATAAATATTAAACACTCCTACTAGCCTACACGACAAATCAAAATTCGAACTCCATTTTCAGAATATATATATATATATAATTGCAATTTGATTTTTGATTCGGATCAGTTTTCAAAGCCTTAATCTGAAACCCGAACCAAATAACTGAAAATTTCATTACCAAAGCCAAAAACCCGAACCTAAACTGAAAAAAACTGAACAAAATAACTTACATCGGTTTGGATCAGTTCTCGATTTTGACGGACCAAGATACGCTCAGCCCTACTGTGTACAAATACATCTGACTCTGAATCAGACTCCAAATTTCTTCAGATTTTGCACACTTTCGAACCTAACACGATTCACCAGCCTATTAGAAAATCATGTCACTCGCATTCTGCAGCCGAAATAGTTCCAGACATAAGCTATTTTTTATCAGAAATTCCGAGTTCAGGGAGTATAACTGTATATGCATTCTCGACGTATCAACAGCTGTCTATTTAGTAACACACATTAGACCTAGGAGCCCAAAAGTTACCATAAAATATAATGTTAGTCCAAACTAATACACATATTAGGAAAAGAAAATCAATCCAACAATAACAAAGCCTTCCATCTCTAGAACCAGAAGACTCTCCAAGTGCTCTTCTATCATCATCATCAACATCCTACAATTGTAGCTAGCCACCGGCTCCGGTAAAGTTACAATAAGAATACAGTGATTATAACTTGTAATAAATACACAAAGGTGAACAAAAAAAAAGTAAAAGTAGCCAAAATCTTCCATAAGTAAACAAGAAGACTAGCCGATCCATTCTCCTTAATCCGGTGAGTTTCTAGTACAGCTTGCTGAACTCTGGGGTTTGTGTGGATTCCCCCAGTCTAGGAAAGAAGGCATCCCTTTCCAGCAGCTGCTGCAAGGATCCCATAATTTTCGCAAAGGATGCCCAGAGGAAAGGGGCGCAGCAGAAGGCATACACGAACACGGACAAGGCCCGGACGACGCCATCTGAATACCAAGGGCATGCCATCACCGACAGCGTGCCCACAATTGCGATCCACGGTGTGAGCACTGCCAGCGCCGGGAGCAGGAAGGCGTTGATCACGATGGAAGCAAGAGCGACCGAGCCGAGCAGATAGAGAGACCAGCCCAGAAGAGGGTGCACCGTCCTGGGGATGAGGAAGAAAGGGACAGTATACGCTGCCAAGATAGACCACATGGCTGCAGCCTTCAGCACGGCGTGGAGGAAGGACAGGCTCTTCTCTGGTCGTCGGTTATAGCAGAGTTTCGACAGGTTGGGACGAGCCATGCGGGTGACCGCCATAATGGCAAGATACATTGCAGACTGGATCAACATGACAGGCAGCTCTTCTCCATACCTATTTTCACAGTATAAACTCAAAAGCTTTTAGAAACCCCTGAAACTATACTTCATAACTAACAAAATTGATTTCCAATAGCTTCATTATAACACAAGGCTCAGAGATTGGCAACTTACCCAAGAGTCTTCCAGCGCTGCCCGTGCCATGAAAGGCCTAACGGCAGAACCGGCCAGGACCACCAGTACCAAGGCTTCAACCACGGTGCACTAGGAAAAGTTATTACACTATTTGGGCCACACGGTATGCTCCAACGAAGCTTAAGATCTGCGAAAGAAACCGATTCAGATGAGCTTTCCATGACAGAGAGTCGCTTAGGGCAGTATTCAATTCCAAGACAATTAAGATGTTTCAAGAAAAATTGAAAATAATATTTTCTCGTCACAGAATAACCCGAAACATCTGAGAGACCAAACTTACTTAAAAGCTTCTTCTTTCGAAAGTGAAAGGGATTATGAAAACTAAAAAGAGAATTTTTGCTACATTTTTTCTCCAGACCAGACTGTTAAATAATTTTCCCACTTTAATTTGCAAAACCATGATCATATATATATATATATATATATATATTTTTTTTATATAATAACTATTCTCCCATATCTATAAACATGGTAAATTGAAAAGCCACCTCGACTATGTAAAAAAGTGAAAAGTGCATAGTTGAAAGTAAGAATAAGGAATTTTATATAATGGACTTACAATAATATGAAGCATCCATCTGATACCCTAAGGGAAGCCGGTAGGTCCCGTTAACTTTGGTACCATTGGCAGGGGGATGGAACATTGGCTTGTCAAGCAAATCAGGGAAATACCCGGTAAGAAAGCCCTGATCAGCACCATCTGGGTTTTCTCTTCCAACATCCAGCTCGTGAAGCATGTTCTTGAAAACGTCCATTGAAGGCTGCATCCGAGCATAAACGTGAATTAAGTAATGAAGTCTATAAGATATAAAGGTACTCTATAAATTTTTTGGCAAGTACTTAACAGGAAAATGTTAGATTTAATAGTTATTTGGAAGGTGACAATTTGTTGGAACAAAATACAGTTAATTGGCTTTGATACACCAATAGTTAGCCCATCTCCTCCAGGCTCATCTTACAAAATGACAATTTGTTGTAACAGTCAAACCATCACTTGGGGTATTGAACAATCTCAGTTTATGCAAGGACTTCATAAATTGAATAACTACCCAACTTCTTCCTCCTTGGAAGTACCTAACATTTACTGGTACAGAGTTCTTAATGACATTGAAATTGAACCTGACATTAGTCACATTGTACGCACATCTCAAAATTTAAAATGGCATCATATCAATCTCTCTGTCATTTTGATAAGAGAACTCAAAGTTACTCAAAGGTGTTGTAAGATCTTTCGTTTGTCAGTAGTATAAATAGGATACCTAACATTTCAAAAAACTAAAGTTTAATTTAACACACCTCTCACAGTTTTACTAACTCGGCTGTTCCTTATGCCATCTACATCATAGTGCAAATTTCCTTTCTTTTTCTTTTTTTTCAATCATCGCCGCAGAACTGCTTATTGATCTCCAAACAGAGCTCAACAACGTGCAGCCAGATTTCAATAGTTTTTGAAAAGGTAACTTGACCTACACATTAGAGTTTTTGACTCATTAAACCTACACATGTTTTTGACTTATTCTATTATACTTGATAAATCATTAAGAGTTTTGCAAACTCTACTTCTCATTGCTTGTGATGAAATACGGAATAAAGTCGGTACGTTCTTCTCAGGTCCACACACCAACTAATACAAATCCAGTCAGAGAAGAAGACGAAGCATGTAACACGATAAGGAAACTGGTTGACTTTAGGACTTCAGAAATCCATCGGAAATGTTTCCATAATATATAAACTTAACCTACAGTCCTCATCATAACTCTAGAGTTTTGGTACAATGATACAGGCTTTACGTGATATGAGAGAAACCCAAGTTCCTATCTTGTCTATCGCACATTTTAAGCGGATTTTATATATAAAAATGCAGTTGCGAAAATCCAGCTCTCATCCTATAAAATGGCCATTCTACCTATAGGGGCTTATAGAAGTAATATAAATTTTTAACCCTCAACCCTCATCAAAATCTAAAAAAATGACAAAAGTAGAAAATTAGTTTCCTTGAACAATTAATTCAGGAATGCTGATTAATGTATAAATGTCCAGGAGATTCCCATTTACAAGCCCTTGCTAGATTTGAGTTCATAGCCAAATTCAAAAATACTAAAAGAACACTGATAAACAAATTTGAGCCTAAGAACAATGTTCTTGGACTTGAAGTACTTGCTTAAACCAAGCGTGAGAACAGTAAATCTGCTTCCAATTTGCCCCTGTGGCAGTTAGTTTAGTTACATCGGTCTTTGTTAAAGAACTTCAGCTACTAAAGTATGAAGCTCGATCAATTTTCCCAGGGCCGTTTTTGAGCATGTGCAAATGGGCCCCAAAAACTGGAAGGCCCAAAATTTTTTAACCTCCGTATATATTACTAGTATGAAACCTCCATTTTTAGATTTAGGCCTTCCTATTTTCCAGTAAACTGCAATAACATGGCCTTTAGAATGCCAAAAAAATGTCCTTTTTTAGAGTGGTTAAAAAATGCCTTTTTTTAGTATTTGTACATGGTCCTTAGAATGTCAAAAACGGCCGGCCCTGAATTTTCCATCAATCCCCATCAGAGCATCATCATTGCATGTTGTTTATCACCACTCTGTTCAGGTCATCCATGAAAATGGTACCTCTCCATTCTATCTACTAGGCCAATCAAAACATTTAAGTTTGCATGTCCCATGTATGTAGGTAGAATGCTCTTGATAAAATCCTAATATACGTTATTTGGCAGTATAAGCAAATATCAGAGGGGCAAGTTGCAAACAAGAGCGTGCAACTAGACATTGGAGGGACATAAAGGGACAAGGTTCACAATCTGTCTTCCAGTTTTACGATGAAACTTCAGTTCATAATTAAAAGCCTATTTGATCACTACTTCCGAATCCATACCAGCTCACACGACCACGAAAATTGTCAAGACAGTAACAGTATCATCCAATAATTACGATTAGAGAATCTTGACAACAGAAATGCAAAGAGAAGTGTACCTGCAGTACAAAGAGGCCCGTGTGGAAGATGCAGGGGTTGATGAAAGAAGCGCAGAACTGACCGCACTGGAATAGCTCATCGGTGTTCTGGAGGAAGAGGTTATCGGAATCTAGCATGACAACCCGGTCGTAATCTGTCAAGCGCCATGCGTATAGCTTGTTCAACGTGAGCTTGAATCTAGAATTGAAGTTGCCCTGCTTCTCGTACGGGTTCTTCATGTTCTTCACCGTAACCACCTTCACTCTATCCTCCTCTTCCCTGTTCATAAGAAATCAAATAATCAAAGTCTAATCCAACTTCAGGTTGATTCCGATGAATCTTCTAAACAAAATAGGTGCCTTCCCGTGTGTAACGAGCTATATTAAAGCTATTGATTATGCATTATGTCTTCCATCTCCGTCTATTATTTCATAGATAACCACTAAAACAAATAAAGTCGTGTGCTTTCTGTTCGGTAAATTACCATTCAACTATTATTTATGCCACCGTTAATTTAACCTAAAAGAGAAATTTGCCACCATTAAACTAGAACTATGATGCACGGCTGCCGACGGTTTTAGCGTGTCCTAGTTATTTGGAGTGTCTTTGTCGTGTCCTATACAACGTGAAGACAGCTGGTTTCGGACTCATATGGCGCAATTTTCTTCACGAATAAACCAAAAGTCAACTCATTTCGCGCTCACCTGCCTAACTAGTTTCTAAAAATATCTACAAAATTGAAACAGTTTCATATAGACCATCAAATTAAACATTTTTTTTTTCCAAAAAAAAAAGTCCAACAGTAAAGGACGAGATGATAAACCAGATAATTTCCGGAATTCTTGGTAATTTTATTATTAATTTCGAAAACAAGTTTTTTCTTATTTGGGGAAAAAAAAGTTTGAACTCGTCTTCCTCCTGTCAAATGAACAAAGAAGTCAAAATACTCAGAACTATCAAAGAAACAGCCAAAAAAAAAAAATTCCAAAAATAGAAGGAAAATTTTTGGGATAAAATAAAAATCAAATTTCGTCGTCTCCAATTTTAAATCACCGAATCTCAAGAAGCAAGTACCATCAAATAAAACATGAAATGTTTCCAAAATGACAAATTTTCCTGCTTGCAATAGGCAGAGAGAAATAGAGAGAGAGAATCTAGAGCCGCCAGATCGAACGGGTTAACGGGTGCTTACAGGGTCCGGACCCACGGTGCGGGGACGTCGGCGGAGGCAATGACGACGAGATCCGCGTCGACGCGGAGGGCGGAGAGGGATCTCATCATGACCCGCGTGGCAACGTAGAACTCGTAGTCCCTCGGCGTCCCCATGTACATCATCGCGGCGTACGCGTGCCGACGCTGCTCCGACGCCGACGACGTCGAGACGACCGACGCGAGAACTACCGCCAGAAGAAAAAGAAGACTTCTTTTTCTTCTTCCGTTTCCGTCCCCCATTTCCCCGATCGGAAGAAGAAAAAGAGAGAGAGAGCAGTTTTGGACTACTCCGATCGGAAGAAGAGGAGAAAAAGGAAGCAGCTTTGGACTACTCCGATCGGAAGAAGAGGAGAAAAAGGAAGCAGCTTTGGACTACTCCGATCGGCTCCGGCTGGCTATGGCGGAGAGGGCCTGTCGCAATGCTGGAGTAGTAGCCGGAGAGGTGGAAAGCCGCTGGTTTTTTTTTTTTCTTTCTTTCTTTCTTTCTTCGTTCTTCGTTCTTTGTTGCAAGACAGATAAAAGTGGGGTGGAAGAAGTGCTCTTCTTGAACTGGAGATGTAGCGCAATTTATAATGATTTAGTTTTAACAACTTTATTTTTCACATAGGTACCTTTCTTTTGCGTATATTTCTAGTTCTACAATTTTTTATATTTTTTTTGTTATTTTATTTTTTGCCAAATGAATGAAAATTTCATCAGAAAATTCTGTAGCGAAATAAATTTATATTAAATTCATACAAACGAAACAAGTTTGCTAAAATTTGAACTATAGACAGACTCAGCCAACTCTGTTGGCAAAAAACTAAAAAAATAGAACACGTAGGCAAAAGTGGACCCTACAAGTCAAATTCTGCAAAAAAAAAAAAATCAAAGTGAATCCCACAAGCCAAATTCCGCCAACATTGTTGGCTTGCACAATTTCAGCCAACATAGTTGGCAAAATTTGGACTTGTGGGACCCACGGGTTGGTTTGGATGATTTGGTTTGGTTTGGTTGGTTTTATTAGTTTGTTTTGATTAGTTATGTTTTGGTTTTTTTTATTTAGTTTAGTTTTGGAATTTGATTTAAGAAAATATATTTTAACGAAATAAAATTAAAATAAATTAATTGTAAAGAAAATTTTAGAAATATTTAAAAAAACGGTTTGATTTTTTTAGAAAATTGTAAACAAAAAAATCTTAAAGAAAAAAACGGCTATTGCAATGTTTGATAAGAAAAAAAAAGGCTATTGCAATGTTCCATCACGCTGACCAGGACACTTCCCAACAGGCTGACCAGGGCACTTCCCAGTGGGCTGGCCAGGGCACTTCCCAGTGGGCGGGCCAAGGCACTTATCAGTGGGCGGACGAGGCGACGTCACAGGCACGTACCCCACAAATGGACCGAGAGGCGGGCCAGTGCATCAAATATAGTTTTTTTTCTTATCAAATATTACAATAGCCGTTTTTTTCTTTTAGAAACATTTTTCTTTACAATTTTCTAAAAAAACTAAACCGTTTTTTTTAAAATATTTCTAAATTTTCTTTACAATTAATTTATTTTAATTTTATTTCGTTAAAATATATTTTCTTAAATCAAATTCCAAAACTAAACTAAATAAAAAAAATCAAAACATAACTAATTAAAACAAACCAAACCAACCCGTAGGTCCCACAAGGTCAAATTCGTCAACTATGTTGGCTGAAATTGCACAATTTCAGTCAACAATGTTGGCAGAATTAGGCTTGTGGGGTCCACTTTAAAATTTTTTGGACATAATTTGGCTTGTGAGGTCCACTTTTGTCTATGTGTTCGTTTTTTTTTTTTTTTTTTTGTCAACAGAGGTTGCTAAGTCTGTTTAAATTTTAAATTTTAACTTGTTTTGTTTGCATAAATTTTTATATAAATTTATTTTACTACAGTAAATACAACATATCCTGCTCATAACGTTCAAGATAAGAGACTGTATACAAAGAGGTTTTGAAATTTTATTCAGACAAAAAACAACATATCCTGCTCATAACGTTCAAGATAAGAGACTGTATACAAAGAGGTACGGATGAGTTGAGAATGTCGCGACCTTCTTCGATAGCATGACGAGCTTGCCATAAGACATCATGTCCCTTGTGGTGAATAGCATCAACTAGCACTTTGCAATCGACTTCAATGATTGCTTTAACAATGTGTTTTCTTCTACAAAGTTGAAGCGCCAAGCTCAGGACGATTCCTTCAGTCTGCAATGCAGATCACCTTCATGACGTGTAGAGATTGCACCTCCAAATTGAATGTTACAGTCTCTCAGAACAGCTGTCCCAACCATGATCTATTCCATGTAAGCTCCATCGAAATTCACTTTCCAATATAAATTAGGAGGAGCACGCGAGTTGTGATCTAAGATAGTACTCGGTTGTGCAGGGATTGAATGAATCTGATTGGAGATGTTGATCTGAAACTTTTCCTACAGATTCAGAGTGGATCTGGCAATGACGTCTACTGAAATTTGTTTCTTTGGAAAATAGCTTCATTCCTTGCTTTCCATAGTGACCATAGCAGGTAGTGTTGATATTTTTGTCTTTGGACTAGTAAAAATAGTTTCACATTGGCTATATCACCAAGTGGGTATCTCAATATAATACTCTGTATGAGTTGACGTATGCACATGAGGTGTGATGGGACACATGGGTGTCATATGGGGATATTTTCCTAGGAGAAAAAATGATTAACTCCTCATGAAAGCATTTATTCTTTTTGTCATCCTTTTGGAATTATTTTCATAGGAGCTGTAGCGACTCTGGCTCAAGGACGAAAAGTTGGACTTTGTTGGCGCACTTTGTATCGTCGCAAGACACTTGTGCGCTGTTGTTGCGCTCGTTTTATGCTCGGGTTGCATGAAGCGGGCTATGCATTGGGCTGCGATTGTGGGATATCAATTTTGAATATTGGCTTTTTAGTCCAACATCGAAAATAAGAGGAGGATTGACTTCCATCCTTCCCTATATAAAGAGCCCTCTAGCCTCCTTTTGAGACACATCAAAAGTTGAGAAAGAGGAGTCCAAAGGAGTCTGTTCGAGTCACACAAAGAGGTGACTACGAGCGTTTCAGAAGTTCTCTTGTGAACTTGCTGGCTCCTGGGAGCAGATCGTCGATAGAGAATGAATCTTGCTTTAAGCAACGATGGTCTTCACCGTCCCAACAAGAATAATTTTTTATTCTGTCTTCTTCTTCTTTTTATTCTTGGTTCATTTTATCTGATTGCAACTGCGTTTTGCAAGAAAGAACGAAGGTAGTTTTCGTTTTATTGTAACTCTGTTATGTCCGTTTGCAACTGCGATTGTAAGAAAAAACGAGAAGTTTGGTTAATTCTGATTCTTTTGTAATCTTGAGAGGAAGTTGTAATCATAATCCTTTTATAGTTCTTCATGAAAATCGAGAATAGTCAGAGTGAGAACTTTTATGTGAACCTCTGATCTCGACCACACGTTCTTCCATCTTTGCTTAAGCCCCGGGACTAACAATCTCAAAGCAAGATCCGAGAAAGATGGAGAACAACCGTGCAAAACTTCTCGACACTAGTTTTAACAAACTTGACAAGTTTGACGGGGATCATTACAACGCTTGAAAGAGGAAGATATGTCTTAATCTTCAACTCGCAGAGGTGGAATACGTTCTGACAGAACCAGAGCCGGTTTTTCCAGACGGTGATGATGCTACTGTTCGAGCAGTTGCTACTGCAACTGCTAAGCAGAACAAATGGAGAAGAGACAACAACCTTTGCAAACTGCTGATTCTGAATTCCATGGAGGATACTCTGGTGGAGTCATACAGCAAGACGGACCATGTTAAGGTCGTCTGGGAGTCTCTAGACAAGCATTACAAGGCGAATGAGAACCGTAACAAGATTCATGTGACTGAAAAGGCCTGGAACATGCGATTTGAGGACGACAAGACTATATTGCCTCAAGTCAAGAAATTTCTCAAGTTATGTCAAAAACTTGAGGATGATGGCATGCCCTTAATCGACGCCTTTGTCGTGGGGGTATTGTGGCCAAGCTTCCGTCAGGATGGAACAATTTTATCTTGGACATGCACTGAAAGAAGATGCAAGTTAGCCTTGATCAACTACTCCACAACATCCATGTTGAAGATGAGTTGAGGGCTCAAAACAAAATGGACACGTTGTACAAGCAGTTGGCAAAAGCCAACTTCGTGCACGCGGGCGACTCCAAGGGAAAGCAGAAGGCTTCTCACTACAACAAGAAGAACTTCAACCATCTCAAGGTGAAGTCGGCTTCGTTCAAGTCTAAGCCAAAGCCCAAGTCAAATGTGACTTTCTTTAACTGTGGCAAGAAGGGCCACTATCGGAGAGACTGTAGATCCAAGCCTAAACAGACAAAACAATGTGATCCTAATAAGGTTGCTTTGATTGTGTAGGTTGTGACGACTGGTGTTGACACTGACTGGTGGATGAACACTGGCGCATCCTTCCATGTTTACTCGAAGAAGGAGTTGTTTACCATCTACAAGCCTACATCTGAGAAGGATATGGTGGCAAACCAGGCACAAGTTGAAGTACTTAGGACCAGAACGGTGGTATTAAATCTGACTTCGGGGAAGTCACTGACGCTTCAGGATGTGAAACACGTACCGATAATAGCCAAAAATCTAGTCTCGGGAAGTCTACTCTGCAACGTAGGCTTGAGGATGGACATCAATGCTGGACAAATGGAGATGTCGTACAAAGGAACATACTTCAGAATTTTTTTTTATACCGAAGGGATGTTCAAACTTCATCTTGTAACTCCTGCAAACAATATTAATGCAGTCTCTTCTTCTGGTTACTCTCTTAAGTTATGGCATAATAGACTAGGACATGTTCACTGTAAAAGGATACACAAGATGTCTAATCTAGGACTTATCTCCAAATGTGGGGGTAAGGAGGTGGAGAAGTGTGAGGTCTGTGCGCAGACAAAGATCACAAGAAAACTGTTCAAACGGGTTAACCGAAGCATAAATATTCTGGAGTTTGTGCACTCAGATATCTGTGACTTCAAATAGTTCTCCACAAAGGCTAGGATAAAGTATTTTATTATATTCATCGATGACTACTCGAAGTATGCGTTCGTCTATCTGATCAAGTAAAAAGACGAACCGTTCGAGAAGTTCAAGGAGTTCAGGGCTAAGGCTGAACATCAAATAGGGCAACAACTCAAGAAACTCAGAAGTGATCTAGGTAGAGAGTATAGGTCTATCGAATTTGCATCGTTCTGTAAAGAACATAGAATTGTTAATGAGACAACTGCTCCGTATTCTCCTCAATCTAATGGAGTAGCTGAAAGGAAGAATATGACGTTGACAAAGATAATGAACTCAATGCTGTTAACTACAGGTCTTTCAAACTGCTTCTGGGGAGAAGCGGCGCTTACGACTACGTTCATTCTGAAAAGAGTGACATACACAACTTTCGATGTCACTCCTCATGAACTCTGGTTCAAAGTCAGACCTAACTTGAATATTATTCGAGTGTGGGGGTGCCTGGTGTATGTGAAGCTCCCGGACTTGAAGATTCAGAAGCTGGGTACGATGACTACCAAGACCATCTTCCTGGGATATGCTGAAAAGAGTGATGCTCGGAGGTTTCTTGATATTAAGTCAAATTATATCATCGAATCTCGTGACACCGAATTCTTTGAAGATAAGTTTGCAAGGCATAAGAATATTGTTATCGTAGATATTTCAGAGAATAGTGTGAGTGCACATGAGGGCAACACTTCCAATAAATATGTAATCCAAAAAGAAGTTGTCATTCCAAAGATAATGTTCGAACCTGTCATGCCCCAGTCCCAAAATACCGAGGGAATAGCTACGTGGCAATGGCCAGCAGCACAACTTCAATGGGCAAATCCAATTTAATAGACCCTTTAGAGTGCACTTAAGCTGCAATAAATATAAATGCAGTCTACAGCATTATCACAAAATAATTATAATCTCATCCATAGAAAGAAACATAACTCAATATGATAGACTAATCAAGATAATAGATAAAGAAAATAGTCCATCATTAAGTCAACATATGTAGTATCTCGGGAAATAACCCAATAAAATAAGAAAAGATAATAAGTCAATACATAAGTCCGTGAGTCAAGATATGAAATAACTGTAAGCATAAATAACTGAGTATGTAACATAATACTCAGGAGAAATCCTCTGGCACAACCTCGTTCTCTGGTACCAATATTGCTCCAACGTCAGCTCTTGTCCCTATATCTCGGGGTATTTCTCCTCTGCTGTACCTGGAAAAATAATTCGAATCCAGGTCCTCAGGGGACATAGCAAGGTACAAGAATAACTCAAGCCAAATAAAATACAGTAAATAAAACAGATTCTCAGGACAAGCTATGTAACCAACTAAGTAAAATACAAATGAGAGCATCACTAGTACTCAGGCTGAGACCACTACAAGCTCTGTGTCAGGGAGCTCGTAGATGCAAGAATATCACATAATAGGAGAAGCTCTGGTACAGAGATTAAAGCACCTCAATAATAAAGTGTATATATATATATATATATATATATATATATATATATATATATATATATATATATATATATATATATATATATATATAATCAGCCTGTAGCCTGTGTGTCTCTTCCCATCCAATGTAATCTCACGTCTCATGTCCACAACACGCAAGATCATGACCTCTAGCTAGTACAACGAGTCATAATGATATCTATGTATATGCAAGTCTCATGTCATGAATCATGTAAGCCTATACAGAATTACTATGAATAACTCAAAAAATATTCTGTCACATGAATAGTGTCAAGTGTCCTATGGTATGACGTACTTGATAAAGCAAGCACGTAAAAATATATAGAATTATGGTATCAACTCTCTAAGTAACGTTACACGACTTCGCGTACGGCGTCAACACCCGAATCTTGTTCGAACGTTAAGCAATGTCTCACGGTCCTAGGTTGAACATGTACAACACAGAAGTATATAGAAATAACTCAAGCAAATAATATCACAAGATCTACAGCAAGTTGGCAAAGTACACTTGCCTGTATTCTGAGCTCCGTCAGTTGCTCCGATATAAGTAGAATCTCCAGGTATAGCTTCAGATGCTGAAACAAATATTACCATTATTTTCAGAATACTTGAAATAGTTAGGATTGACTACCCATAAGTTCAATTTAGACACGGGACCATAAGTAGAATCTCCGTCAGTTCCTATATAAACTCCACCGATCACAAACCCGGCCACCCCCACCGCTGTCACCATCACCGCCATCGCCGTCTACACCTCGACGCTGCCTCTCCAGCCCCGACGACGACCCTCCCCCGCGAGCCCGACCTCCGACGACCAGCATCAACGAGCACAGCAACCACAGCGCCGCCGCCGCCAGCCGAGCACCGCCACGCCACCCTGCGTACGCACAGAATAGACGTTTCTGGCCTTCTTTTTCGGTGAGCCTTTCTCTTTCCTCGCCGCATCATTTTTCGAACAGACTGTTGTGACATATTCGCTATGTGACCCCCTCGAACCTCGTACAATTAGACTGGGGTATCGCGTCCTGTGTCGATCGTAAATCGCGACACAAAAACAGAAAAATTTACCCCTATTTCTGAAATTCAGAAATTGTCCCGAACTCACAAGTTCACGGCCGTTTAAATCCCAACATGTTTAATAATTCTAAAATTTACTTGAAAAGTTAATTAGATAATATAACCAAGTTTTAAACCCTGTAATTAGTTTAATTTTATGTGTTGTAGATTGTAATTTATTCGCGGATGAAATTGACCAAAAACTTGGTTATTTAATCCCAAATATTTTCGAACTGGGTGCGTCCCGCTAAACGAGGCAACTTTATTGTGTAAAAATTTTATCGAAAGGTGAGCATCGTTAATACGAATGTGTGGGATTTTACGGAAGTTGATTTGGATGTGCGTGCACACCGAAATCAACGTGTATCCGTAGAAGTTATCCAGTATCGACCATGTTCTGAAACTTGTTGTAACTTCGTGTGTGCTTGTCGTTTCGTAACAAAACTTGCGCCATCGAATTCTTAGCATTTTGCTAGTCCTGTGACCCAAGTTTGGTTCAATTCTGAGAACGTTGACGAAATCCCGTATCGTGGGCCCCACGGCTCCACTTGACGGGCGATTTTGTGATCGGCTCATCGGAATCCAGTTCTGGACATTCCGTTGGGTTCATATCATTGTTCTGGACTTGTAGATACTAAGTTTGACGAATTTGGAGAACTTTGTCTCTGACACATTTTTGGTGCGAAGTGTGCCATATGTGGACCCCGCTTTGACCAGAAACTGTCAATTTGCTCCTGTATCCAAATTGGACTTTTGGGTAGGCAATCCTAGATATTTCATATCTTCTGAGAGCGATGGTAATGTTTATATCAGCATCTGTAGGTGTACCTGAAGATCCCGCTGTTACTGGAGCAATTGGAGGAATTCAAACCCCAAACAAGTGTACCTTGCCAATATTAAAGTACTTGCTTCATATTAATTATTGATTATTGTTTATGATGTATCTGCTTAACCTAGGACCGTGTGACATTGCTTAGCATCCGAATAATATTCCGGTGTCAACTCCGTACGCGGAGTCGTGTAACGTCACCTAGAGAGTTGATATCGCGATCCTATATATTTTTGTGCTTGCATTATCAAGTACGTCATACCATAGGATACTTGATACTATTCATGAGTCAGAATCTTTTCTGAGTATTCATCGTAATTCTGTATAGGATTACAAGATTCGTGACGTAGATATTACATATCGATATCTATCATTATGACTCGCTGCATTAGTTAGAGGTCATGATCTTGCGTGTCATGGACATGAGACGTGTGATTACATTGGGTGGGGAGAGACACACATGCTACAGGCTGATTATATATATAAAACCTTATTATTGTGGTGCTTAAGCCTCTAAACCCGAGCTTGGCCCATTACGTGATATTACTGCTACCGGCTCCCCGACACAGAGCTTGTAGTGGTCTCAGCCTGAGTTCTAGTGATGCTCTTACTTCCATATCACTTTGATGGTTACATAGTTTGCCCTATTCATTCATTTTGTATACTGTATTTATTTAGCTTGAGTTATTCTTGTACCTTGCTATGTCCTCTGAGGACCTGGATCCGGATTATGTCCCCAGGTTTAGCAGAGGAGATCTATCCCGAGGTATACGGGACAGGAGCAGACGTTGGAGCAGTACCAGTACCAGAGACGAGGTGATGCCAGAAGATTTCTCCTGAGTATTTGCTTTATATACTCAGTCATTTCTGTTCTTGATACTCTATTTCATGTCTCATTGATTTTTGTTTTAAACTCATTATCGGGTTGTTCCCCGAGACATTTTATTGATACTTGTTGTTGAATTATATATCTCTTTGATTAGTTGATATTTGAGTTATGTTTATCTTCTGTGGATGAGAATAGAATTAGACTGTGACTTGTATTGTAGACCTTTATTGTTGTTTTACAGCTTAAGTACACCCTAATGGGTCCATTAAATTGGGTTTGCCCATTGGTGTGTGTTGTTGGCCATTGTCACGTGTCTAGTCCCTCGGTATTTTGGGACTGGGGTGTGACATGGTTTTTGTGGTGGTCCATGCAGGTCTACGATTAAGGTCCTCGACTGAGGTCCTCGACTGAGGTCCTCGACTATGGTCAACGACTAAATTGTTTCAGTTTCAACTAAGGGACCGAGCAAGCCTGCGATAAGGATAGGATATGTTATAGGATCTCATCCACTTGATTGAATCGTTCTTGATCTATATATCATATTCAAATTAATTTTTTGACTTGCATCCTGCATTGATTCCCCTGTGCGCCTTTTATAGTTTATTTTGGATGCAGAGTAATGGATTCACAAGCAAACAACGAGACTCCCGCAGGAACATCATAAGTTGCAATTGTCACCTACGACGATGAAGTGACACCAGTTGGTGGAGGACAATCATCTCAACAATGCAATCAAGCAGATCAGCACTCTTCCAACAGGCCCAGCTACAGCAGAGGACACCACCACAAGGACGCGGATAAGCTTTTGCGATAACAGTAGAGGATGTATCGACTCGTGGAATAGCGAATACGCGTAAGATTTAAGTTTTATTATAGCTATATATTCCTAGTATTGCTTAAGCACGTGCCTGTTACTTTATTTTTCTAGCCTAAGCCTAGTATTATGAACTTGTTAGTACTGGTACCCAAGTTTTCCTAAGATGTAGATGATCCTTGCTCTATCCAGATTCCTTTACTCTTGAATTACTTATCTTTCATTGTCTAGAAAAAAAAATTTATTCCTTCCCTTCGTATTCTTCTTAACCCTCACACTTTCTCTCGATTCTGCTTATTCATGATTCTTATTCCCTTGTGTCGTGCTACAAACATGTCTTGCAACCGTGTCATCTCTTCTGACCAGTTATGTTTTGTTTTCTTAATTGCGAGGACGCAATTCTTTTAAGGAGGGTAGATTGTAAACACCCGAATTTTTTAAAAATAAAAATATATGATATTTAGGATTTTTTATGATTTTTAAATAATTAAATTAATGTTCTTCAAAGGATTTTTATTTTTGTGAATTAAATTAAATATTAAAATAATGAAAATTATATTTTTTAGTGTAAAATAAATAATTAGTCATAGTGTAATTTTTCTGGAATTGATTGGACACAAAAACTATTTTTAAAGACCTAAAAACATAGTTTAAAAATAAACCATCATGAACCAGTTTAAACCCATCCAGAACCGAACCGAAGCCCTAAATAAACCGAACCCCTAATTAACCCAAACCCTATTGGATCTGGACCCGTACCCGCATCCAAAACCTGACCCGGCCCGCTTAGACCTATTCTATAGTAACTGTAGAATTCGAAACGATGACCCGTCGACTTCCTCCCCCGACTGTTTGTAACCGCCGTCGGCCGCGATTGTCCGCCTCCCCGTCCGACCCGCTCGTCTTCCCGCCGCCTCCAACCACCGCGCCACTTCTCCTCCCCGCCCTTCCTATATAAACCCCACCGATCACAAACCCGGCCACCCCCACCGCTGTCACCACCACCGCCATCACCGTCTACACCTCGACGCCGCCTCACCAGCCCCGGCAACGACCCTCCCCCGCGAGCCCGACCTTCGGCGACCAGCATCAACGAGCACAACAACCACAGCGCCACGTCGCCGACCGAGCACCGCCGTGCCACCCCGCGTACGCACATAATAGACGTTTTCGGCCTCCTGTTCCGGTGAGCCTTTCTCTCTTCTCGCTGCATCGTTTTTCGAACAGACTGTTACGACATATTTGCTACGTGACCCCCTCGAACCCCATGCAATTAGACTGGGGTATCGCGTCCTGTGTCGATCGCAAATCGCGACACAAAAATAGGAAAATTTACCCCTATTTTTGAAATTCAGAAATTGTCCCGAACTCACAAGTTCACGGCCGTTTAAATCCCAACCTGTTTAATAATTCTGAAATTCACTTGAACAGTTAATTAGATAATATAACCAAGTTTCAAACCCTATAATTAGTTTAATTTTATGTGTTGTAGATTGTAATTTATTCGCAGATGAAATTGACCAAAAACTTGGTTATTTAATCTCGAATTTTTTCGAACTGAGTGCGTCCCGCTAAACGAGGCAACTTCGTCGTGTGCGAATTTTATCGAAATGTGCGCATCGTTAATACGGACGTGTGAGATTTCGCGGAAGTTAATTTGGATGTGCGTGCACACCTGAATCAACGCGTATCCGTAGAAATTATCCCGTATCGGCCATGTTTTGAAACTTGTTGTAACTTCGTGTGTGCTTGTCGTTTCGTAACGAAACTTGCGCCATCGAATTCTTAGCATTTTGCTAGTCCTGTGACCCAAGTTTGGTTCAATTATGAGAACGTTGACGAAACCCCGTATCGTGGGCCCCACGGCTCCACTTGACGGGCGATTTTGTGATCGGCTCATCGGAATCCAGTTCTGGACATTCCGTTGGGTTCATATCATTGTTCTGGACTTGTAGATACTAAGTTTGACGAATTTGGAGAACTTTGTCTCTGACACATTTTTGGTGCGAAGTGTGCCATATGTGGACCCCGCTTTGACCCGAAACTGTCAATTTGCCCCTGTATCCAAATTGGACTTTTGGGTAGGCAATCCTAGATATTTCATATCTTCTGAGAGCGATGGTAATGTTTATATCAGCATCTGTAGGTGTACCTGAAGATCCCGCTGTTACTGGAGCAATTGGAGGAATTCAAACCCCAGACAAGTGTACCTTGCCAATATTGCAGTACTTGCTTCATATTAATTATTGATTATTGTTTATGATGTATCTGCTTAACCTAGGACCGTGTGACATTGCTTAGCATCCGAATAATATTCCGGTGTCAACTCCGTATGCGGGGTCGTGTAACGTCACCTAGAGAGTTGATATCGTGATCCTATATATTTTTGTGCTTGCATTATCAAGTACGTCATACCATAGGATACTTGATACTATTCATGAGTCAGAATCTTTTCTGAGTATTCATCGTAATTCTGTATAGGATTACAAGATTCGTGACGTAGATATTACATATCGATATCTATCATTATGACTCGCTGCATTAGTTAGAGGTCATGATCTTGCGTGTCATGGACATGAGACGTGTGATTACATTGGGTGGGGAGAGACACACATGCTACAGGCTGATTATATATATAAAACCTTATTATTGTGGTGCTTAAGCCTCTAAACCTGAGCTTGGCCCATTACGTGATATTACTGCTACCGGCTCCCCGACACAGAGCTTGTAGTGGTCTCAGCCTGAGTTCTAGTGATGCTCTCACTTGCATATCACTTAGATAGTTACATAGTTTATCCTATTCATTCATTTTATATACTGCATTTATTTGACTTGAGTTATTCTTGTACCTTGTTATGTCCCTTGAGGACCTGGATCCGGATTATGTCCCCAGGTTTAGCAGAGAAGATCTATCCCGAGGTATACGGGACAGGAGCAGACGTTGGAGCAGTACCAGTACCAGAGGACGAGGTGATGCCAGAAGATTTCTCCTGAGTATTTGCTTTATATACTCAGTCAGTTCTTGATACTCTATTTCATGTCTCGTGGATTTCTGTATTAAACTCATTATCGGGTTGTTCCCCGAGACATTTTATTGATACTTGTTGTTGAATTATATATCTCTTTTATTAGTTGATATTTGAGTTATGTTTATTTTCTGTGGATGAGATTAGAATTAGATTATGACTTGTATCGTAGACTTTTATTGTTGTTTTACAGCTTAAGTACACCATAATGGGTCCATTAAATTGGATTTGTCCATTGATGTGTGCTGCTGGCCATTGCCACGTGTCTTGTCCCTCGGTATTTTGGGACTGAGACGTGACAATAGGTCGACAACTGACTGATGCACACACCTAATTCTAAGACTAAAATAAAATTTTGGGACTAAATTATAGTCGTATGCCCCTACAACAATTTTAATAATTTAGTAAAACTTGTAACTATTTTCAAGATTTTGGAAGGCTGTGACAATTGATTCAGAAAAGAACATGGTTTGGGACTTCATATCCAAATAGCATAAAGTCGAGGGACTTACAGGAAAAACTTGCTAATTTTAAAAAGATAGAAACTGAAACTGTACGCGTTAAATAAATGAAAGCAGCGGAAACGCTCGTGTACACTTGCTGGTGAGCCGATGACCAGGAGACAGCTTGGACACTGACGTGGCGGATTCTAATTGGGTTGGATAATTCAAAGTCAAAACGGATGAGCCATAATGGGTCCCAGACAGTGGTTGCTCCGGTAGGTCTGGTCCGTTTCTCCTGGACTGGTCTCCGGTCGGCCCGCGTGATGTACCGAATTACGTACCACGAACCGGTCCAAGCCTCGTGGCGTTTACTTTACATATGAGCCCTCTCCATAACTGAAATTTGCACATGTTAAAGAAACACAAAATGGAGAGAAAAAAGTAGAGGAAATTTCTTACTAGGTTCCTCCAACTTTTCGAATCTTGGAAACCAACCATGCTGTCCCCTCCCTTTACCCATTTCATTTCACAATTAATTATTTTTAAATTAAATTGAAATGACATTTATACCATTCATTTTTAAAAAAAGATTGGACTATATTATGTAAACACACTCTTTCACGTCTATCATTTGAATTTTTAAATGGATTTAAATGGTTAAAAATCTCACTACGACAATAACCATCTAAACTTATTTATAACCTATGTGGAAAAAAAATGTATTGAATAATATCGGAGAAATTTAAGAATTATATAGCATAAAATTTTATATCTCAATAATGAAAAATCACTTTGTTCGTCCGAGGACTAGAAAGATGTCATGCATCATCACATATATTCCAAAATTTTCACTCTATAGTTAGATATATATTTGCGTAATGTGAATCATCTAATATACTATAGTTGATATAATCCGTAAAGTTAAATTATTAAATACTTTGTCACTTACTGACATTACATTTTTTCCCTCTCTCTCACACAAACAAACTCATACATTTTCAATGTCATGTTTGCAAAATAACTGTAAGCAATGATAGCTAATTATGCACAATTTATAGATAATATAATATAAGAATACCAACTCTAACCATCTCTAACAATTATAGGTAAATAAAAATCATCTTTAATTATATGTAGCAATTATAGTCAATTAAAATAAACTCTAACCATGTAGGAAAAAAAATCATTGATGTTAATTTTAGGATGTTTTGTAAAGTTTTCTTATATAACATTTTGTCTCCGTACTAAATGATAAGGAAGGAAGAAAATAATGTCTTGTTGATGGAGGAAAAATTGTTGATCAGTTCTTCATTTAGTACGCATTCCATAAAATTTGATAGGAGAGACTTATTCTCAAAGATAAATATTACAAACTATTTAAAAAATGGATTCACTTTTTTTAAATATAGAAATTATTTATAATAGCCACAATTTAGTATGTTGGTTATAATTGTTACACTTTGGTATAAATAATTTTAAATGCTTACAAACACAAATATATATATATATATATATATATATATATATATATATATATATATATATATATATATATATATATATATATATATATATTGGTGTTTTTGTCTTTGTACTATGAAAGATAGTCCCATATTGGCTACACCACAAAGTGGGTATCTCAATATAATGTTTTGCTTGTGTTGAGATGTGCACATGGGGTGTGGTGAGTCACATAGGTGCCATGTGGGGATATTTTATTAGGATGAAAAAGGATTAACTCCTTATTGAAAGCATTTATGTTTTTTTATCATTCTCTTGAAATTTATTCCATAGGAGCTAAGCCGACTCGGACTCGGGCTCGGGCTCAAGGGCGCAAAGTGGCGCTCTGCGGATATATTTGAACGGTTACGGAAAGATACAGTCTGTTATTCTGATCCATTTTTTTGAAGAATTTGAAATTAATACGTGTCTATCTTTTAGGGATTCATAATTAATATGTTTCTATCTTTTCGTAACTGTTGGAAGGCTAAGGTTTTTATCCTCTCGCTATAAATACTCTCTTCATGTCCCTTTGAGGATTTACTTCAAAAAAGAGAAAATAAAGAGAGTTGCTGCCGCCATCGCTATTGCAGTCCAGGAAGTTCGTGCGAGTCCGAGCAAGGAGGTGACAATGAGCGTTCCATACGTTCTACGTGAACTTGCTGGTTCCTGGGAGTAGATTATGTGGGGCAAATCTTGCTTTGAGCAATGGTGATCCTTATCACCCCAGCAAGCAATGTCTCTTCTTTTTCTTCTTCTTCTTCTTCTTCTTCTTCTTCTTCTTCTCCTCTCTTTTGTGGGTTGTAACTCTGTTCTGTCCGTTAGCAACTGCGATTGCAAGAAAGAATGCGAAGATAGTTTTCTCTGGTTTCAAGTGGTAATCAGATCTTATATATTATCTTCTTGTTGGATCGAGAGATATCAGGAAAGAAACTCTTGTGTAAAATCCTGATCTCAACTTCAACTCAGGTTCTACCATCATTGATTAAGCCTCGGGAATAATAATCTCAAAGCAAGATCCGAGTAAGATGGAGAACAATCGTACAAGTCTTCTCAACACAAGTTTTCACAAACTTGAGAAGATTAACGGACTATCATTTAGATGTTGAAGGAGTCATCTGTCAAGTGATGGACGTGTGTTGCCAGATCTTTGATCTTGTGCAACTTGTCGCATGGAGATATCTGATCCAAGTTGCCACACGAATATGTCAACTGCACTTGGTGGATGAAGACTGGCACTATGCATGAGTTGTATCTATGCATGACGGTTCTCGGCACATAGCAGGACTTGACACATGGAGACTGGCGCTATGCATGAGTTATATCTGCGCATGACGATTCTCGGCATATGGAAGGACTTGGCACATGGAGACTGGAACTATACGTGAGTTGTATTTGCGTATGGCATTTCTCGGAACATGGCAGAACTCGAGCATAGCAGTCTCGGTGCATGGCTGGACTTGGAATATGAAAGCATCCATGCGGCTGGATCTGAGCAGGTCTATACGCGACCTGTGTATGCACATAGGGTTATGCACAAATTGGCGCATGTCTCTTCAAGCATGAAGGACCATAAGAATAAGGAGTGCAGATCCAAATTTTAAACCAAAATAGCAAGGTAATAACTTAACTTGGTTACTTTAATTACTTAACTTGGTTGCTATAATTGCGCAGGTTAAATCCTATGGCGTGGTTGTTGACCAGAGGATGGAAACTGGTGCATCTAGCCACATGTGCTTTAGGAAGAGCTGTTGATCAAGGTCGAACCTTTCAGTGGTGAAGGTCTTGATGGCAAGCAAGGATCAAGGAGAGGATCTGGGGATTGGGACAATGGTTCTGAACTTTGAGAAGTTACAGTCAAAGGAGTGCGTGTAGCAACGTACATGTGATTACCAAGAATCTGATCTCAGAAAGCCTGTTGCAGACTTGAGGGTAAACATCCAAGTTTGTCAGATGGTGATATCTTAGCAGTAGATATACTTTGAAACAAGGCATTCAGTTTCAAATGGATGTTCGAGCTTCTGCTTGTGACTAAAGTCTTATTGTAAGAGTTATGGGACCCCAGACTAGGACATATACTTCATACTGCCAGATGTCTAGTCTAGGGTTTATCTCCAAATATGGGAGTAAGGAGGTGGAGGAGTGTGAGGTCTGTGCGCATACAAAGATCACCAGAAAGTCGTTCAAATGGGTTAACCGAAGCACAAATCTTCTGGAGTTGGTGCACTCAAATATCTGTGACTTCAAACAGTTCTCCACCAAAGCCAAGATGAAGTATTTTATTACATTCATCGACGACTACTCGAAGTATGATTCGTCTATCTGATCAAGTCAAAGGACAAAGCATTCGAGAAGTTCAAGGAGTTCAGGGCTGAGGCTGAATGTCAGAGGGCAACAACTCAAGAGACTTAGAAGTGATCGAGGCAAATAGTATATGTCTATTGAATTCGCATTGTTCTACAAAGAACATGGAATTTTTAATGAGACGACTGCTCCGTATTCTCCTCAATCAAATGGAATAGTTGAGAGGAAGAACATGACATTGACAAAAATAATAAACTCAATGCTGTTAACTACGGGTCTTCCAAACTGCTTCTGGGGAGAAGTTGTGCTGACGGCTACGTTCATTCTGAACAGAATACCATACACAACTTCCGATAACACTCCTCAGGAACTCTGGTTCAGAGTCAGACCAAACTTGAATGTCATTCGAGTGTGGGGGTTTCTGGCGTCTGTGAAGCTTCTGGAATTGAAGATTCAAAAGCTGGAATCGAGGACTACGAAGACAATCTTTTAGGGTGATGCTGAGAAGAGTGATGCTCGAAGATTTCTTGATATCGAATCAAATTATATCATTGAATCTCGTGACGCATAACTCTTCAACGATAAATTTGTAAGGCGCAAGAACATTGTTATCACGAATATTCCAGAAAATAGTGTGGGTGCATAGTAGGCTGAAGCTTCCAACGAAGATATAGTCCAAGAAGACGTTGTCATCCCAACGACAACGATCGAACCAGAACTGGCAGAGCCGGTGTCTAAGCACGTGAGGAGAGTGAAGGATTTCAGAGAAAATTTTGTCACCTATAATGTGGAAGCAGATCCGCTTACCTATGATGAGGCAATGAAAACCAGAGATGTTATTTTCCGGAGGGAGGCTATAAATAATGAGTATGACATAATAACCTCCAACCATACTTGGGTATTGGTCAATCTTTCTGAAGGAGCTAAACCAATCAGATGCTTATCAGATCTTCAAGTCGATGAAGATGAAAACAGACAGAACAATTGAGTTCTAGACTAGGCTATCTGCCTAGGAATTTTCTCAGACAATAGGGGATTGAGTTCTCTGGCACCTTGTAAGCCCCCTCAAATTTTAAATTAGATAGACTAGATTGAGTTAGAAATATTATTGTAGCGTCAGAGTATTTGAGGTTTATAAATTAATTGTAGTTGTTTAATTCATTATTTATAACCCTTGGTGCACCCTACCGTTGTTGTAATATTCGGAGCCCAACATTAGCCCATAATTTTCAACCAAATGTTGCATTATTGACTTGACAAGGCAACTTAGGCGCTGAACTTTTCTGTCACTCAAAATCATAATTTTTTGTGCTCTAATTTAATTGCACAACTTCCCGTATCCGAAACCTATTTTTAATCCTGTATCGCGTACCTTGGTCGTTGCCATCAATTTAGGGATACCAACTCTGCCCGTTTGGCCGACCCAATTAAAGGGTCGAAGACTGACACCAAGCCTACACCTTTCATGACCTTTGTGTCACTCCAAATTGAGACTCCATGTGCCCCCATTTAATTTAAGAGCACATGATATTTTATTTTAATTAAATTGGGGATACCAACTTTGACTAATCCCAACTTAACCCTAATTTAACCCTATCCCTCATTCATTAAGCCCATGAAAAACACACAACACCCCCCTCACCCTACAAAACACCAAACACCACTTCCCACACCATTTTCCCATTATTTTATATGCTTGTGCAAATACCCAAAAGTTAAGGGGCTCATTTACAAAAGTGATATTAGGTGTTATCTTCTCATTGGTCCAAGCCAATGAAGAAACCTCACCCTCACTCATTGACGGGTCTAATCCCCCTCTCTCTCTCCTTTGGATGCACAAATCCTCCATGTTGAATCTGAGCCATCCATTTAAATTGGAGCCCATCCTTACCACACACTCATCACACACCCTCTTATAAAATCTCTCCATCACACCCCTCTTCCCTATACCAGTCCTAATCCCAAAATATTGGAACCCCCTCCACTCTCTCTCTCCTCCCTCTTCCTATTATACTCCCAGCCGAATACCAACATCTACATTCCCTTCTTCTTCTTCTTCTTCTTCTTCACCACTTCTCCATAACCCGACCGGCCTCCCCTATTTCGGCCAGCCGAGCTCCTCCACGACCTACCCCTATATCCATCACCACCATCACCACCTCCACTGACCACCTCTGCTTCAGTCGATCCCCCACTGCCGCCTCCAACCCGACCACCACCTCGAGCTCCCTCGGTCGACAGAGCCACCCGCACTACCGCATCTCCTCCACCCCCGTTGTACCTCTTCTCCGGCGTGTCAGCATCGACCACCGCGTCTCCAACCTCCCTCGACACCCCGACTCCTCACCTTGACCCGACCGTCCCTGAGCTCCTCCACCACCATGACCGTCCCTGAGATCCTCCACCGTCACGACCCCCTTGGCCAGCCGAGATTTCCCTCGAACATCACCCACCTCGACACCCCCGCTGCCTCCAACAGCCATCACCGGCCTTCACCCGCTGGCCATCTTCTCCGGCCACCCAAACGTCGACCACCCCGCTGCCAACCACAGCACCACCATCATCACCAGCACTGCCGAGCCTCCTCCATCCACCATTGTTACTACCGAACTCTACCACACGCTGCCACCCACCATCTCCGGCCTCCTACCTCTGATACTCCGGCGAGCCACTGCTACCCGCCTCCACATTTCTTCCCCCTCCGACCTCATCATCATCATCATCATCACCACCACCATTAACACCACCACCATCACCGGCCCGCGAGCGGCGAGCCACCCGTCGTCGACCACAGCAACCAGCCAGCACCACCACCACACCGCTAAGGTGAACACTCCCCTCTACTTATGTAGTGTAGTTTTATATTTTTTTAGGGTTTGCATAACTTAGTTAGGGTTATGGATAATGTATTGAGTTTTAGGGTTTAAGAGTTTGCTATAATGAGTTTCGGGTTTATGAATGCTAGGTATGATAATTTAGGATGTTGTTCAATTTAACATATGCATATTGATTATTGTTGATGAGCAGATTTAAATTGTTATGAAATGATACTATGATATTGAAACATTGATTATCATCGAGGAGCAGGTAATTTATTATGAAATGGTGTGTGATATCAAACCATTAATCTGTGATTGAGGACTGATAATTAATGATGAGTTTAATCGAGGAGTAGTTTTTATTATGAAATGGTAATAAAGTTATAAAACGAAAGGTTTAATAAAAAATGATAATTTATTTGAGGATGATATATGTCACCATGCGTGATAATGTCTGTGAAGACCAGGAGGAATCTGAGGATTGATCATGGCTCGAAATACTGATAAACACTGTGATGAATAAGTAGGATTGAGGATTTGTCTGATGATATTATACAGGTGATTAATCGGATGAGATATAACATACCTTTAGTCAATCTTGGTCAACCCTCTAGCTTAGTGTCTATATGAGTTGTAACAGAGATTGAAACATATACTAGACGTGTGTCACCTCTTATTTTAGCCTCGTGATAGTCTATTGATAGAGCTTGTATCTCATCTCTAGGTACTACCGGACCCGCGGACTTGGACGTTGTACCGGAGACCCATCTTCAGCATCCGGATCCAAGCAAATATACCTTGTCACCCTGTATTTCAGTTACAAGATATTTATTTATTTATTATATGCATTGTGTGCTTTATGGATTAGAATCTTTACTTCGCGTCCGGGTCACAACCGGGTGCAGACTTTCGTCGGTAACGTCTGGTAACGAGTGATAGTTATTCGCAACACCTTGATGTATACGCTTGGTTATATCATAACCCTAGGATACATCCAGACACTGTCATCGTGCCAGATTTCCTGTATCCTGATACTGACAGCATGATCAGAATCTGGGACGACCTTAGGGTCGCATTGGTTGATAGTTACTTCAGTATGACGAGATTGCTAGATAGAGATTCAGGTTCAGCGCACACTCGTTGACCGCTTTGGGAGGGAAAGAGAGTTACTAGATGTTTGGGTTCCTCTGCAAGCACTATATATATGTATATAATTTATTTCTGTAGTGTTCCTGTATCCAGAGTAGAAGTATCACCCATGTGACTCTTTGCCCTGAGCTGCGGTACGTCCCATGTGTTTTCGTGTCCGGAGCTACGATTTTATTTTGGATAGCCCACGCGTCGAATATTGTCTTCAAAACTGTGTCTCACTTAGATGTTTATGTTAGATTACACCGTCGTTGCACTTGTTTCTTTCTGTTATACTATGGCATACTTTATTTTTGTACCTTGTTACGTCCCTCTGAGGACCTGGTCCCCTGCCAGTTTTGTAGCATAGACGATTACGGAGCCCTTGGAGTTGATGATGGAGTTGCTTGTCTTGCGGGCATTGGTACCAGGTACTTATATTATTTCTACCGGCGTTATGGTTACTTTATTCATATTGATTATTCATCTGCCGTTGTAGCCTAGTTTTTATAGACTCATCTCTTCTCGAGTCTATTCGAGTTTGTTTATTTACTGGGCAGCCGACTATAGCACATATAGCTCATTCTTGTGTATTCTGTTCATTGTGGATTGAGACATAGATGTTTATATTTACTGGATTATTTAGATAGTAACCCTTATTATACAGCTTATACGTATTTGAGTCGGACCAGAGTTTGGTCGAATGCGTAGCTGGCATGTTGTGTATTCCTGGTCCTATGTATTTTGGGACTGGGGCGTGACATATTTTTGTGATGGCTCATGCAGGTCGAGCTTATCGTTTCGGTTACGTTACTGTACCAAACGAGCCTGCAATTTAGGATTTATTGTTGAATAGGATCTCAATCCATAATCGATTTTAAAAACTTCCTTTGTATTTGATTATCGCCATTGGACTTCCAAATTGTATTCGTTCCTTTTTCATCGAAATCATTATCATTGTTTCTCATCTCCTTTATTTCGGAAAGACGAATGCTTGTGCCTGATGGTTTCCTCCAGAAGAAGATCGTAGTCCAGACGACAGAAGATATGAATTATGTAATATTCTCTGAGAAGATTGTTACCCTCAGTAGGTAGGTTCATAGGTTCTTTTTAGATTCTAGAACTAGTATATGAGGTTAGCAAGAGAATTGGACCCAGTAGTATGTCCTTAGAACTGGTAAAACCCTACCCGTACTTGAGATAGCAGTGATTTGGGAAGTACTGGGAGCTAGGAAGATCGTTGATTCTAACATTCTAGAATAATTTATGAAAATGCATAGCCAGATGCTAGGAATTAGTTGTAGTATATGATAGCGATACCAGGAACAATATAATGAACCAGAGAAAATAAAAATTTTAGGCTCTCACTTGGAAGATGATGATCTGATACAAGGAATTCTAGTATGTGCTTGGGTGTTACCATTATTATAATTACACTATGTGACTCGGAGCAATAAATAATAAAAAGAAAAAATTTGTGGAATATAATTGTAGGAAGAAATTTGAGGAGAAAAGTCATTATATATTAGGGAAGAAATTTTTTGGAGGTTTAGTGTTGTAGATAGAAAGGGAAAATTTATTATGAGGTTAAGTCTAGACTATGACATCGTCCTAGGCATGAATTGGTTGAGCCAATACCATGCGACGTTAGATTACCGAAGTGGTAGTATTATAATTAGACCACCAGATCACTCAGAGTTTGAGTTTCTTCGGGGCGCCCGAGAGCATGGTGTCCAACCTACCTTAGCGACACGCATTGCAGAAGGTGAACTGATGTACCCTCACTTTATATCAGAGTTTGAGGATGTGTTTCCAGAGGATCTTCTAGGCCTGTCACCTGACAGAGAGATAGAGTTCACTATAGAGTTGACTCCTGGAGCCGAGCCAGTTACTTCCTCCGTCTACAGACTAGCATCGAAGGATTTGGTTGAGTTAAAAGTCCAAGTAGATAATCTCTTAGATAAGGGTTTCATTCGGGCTAGTATTTCTCCATAGGGAGCACCTATCTTATTGTGCCGAAGAAGGATGGGACGGTACGTTTGTGTATCGATTACAGGGCGTTAAATATTGTAACGATAAAGAACAAGTACCCTTTGTCGCGCATTGATGATTTATTTGGTCAGCTTAGTGGCATGTGTATTCTCGAAGATCGATCTCAGGTCTGGCTATCATCAGATCAAGGTACGAAGAGAGGACATTCCGAAGATGGCTTTTCGGACGAAGTACGGGCACTATGAGTTTCTAGTCATGCCGTTTGGTTTAACCAATGCGCCAATAGTATTTATGAGCCTGATAAACAATATTTTCCACCAGTACTTAGATAAGTTCGTGGTGGTATTTATCGATGACATCTTGGTATATTCCAAGAGCCAGGAGGAGCACGAGAGGCATCTCAGGATCGTGTTGGAGACGCTGAGGCAGGAGAGGCTGTATGCCATGCTCAACAAATATGAGTTCTGCTTGGATAGAGTACCATTCCTGGGACACACAATCACTGGAGATGGACTATTAGTTGACCCGGAGAAGATCGCTGCAGTAGAGACGTGGCCTACCCCTACATCAGTTACAGAGATTAGGAGTTTCCTCGGACTTGCTGGATATTATCGAACGTTCGTGGAAAACTTCTCGAGGATCGATGCACCTATGACATGACTGACGCGTAAAGGCGAGGAGTTTATCTGGACTAAGGAGTGTCAGACGGCTTTCGATGAGCTGAAGAAGCGTCTGACATCAATACCGATTTTGACACTTCCTACGGGATCGGAAGGATTTATAGTGTATAGTGATGCGTCTGAGAGCGGATTAGGATGTATATTAATGCAGCACGGCAAGGTGATAGCCTACGCATCGAGAAAACTGAGAGTTTATGAGAAGCACTATCCGACGCACGATCTAGAGCTAGTTGCAGTGATATTTGCACTAAAGCTATGGCGACACTACCTTTATGGAGAGATTGTTGAGATTTACACAGATCAACAAAGTCTGAAGTATGTCTACACTCAGAAGAAGCTCAACATGAGACAGAGGTGATGGCTAGAGTTGATGACAGACTATGATATAGAGTTGCAGTACCACCCTAGCAAGGCGAATGTAGTAGCAGATGCCTAAAGCAGGAAGCCCGTGGCATACTTTTTGATGACTCAGCGACAATTGTTAGAGGATCTTCAGGAGCTCGGGATAGAGACTGTACTGCCAGGCATGGATGGACAGATGGCCAGTCTCAAGTTTTAGTCTACTTTGGTTAAGAGGATCAAGGCAGCCCTGCCTACAGATGCGAGATTCCGACGACTGTGAGAGAGGACAGAGGCCGGCATGCAGACGGGACTCAAGATTCATGAAGACGAAATATTGAGGTGTGGAGATCGCATATACGTTCCGAGTGGCGAGATACGCCAAGAGTTGATGACCGAGGCTCATAGCTCAATTTATTTTATTCATCCTGGGGGTACCGAGATTTGAGACAACACTACTGGTGGCATGGGATGAAGAGAGAGATTGCGAGATTCGTGACGAGATGTTTGGTCTGTCAGCAAGTCAAGACTGAACATCAGAGGACTGCAGGACTATTGCAGTCGCTTCCCATTCCCAAGTGAGAGTGGAAATATATTACCATGGACTTCATCACCAGATTCCCGAGGAGCCCTAGCGGAAAGGATGCAGTCTGGGTTATCGTAGACCGACTCACCAAGTCTGCACATTTCTTGCCCTTCAGAGTTGGGCAGTCCACGAAGATATTAGCTGACATGTATATGAGACAGATAGTACGACTATATGGAGTGCCTGTCAGCATTGTATCGAATCATGATTCCAGATTCACGTCATATTTTTGGCGGAGTATACAGGAGAGTCTAGGTACTCGTCTCAAGTTTAGCACTGCATATCATCCACAGACTGATGGTCAGTCAGAGCGTACGATTCAGATACTAGAGGATATGTTGAGAGCGTGCATGATCGACTTTGGAGGATCTTGGGAGGACCATCTACACTTGGTGGAATTCTCCTACAACAACAGCTACCAGGCCAGCATACATATGGCACCTTATGAGGTACTGTACCGCAGGAAGTGTAGGTCACTAGTATATTGGAGTGACGTGGGAGAGCGTCAGATACTTGGTCCAGAGTTGGTGACACATACAGTGGAAAAAGTAAAACAGATTCAGATCCACCTGCGTGCAGCACAGGACAGACAGAAGCATTGGACAGATGCGCACCGCAGACCTTTGGAGTTCAAGGAAGGTGACCACATATTTCTGAAGATATCGCCTACTCGTGGTACCATCAAATTCGGAGGCAGAGGCAAGCTGAGTCCGAGGTACATCGGACCTTTTGATATTTTGGAATGAGTTGGCGAAGTGGCTTATCGTCTTTATTTGCCTCGATCATTAGAAGGAGTGCACGATGTATTTCACGTATCACAGTTGAAAAGATATGTGGCAGACCCTAACCACGTGTTTGATCATTCAGAGATTACAATCGGGCCTAGTTTATCATATGTAGAGCAGCCAGCGGGAATACTCGATCGCAGTGAGAAGACTTTGAGTGGTCAGATTATTCGACTGGTTAGGGTTGCATGGAAGCATCATTCGCCAGCCGAATCTACTTAGGAGCGCAAGAATTCCATTCGACAGCATTTTCCGTATTTATTTGAGGATCGAGGTACGAATTTATGTACTGCATTCGATTACCAGTTTACTTTTAAATTCTCGTAGCTATTATTCATGCTATACTTTTAATTTCGGGGACAAAATTTTTCTAAGTTGGGAAGGATGTAAACCCCCTCAAATTTTAAATTAGGTAGACTAGATTGAGTTAGAAATATTATTGTAGCGTCAGAGTATTTGAGGTTTAGAAATTAGTTGCAGTTGTTTAATTCATTATTTATAACCCTTGGTGCACACTACCGTTGTTGCAATATTCGGAGCCCAACATTAGCCCATAATTTCCAACCAATTATTGCATTCTTGACTTGACAAGCCAACTTAGGCGCTAGACTTTTCTGTCACACAAAATCACAGTCCCTTATGCTCTAATTTAATTGCACAAGTTCCCGTATTCGAAACCTATTTTTAATCCTGTGTTGCGTACCTTGGTCGTTGCCATCAATTTTAGAACACCAACTCTGTTCGTTTAGCCAACCCAATTAAAGGGTCCAAGATTGACACCAAGCCTACACCTTTTATGATATTTGTGTCACTCTAAATTGAGACCCCATGTGCCCCCATTTAATTTAAGAGCACATGACATTTTATTTTAATTAAATTGGGGATACCAACTTTGACTAATCTCAACTTAACCCCAATTTAACCCTATCCCTCATTCATTAAGCCCATGCAAAACACACAACACCTCCCTCACCCTACAAAACACCAGACACCACTTTCCATACCATTTTTCTATTATTTTACATGTTTGTGCAAATATCCACAAGTTAAGGGGCTCATTTGCAAAAGTGATATTAGGTGTCATCCCCTCATTGGTCCAAGCCAATGAAAAAACCTCACCCTCACTCATTGACCGGTCTAATCCCTCCTCTCTCTCTCCTTTGGATGCACAAATCCTTCATGTTGAATCTGAGCCATCCATTTAAATTGGAGCCCATCCTCACCACACACTCATCACACACCCTCCTATAAAATCTCTCCATCACACCCCTCTTTCCCATGCCGGCCCTAATCCCAAAATATTGGAAACCCCCCACTCTCTCTCTCCTCCCTCTTCCTATTACACTCACAGCCGAATACCAACATCTCTATTCCCTTTCTCTTCTTCTTCTTCTTCTTCTTCTTCCTTACCACTTCTCCATAACCCGACCGACCGACCTCCCCTACTCCGGCCAGCCGAGCTCCTCCATGACCCGCCCCTACATCCATCACCACCATCACCACCTCCACTGACCACCACTGCTTCAGTTGATCACCCGCTGCCGCCTCCAACCCGTCCACCACCTCGATCTCCCTCGGTCGACTGAGCCACCCGCACTGCAGTATCTCCTCCACCCCCGCTGCACCTCTTCTCTGGCGTGTCAACATCGACCACCGCGTCTCCAACCTCCCTCGACACCCCGACTCCTCACCTCGACCCGACCGTCCCTGAGCTTCTCCACCACCACAACCGTCCCTGAGCTCCTCTACCGTCATGACCCCCTCGGCCAGCCGAGCTACCCCTCGATATCACCCACCTCGACACCCCCGCTGCCTCCAGCAGCCAACACAGGCCTTCACCCACTAGCCATATTCTTCGGCCACCCAAACGTCGACCACCCCGCTATCAACCACAGCACCACCATCATCACTAGCATTGCCGAGCCTCCTACATCCACCATTGTTACAACCGAGCTCCACCACACGCTGCCACCCACCATCTCCGGCCTTCCACCTCTGATACTCCGATGAGCCACTACTACCCGCCTCCACATTTCTTCTCCGTCCGACCTCATCATCATCATCATCCTCATCATCATCATCATCATCATCACCATTAACACCACCACCATCACCGGACCATGAGCGGCGAGCCACCCGCCGTCGACCACAGCAACCGGCCAGCACCACCACCACACCGCCAAGGTGAACACTCCCCTCTACTTATGTAGTATAGTTTTATATTTTGTTTAGGGTTTGCATAACTTAGTTAGGGTTATGGATAATATATTGAGTTTTAGGGTTTAAGAGTTTGCTATAATGAGTTTAGGGTTTATGAATGCTAGGTATGATAATTTAGGATGTTGTTCAATTTAATATATGCATATTGATTATTGTTGATGAGCAGATTTAAATTATTATGAAATGATACTATGATATTGAAACATTGATTATCATCGAGGAGCAGGTGATTTATGTGAAATGGTGTGTGATATCAAACCATTAATCTGTGATTGAGGACTGATAATTAATGATGAGTTTAATCGAGGAGTAGTTTTTATTGTGAAATGGTAATAAAGTTATAAAATAAAAGGTTTAATAAATAATTAATAATTTATTTGAGGATGATATATGTCACCGTGCGTGATAATATCTGTGAAGACCAGAAGGAATCTGAGGATTGATCATGGCTCGAAATACTAATAAACACCGTGATGAATAAGTAGGATTGATGATTTGTCTAATAATATTATACAGGTGATTAATCGGATGAGATATAACATACATTTAGTCAATCTTGGTCAACCCTCTAGCTTAGTGTCTATGTGAGTTGTAACAGAGATTGAAACATATGCTAGACGTGTGTCACCTCTTATTTTAGCCTCGTGATAGTCTATTGATGGAGCTTGTATCTCGTCTATAGGTACTACTGGACCCGCGGACTTGGACGTTGTATTGGAGACCCATCTTCAGCATCCGGATCTAGGCAAGTATACCTTGCTACCCTGTATTTTAGTTACCAGATATTTATTTATTTATTATATGCATTATGCACGTTATGGATTAGAATCGTTACTTCGCATCCGGGTCATAACCGGGTGCAGACGTTCGTCGGTAATGTCTGTTAACGAGTGATGGTTGTTCACAATACCTTGATGTACACACTTGGTTACATCATAACCCTAGGACACATCCAGATACTGTCACCGTGCCAGATTTTTTGTATCCTGATACTGACAGCATGACCAAAATCTGGGACGACCTTAGGGTCGCGTTGGTTGATAGTTACTTCAGTATGACGAGACGGCTAGATAGAGATTCAGGTTCAGCGCACACTCGTTGGCCGCTTTGGGAGGGGAAGACAGTTACTAGACGTTTGGGCTCCTCTGCACGCGCTATATATATGTATATGATTTATTTCTGTAGTGTTCATATATCCGGAGTAGTAGTATCACCCGTATGACTCTTTGCTCGAAGCTGCATTACGTCCCATGTATTTCTGTGTCCGGAGCTACAGTTTTATTTTGGATAGCCCACGCGTCGAACATTGTCTTCAAAACTGTATCTCACTTAGGTGGTTATGCTAGATTACACCGTCGTTGCACTTATTTTTTTTCTTTTATACTATGGCATACTTTATTTTTGTACCTTGTTACGTCCCTCTGAGGACCTGGTTGTCACGCTCCAGTCCTAAAATACCGAGGGACTAGCCACATGGCAATGGCCTGCTACAAACACCAATGGACAAATCCAATTTAATGGACCCATTAGGATATACTTAAGATGTACACAACAATAAATAGGTCTATGATACAAGTCACATTATAATTCTAATCTCATCCACAGAAGGTAATCACAGATCAAATGGCAGAATAATCGAAATAAAATATAATCTAACAAGTCTCAATAAAAAGTGTCTCGGGGAACAATCCGAGAATATGTTTGATACATAAATTCAATAGACAGGAAATAAAGTAACTAGAAACATGAATAACTGAGTATATAAAGCCAATACTCAGGAGAAATCCTCTGGCAAGACCTCGTCCTCGGGTTCTGGTACTGCTCCAATGTATGCTCATTTCCCGTATACCTCGGGATAGATCTTTTCTGCTAAACCTGGGGACATAATCCGGATCCTGGTCCTGAGGGGACATAGCAAGGTACAAGAATAAATCAAGCCAAATAAATACAGTGCAGTAATAAATGAATCAATAGGGTAAACTATGTAACCAGCTATGTGATATGAAAGTGAGAGCATTAATCATACTCAGGCTGAGACTACTATAGTCTCTGTGTCGGAGAAACCCATAGCAGCATTTTCTCAAAGGGCCAGTACATGTGCCAAAGCTCTGTGTCAGAGTCTAAGGCACCTCCAGATAACTATATATATATATATATATATATATATATATATATATATATATATATATATATATATATATATATATATATATATATATATATAATCAGCCTTTCGTATGGTAAGTCTCTCCCCACCTAATATAATCATACGTCTCATGTCCATGTCACGCAAGATCATGACCTCTAACTGATGCAGCGAGTCATAATGATAGCTAAGCATATGCCATAAAGTCTATGTCACGAATCCTGTAACCTATACAGAATCACCAAGAATAAATCAGAAGATTATGTCTCATGAACAGTGTCAAGTGTCCTATGGTATGACGTACTTGATAATGCAGGCACGAAGATGTATATATGGTCGCGATATCAATCTCTAGTGACGTTACACGACTCCGCGTACGGCGTCGACACTCGAATGTTATTCAGACGCTAAGCAATGTCACACGGTCCTAGGTTGAACATTTATATCAAGATTATATATATATGTACAAAGAACTCAAACAATACTATAACATGAATCACTACAAGTTGGCAAGGTACACTTGCCTAGGGTTTGGATTCCAACAGTTGCTCCGGTATTCGTGAAATCTTCAGGAACGCCTTCGGATGCTGAAACAAACATTAGCATCATGCTCAGAAGATATCAAATAGCTAGAATTGCCTGTCCATAAGTCCAATTTGAACACAGGGGCAAAAGTGACATTTTTGGTCAAAGCGGGGTCCACATGTGGCCCGCTTCACACCGAAAAATGTGCCAGAGACAAAGTTCTCCAAAATTGTCAAACTTAGTGTCTGCAAGTCCAGAACGATGATACAAACCCAACAGAATATCCAGAACTGGATTCCGATGAGCCAATCATAAAAACGCCCTTCAATTGGATCCACGGGGCCCACAATACGGAATTTTGTCAACGTTCTCAGAATCGAACCAAACTTGGGTCACAGGACCCAAAAAATGCTACGAATCCGATGGCACAAGTTTTGTTTTGAAACGATGAGCACACACGAAGTTACAATAAATTTCAGAACAGGGCCAATACGTTGTCGACGGATACGCGTTGATTCCGGTATGCACGCACATCCAAATCAACTTCCGTAAAATCTCACACGTCCGTATTGACAGCGCGCACCTTTCGGTAAAGTTCTCACATGACCAAGTCGCCTCGTTTAGCGGGGTGCACCCAGTTCCGAGAAAATTATAATTTTTAAATAACCAAGTTTTTGGCCATTTTCATCCGCGAAAATATCACAATCTACAATACCAAAAATTGAACAAAAATAGAGTTTTAAAACTAGGTTATACGGTCTAAATTACTGTTCAAGTGGATTTTAGAAATAGTTAACATGTTGCACGCAAAACGGTCGTGAACTTGCGAGTTCGCGACCAATTTCTGAATTTTCAGAATTGGGTTTTTTTTTTCTGATTTTGCGTTACGATTTGCGACCGACACAGGACGCGATACCCCGAACGAATTACACGGGTTTCGAGAGGGCCACGAGGTCTATGCGTCACAGCAGACAGTTCAAAAAATAATGCAGCGAGGAGAGAGAAATTCTTACTTGAGCAGGACGCCGAAAACGTCTATTCTTCGCGTACGCGAGCGACGCGGCTGCCGGTCGACGACGGGTGGCGGCACTATTGCAACTGTGGCGGTGCTGGGCTGCTCGGGGAGGGTCGACGGCGGGCAGGGACATCGGCGAGGGCGTCGGGTTGGGCCGACGGAGACGTCAGGGACGTCGGGGTGGGCCAGCGGTGATGGTGTTGGTGGTGGATTGAAGGGGAGATGGCGGTGGCGGTGATGGGTTCGGGGGGGTTTATAAAGGGAAGGGGAGAGGGAGAGGCGGGGAGTCCGGAGTGGGGGGGATCGTGGGGTGGCCGCGGAGCGGGGGTGGGGGGGACGTGGGCGGTCGTGCGCCGGGATCGGGGGATTGGGGTGAAGGGTTTGGGGATTTGGGTTAGCGGGCGACGGGTAGGCGGGCTAGCAGGTCGGGTCCGGATCCGACCCGCTAGGGCGGTTGCGTTCGGTTCAGTTGAGTGGGGTCCATTTCGGTTCAATTAGGTCCGGTTCAATCCGGTTCAGTCCGGTTTAGGCTGGTTTAATTAAAATATGGGTTTTTAGCTATTTAAAAATAGTTTTTGAGCCCAATAAATTTTAAAAAAATTACACAACAACTAATAATTAATAATACACCCAAAAATATAATTTTTGTTATATTTTAATAATTAGTTTAATACATAAAAATATTAATCCTTGAAGGACATTTTTAATAATTAATTAAAAATTACCAAAAAATTCAGAAAATTTATTTTTAAAAAATTAAAAAACACAGGGTGTTACATTCTACCCACCTTAAAAGAATTGCGTCCTCGCAATTAAAAAATAAAATATAATCGGTCAGAAGAGATGACGCGGTTGTAAACATGTTTGAAAGTATGACACAAGAAAGAATCATGATCGAAAAAAATCGAAGGGAAAGGGGTGAGGATCAAGCAGAACACATAGGAAAAATATTTTCCTAGATAAGTAATTCAAGAGCAAAGGAATCGGGATAGAGAAAAAATCTACAGCTTGGGTAAACTAGGTTATCAATCAAGTTCAAAATACTAGGTTTAAGGCTAAGGTCATGAACTAACAGGCACGTGCTATGGCATTACTAGAAATAGATAGCTATGATTAACTTAAATCTTACGCTTATTCGCTACTCCACGAGTCTGTGCGTCCTCCATCGTCATCGCATAAGCTTGTCCGCGTCCTTGTGGTGGTTCCCTCTGCTGTTGCTGGTGTCACGCCCAGTCCCAAAATGCCGAGGGACTGGACACGCGGCAATGGCCAGCAGCACGCACCGATGGACAACCCAATTTAATGGATCCATCAGGGCATGCTTAAGCTGTAGTCTAACAGGAAATAGAGCAATTGTTACAGGTCACAGACTAATCTAATCTCATCCACAACAGATAATCACATATTAAGTGCCAGAAATAATGCAATAGAATAACTATCAAATCTCAATAAATATCTCGGTGAACAATCCGAGATTATGTCTGATACATCCAAGCAAATAGACAGGAAATAAAGGAACTGGAAATAGAAACAGAAATAACTGACTATATACAGCCAATGCTCAGGGGAGGTCCTCTGGTGCGATCTCGTACTCAGGTCCTGGTACAGCTCCTGGAAGTGCTCCTGTACGGTGTATCTCTGGATGGATCTCTTCGGCTATACCTGGGGACATAGTCCATTCCAGGTCCTCAGGGGACATAGCAAGGTACAGATAATACAAGCCAAAATATAAGCAGTGCAGAAATAAATGAAGCAGCAGGGTAAACTATGTAACCAGCTAAGTGATAAATGCAAGTTGAGAGCATCACTAGAACTCAGGCTGAGACCGCTATAAGCTCTGTGTCGGGGAGCCGGTAGCAGTAATAACACGTAAAGGGTCTAGCTCTGCTGGAGAGTCTACGACCTCACACTGATAGTATATATATATGAAAACAGCCTGTAGCCTGTGTGTCTCTCCCCACCCAATGTAATCACACGTCTCATGTCCATGACACGCAAGATCATAACTAATGCAGCAGTCATATAATGTCTAGGAATAAACTGTCCATGTCATAACCTGTATCCTATACAGAATCATCGGGAATATCTCAAAAGGATTATGTCTCATGAATAGTGTCAAGTGTCCTGGGTTAGGTTGTACTTGATAGGACAAGTACCAAGAGTAAGGGTATCGAATATCCATATCTAAATAACGTACCCAACACCGCGTACGGGGTTGGCACCCGACTATGATCGGACGCTAAGTACGTCGCACGGTTCCTAGGTTAAGCAGTTAAAACAAGTTATAATTAAAACAAGGAAATATGCAACAAGACTGTAAAGTTGGCAAGGTATACTTGCCCTATGATATATAACTAAGCCAAGGAATATTTAGCAAAGACTGCAAGTTTTGGCGAGGTACACTTGCCTGTGGTTCCGGCTCTGATTTCGGCTCTGACTTCAGTTGGATTTGCAGGCGGTACTCCGGTTGCTGAAACAAACATCAACATCAGATCCAGAAAATATCAATCAGCTAGAAATGCCTGTCCTTGGGTCCAATTTGGAGACAAGGGCAAAAACGGCAGTTTCGGGTCAAAACGGGGTCCCCAAGTGGGCCCGTTTTGCACCGAAAAATGCGTCAGGGTCAAAGGTCTCCAAATTCACCAAACTCAGTGTCAGCAGGTCAGAAACGCTGATACGAACCCAACGGAACTTTCAGAATTAAATTCTGATGGACCGATCACAAAATCGTCCGTCGAGCGGGGCCTATGGGGCCCACGACACGCAATTTCGTCAACGTTCTCAGAATCGAACCAAACTTGACCCACAGGACCAGCGTATCGCTATGAGTCCGATGGCGCAAGTTTTGTCTCGATCCGACGTGTGTACAAAAAGTTAGATCAAAATGCAGAAAAGTCGGATACGGGGCGATGTCCGCGGATACGCGTTGATTCCGGTGTGTACGCATACCCGAATCAGCTTCTGCAAAATCCCACACGTCCGTATCGACGACGCGCACGTATCTGTGAAGACCGCGCGCGACCAAGTCGTCCCGTTTGGCGGGGCGTACTCAGTTCCGGGGTGAAACAGGGTCTGGTTTTTCCTGTTTTTGGATCGCGGTGTGCGATCACCACAGGACGCGATGCCCCGAACAGTTTGTCCGGACACCGAGAGGGTCATACAGACTTCGCAACGTAATTTGCGGAATTAAAAACGGAGCTACGAGCAAAAAGTTACACGCACCTGAAGGGGACCCAAAAATCAGGGTCAAACCGTGTCCGACACGTGTTGGACACGCGGATTCGAGAATTAGGGTTAGGGTTTCAGGCCGAAGCCGTTGCCGGAGCTCGGCAGAGGGTGGCCGGGGCGGTCGGGTCTTCGCCGGAGGCGGCTTGGCTCGGGCGGCTCGGTGCGGTGGCTGGGGAGTCGCCGGCGGCCGGAGGCGGCCCAGCGTTTGCTGTCTGCTGCTGCTGCCGACGATGGGGCCGAGCGGGGAGGAAGAAGGAGGAGGACGGGGGCTGGGCGGTGGAGGCGAGGCGGCTCAGGGCGGAGGGAGGCGACGAGGCGGGCGGGGTCAGGCGGTGGCGAGTGGGGGTCGACGGCCAGGGGCGGGGGTTTTATAGGGTTAGAGAGGGGGAGATGGCGCCGAGCGAGGCGGAGGAGGGGCGTCGTGGCCCAGCGGAGCGGTGGAGAGGCCGGGAGTCGCGGGCGGGCGGCCGGGAAGCGCGGGCGAGCGGTTGCGGGCCGAGCGGGGCGCGGGGAGAGGGAACGTGGGGGAGACGGGCGCCGGGTCGGGTCGGGTTCGGGCGGGCGGATCCGACCCGACCCGCTAGGCAGGGTCTGGGCCGGGTTAGGCTGGGCCCAGTGGGCTGGGTTGGGTTTAATAATAATAATAATAATAATAATATTTAAAAACAGCAATTAATTAATTAATAATTAATTAATTTAAATAAATAGTTTTTAGGTGTTTTAAAATAGGTCCGGGGTCCGATAAATTCCAGAAAAATTGCCCTAAGTCCAGTTTTTCATTTTACACCAAAAAATATTATTTCCATAATATTTTAATATGGTTTATTATCTATTAAAAATCATTTAATATTTAAAACCCTGATTTTAATTACAGAAAAATCCCAGAAAATTTCAGAAAATTGAGAAAAATCCAAATTTGAAAATTTTGAAAAATTAAGGGGTTTACAATCTACCCCCCTTAAGAGGATTGCGTCCTCGCAATCAAAGAATAACCGATCAACAGAGATGACACAGTTGCAAGTATCGCTCGAAACACATCACAAGATACTTTAGGGAAATACCGTTTCCCTAAAATAAAAGTTATGCACTTCCAGAGAAAATCTAGTTAAAGAAAAGATCTACAACTTTTATGAAAACCAGGTTATTATTAACAAGTTGAAATTTACTAGGTTGGGGCTGAGGTCACGAACCAACGGGCACGAACTACAACACGACTAGGAACGGAAAACTACGAATCACTTACGCGCATCAGCTATTCCACGAGTCTGCACGTTCTCCACGGTCTTCGCTGGAGCTTGTCCGTGTCCTTGCAGTTGATTCCTCTGCTGCTGTTGAGTCTGCTGGAAGAGTGTTGCCTGGGTTACCAAGGGTGGCCTCGGTATTGGTGAAGCTTGCAATGCTGGAGAGGCTGACCGTGGTGCTGGTAACACTTGCTGGTTACCTGTTGGTACTCTGTCTCGACGCTCAGGGCATTCTTTGAATGAATGCTGACTGGATCCGCAAGCTATGCATAATCTCTTCTTTCGTCTGCACTCGTCCTCGGTGTGGCCTCGCTTGCGACAATATAGACATACAGGTATTGCCTGTGGAGATGCTTCTGGTGGCTGGTGTACGTGAGACTTTCTTGCAATTTCTGCCTGTGGTACTCCAGCTGGGGCTTGAAGATTCGTCAATGCTTTCTCCCGATGTTGGGGACAATCCTTGGCCAAGTGTTCATTGGTTCCGCAAATCAGGCATAATCCCAACTTACGTCTGCACCCGCTCTCAATGTGGCCTTGTTTGTGATAATGTTGACAGGTAGGCAGTACTTGCGGAGATGCTTCGGGTGGCTGGTGCAGCTGAGACTTCTTTGGAGTTCCTTCCTGTGGTGTTCCGGTTGGTGTTGATGTGGCTGGTTGGTGAATCACCACTGGTTTCTCTCGACGTTCTGGGCAATCCCTTACCGCATGCTTCTGGGATCCACAAGATAGACATTGTCCCATTCTGCGTCGGCATTCTTTAGCGATGTGGCCTACCTTGCCACAGTAGTGACAAGTAGGAAGGAATGAGGCTCCTGATGCTGTTCTTGGTAGTGGATGTATCTGTGGTCGCTTTGCAGCTCTTTCTTATTGTGATTGGTCCGGTGCTGACGCATACGGCCGCTTTTGGCTGGACTCGATCCTTGTGGTGCACTCCACGGGTCTTGCTTCAGTAAGGACGTCCTCGTCGAAGGCGGTTGCATTTGAACTATTTGGCCTCAGTGACTCCGAGCTAGTTCTATCGATGGAGTTCTCCGATTGATTTTGTTGAGCTTCTTGTTGCACCCTTTGATAGGCTTGCATCATTATGTAGAACATGCGGAACATCTGCTGTTCGTCCATAGGTGGTCCCAATGGGAAGGAAGGCATCGGTGGAGTAGGCTGCGTTGAGGGTGGAACGCCATCTTAATGGATTATTGAGGCAGGCTGACTTGCTTGACTGCCTTGTGATGATTGGCCTTCACCGACTGGTATCACATCGTCTTCTTGGGTAACCACAACGGGTTGTGGTGTTTCTTCATGAGCCTCGTTGCTGGCTTGTGGGTCCATTTCCCTATATCAAATACAAACGATAAGAGGCGCACAGGAATCAAGGCAGGATGCAAGTTAATAATTTAATTTGAATAGATATCAAGAACGATTCAAGCAGGTGGATGAGATCCTAAAGCTTATCCTAGCTTTATTGCAGGCCTGTTCGATCCCTGAGTTGAAACCGAACGATTTAGTCGAAGACCTACATGGGCCACCACAAAAACCATGTCACGCCCCAGTCCCAAAATGCCGAGGGACTGGACACGCGGCAATGGCCAGCAGCACGCACCGATGGACAACCTAATTTAATGGATCCATCAGGGCATGCTTAAGCTGTAGTCTAACAGAAAATAGAGCAATTGTTACAGGTCACAGACTAATCTAATCTCATCCACAACAGATAATCACAGATTAAGTGCCAGAAATAATGTAATAGAATAACTATCAAATCTCAATAAATATCTCGGTGAACAATCCGAGATTATGTCTGATACATCCAAGCAAATAGACAGGAAATAAAGGAACTGGAAATAGAAACAGAAATAACTGACTATATACAGCCAATGCTCAGGGGAGGTCCTCTGGTGCGATCTCGTACTCAGGTCCTGGTACAGCTCCTGGAAGTGCTCCTGTACGGTATATCTCTGGATGGATCTCTTCGGCTATACCTGGGGACATAGTCCATTCCAGGTCCTCAGGGGACATAGCAAGGTACAGATAATACAAGCCAAAATATAAGCAGTACAGAAATAAATGAAGCAGCAGGGTAAACTATGTAACCAGCTAAGTGATAAATGCAAGTTGAGAGCATCACTAGAACTCAGGCTGAGACCGCTACAAGCTCTGTGTCGGGGAGCCGGTAGCAGTAATAACACGTAAAGGGTCTAGCTCTGCTGGAGAGTCTACGACCTCACACTAATAGTATATATATATGAAAACAGCCTGTAGCCTGTGTGTCTCTCCCCATCCAATGTAATCACACGTCTCATGTCCATGACACGCAAGATCATAACTAATGCAGCAGTCATATAATGTCTAGGAATAAACTGTCCATGTCATAACCTGTATCCTATACAGAATCATCGGGAATATCTCAAGAGGATTCTGTCTCATGAATAGTGTCAAGTATCCTGGGTTTTGTTGTACTTGATAGGACAAGTACCAAGAGTAAGGGTATCGAATATCCATATCTAAATAACGTACCCAACACCGCGTACGGGGTTGGTACCCGACTATGATCGGACGCTAAGTACGTCGCACGGTTCCTAGGTTAAGCAGTTAAAACAAGTTATAATTAAAACAAAGAAATATGCAACAAGACTGTAAAGTTGGCAAGGTATACTTGCCCTCTGATATATAACTAAGCCAAGAAATATTTAGCAAAGACTGCAAGTTTTGGCGAGGTACACTTGCCTGTGGTTCCGGCTCTGATTTCGGCTCTGACTTCAGTTGGATTTGCAGGCGGTACTCCGGTTGCTAAAACAAACATCAATATCAGATCCATAAAATATCAATCAGCTAGAAACGCCTGTTCTTGGGTCCAATTTGGAGACAAGGGCAAAAACGGCAGTTTCGGGTCAAAACGGGGTCCCCAAGTGGGCCCACTTTGCACCAAAAAACGCGTCAGGGTCAAAGGTCTCCAAATTCACCAAACTCAGTGTCAGCAGGTCAGAAACGCTGATACGAACCCAACGGAACTTTCAGAATTGAATTCCGATGAGCCGATCACAAAATCGCCCGTCGAGCGGGGCCTATGGGGCCCACGACACGCGATTTCGTCAACATTCTCAGAATCGAACCAAACTTGACCCACAGGACCAGCGTATCGCTACGAGTCCGATGGCGCAAGTTTCGTCTCGATCCGACGTGTGTACACAAAGTTAGGTCAAAATGCAAAAAAATTGGATACGGGGCGATGTCCGCGGATACGCGTTGATTCCGGTGTGCACGCACACCCGAATCAGCTTCTGCAAAATCCCACACGTCCGTATCGACGACGCGCACGTATCTGTAAAGATCGCGCACGACCAAGTCGTCCCATTTGGCGGGGCGTACTCAGTTCCGGGATAAAACAGGGTCTGGTTTTTCCTGTTTTTGGATCGCGGTGTGCGATCACCACAGGACGCGATGCCCCAAAAAGTTTGTCCGGGCACCGAGAGGGTCATACAGGCTTCGCAACGCAATTTGCGGAATTAAAAACGGAGCTACGAGCAAAAAGTTACACGCACCTGAAGGGGACCCAAAAATCATGGTCAAACCGTGTCCGACACGTGTCGGACACGCGGATTCGAGAATTAGGGTTAGGGTTTCAGGCCGAAGCCGTTGCCGGAGCTCGGTGGAGGGTGGCCGGGGCGGTCGGGTCTTCGCCGGAGGCGGTCGGGCTCGGGCGGCGCGGTGCGGTGGCTGGGGAGTCGCCCGCGGCCGGAGGCGGCCCAGCGTTTGCTGTCTGCTGCTGCTGCCGACGATGGGGCCGAGCGGGGAGGAAGAAGGAGGAGGACGGGGGCTGGGCGGTGGAGGCGAGGCGGCTCAGGGCGGAGGGAGGCGAGGCGGCGGGCGGGGTCAGGCGGTGGCTAGTGGGGGTCGACGGCCAGGGGCGGGGGTTTTATAGGGTTAGAGAGGGGGAGATGGCGCCGGGCGAGGCGGAGGAGGGGTGTCGTGGCCCGAGCGGAGCGGAGGGGAGGCCGGGAGACCCGGGCGGGCGGCCGGGAAGCGCGGGCGGGCGGTTGCGGGCCGAGCGGGGCGCAGGGAGAGGGAACGTGGGGGAGACGGGCGCCGGGTCGGGTCGGGTTCGGGCGGGCGGATCCGACCCGACCCGCTAGGCAGGGTCTGGGCCGGGTTAGGCTGGGCCCGGTGGGCCGGGCCCAGTGGGCTGGGTTGGGTTTAATAATAATAATAATAATAATATTTAAAAACAGTAATTAATTAATTAATTAATTAATTAATAATTAATTTAAATAAATAGTTTTTAGGTGTTTTAAAATAGGTCCGGGGTCCGATAAATTCCAGAAAAATTGCCCTAAGTCCAGTTTTTCATTTTACACCCAAAAATATTATTTCCATAATATTTTAATATGATTTATTATCTATTAAAAATTATTTAATATTTAAAACTCTGATTTTAATTACAGAAAATTCCCAGAAAATTCCAGAAAATTGAGAAAAATCCAAATTTGAAAATTTTGAAAAATCAGGGGGTTTACAGCTGGGCCTGCTGGAAGAGTGCTACTCGAGGTGCCAAGGGTGGCCTTGGATGATATCCTTCCTGTGCTGGTGAAGCTTGTCGATTTGCTATTGGTGCTCCTTCTCGAGGCTTAGGGCAATCCCTCACTGAATGCTGATTGGATCCGCAAGCTAAACATAATCCCAATTTACGTCTACACTCCTTCCCAACATGGCCTACCTTGCCACAGTAGTGACAAGTAGAAAGGGTTAGGGATTTGGATACAGCTCCCTGTGGTGCTTGTTGCAGGTGAGATTTCTTTGCAGCTTCTCCATGTGGTGTTCTGGCTGGTGCCGACGGGAATGGCCGCTTAAGGCTGGATTCTCTCCTGGTGATGCGCTCCATACGTCGTGCTGCAGCAAGGACGTCCGTGTATGAAGTAGGTGCAACGGATCCGATCAATCTCTGTAGCTCAAAGTTTAGTCCGTCGAAGAACTTCTCAGCCTTCTCCTCTTCGGTCGAAATCAGAGTAGGGGCGAAGCGACCCAAACGGATGAATTCTGCATTGTACTCCTCCACTGTCATATTGTCTTGAGTGAGGCGATTGAACTTGTCCTGAAGTTCCGATCGAGCAGTAGATGGAATGTACATCTCCTGAAAGAGTCTGGAGAACTCCTCCCAAGTGACTCGGTCTGGTCCGAGCCGTCTCTCCTCAGATAGCCACGAGTGATGTGCATTGCCCGTCAACTACATCCGGATGGTAATCATCCAACGCTCTCTTGGAAGCTCAACTGCTTCTAATTGATGTTGAGTGTTTGTGAGCCACTCATGAACTTCAGTGGGCTCCTCCTTGCCTGAAAAGGTGCGGGGCTTCAGTTGGCAAAAATCGGTGATAGAGCCCTTCGATGACCGTCGAGCTGGTAGGTTCGCCTGCTTCAGTGTAGTCACTATGCTATTTCTCATATTCTCTGCCTCGTGATGCTGAGCCTCTTGATGAATCTGTTGTTGAGCTTGCATCATTGCGCAAAACATTTGGAACATTTGTTGACCATCCATAGGCTGTCATGGTGGAAAGGTAGGCATCTGTGGAGGACACTGCGGCGGTGATGGAATATCGTCTCGCCAAAATCTTGAGGTAGGTCGACCTGCTTGATGGCTTTGTTGAGCTGATTGACCTCCACCCACTGGTGTCACTTCATCGTCGTAGGTGACCACTGCAACTTGTCGTGTTCCCTCGGGAGTATCGTCGCATGCTTGTTAATCCATTACTCTGCATCCAAAATAAACTAGGAGAAGCGTACAGAAGAATCAAGGCAGGATACAAGTTAATAAATTATTTTGAAGTCGATATAGAGGTCAAGAACGAATCAATCAAGTGGATGAGATCCTATAACTTATCCTATCTTTGTCGCAGGCTTGTTCAGTTCCTTAGTTGAAACCAAAGCAATTTAGTCGTAGACTTGCATGGGCCACCACAAAAACTATGTCACGCCCCAGTCCCAAAATACCGAGGGACTAGCCACGTGGCAATGGCCAGCAGCACACACCAATGGGCAAACCTAATTTAATGGACCCATTAGGGTGTACTTAAGCTATACACAACAATAAATAGGTCTACGATACAAGTCACAGTCTAATTCTAATCTCATCCACAGAAGGTAATCACAGATCAAATGCCAGAATAATCAAAATAAAATATAATCTAACAAGTCTCAATAAAAAGTATCTCGGGGAACAACCCGAGAATATGTTTGATACATCAATTCAATAGACATGAAATAAAGTAACTAGAAACAGGAATAACTGAGTATATAAAGCCAATACTCAGGAGAAATCCTCTGGCACGACCTCATCCTCGGGTTATGGTACTGCTCCAATGTATGCTCATGTTCCGTATACCTCGGGATAGATCTCTTCTGCTAAACCTGGGGACATAATCCGGATCCAGGTCCTCAGGGGACATAGCTAGGTACAAGAATAACTCAAGCCAAATAAATGTATTGTAGTAATAAATGAATCAATAGGGTAAACTATGTAACCAGCTATGTGATATGAAAGTGAGAGCATTAATCACACTCAGGCTAAGACTACTATAGGCTCTGTGTCGGGGAAACCCATAGCAGCATTTTCTCGAAGGGCCAGTACATGTGCCAAAGCTCTGTGTCAGAGTCTAAGGCACCTCCAGATAACTATATATATATATATATATATATATATATATATATATATATATATATATATATATATATAATCAGCCTTTCGTATGGTAAGTCTCTCTCCACCCAATATAATCATACGTCTCATGTCCACAATGTCTCATGTCCATGTCACGCAAGATCATGACCTCTAACTGATGCAGCGAGTCATAATGATAGCTAAGCATATGCCATAAAGTCTATGTCACGAATCCTGTAACCTATACAGAATCACCAAGAATAAATCAGAAGATTATGTCTCATGAACAGTGTCAAGTGTCCTATGGTATGACGTACTTGATAATGCAAGCACGAAGATGTATATATGGTCGCGATATCAATCTCTAGTGACGTTACACGACTCCGCGTACGGCGTCGACACCCGAATGTTATTCAGACGCTAAGCAATGTCACATGGTCCTAGGTTGAACATTTATATCAAGAGTATATATATATATGTACAAAGAACTCAAACAATACTATAACAGGAATCACTTCAAGTTGGCAAGGTACACTTGCCTGGTATTTGGATTCCAACAGTTGCTTCGGTATTCGTGAAATCTTCAGGAACGCCTCCGTATGCTGAAACAAACATTACCATCATGCTCAGAAGATATCAAATAGCTAGAATTACCTGTCCATAAGTCCAATTTGGACACAGGGACAAAAGTGACAGTTTTTGGTCAAAGCGGGGTCCACATGTGGCCCGCTTCACACTGAAAAATGTGCCAGAGACAAAGTTCTCCAAATTTGTCAAAATTAGTGTTTTCAAGTCCAGAACGACGATACGAACCCAACGGAATATCCAGAACTGGATTCCGATGAGCCGATCACAAAATCGCTCGTCAAGTGGAGCCGTGGGGCCCACGATACGGGATTTTGTCAACGTTCTCAGAATCGAACCAAACTTGGGTCACAGGACCAGAAAAATGCTACGAATCCGATGGCGCAAGTTTTGTTTTGAAATGACGAGCACACAGAAAGTTACAACGAGTTTCAGAACAGGACCGATACGAGACGTTGTCGACGGATACGCGTTAATTCCGGTGTGCACACACATCCAAATCAACTTCCGCAAAATCCCACACATCCGTATTGACAACGCGCACCTTTCGGTGAAGTTCGCACACGACCAAGTCGCCTCGTTTAGTGGGGCGCACCCAGTTCTGGAAAAAATCAGAATTTTTAAATAACCAAGTTTTTGGTCATATTTACCCGCGAAAATATCACAATCTACAACAGCAAAAATTGAAAAATAGAGTTTTAAAACTAGGTTATACGGACTAAATTACTGTTCAAGTGGATTTTAGAAATAGTTAACAGGTTGTACGCAAAACGGTCGTGAACTTGCGAGTTCGGGACCAATTTCTAAATTTTCAGAATTGGGGTTTTTTTTCTGATTTTGCGTCGCGATTTGCGACCAACACAGGACGCGATACCCCGAACGAATTGCACGGATTTCGAGAGGGTCACGAGGTCTACGCGTCACAGCAGATAGTTCGAAAAACGACGCAGCAAGGAGAGAGAAATTCTCACCTGAGCAGGACGTTACTCATGTTCTACTATCTTTGATTAAGTCTTCAAAAAATATATATATATATATATATATATATATATATATATATATATATATATATATATATATATATAAATAAAGAGAGAGAGAGAGATAAAGTTAAATATGTTAAATATAGTTAATTAATGAAAAGACTCATAACTTAAATTTTAAATAGAATGGCATAACTGTCCTTTTCAATGTATTTAAAAAAACAGGTTGAAATTAAAGAATAGGATTGGTGGAGGAAGGCGGTTAAAAATAAAGACTTCTCATTTGCTCAATCACGATTCATAAAGTCAGAGAAGTGGTGTACAATTACTTTTATTATTTTTAAAAGTTTTTTTTTCTGGGGCGGTTTTTATGTTTTAGTCCAGAAGGTATTGGTCTAAAGTAATATAAATCTTCCTTCAGGTGACAACCAAGGGAGAGAAGGCTGGGGTAAGTCGGCACGGCCAATACACTGTTAGTTGGATCGTAGGTGCGATGATTTACTTCACGGATGAGATCTCTGATTCAAGTTCAGGATGACCGCAAGGTTTGGAAAAGTCTGAAGGCTCCCTCACTGAACTGATTCACACAGGTCCAAACCAGCTGAACTAGCTTATTTTTTCTTTACTACCGAAACTAAATCAAAGGAGAGGAGATCCAGCGGATCACTCGAAAACACTTTGTGGAAGGGTGCTCACAGCGGCCGCAAATCGAACTGGTGCTCTCGGTTTTTTCACTCTGTGAAAGAAAAAGAAGCTCCTATATATATAGAGGAGAACAACACATATGCGGCCTGAGAAAGCTCAAGGTCGTATATGCGCTATCCGACACCATGCCGCATGCGTAGCCGTAGCCGCATGCGTCGCCTCCGCCACCGCCGGTTACGCTATACGGGACAGCGTCGTCACACTTCGCCGAGCACCGAAAGCAGCAGCCACTGTGCACAGAAACCCTCGCGACGCATACGCTGTATAATCCGGATGGCACGGATAACCATCGCCGCATGCGCTCCAACAATTGACCTTGTCCTCTCCACATGCGACTCGTTCATACAAGCTCTCTGGCCGCATAGCTCCTGGCTGCACAGCGCCTCGAAGCATGCATCCGAGCAAGCAGCCGTGCATGCAACTTGAACATAAAATGAGCGCACGAGCGCCATGCGACTTGCAAAGTACGCCAACAAAGCTCCACTTTGTGTCCGAGTTGCTAAATCCCGGAACTTAGCTCCTAAGAAAAACTTTTCAAATGTGATGACAAAATAAAAATTGTCATAATGAGATTCACACTTAATTCTTCTAGAAAAATCAATCCACATGGACCACCATCCCATATGCATATATCAATATTAAACAAAATTATATATTAAAATATACACATTGATTAATTTTTTAATGTGAGACAAAAATTCCCAAAACAAAGTAAAAAAACAACAACATAAACTATAGAAATAGCCAAGGTGGACTCTGAGTTTTTGGCTGCTATACAGAAAAATTAAAATACTGCTCAAAACTTTGGCATGTAAATAAAACAGGACCACTATGCTTCAAATATGTACTCCTTTGCATAAGAGAGAAGAAAAAAAAACTTTGCTACCCAAGACAATTTGTTAGCTTGTATGTGTACTAATATCTTATCTTATATATAATAATTTTTTATATATAACAGAAAAAATTAAACTTCTTCCTAAAAAATTTTAACCCAAATATTTTTTTTTTTATGTTTATCAATTAATATTATTTATTAAATTAATAAAAATAGTTAGATAATTACTTATAGACAAAAATTAAGATAATTATTTTTTGTTCTTCCTAAATTATATGAAATATGTGTAAGTCACGTACATATATACTAGTCTTATATATCTTATATATAATATGAAAAGTTGGACTTTACCGTAAATTTTTTCTTTCTAAATATATTCTTCTTTATGTTTAAAAATTAATATTTTTCATTAAATTAATAAATACAGTTAGGTAATTATTTATAGACAAAAATTAATGAGATTGTTCTTTTCTCTTCTGAAATATGTACAAAATATGTACATATATACTAGTTTAAAATAATATTAAATGTTATATATATAAGAGAGTAAACTTCTTTTTTTTGTCCTTAAAATATTGGCATCCCGAATGTTTCTTTTCTTTATGGCTTAGATGGTCGAAAGGATTTTTACGAGTCTTAGGAATGTAAAGATCCAAGACTAAGGGTCTCTTTGTATTGAGGGAAAAAAAAACAAAGTTAAATGTGGTTAAGTAAAAAAAAGGTTAAGTAAGGAAGAGAGGTGTCGAAACATATATCCTTGTTTTGATTGGAGAGAGAGTTAAATGTGATGTGTTTAGTAACTATTGCTTGGATTTAAAAAGAAGATTAATAAAAATATAATAGTTACAAAAATATCTTTATTAATTATAGTTTTGAGTGGAAGGAGAAGTAATAAGAGAAAGCGAGAATAGACGTCGCACCTGGACGACAGCAGGGGTTAAAAACAGAAAAAAAAATGTAGGAGAATGTTATGATATTTTATAGGACAACTAAAAAATATTTATGACTTTATAAACAAAACTCCTCATTCTTTTTAGTTAACCCTCCAATTTATGAGATTTTAAAAATGGACAAAAAAATGCTAAATAAACTCCCACTTAATATTTTTTTTCACTTAACTCTCTTCACCCTGAATAAAACTTTAATACAGATGGTTGTATCAAAAAAATGATACAAATACTGTATAACAGATGGATCTCTCCTCTCTCTTCGTAAACGTACAAGCATATATATATATATATATATATATGTATATATATATATATATATATATAAAAAATGAGAGTTCACCTCTCATACAGTGACTGTATCAATTTTTTAATACAACTATCTGTATCAAAGTTATACTACTTTACCCTCGATCCAAACAGACCATCAAAGTGAACAATATTTTGGTGATAACTGCATGTTGGGTGACCTTATGCCACAAGCAAGCAACAACTATGAACTGAGACGTAACTGGTACATAAATTCCCCGAGGTTACGTTACGTTACGTTACCACTGTCTGGAGGAATTACAGGAGCCACGAATGAATGTACTTTAAAAGTTGCCAAAGGTATTTCAAGGGATAATTGGACTCCCAAAACTTTTGTTCATAGCCTCTTTGGCTACGAAATAGGTCGGCACTTTACGCTAAAAAATTGTATACAAAATGAGAGGTGGAAAATTCTACCAGAGCGGCCCTGGGGCCGGCTCTGACGCAGGACAGTTCGAGTAATTATTCAGTACCTGATAGTTTGAGAAGCACAAAAGAACAAAACAATTTTTTTATTTAATATAATCTTTGATGATATTTTAAGTATTAGTGCCGACATCATTTTGATAGAACACTCAAATATCAGGTAGCTTTTGTGGTCTGATTTTTTTTTTTTTTTTTTTTTGTCTAGACAGACGATCTCGAAATCAAACTGTCGAAATGTGTTGATGTGTGTGTGAAAATAGGAGACAATAACCTAAATAGCATGTAACACAACATGTACAAAATTTCGTACGTATCGTCGAACATCAAAAAAAAAAAAAAAAACTCAATTTACAAAATTAGATTTCATTTATACATTTTTTTTTAATGTAAAGTGCATGAAATCAATGTCCAAGTAGTGTTTGATGTTGTTCTTTTTACTAATTTTTATTTATTTAAAATATATATATATATTATTTTATTTTTTGTTCTGGACACCCAAAATTGAAGAACAATTGGTGTCGATTATAGTTTTTTTGTTTGTTTGTTTGCATACCACGATAGATTACAAAGGTTCTTATTTATTGTCATCAAATGAATGATATAAGAGCATCATTAGTACTTGGAATTCTCTAATGCAATTTGTGGTCAAATTTTTTAAAAAAAGTTAAATGTGGAATCTGTTAAATTTTTGTGAGAATAATAGGAAATGATAAAGTGAGCTCCGGTCCCAAAGATTGTGTGATCAAAAATTGGTGTAGAAAATAAAATAATGTAAAATTTAGAATCTAGAAAGTTGGATTTCAAATTAGAACTTAGTATTCTACAAAATGAGTTCATACAATTTAAAATTTAGAAATTGGGAGACCCAATCCTTAGAACATATGGATGAGATGAAATCGAAAATCTAAAAATTAGAACTAGAGATGAGAGTTACAACTACTACATTTTGAATCTATAATATATAATGTAACTTACTAATGATGATGCTCTAATGCAGCCCTCAAATGAATGATTGCATTACGATGTCACTTCTTTTCTTTGTTTTGTTTTGTTTTGTTTTGTTTTATTTTTAACAAAAGTTTATTTGTTGGGTAATTTTCGTCTGCCGACTTTTCAGACTTAAATTATTGTTTATCTGCCCACTTCATACAACGAAACTACATTTTTTTTTTTCGTTTTTATTTTTTTATTTCCTTGTTTTGACCTAATTCGAATTCAAAACCTTTCCTTTATCCCTCCCTCACCAGTTAGCCCACTCCTTAGATGACTACCGAAGCTACTAATTGATTAATCTTTTTTTTGTTTATATATACTGATTTTAATAGTCAAACATATATCTAATATAAGAAAACTGGACTGCTTAGGTGTACCATGTGATCAACCTTCTCATTCAAATAAATAAAGGCTAATTAGAGTTTAGATCCTAAATTTTATACCAATTTAGAGTTTAGACCATGACATGTTTAATTAAAAAGTTTAGATTTAAATTTTTTTTATTATATCTTTTCTAGCGTATATAGAAAAAAATTATTGTCAAGCATAAGAGAAAGAATATAATAAGAAAAAATAATCAAGATATAAATTGTGCAAATTTGTAAGATAATATAAAATTCAGAATCTAAACTCTAATTAGTTCAATAAAAAATTGCTAGGTGACGTTTCTAATTTACAGGTCTTCTAATTATTATTTGAATGGTCTAAACCTCTGGGCACGAGCATGTCAAATGTCATCAAAATATCTTATGTTTACTTACCTGCACTAGATGTTGTTGCTTTGAACATATGCTTTTGCATAATAGTACAGACCGTGTGAAATTGTCAAAACTATGGACATGAGCGTTTCAGAGCATGTATATATTGTCCCAAAGCTAAAATGTTTTTAATTTTTTAATCTTTGTATATATTATTAATATAAAATCTCTATTTTTAGATTTATCTCTGCCTATTTTTTAGAAACTGTAATAAAGTCCTTAGAATGTCAATTAGTGTTTAGACCCTGAATTTTATCATTTTTTAGAGTGCTTAAGAATGATATATTTAGTAGGGCTCATTAGCGTTTATATCCTTAATTTTATACCATCATAGAGTTTAAGTCCTTACATGTCAAATTAAAAAAATTTACCCTAATTTTTTTCCCATTATACTCTTGATATAATTACAAGGGCACCGACAATACATGTTGGAAAGGAAGTTATAATGGGAAGATAAAAACAATATATATATATATATATATATATATATATATATATATATATGAGTTCGAATCGGAAGTCCCGCAGGAGCTCCATTTTCTTTTTGGCTGTTGGATCGACACGGGTCCCGCACGGACCCCGATCCGATGGTATAGGAGAGTCGAGATTCCGGAGTCGAATCTTTCATCCATATCAGCGGATTCTGAATCCCGCATCCGGAGTCCCGCGGGAGCTCCGTCGTTCGCAACCGTTGGATCACGGAGGTCCCATGCGTGGCCCGGACACGGACCCTCCGATTCGATGGTGCGGGGGGAGGAGGGGACAGAGTATCGGCAGCACTCTGAGAGCGACTCATTTGTATATATATATATATATATATATATATATATATATATATATATATATATATATATATATATATATATATATATATATATATATATCCTTCAATTGGTACTTTAATTAAATTAGCTACTGGCCAGGGGCTATGTGGTGGCAGTTTTGTTTAATTGGAAGAACACCTGCCTAAGGTACTAACTTGTATTCGTAGAGACACTAATGTGGTGGCAGTGTTATTAGCCACAATAAGATTAATTATAACTAACTAGTATACATGCACGTGCTTTGCACGTATCTAGGAGTGGATGATTTTGATGAGTTGGTTTAACTTTGCTGGTTTTAATTATATAGGTTAAGAGTTCAACCATTGGAATTCCTTGGTAATAGCTTAGAAAACTTAGCAAGTAGTATGAACTCTTTAATTTCTATAATATATTAATGCATCCCTTAAATGGTTGTCATTGAAATTTATTGTAGGTATTATTTTAATTAGTAAATACAATGAAGGGTATTTTTGGAAAGAAAACTTTCACGGTGAAGCCTACTTTCCTCATTATATAGTAGAATAGACATTATATAGTAGAATAGATAGTAGAATAGATTAATGCATCCCTTAAATGGTTGTCATTGAAATTTATTGTAGGTATTATTTTAATTAGTAAATACAATGAAGAATATTTTTGGAAAGAAAATTTTCACGGTGAAGCCTACTTTCCTCATTATATAGTAGAATAGATTAACATTTCATAGGAATATGGACCGACAGAAGAAAGATCTTGTTTGCTTGTGCTTATCCCTTGTCTCACTCGGCTTGTCTGCTTTTGATCTCACTATCTATGTTACATTGCAAAGCGCTTAAGATCGAGTTTGAGATTATTTTTCTGTATTGGGAACTAAAATAAATAAATAAATAAATAAATACATGAAAGAAATTTTATTTCTAAAGATTTTTTTTTCCAAGTATTCACTTTTTTATGGCAAGAATTCAATTTCCTTCTTCATTTTTTTGGCATTTTCAAACATCAATATTTTTTAATAAATAATTAAAATAAAAAATAAAACGTGAAAAGTAAGATTCAAGAAGGACAAGGTCTCTTGTTTTGTTTGCTTGGCTAACTAGTTTGGTGAGAAGCTATCTCTTGCTGTGCTTCTCGCGCTATCGCCTCTTTAGTGCTATTGCTTAGGGTTTTTCTGTGCTAATCGAGATTAGATTATGTTGGTTTGATCAGTGTCCTTCTTTCTCTCGGGACGGGGTTGGTGGCCTTGTTCCAGGTCCCAGTGAAGCCGATCTGTTCCTGCGTGCAAACTTCAGGTCATGAACCTGATGAGTCGACCAATTCCTCTATTCCGCTTGTTGCTGCTATAGGTTGGCAGCTCAGTCTTCGAGATCCGAAGAGGACGACAACTTCACTTAAGAGGTAGCGAGACTGACCGCAATTGCAGGAATCGGTTCGACTCTTTTTCATTTCTGGTTGGAAAGTAAAATTCGTTTAGTACGAGATCGCTTCACACCTCGCGGTGCTTACACCTCTCGCCTATCGAAGTTCTGTTCAAAAATCTCGTACGAGAACTTGTATAGAGAAGGATTTTCAGCTTAACAACAGTTCTTCCATACCAACTTAGCTGTTCGACGCTGCTATTGGCATAACAACCGGTACATCTTAGATTGACCTAATCCAGTTCTCTCGTACTAGAGTTGGCTCTCAATCACAAACAGAACACTTTTTATCTTAGCCAATCTAAGGTTGACCGTCTCTCCGATCCGTTTTGGGGCTCTGCCGCTTTCTCAATCGAAAACGGAAACGGTGAAGATTAGCCAACTGATTTTTTTTTTTTTTTATGCAAACCAAGACCCTAGGTGTCTAACATCGAAAAAATAATTTGCTCCATTTGGTACGTTGTCCGAATTTATCATAAAGAACATGGCCTGGATGATGCTAAACGAAGGACAAAAATAGAAACTTGCAAATGGTCATAAATCATTGGTTTTGACGAAAACTTTCGGAAGTGTAAAATAATGCTAACTATGGATGTGGGTACGTATTCAATTTATTAATTAATTTGTTACACACGCAATCTCTTAAAAAAAAAGAGGTAATGGAACGTTGGCATTGTGCGAGTTGGACAATGTTTTCTTTCAACAGCAACATTGGTTGCGGCGTGCCTATCCAGAAAACTATGTTGGTGTGAAATATCAAGATTATAAAAGTAAGATTGTATGGTTGGATTGGGTGAAATTTTTAACATATGTAAAAAATACTTCGTAGTTGGATTGGATATTCATACATATAATAGAAATACATCAATAGATTTGGATTGTTATTCTTACATATAATAGAAATATGTCAATAGATTTATATTTGGATTGAATTTTCCTACATATAATCGGAATATGTCAATAGGTTTAGATTTATATTGGGTATTCCTATATAATAGGAATACTAGTTGTGGATTTGAGACTATATAAATTAGGTGTCTCCTATCCCTAAAATATATCTCAAAAATATTGCAAAATGAGGCAAGAGTGCTTTTACAACATCGGAGAGGAGAAAGAAGGATTTGAGGACATTTCGGAGAAGGAGATCAATTTGAGATATTTACATTGTCATTTTTCTTCGTGGTTGTAAACTATTTTCTGTTTCACAGAGTTATGGTGATCCGTTTGGATCGGTGAGAAGTTTGTAAGGAGTCGGTGTATTTCTTATTCCATTAGTGGGAGCTTTTCAGGGTTGGACTCCGATCATCCCGTAATTTTTTTCCACAAGGATTTTTCACGTCAAAAATCTCCGTGTCTGCGATTTGTGTTTGTCGTTTTTGGTTGCGCGTTTTGCTCGGTTCTCTCGCAGGTACTCTCTGGTTTGGGTAACGATTTTCGCGTTTGTGTTCCCAACATGTGGTGTTAGAGCTTTGGGTTCAAAGAGATGTCAGGGTTGATAGGCAAACCAGGGAGGAGATATGGACGCGAAGCCAGTGCGCATGGTAAACCTGAACGGTACTAACTATCATTATTAGCGGAACAAGATGAAGGATTTTTTGTTCGTCAAGAAGCTGCATCTTCCAGTATTTGCGTCCGAGAAGCCCAGTGACAAATTCAAAGAGGACTGCAAGTTCGAGTATATACATGTGTGTGTATATATCAGACAGTTCGTTGACGAGAACGTGTACAATCATGTTTGTCATGTCCCAGTCCTAAAATACGTAGGACCAGCTATACGTACACATGTCAGCTGTAAGAACAAGTATAGGAACCCAATTTAATGGACCTAACTAGTCGTAGTACGCTGTAGAATATAACTAAGTCACAATATCACAGGCAGGTAATAATCTAGTCTCATCCACAAATATCACCGAATAGTAAACTCAATGAATAGATAAAGTCTCAAAATTTACTACAAAATAAAGTCTAGTAGAGAACAATCTACAAAATATAAGTATGAAAGAATACTGAAAGAAGTACAACTAGACAATAATAAAATAGTTCGGGTGTCAGCTAACTAGATAAGGACACCCAAGACACTAAGCAACTATCATCCATAACGCTCAAGAAAACCCATGTGGCTCCACCTCAAGGTACTCGTCAGCAAAATCTCCAACTCCATAATCCGTCGGGTACAATTGCTCATCTGGATCAGAAAAATATGACAGGTCCTCAGAGGGACACAACAAGTACAAAAAAATCGACATGCATAAAAGTAAAGCAGTAAACAATAAATAGGGTAACTAAAATATCACTTTCCGCTCCCGATATACGTATTTGGAACGTATTTTTATTTTAGCATGGTTGCATGTGTATGGAGACTAGACCCATTTTTTAGTTTAACCTGGTTCATGGTTTATTTTGTGGGTTGGTTCAACTCATGAGACATTTGGTTCAACCCTCAAACCCTACCATATATAATCCAATATTTTCTCTCTCTCTCTCCTCACTTCTTCATTTCTTCCTCTTTCTTTAGCTTTCTCTCCCCATTTCATAGGCAAGTACACTTTGCATGAGAAATAGAGAAATCCTTCATATTATTGTTCTATTATGTGTTTTTAAGCACTTTTAGTTCTTGGAGTTTTCTGTTTTGATAGAAGGATCAGTATAGATTTATTTTATAAACTTAGGTTTTTAAGAATTTTATGAGTTTTTCTTTCTTTTGATCTATTAAACTTGTGTTTTTGAAAACCAGTTTAGAGCATTTTGGCTTTTGATTTTTGGCTTTTGGTTCTATTAAACTTGCTACATGATAGAGCTTTCAATTTAGAGTATTTTGGCTTTTGGTTTACCCGATTGGGACTTAAAATGAGGATTTTATGAACAAAATAAGATTTCAGTTTTTGGAGCTTTTCCGTCATGAACGAACCTGATGTTAGAGAAGACGAAGTTCCCATGCAGGCAGTGAGCATATGCGGCTGAGGGTGCCATGCGGCCTAAGAGGGTTATGCGGCCTAAACTCTTGCCTCATACTGACAACACGCGTCCATCTTGTTGGACGCATGGCTGCTGATTTATACAAGTGTCCTTCGAACACCTTGTTATGAGTTTCTTGTCTTCGGCTTCAATTGCATCCATCATATCCGGACAGAATTGCCGTTGCTGCTGTTTCACCGGTTTAGCATTCGAAAGAATATTGAGCTTGTGTATGGCTATTTGAGGATCTAGGGCAAGCATATCCTCGTAACTCCAGGCAAAGACATCGATATACTACTATATTAGCTGGAGTAAAGCGTGTTGATCTTCTTCAGGACAACTCTTGCTAATAAAGATTGGTCTTGGAAAAGATTCTTCTCTTACATCAATTTGGACTATTTTATCCTCTATAGGTGGTTCACGTTGCTCAAACTGAAACTTCCATTGAGTATCTATTTGTTGTACCCTTGTATCATTCTTGAATGGTTCCAATAGTTCAACGTCTTTATCATATGAGATAGTTGACACCAGTTGACACCATATTTACAGAGAAAGCCTATTTGAATACGTCATTAATGCTTTCGTCAGAATCCCACAATAATGAGTCAAAGTAATGAGAATGCGTATTTTCTTCCGATTATGAACTTTCAGGACTTGTTGGTGGTGTAACGTATCCCAAACCATGACAATTCCGCTGGTTGTATTTTTTGGCTTGCCTTTTGGAAAGAAGTGACGTATAGGATTCCGTCTGCCTTTTCCATAATTTCGTCCTAAACAAGATTTTAAGTTGTAGACTATCCCTTGTATAATATTCTTGGCTGGTTGGCTATAACGATACGGTTGTATCTTCCCAATATTCTCGTTAGAATTATTAGTCTACATGCCTTTTTTTGTTTCTAGCTTTGCCAAAAATTATCTGACGTTGCTTGTCCTGTCTTGCTGGGACTCTAAAGTATGCATTCTCGTATTGTTTATATAATGAACTATATTAAAATGGAGATGCCACATGTATGGACAGAGATTCATAAAGATAAAGAGCCACTAAGAATTTTTTTTAGTAAAGGGTTCAACATAAACGTAGTGCGAAGTAGTGTCTTCTTTATTCATGAAATACAAAATTTTTTCATCTTCCACATAGTCAGCAGAATATTCAGCCTTGACAGAAGGCTTGGCAAGATTGATGTCTAGGGGTTGATTCACTTATGTTGGTTGCTTGTTACGATGAAGGTCGATAATAACGGGTTCATTCTCCAGTGTCGGTTGTTCATTGCATCGAAAGTTGATGACCAATGGAGGTGACTTGTGTAGGTTGATGCCGAGAGGCTTCGAAGGAGTTGGACGAGTTATACGTCCTTTGACTCGGATTATCAAAGGCTCTTCTTTTAGGGTGTATTCAGCTTCATCACTAGCTTGATCAGCTTCTTCTTTCATATACTCCGGTGTATAGAATGCTGAGTCAGCGAAATAGGCTTCGACACCTTTGAATGGGTTGAGGTTAGCTTTCTCTGTTTTGACTTCTTCCCTACTGTTCATATATTTAAAGCATTGATTTAGGGTGGAGGGTATAATTTATGCTCGTATATCTATGGCCGTCCCAACAAAATATTGTAGGATACGTCAGAGTCAATCAAATAGCATGTGACTTCAGTACGTAGATCACCTTTCTAAATTTTTAGGCGTATCTTTCGCAGTGGCTTACTCCTTCCAGCATTGAAGCCTAGAATGGTAGTGCTAGTAGCATACAAGTTATGCATTGATATCTTCAATCCTCTCAGTAGACTTTTAGGAATGATGCTGAGTGAAGAACCAGAGTCGACGTGAATCCGGTTCATCCTAATGGATCCGATGTAACTGGTATAATACAGAGGTTTTTCATGCTGATTATCCTTGAGTAGCAATTCATTTTGCATGAAGGTGATGTTAGGAATCCTCTCGATCATGCTGTGGCATTGAGGACATGCTAATGGCTCTTCATCAGGAGCCTTGAGTTGAGTTAAGCATGATTATGCATATATCAGAACTTCGCTCAAAGCTTCATGAGTCACCTTCGACAAATAAAGTAACTCGAATATGGAAAGTCGGGCTGGGGTATTGGCCAGTTATACCAATATATTTTCAAGTCCTTGGGGTACATTCTACTTCAGGGATTTGTTGAAGTATACTTTCTTTTGCTTCCCTTTCTCTGCCGTAGTAGGCTTCGAAGGACCAAGTTCGGTTCTGACTGGAGGAACAAGAGTTGGCAAAATAGAAAAAGTGTCAGAAATATCTCCCGAGACAGATTCGTAAGTTTTATGGTAATCTTTGCCAGACATAGTACCAGTCATGGCTTCTTCTTCGGACATCGAAGAAAGAAGCACCATGTTACAAGACTTGAGTTTTTGTTATCATGCCTCTTCTTGGAGTGAGTCTGTGGGCTAGTCTTATCGTAGCCCAATCTACTACGGGATTTGCTGGAATGCCCTTGGAGTTGTAGAGAAATACGTTGTCACTTGCCAAAGTTCAAACATTCAGCTTTCTGGAAGTCATATCCCTTATTTTGCATCAAGAGTACAGATTGCTAGTTGTATTGATAAAATTTAGGATGATCCTCCTCAACCACATGAGTTGAGGTCGATGCTCTAATTGTTATAGCAGCAGAAGGAGGAATTTGTATAGGAACACCTTCATAAGCAATAAAGATTTGGTGTGCCCTATACAGCGGAACACTGCCAATTATGGACCATTGTCGGTGTGGCAATCGAAGCTTGCGAGTAGAGCTTGGTGGGGTAATATTCATATTTTGAAATATGATATCGAGAGATATATTTTCTTGATGTTGATCTTGATCTCTGTCCGAGTGATGATCTGAAGAAATCATATTGCATGCTTTATACTTCTTGCCCTCATTGGATTTTGAATTAGAAGATGCTACTCCCTGGTCCCAATCTGGTAGCAGGTCAGGATGAATCCACATAATCTAGCCATGATCTATGGTAAGAGGCACCAACCCATCTGTTTGACTTCGACGGGGCGGAAGATTTATCACTTCCATTGTAGTTCAAGATATTGGGATGACGCCGTTTGTGACTTCTTATGCTGGAAAGTCGCCAAATTAAAGAGATACTATATTGGCAGTGACTGTCTTCTCTTCGTTGTGAAGGGTGATAGCTTTAGCATCTATCAACTATTGCATCTTCTTTATTAAGACATAACAATCTTTGGTAGGGTGATGTACATATTGGTGGTACAGACAGTACTTTGGGTCATTTATTTTGCCAGCCTCATTTCGTCGCTTGATATCAGGCAACTACAACTTGTTGTTTTTATCAAACATTCAAAAATGATGTGGATATCGCTCTCGTCAAATGAATATCCTTTCTTAGGCCTGGAAGATTCTGTAGGCTTTTGTGCTGGAGGAGAGGTGGGTCATTTTGACAGGTTTATTGCCAAGGCCTCCTTTCCTTTGTTGTTACAATTATTCGCACTGTTGTTATTGTTGGAGGGGTGCTTTCCTTCCACATTGGTCATTTATAACCCCAAATTATATGTCACCTTGGCGTTACTTTCATTAGCTTCGGCCCCGTTGATGAACGTCGTCCAGTCTTCAAATTGAGTTGGACCCATCTAGAGCCCTACTATAGGCAGGCACTACAAAAATACTGTTAAATAGCGACAGATCTTAGCGATAGAAACTAATCTGTCGCTGAGTCGGTATGGAAAGTATGACGTAATAACGACTAAATTATTTATGTAAACCAAATATATTATATTTTGTCAATATTCTGTCGCCAATCCGTCGCTGTTATCTTAGCGACGGAATAGCGACAAAAATATTCGTCGCTGTAAAAATATACATTTTTTTATCCCATTTAATTTTTCCCCATTCTCAATTTCTCACTCACTCTGTCTCTCTCGATCCCCCCCTCCCGACCCCCTACCCCACTCCGGCGACCTCCTCCTCCACCAAACCCCTGCCCCTCTTCGGTGACCTCCTCCTCCACCGACCCCCGACCCCTCTCCGACAAGCCCGCCCCCTCACTCACCCTCTCCTCCTCCTCCTCATTCTCCTCCTCCTCCATCGACCCCCTCCCCCTCTCCTGCGACCTCCTTCTCCTCCTCCACCGACCCTCGACCCCTCTACAACAGCCCCTCCCCCTCACTCACCCTCTCCTTCTCCTCCTCTTCCTTCTCCACCGACCCCCTCCCCCTCTCCAGCGACCTCCTCCTCCTCCACAGACCCCCTTCCCCTCTCCCTCTCCGACGAGCCCTGACATCCTCCCGAGCCCTCCTCCTACTCCTTGATTCGAGCGGCGGAGACATCCCCCGAGCCCCTCCCTCCTCCGACTCAGGAATCTGAGCCAGGCCCTCCACCAGCCTCAGGCGTCCGCCTCTGTGCTCCGTCAAATCCCCTCCCCCCTTCCGAAGGTAAACCCTAACCCTCTACATATCTATTTGGGAAAAGACTATACACATTGTCGAATATATTTGAATTTTGTGGGAAGAAACATGACACGTAATGCTAGAAAACACATATAAACATTAGGTGTATAAACACATGTTTGCTTTGGATCGTGTTGTAAAGCTACTAATTTGTAATATTGTAAACCCCCTCACCCAAAATTAGGCCTACTTTGCTTAGATAGTGAAATTAGGTGTAAACCCCCTCGACCAGATTTTTGTATTTTTAGGATTATTTTAACAATTTAGGATTTATGGCAATATTTTAATTTATTTTGCTTACATATCCTATTGACTTGTGCACCTGTCCATCACCGAATTATTTGGAGCTTTACCTTGACTGTTATCCCCGAATAAAGTTCACATACCTGTCCTAGACATGCCAGCCTATTATTCTGAACCTTGTGCAACTCCCAGATACTCTGTTATGAGCCTCGTATTGGACGCACAAATATCGTTACCCAACGTACGTATTTAAATTCCTAGACCTGTACCCATCCCTGTTACAACAGACATTAGAGGCCCAACATGCATCCGTTGTGACCAAACAAAAATATGCTATTTTTCTATACTGAGTATACTACATTTAGTGTATTGACACCGTAGAGAAATTATGACCCTACCTGCCTCTAAATAATTAGAGAACACCGTGCGCAGTATTTATTTATTAATAAATACGATGACCCGTATCACCCAGAAATCAGGCCCAGTCCCTGCCCAGACTCACCCCCACCCCCTCAGGACCCTCACACAGCTTTTCCCTTCAATTTTGTGAATTTTAGTATTTTCAGGAATCGGGCATTTTTCCCAGACAATTTTGTAATTGTGCAATTTTCCAAAATATGACCTCTGTGCAATTTATGAATTACAGGAACTTTTATGCAAATTTGCAGTGCGAGGTGTCACCCCCTCATTGGCCGGTGAACCTGCGCCGTCCATTTGGAGGCGGGACCCACCCGAAAATATCTCGAAAATATCCCGAAAATATCCCAAAAAATATCTCTAGATATTTTTACTTAAAATATTATTATTATTTTCTATAAATAAAAAAGAAAATAAAAATAAAAACAAAACCCAATCCCTAACCCGATCCCCTCAGCCGCCGGCTACCCCCCCCCGGCCGGAGCAGCTTCCCCCCCGGCGAGCCTTCCCCCCCCCGGCGAACCTTTCCCCCCCCGCGGCGAGCTTCCCCCCCCCGCTGGCCCCTCTCTCCTCAGCCTCCCTCTTCTCCGGCGGAGCACCCCGCTCCGGCCCAACCCCCCCTGTGCACAGCCGACCCCCGACCACGCCGGCAAACCGAGCCCTTCCCCTCCGCCAGCGTCGGCCCCCGCCCCTTCACGATCTCCTCCTCCTCTTCTTCTCCTTTCCCGACTTTCTCTTCCCCTCGAATCTTCTCCTCCCCTCGGCTGAGCAAGCCGCCCACCACCACCATCATCACCATCAACCACCACAACCATCATCACCATCAACCAACACCACCATCTCCAGCGCCACTTCTTCCCTCGAGCTCGACGTCGTCCCCAAGCTATGGCCGACTTCCTTTCCCCCCCGCAGAGGCCGACTTCTCCCCCTAGCCGAGACACAGCAGCTCCTCCTCCCTTCCCCCCATGGCCAGAGACCGGATCACTCTCCCAGCCCTCGTCGACTCCCAGCCGCCTCGTCGTAGCCTGCCCGGCCGTCCCGCTGACCGCCAAGCTCCGCCTGAGCGCCTCCGGCGAAGCCCCGGCGAGTCTCCACTGGACTCAGACCGGACACAGCAGCTGGACGCAGCCGGGACACAGCAACCAGGACACAACACAGTGACCGAACACGGAAAATTCAGTTTCCATGGAGCCCTGTTCAGGTAACCCGTTCTATCTCCTCGTAGTTCCATTTTTAATTCTGTCAGATGTGACATGTAGGCTACGTAACCCTCTCGATGCCCGTGCGACCCGCTCGGTGCATCGCGTCCTGTGGCGATCGCGGCACGCGATCCAAAAACAGAAAAAATAACGACCCGATTCACCCCGAAACTGAGTACGCCCCGCCAAACGGGACGACTTGGTCGCACGCGATCTTTACCGAAACGTGCGCGCCGTTGATACGGACGTGCGGGATTTCACAGAAGTTGATTTGGATGTGCGTGCACACCGGAATCAACGCGTATCCGCCGACAACGTCCCGTATCCACCTATTTTGGAATATGCTGCAACTTTGTGTACATACGTCGGATCGAGACGAAACTTGCGCCATCGGACTCGTAGCAATACTCTGGTCCTATGATCCAAGTTTGGTTCGATTCTGAGAACATTGACAAAATCCCGTATCGTGGGCCCCATAGGCTCCACTTGACGGGCGATTTTGTGATCGGCACATCGGAATCCAGTTCTGGATATTCCGTTGGGTTCGTATCGACGTTCTGGACTTGTGAAAAGTTTGGCAAATTTGGAGACCTTTGACCCTGACACATTTTTCGGTGCAAAGTGGCCCACATATGGACCCGTTTTGACCGAAAACTGTCATTCATGCCTCTGTGTCCAAATTGGACTTAAGGACAGGCGTTTCTAGCTATTTGATATTTTCTGAGACTTTTAGTGATGTTTATTTCAGCATCCGGAGACATTTATTCTGAGGCCATAGTTCTGACTTTTGGCATTTGACATCTGGACGTTATATTTTGCAGCTCTCTTGCCAGGCAAGTATACCTTGCCTTGTTGTACTGTTTAAATTCAGTTATTGTTAGTTACATGTTTATTTATTATATAAATGTGCGCGTCCGAGCAGACTCGGGTGCAGTCAACGAAGGAGTTGACGTTAGGACTTGTATCTGACCTAGTGTCTAATAGACCCACCTAAAGTTGTGGAGTTATTGATATGACTCCCCATGCCTTGACACGTATCATTATACGTCACAGAGTGAGTTTATGTAGGGACGCGTGTCTCATGCGCGACTGCCCATCAGTATGAGCAACACGTGTAACGGTATGTAGCTTAGTTGTTTACTTTATTGAGACTTGCATCATAGTAGGAGATGTCCACGTCGTTTTTACGACTTGTACATCTATATTGGGCGGGGAAGATACTAGTAGACGTATGGGACACCCCCTCCGTGATGTTATATCTTTCGTTCCATGCTCCTCGGAGATGGACGATTGCAGAGTGCCCATGAGTCTGGGGGCATATGACACATATACTAGCCAGTTATGACGATTGGTGAATTACGTCAGCATATGTCTAGCCTACACCTTCCCATGCGTACTACAAGGTCTTTAAATTGCATTCACTTAGATGGTTAGCACACCCCATTTATTTATTCAGTATTTATATTATGGCATGTTATTTTTATGTATCTTGCTATGTCCTTCTGAGGACCTGGTCCCCTGCCAGGTGTATATGTTCTTGAGCATTCGCAGGAGAGCAGATCCAGGCATGTTACGTATATCCCGAGGAGGTCTTCTCTTCGAGCCTCATGATTGTCAGATGTTGTTCTTATTATCAACTTTGTTTCCATCCGACTGTCATTCTTTAGATATTTATTATTGAGATCCAGTTACCTGATTATTGGTTATTCATGTATATGTGATATTCTGTGGATGAGATTTAGATATTACCCTGTGACTTGTGATTAATTATACCACTGGTGAACTATTGTTCATTATACAGCGTACGCACGTATATATGGTTTCCATATATTGGAGTTGCCATATATACGGGCGGCTGGCATGGTTACGTATCCTAGTCCTACGTTTTCCTGGGACTGGGGCGTGACATATTTTTAGTGGTGGCCCATGCAGGTCTGAGCATATTGTCTCAGTTACGTTACTGTACCGAGCAAGCCTGCACCTAGGATTAGAGTATAGGATCTCATCCAATTGACTATGACTCATCCTTCTTCCAATCCATTCTATTTGAATAAATTGCATCCTGCTTGATTCATGTGCTTTCCTGATAATTCCTCGAGTATAGCCCCTGCTAGAATATAGGAATCTATGTTGATAGGATAAATAATTAGGATAGTATTCCTATTAAGAACACAACTAGGGCTTTAACACATCCCTAAGTTTAGGATACCAAATGAACCCTAGTCTTCAATATTACTAAATGAACCCTAGCATCACTACCTATAGATTAAATTATCATTATCCCTTGACGTATTTTTTTGTATTACTTGAGAGTAGTATAAATACTACTAGGATTAGTTAGAGAATTTACCATAGTGTTGATCCTAGTCAAACCCATAGAAACCTAAGGTTAAATACTAGGACTGAAACCTCATCCTGTGTTTGGATAAACCGAGTTTTATGCTAGAGACCATTTACCCTTGTTGGCGTAAAACCTATTTGACCGTTGTTGGCATAAGAACCAAACAACTGCCTAGTTGGCGTAAAAGCCAAATGATTTTCTGATTGGCGTAAAAAGCCAAATTATGCAGGAGATTATCTCCTTTACGCCGCAGTTATGACAACTGCTACCCACGATCCCTTAGTCTTTCTTATCCTGCGTCATGCAAGCCACGTAGGTAACTGCCATGCGTAAACCTGATTCATGAATTATAGATAACCAGCGTAGAGTAACCTGATTAGGCGTAACATAAGGATAGGATGTGAGCGTATTTGTTACAGCCTTAGCTTTCCCCAGTCATGACCAAATCTTGTGCATTAAAGGCAGAGATACGCCTCGAGCCCTATGCAAAAAGAAACAGCTTTTTGACGGGACATCTGATTTTGTCTCACCTCGAGCATAAATGACTTGTATCCAATAAAGTCCCTAAACGACAACCTGGATCTCCGTACAAATCATCATCACGAACCGTCCCCTCGATCGTTGTGCAAGTACTTTTGTCAGATATCAGGATTCACTAATTTTGACTGACAAACTCATGAGTTTCTCGTACAACTTTACGCTGCAACGAATGCTAGACTTTACGCAGGTGTCACTACCACATTTTAGGAAAAAAGGTATTTTAGTAATTTTCTATTTAAATAAATATTGTGCATGGTAAATAATTTTTGTTGTATTATTTAATTGTTGTTGGATGTTATTTAATTATTTTGGACTTATTTTAGTAGACCCAACTATTTTAGTTTGGACCCATGGACCAACATGAATTAAATAGTTAGACTTGGCCCATTTAGAAAGCCCATAGTTAAGGAGATGGATTAAATTAATTAAGTGATTAGACTAGAAGCTTCCTTCCTTAATTATTTCTTCATGAGAGGCCCCAAGGGGTACATTGGACATTTTACAATTGCTTGGGGAAGGGGGCATGGCCGGCCTATATTAGAGGGGGGGAAATTTCTCTCTCCTCTCATTCTCATTCCAAATCTAGATCTAGAATTTCCCACTCCCAAATTCCCTCCATTCCCATTCCAATTCTCCACCAAATTTATCCCAAATTCTTCCCAATTTACCATTAGAAAGTTGAGAAGCAAGGATCTAGAAGGAGGAAGCAAGGATCTACAAAGAGGAGCAAGGATCTACAATTTGGAAGCAAGTTCATCTCAATTGGAGGTTTCATTGGGAATCCATCTCCCAATAGGTATAATTCAGTTTTTCCCATTAAAATAGCTTCTAAATCTGAGATTTAATCATGTAAAATCAACCTATATGTATGTACTACCCATAGGACTTTGTTTTGTGTTCATAGGAGACCCATGGAGAAAGTTATGGTACTTTTTGTGTCAATTTTGTTGGAATTCCGAATTTATATTTTGTTGTGTGTGTCAATTGATCCTATAGATCAATTGGACATGTGCTTATGTGTTTGGGGCTTGTGTCGTGTCCATATTTGATACATGTGGTTCGTATCCCAACTATTTGGTGATACGTGTTATTTTGGGGGTTTTCTCTCCGACACGGGGCTTTGTACATGTCGTATTTTGACACGGACACATAGATCTACTTTTGATACTTTGATTTATTCATAAATATTATTTGTGACATATTTGTGTTCTTCGGGGTACAATTGGTTGTGTGTTGGACTCGTGTCACATGCGTATCCTAGATCTAGTGGGATACGGTGTGATACTCTCCAATTTGGTGTGTTTATGTGTAGATCTAATTAATTATGCTTTAAATTCTTCATTTATAACTAGTAAATATATATAGATATTATATATTATTTTAGTGTATTTATTATGGTATTTATTGTAGTATAGATCTATAGATATTTCTATGTGTTCTAATGTGATGTATAAATATATGTATGTAGCTTTCTTGCATGCAATTATATATGTACTTATGTTAATAACATAATTTGTACATAAATGTTTTATAAAATATATTTATGTGTTTAAATGTGTAATTATATTATTTATAATTATTATATATTTAATTGTTAATTTAATGAATGTATTTTTTTTTGTGTGCTTCTAGCCATGTAAAATATGTACATTAATATGTGCATTGTGTTTAGTAATTATTAATATTTAAATGTGCAAGTTTATGTGTATATATATATATAAGTATATATATTTATTAAATTGTTTTATATATGTATATATATATATATATTTATTTATTTATATTGATTTATAGTTATTAATATATAGATTATATATATATAGCTTTGGCGACAGGGTATTTAATGACAGAATTCTGTCATTAAAACAGCAGCCGCTGTAGCATTAATAGAGCATTTAATGACAGTTCTGTCATTAAATGCAGTGGTCGGGTTTATTAAGCAGCAGTTTTCGCGACAGTTTTTGCGACAGTTTTAACTGTCAGCGATCCGAGTCAGCAGTGGTTTATATATAGAGTTTCTGCGACAGATTTTCTGTGACAGTTGAGACTGTCACTATAAGTTGTTTTATTTAAATTGTATTTTCAGCTCACTGTTTTCAGTGACGATTTGGCAGATTTAATTTATATATTATATATTATATTTGTATATATATATATGTATATATATAGGTATTTTTGTGAGGTATAATACTAGTAATAATATATTATTTTATTTGTATAAATATTGGTTTGTATATACATTATTTAGAGTGTATAATATTGTATTATTAGTATACTTTGTGTGGGTACCAATTGAGATCAAGACCTTGATTCCTAATTGTTGTATTATTTGTATAGATGTCTTGTGAGGATGACCTTGGTTTGACCATGTTTGACTTTAGTTGACTTTAGAGTTGACCATAGTTGACTTTTGACTTAGAATTGATTTATTGACCTAGAAGTTGACTAGTTTGACTTGTTCTCTTTCCGGGACCTTGTATTAATGTGGTATTCTATATCTAGGTCTTCGAGGTACCGAGTCAGACATCTGTGAGACTGTTCTTTGGACTTCAGGCGAGTACATTCTCTGATAGTTTCTCATTTATGATATCCTCTATGTTCGTTGTATCTAGTGTAGATATACATGTTTCTCTTGACACTATGGTTACACGGATTGGTATATCCGGATCTCGTCATGAGATATTATTCCTTGGTATATGGTGTATATGGTGCAAGTATTATTTCATTGGTTATCTTGTACATGTACAGACACCGATTTTCGGGAGGAGTCGCTCTCTTCTTGGGGAATCTAGTGCCATAGCATACCGTGGTTGGATCTATTATACCAGTTGGGGGTGGGGAGTATTAGTATAGATATGTGATCAAATCCCTATTGAATAAAGTATTGGTAAGCGAATAGTGTTGATCATGCACCGCACGTATGATTAGCCAGGCCGCATTGTATCTTGCCCAAGCCGATCACATGTTAAGCTAGTACTCACACACTTAGTCATTAGTATTATTGTTTCATTGGCATATTGTTCATTATAGTATTTCTTTCCAGTATTTCCTTATTTCTATATATCTCTTGTATCTATTTTGTGCATCTTGTTTATCCACAGCTATTTACTGTTACATAGTTTTTATCATGGATTAGAACTGCTGTTAGAGATGTACTCTGCTCCTTTCCTGACTGGATATATTTTTTCAGATAATACTGAGGAGTACCCTACCTATTATGGACCCCAGGATGTTGTGGGTTTAGATTCGGAGACCCTGGCTCAAGAGGGACTTATCCCAACTGAGACAGTTGACCCTGGAGTGTAGCTTTGTAGTATGATAGTATTCTTTTGTACTGGATTTGTCTCCAGCTTATTTTGTTACTCTTCAGACTCATTGATGTATTATTTTAAACTCATGAGTTGTATGATGACTATTCTATTCTTATCTGATTCGTGCTCATTCTATCTTAGTTCTGTGATTGAGTATTTTATCATTATTGGTGGTTCATTACTTTAGATAGACTATCTAGACAGCGTTCTACCGTCGATTCTGCGGCGTAGGCTGGGCGTTGTTTCCGACTAGTACCCTTACACCGGGTGCGGGTCGTGACACGTTTTTGGTGGTGGCCTATGCAGGTCTAGCTTCACAAGTATGTGATGTCGTGGTAGTACGACAACTTAGTTGTACTGCTGCGAGCCTGCGATAGGATATAGGATATAGGCTGAGATACTCAATCACATCTAGGAAAATTCTTTTGATTCAACTATTCTCCTTTGATATTGATACTTGATCCCTTAAACTGTCCTTTCCTTGATGTCTTACATCTTGTGCCATATTGATTCTTTCTTTCGCTTTGTCTCAGGATGCCGCCTAAGACTAGATCACAGCAGGGGAGAGCAGCTTCTGAGAGGTCTGCGACATCCCGAGGGCCTGCACCAGTCACTTCTCCGGTGATTGGAGTGTCAGCTGCTTTCGGAGGTCCACCACCTACTCAGAGGACTGTGCCAGCTGTATCTGAGGGGCTTCCACCTCCTGTGCCAGCAGAGGCGTCACAGATGTTTACACTGTTTTGTGAGATGCTCGAGGCACAGAGGGCTCAGTCAGAGGCACATCAGAGGCAGACCGACGTCCTACGGCAGGGCATCGAGAGTGCTCATCAGCTTGCTCGTGCTGTAGTTGAGAGAGGAGTTCCGATCCAGCAGCAGGTTGTTCCTCAAGTTGCTCAGCTTCGGCCAGGCAACATTCAGGACTTCAAGAAACTGGAGCCTAGGGTTTTCAAAGGGACGGAGGGCATCGTCTATGCTGATGATTGGCTCGAGGACATTGAGCGTCTTATGAGGGTGTCCCGTCTTTCTGAAGATCTGAAGGTTGAGGCGGTAGGACTTCAATTGTTCGACGTCGCTCGCACTTGGTTCAGGAATGAGCCAGTTCTGGTTGACGTAGGACAATCTTGGGAGGTATTCAAGGACCTTTTCAAGAAGAAGTTTTTTGCTCGGATAGACAGGCTTGACTTGGGGAGACAATTTGAGAGTCTCATTCAGGGGAGCATGTCTGTGGAGGAATACGCTGCGGAGTTCGGTAGGTTGAGCCGATTTGCAGAGTACTTGGTGAGGGAGCCGGAGGTTCGAGCTATTCGTTTCCGAGAGGGTCTAAACTGGGAAGTGAAGATTCTCATTCCGTCTTTTTATGAGACATACTCGGAGATACTTGCGGAGGCACGCAAGGTTGAGCGGGATCTGGGTTTGAAGACCAAGAGAGACCGTGATTCTTTTCTGGGGACCAACGGCAGTGCAGTATCTGCCAAACGTCCTCATTTCCAGTCCAGACCTTTCCAGCAGCCACAGCAGAACCAGACTCCAGCTAGAGCGCCTTTTCACCAGGCACCTCAGCAGCAGAGACAGTTACAGCAAGCTCCATGCAACTTCTGCAAGAAGCCCGGCCACATCTGGGAAGTTTGCAGGAGGAGGCTAGGAGTTTGTTTGTATTTTGGTACTGAAGGGCATCAATCGAGGGAGTGTCCTCGTCGTGCAGTTCAGGGAGCAGCTCCAGCTCCGAGGACACAGACGAGACCACCTGCAGCACAACCAAGGAGACCGCTTCCGACACAGCAGCAGCATTTTGTCCAGCATCAACAGCAGGAAGGTGCTCGACAGGGACGAGCGTTTGCTATGACCGTCGAAGAGGAGGAACCCACCGGAGATGTTATCGCAGGTTCTATTCTTCTTGATTCCATTCCAGCTTTAAGCTTTGTTTGATAGTGGTGCTTCCCATAGTTTTGTATCTGTTTCTTTTGCTCTGAAGCATGGTTTGGTAGCTGAGTCTCTGCTTAGGACTTGCAAGATCATGACCGGGGGAGGCATTATCCTGGTTAATGATATTTGCAAGGATCGGAGAGTTACTCTGGGAGGCCGGGAGTTGAGTGCGTGTCTACTTGTAATGCCACTTCCGAGCTACGATATTGTACTTGTGATGGATTGGTTGAGTAGGCACCGTGCTAGCATAGAATGTAGAGGAGGTAGAGTTTTGTTTGGTTCGTCAGGAGAGCCAGAGTTCGAGTTTGCTAGAGGAGCTGCGGAGCAGGGAGAAGGCATTATTTGTGGAGCTATGATGGAAGACAAGGAGTTGCCGCATCCGTTGATAGCAGAATTCTTGGATGTGTTTCCTGAGGAATTGCCAGGATTGCCACCAGATCGAGATGTTGAATTTTCTATAGACTTGGTGCCAGGTGCAGAACCAATTTCGCAGCATGTCTATAGAGTAAACAACAGGGAGCTGGTCGAGTTGAAGAAGCAGGTGGACGAATTATAGGATAAGGGGTTTATCAGATCGAGTTCTTCACCATGGGGAGCCCGGTATTGTTTGTACCGAAGAAGGATGTATCGGTGCGTATGTGCATTGATTACAGGGCTTTGAATAATCTCACTATCAAGAATAAGTATCCTTTACCACGGATTGATGATCTGTTTGATCAGTTGAGTGGTGCGAAGGTATTTTCTAAGATAGATTTGAGATCAGGCTACCATCAGGTGAAGGTGAAGCCGGAGGACATACCGAAGACTACTTTTAAAACTCGGTATGGTCAGTACGAGTTTATGGTAATGCCGTTTGGTTTGACTAATGCACCGGCGGTATTTATGAACTTGATGAACAAGGTGTTCCACCAGTACCTTGACAAGTTCGTGGTGGTGTTCATCGATGACATACTCATATACTCGAGGACACCGGAGGAGCATGAGGAGCATTTGAGGATTGTGTTGGATGTGCTGAGAAAGGAGAAGTTGTATGGAAAGTTGTCCAAATGTGAGTTTTTCTTGGACAAGGTAGAATTATTGGGGCATGTTGTGACTGGTGATGGTATTTCAGTAGATCCGAAGAAGATTTTAGCAGTGGAATCTTGGAAGACTCCGAGTTCGATAGCAGAGATCAGGAGTTTCTTGGGATTGGCAGGCTATTACAGGAAGTTTGTGCAAGATTTTTCGAGGATTGCCGACCCGATGACCAGACTCACAAGGAAGGATGTGGAGTTTGTTTGGACGGAGGATTGCCATGTTGCTTTTGAAGAGTTGAAAAAGAGGTTGACGTCTGCTCCTATTTTGACGTTGCCATCAGGGTCCGGAGGTTTCACTATTTATAGTGATGCATCGGAAAAGGGTTTGGGTTGTGTTCTTCAGCAGCATGGGAAAGTGATTGCCTATGCATCCAGGCAATTGCGTCCTCATGAAAAGAACTATCCTACCCATAATTTGGAGTTGGCAGCCGTCATATTCGCCCTGAAGTTGTGGAAACATTATTTGTACGGAGAGCGTGTGGAGATCTTCACAGACCACAAAAGCTTGAAGTACGTTTTCACGCAGAAGGAGTTGAACATGAGGCAGCATCGGTGGTTGGAACTGATGAAGGATTTTGATATCTCTTTACAATATCATCCTGGGAAAGCCAATATAGTTGCCGATGCTTTGAGCAGGTATCCGGTAGCTATGTTCTTGACGCAGGATCGATATTTGTTGGAGGACTTTGAGAGCTTGGGCATTGAGGTGATTGTTCCTGGGTGTGCTATGCAGATGTGGGGATTACAGATACACTCAGATTTGATGGACAGGATTAAGGCAACACAGTATGATGATGTATCTTTGAGGAGTATCAGAGCTCAGGTGAGAGCAGGATTGGAGGATGATTTCACTATTTCAGAGGATGGAACTTTGAGGCATGGAGTTAGATTGTGTGTGCCTAGTGGGGAGTTGCGAGAGGAGGTATTGCAGGAAGCGCATCGCTCTCAGTATTTTATACATCCAGGTGCTAACAAGATGTATCGGGATATGCGAGAGAGTGTGTGGTGGTATGGAATGAAGAGGAAAGTGGCACAGTTTGTATCCAGATGCTTAGTGTGCCAGCAGGTGAAAGTCGAGAGGCAGAGACCAGGAGGTTTACTTCAGCCATTACCCATTCCAGAGTGGAAGTGGGAACATATTTCTATGGATTTTGTGTCCGGACTTCCACGATCTCCAGGAGGAAAAGACGCAATTTGGGTCATTGTTGATAGGTTGACCAAGTCGGCCCACTTTTTGCCTTTCAAGGTGGGTTTGTCTACGGAGAAGCTGACAGAGATGTATGTGAGGCAGATCGTTAGGATACATGGAGTTTCCGTCAGCATAGTCTCAGATCGGGATAGTCGTTTAACTTCTTATTTCTGGAGGAGTTTGCGGGAGAGTTTGGGCACTCAGCTCAAGTTCAGTACTGCATATCATCCCCAGACAGATGGGCAGTCAGAGAGGACTATCCAAACTCTCGAGGATATGTTGCGCACTTGTGTACTAGATTTCGGGAGTTCTTGGGAGGACCATCTCTATTTGGTAGAGTTTGCTTACAACAACAGTTACCAGGCCAGTATAGAGATGTCACCTTTTGAAGCTCTATATGGTCGGAGGTGTCGTACTCTTTTGTCTTGGGACGATGTTGGAGAGAGAGTTTTGCTTGGGCCAGAGATGGTTGTGGATGCAGCGGAGAAGGATCAGTTGATCAGAGACAGACTTCGAGTGGCGCAGGACAGACAGCGGCATTGGGCCGATAGCCATCGGAGACCTTTGGAGTTCGAGGTATAGTTTAGATTTTGTTTGTTCTTGTTTGTTATAGATTAAGTTCTTAAGATGGTGTTTTGTTCTAGGTGGGTGGTTTGGTGTTTCTGAGGATTTCTCCGACACGAGGCACGATTCGCTTCGGTGGAGGCGGAAAGCTTAGTCCGCGATTCATCGGACCTTTCACTATTCTAGAGAGAGTCGGTGCAGTTGCTTATAGACTAGACTTGCCACCTGCATTGGAGGGAGTGCACAACGTGTTTCATGTGTCGCAGTTGAGACGATACGTGGCAGATCCTAGTCATGTATTGGATCACTCAGAGATAGAGGTGGGCCCTACTCTTAGCTATCCAGAGCAGCCAGTTGAGATTCTGGATCGGAGAGAGAAGGTGCTGAGGAACCAGACTATTCCTTTAGTACGCGTCGCATGGAGGCATCACTCTCCGGGGGAGTCTACCTGGGAGAGAGAGGATGACATGCGAGAGCGTTATCCATATTTGTTTGTACCTTGAGGTATGTTAATTCTCTAGCTATATTCTGTTCATTGTTATGTTTTGTTCATTAGTTAGTTGTGATTCTTTAGTTCTGTTCTGTGATTTTCTGGGGGTAGTTTTCATCTTTAAATTTCGAGGACGAAATTATTTTAAGGAGGGTAGACTTGTCACTACCACATTTTAGGAAAAATGGTATTTTAGTAATTTCCTATTTAAATAAATATTGTGCATGGTAAATAATTTTTGTTGTATTATTTAATTGTTGTTGGATGTTATTTAATTATTTTGGACTTATTTTAGTAGACCCAACTATTTTAGTTTGGACCCATGGACCAACATGAATTAAATAGTTAGACTTGGCCCATTTAGAAAGCCCATAGTTAAGGAGATGGATTAAATTAATTAAGTGATTAGACTAGAAGCTTCCTTCCTTAATTATTTCTTCATGAGAGGCCCCAAGGGGTACATTGGACATTTTACAATTGCTTGGGGAAGGGGGCATGGCCGGCCTATATTAGAGGGGGGGGGGAATTTCTCTCTCCTCTCATTCTTATTCCAAATCTAGATCTAAAATTTCCCACTCCCAAATTCCCTCCATTTCCATTCCAATTTCCCACCAAATTCATCCCAAATTCTTCCCAATTCACCATTAGAAAGTTGAGAAGCAAGGATCTAGAAGGAGGAAGCAAGGATCTATAAAGAGGAGCAAGGATCTACAATTTGGAAGCAAGTTCATCTCAATTGGAGGTTTCATTGGAAATCCATCTCCCAATAGGTATAATTCAGTTTTTTCCATTAAAATAGCTTCTAAATCTGATATATAATCATGTAAAATCAACCTATATGTATGTACTACCCATAGGACTTTGTTTTGTGTTCATAGGAGACCCATGGAGAAAGTTATGGTACTTTTTGTGTCAATTTTATTGGAATTCCGAATTTACATTTTGTTGTGTGTGTCAATTGATCCTATAGATCAATTGGGCATGTGCTTATGTGTTTGGGGCTTGTGTCATGTCCATATTTGGTACATGTGGTTCGTATCCCAACTATTTGGTGATACGTGTCATTTTGGGGGTTTTCCCTCCGACACGGGGCTTTGTACATGTCGTATTTTAACACGGACACATAGATCTACTTTTGATACTTTGATTTATTTATAAATATTATTTGTGACATTTTTGTGTTCTTCAGGGTGCAATTGGTTGTGTGTTGGACTCGTGTCACATGCGTATCCTAGATCTAGTGGGATACGGTGTGATACTCTCCAATTTGGTGTGTTTATGTGTAGATCTAATTAATTATGCTTTAAATTCTTCATTTATAACTAGTAAATATATATAGATATTATATATTATTTTAGTGTATTTATTATGGTATTTATTGTAGTATAGATCTATAGATATTTCTATGTGTTCTAATGTGATGTATAAATATATGTATGTAGCTTTCTTGCATGCAATTATATATGTACTTATGTTAATAACATAATTTGTACATAAATATTTTATAAAATATATTTATGTGTTTAAATGTGTAATTATATTATTTATAATTATTATATATTTAATTGTTAATTTAATGAATGTATTTTTTTTGTGTGCTTCTAGCCATGTAAAATATGTACATTAATATGTGCATTGTGTTTAGTAATTATTAATATTTAAATATGCAAGTTTATGTGTATATATATATAAGTATATATATTTATTAAATTGTTTTATATTTGTATATATATATATATATATTTATTTATATTGATTTATAGTTATTAATATATAGATTATATATATATAGCTTTGGCGACAGGGCATTTAATGACAGAATCCTGTCATTAAAACAGCAGCCGCTGTAGCATTAATAGAGCATTTAATGACAGTTCTGTCATTAAATGCAGTGGGCGGGTTTATTAAGCAGCAGTTTCTGCGACAGTTTCTGCGACAGTTTTAACTGTCAGCGATCCGAGTCAGCAGTGGTTTATATGTAGAGTTTCTGCGACAGATTTTCTGTGACAGTTGAGACTGTCACTATAAGCTGTTTTATTTAAATTGTATTTTTAGCTCACTGTTTTCAGTGACGATTTGGCAGATTTAATTTATATATTATATATTATATTTGTATATATATATATATGTATATATATAGGTATTTTTGTGAGGTATAATACTAGTAATAATATATTATTTTATTTGTATAAATATTGGTTTGTATATACATTATTTAGAGTGTATAATATTGTATTATTAGTATACTTTGTGTGGGTACCAATTGGGATCAAGACCTTGATTCCTAATTGTTGTATTATTTGTATAGATGTCTTGTGAGGATGACCTTGGTTTGACCATGTTTGACTTTAGTTGACTTTAGAGTTGACCATAGTTGACTTTTGACTTAGAATTGATTTATTGACCTAGAAGTTGACTAGTTTGACTTGTTCTCTTTCCGGGACCTTGTATTAATGTGGTATTCTATATCTAGGTCTTCGAGGTACCGAGTCAGACATCTGTGAGACTGTTCTTTGAACTTCAGGCGAGTACATTCTCTGATAGTTTCTCATTTATGATATCCTCTATGTTCGTTGTATCTAGTGTAGATATACATGTTTCTCTTGACACTATGGTTATACGGATTGGTATATCCGGATCTCGTCATAAGATATTATTCCTTGGTATATGGTGTATATGATGCAAGTATTGTTTTATTGGTTATCTTGTACATGTATAGACACCAATTTTTGGGAGGAGTCGCTCTCTTCTTGGGGAATCTAGTGCCATAGCATACCGTGGTTGGATCTATTATACCAGTTGGGGGTGGGGAGTATTAGTATAGATATGTGATCAAATCCCTATTGAATAAAGTATTGGTAAGCGAATAGTGTTGATCATGCACCGCACGTATGATTAGCCAGGCCGCATTGTATCTTGCCCAAGCTGATCACATGTTAAGTTAGTACTCACACACTTAGTCATTAGTATTATTGTTTCATTGGCATATTGTTCATTATAGTATTTCTTTCCAGTATTTCCTTATTTCTATATATCTCTTGTATCTATTTTGTGCATCTTGTTTATCCACAGCTATTTACTGTTACATAGTTTTTATCATGGATTAGAACTGCTGTTAGAGATGTACTCTGCTCCTTTCCTGACTGGATATATTTTTCCAAATAACACTGAGGAGTACCCTACCTATTATGGACCCCAGGATATTGTGGGTTTAGATTCGGAGACCCTGGCTCAAGAGGGACTTATCCCAACTGAGACAGTTGACCCTGGAGTGTAGCTTTGTAGTATGATAGTATTCTTTTGTACTGGATTTTTCTCCAGCTTATTTTGTTACTCTTCAGACTCATTGATGTATTATTTTAAACTCATGAGTTATATGATGACTATTCTATTCTTATCTGATTCGTGCTCATTCTATCTTAGTTCTGTGATTGAGTATTTTATCATTATTGGTGGTTCATTACTTTAGATAGACTATCTAGACAGCGTTCTACCGCCGATTCTGCGGCGTAGGCTGGGCGTTGTTTCCGACTAGTACCCTTACACCGGGTGCGGGTCGTGACAGCAGGAGATATTTACGCACAGATTTCTACGCACAGACTTATTACGCGGACAGCTCTGAAGCTCTACCTTACGCTTCTCTGTTTTACGCGGATAGCTCTGAAGCCATGCGTTACGCCAAATTATTTTATCTCCGCTTTACGCAGACAACCTCGAACCCCTACTTTACGCGGACTTTCTTGAAATCTCTGTTTTAGGCTGACAACCTATAGTGTATATTAAGATTGTAGAACTTAGAAAACCATACCTCTTTTGGGTCAACTAGCATCTTAGAGAAGGATTTAGAATAATAAATGTAGTGATTGTAAAATCTTGTATTTTTGTGAATTTAAATTGTTTTGTAATTTCTCGTATCATAATCTAGCGTACTTATATTACTGTCCTACTTTGACTATACTGCTATTATAGCCTAGTTTTGCAAGCTTATTCTTTATCAAGCTTGTTCATAATATATGTATTATTGGAGTACTACACTAATATATTTTAGAATTAGTGTATTCTGGTCTGATCATGTAAACCCCCTGAATTTTCAAAATTATTAAATCTTAGACTTTTCCTAATTTTCTGGAATTTTCTAGGAATTTTCTGAAATTAAAATCAAGGTTTAATTAATAAATAATTTTTATTTGTTAATAAATAATATCAAAATATCATGAAAATAACATTTTTGGGTGTAAAATAAAAAACTGGACTTAGGGTAATTTTTCTGGATTTTTCTGGGCCTCAGACCTATTTTTAAATGCCTAAAAACTATATTTTTATTAATTATTTAATTAACTAATTTTTATTATTAATTATATTTATTATTATTATTTATTATTTATTTTTCTTCCTTGGGCCGGCCCGGTCCAGTGGACCGGCCCAGCAGCCCAGCCGGCTCGGCCCCAATCGCCACCGGGTCGGGTTCGGGTCGGTCAGACCCGCTAGCGACCCGCCCGGATCCGCACGACCCTTTCTCCCTCACCCCGCGATTTTCGGCGGCGGCTCCGGCCACGTCGCCGGAGCCCGCGTCTGACCCGCCCGCACATCGCGCCACGAAGCCGACCTCGCCGCCGCCTCTCCCGGCCAACCTCCTCATCGGCTCACCTATAAAAACCCCTACCCCTTCCCTCTTCTTCCCAAGTCGAATCCCACCGCCAGAACCCTAGCCGGCGCCGTCCCTCTCCGCTGCAGCTCCTCCTTCCTCTTCCCTCGCCGGACCCGACCGCCCTCGACCACCCAGCCGGCGCCTCCTCCTTCTCCCCTCTCCTCCTTCTTCTTCCCAGGACGCCGCCGCCGCCTCCCAGAGCTCCGCCGACCGGCCAACGCCTCCGCCCCGTCTCGACCGCAGCCGACGAGCAGCCCCAGCCCACCTCCGGCGTACCCCCGGACGGCCACCCACCGCAGCGTCCCCAAAACCCTAACCCTAGGATCCTGTGTCCGACACGAGTCGGAAACGTGTCGGACACGACTCGACCCTGATTTTCGGGTCCCCTTCAGGTGCGTGTAACTTTTTGTTTGTAGCTCCGTTTTCAATTCCGCAAATTGCGTTGGGAAGCCTGTATGACCCTCTCGGTGTCCGGACAAACCGTTCGGGGCATCGCGTCCTGTGGTGATCGCACACCGTGATCCAAAAACAGGAAAAACCAGACCCTGTTTCACCCCGGAACTGAGTGCGCCCCGCCAAACGGGACAACTTGGTCGCGTGCGGTCTTCACAGATACGTGCGCGTCGTCGATACGGACGTGTGAGATTTCATGAAAGCTGATTCGGGTGTGCGTGCACACCGGAATCAACGCGTATCCGCGGACATCGCCCCGTATCCGACTTTTCGGTATTTTGCCCTAACTTCTTGTACACTCGTCAGATCGAGACGAAACTTGTGCCATCGGACTCGTAGCGATACGCTAGTCCTGTGGGTCAAGTTTGGTTCGATTCTGAGAACGTTGACGAAATTGCGTGTCGTGGGCCCCACAAGCCCCGCTCGACGGGCAATTTTGTGTTCGGCTCATCAGAATCCAAATCTGGAAGTTCCGTTGGGTTCGTATCAGCGTTCCTGACCTGTTGACACTAAGTTTGGTGATTTTGGAGACCGTTGACCCGGACACGTTTTTCGGTGCAAAGCGGGCCCACCGGCGGACCCCGTTTTGACCCGAAACTGTCGTTTTTCCCTTGTCTTCAAATTGGACCCAAGGACAGGCATTTCTAGCTATTTGACATCTTCTGAGCGTGATGGTAATGTCTATTTCAGCTTTTGGACTCATCTTTGGATATTTCCTCAAGAATCAATTAATCAGATCCAAACAACAGGCAAGTACCTACACTTCAAGTTAAATCTTTATATTGTGATAATTAATTTTCTGCTTTACTAGTACCCTTGATGATTACACCTAGTGTTAGAAATGCTGGATTTCATGTCTTGAATATTGGAGTTCATGTCTTGTTTTTCATGTCGGGTGGGAGAATACTAGAAGGCATGTAGTTTACCCTTTCCCCTGCCATGTTTAATAGCTGTTGGTACACGACTGTACCTCAGCCGAATCTCGATTTCCCCTGTTTAATAGCCGTTTATGACGGCCAGATTAGCCTTATAAACCCCTACATGCCAACTATGTATTCTAAAAATAAACACAAGTTCACACAGATAGTTTCTGGTCATGTTATATTTCTTGCTGACTGTTGTAGTTTCATTTTCTGTTTTCTCATATTCCTGTTTACAGCATTTAACTCTGAGATATCGATGTTCTGTTATGCAGTTTCTCAACATGATATTCAAATTAATTGTCATAAATATTTAGTTTAATCTTGTTGTGCACTGTGTACTTTGCTCCTTTCCTGACTGGATCTGTTGATTTAGGCGATGATAAGGACCTTGCCCCTACATATTATGGTCCCTATGAGGCTACAGATGATACTTATGAGGAGCCAGATCCCACCCAGGAAACCCCTGCTGCAGAGTAGCTAGCAGTAGCTACCTTTTATTTCTATTTCTTATCTTAGTAATCGAGTTTGTCCCCGATTTCATTCTGAATTTCTGTACTAAAATATTTGAATCTATTGTCGTATTTATTTCAGTTGCAATCTTAAGTTTCTGTTCTCATTATTATCTTGCCTATGTTATTTGTGAATGAGCTAGATTAGTTAAATATGGATTTGACCTAGACAGCGTACTACCGCCGACTCTGCGGCGTAGGCTGGACGTACCCACGCACTCGTGCCCGAATTTCCGGGTGCGGGTCGTGCCACGTTTTTATGGTGGCCCATGCAGGTCCTATCCTTAAATAGGGTAAGACCCTAGGACATGGTATGGAATAAGATTGAGGATTCTAGGAAAAGCTCATTCACAGTATAAGGTCCTTATTTCAATTCTTGATATCATTTCTGCTCAATTTTTCTATCGCCTTTGATTTCCAAGTATTCTATTCTGATCTTCCTATCCCTTAATCTTTCAGAATGGTCCAGACAAGGAACACAGTAGGAGGCACATCAGAACCAGCTGAGTAGAATGTGCCCGAGACTCTTGCACTCCCGCCGCCTCCATCTGTTCTGGCAGTTACTCTAGATGGGGCACAGCTACTTGGAGTATTCCAGGGATTGGTGGAATCCCAGAAAGAACAGACTGCACTTCTGCGGACCAGCCTCTCAGAAGCTCTTAAGTCCCAGCAGTCGCCACTCAAGAGGCCAGGGAGTGCCAAAGACTTCAAGAATCTTAGACCCCTGGAATTCTACGGAACTGAGGGCATTCTCTATGCCGATGAGTGGATAGAGAATGTCGAGAGACTCCTGAAGACTGCTCGAGTTCCTGATGATCTCAAAGTGGAGTCTGCAAGCCTGCAATTGTTCGACATAGCTCGAACCTGGTTCAGAGATGAACCCCAACTATCTGCTCCTGACCTCACCTGGGAGGACTTCAAAAGGCTATTCAAGGAGAAATTCTACCCCGAAGTGGCTCGGGAAGCTCTCGAAAGCCAATTCGAGAGACTGGAACAAGGTAACCTATCTGTTGATGAATATACTGCTGAATTTAGCAGGTTAAGCCACTTTGCGGAGTACATGGTTCGTACCCCGGAGGACAGAGCCCGTAGATTCAAGAAGGGGCTGTCTCCGGATATTCGCCTTGCTGTCACCACCAGCCGAGCTCGCACCTATGAGGAAATCCTGAGCGTGGCACAAGGCGTTGAGAGAGATATGGGGCATAAACTGAAACGAGAGAGAGATACCAAAAATGCGGGATCCAACAAGCGCCATTTTCAACAACAACAACAACAACAACAGAGGGCCCCGCAGCAAACTCAGCGTCCTCTCCCTCGAGCTTCAGCACCCCAACACCAGGCTCAGGGACAGAACCAACAAGCTGCTGCTTGTAACTTTTGCCAAAAACCAGGTCATACTTGGCAAGTCTGCAGGAAGAGGCTAGGTGCCTGCCTCTACTGCGGCTCAGCAGCACATCAAATGAGGGACTGTCCAGCTGCTCAAGGACGCACCGCTGCACCAAAGGCTCCAGCCCAGGCCAGGGCCCCAGCAGTACAACAGAGGGGACCCCCGCTTCCAACACAACAACAACGTTTTGCTCAGCACCAACAGCAGCAACAGAGGGGTGCACCGCAGCAAGGCCGTGCTTATGCAATGACTCTGGAAGAAGCTGAAGCCACAGCAGACGTGATCACAGGTTCTGTGCTTATAAATTCAATACCAGCTATTACTTTATTTGACTCTGGAGCTTCTCATTCATTTATGTCAGTAGATTTCCTTATGAAGCAAAGCTTAATCACTAAACCCCTTAGGAATTGTTATAAGATCATTACCGGTGGAGGAATTATCCCGGTTAGTGATGCCTGTAACAATTGTCCTATTACATTATATGGAAGAGAACTGTATGCTAGGCTACTTGTAATGCCAGTTCCCAGTTTTGATATTGTAAACACCCTAAATTTTCTAATATTTCAAAATCAATTTTTGGAATTAATATGCAATTTTCAGTAATTTACATAGGACCAGTAGGGAGTTTGAAATTTTTAATTTCCAATAAACAGCATTAAAATGAAATAAAAATATGATTTTATGGTATAAAATAGAAAACCGGACTTAGGATAATTTTCTGGGATTTTATTGGGCATCGGACCTATTTTTAAAAGCCTAAAAACTATTTTCTAAATTAAATTAATTATTTCTGTTTTAATTATTATTATTATTATTATTATTATTTTAATTACTGTTTTTATTGTTTTGGGCCCGGCCCGGCCCAGTGGGCCGAGCCCGTTAGTGCAGCCAGCCCAGCCCTCACACCCTAGCGGGTCGGGCGGGTCGGCCAGACCCGGATCCGCGCCCGACCCGACCCGGATGCCCGGTCACCCCCAACCTCACGAACCCCGCGGAATCCGGCCGCGTTCTCCGGCGACGTGGTCGGAGAACCTCCCCACGTCGCCTCCCTCTCCGACTCCCCCGGCCACGTCCCCGGCCAGCCTCCGCGGCAAACCCCCTATAAATCCCCCTCCTTCCCTTCTCCTCCTCCAGATTCCTCACCCCCAAACCCAACTCCGGCGACCCCTAAACTCCGGCAACCCTAGCTCCCCGTCGACCTCCTCCCTGACCCGCCGCCCTCCGCAGACCAGCGCCGCCACCCACCCGTCGAGAGCCGCCCCTCTCCAGCTCCCCTTCTTCCTCCTCACTCTTCTCCAGCAGAGCCGAGCCGCCCCGAGTCTCCGGCGACCCACTGCCCGCCACCGCCCGCGACCCGAGCCCCGGCGACCCCGTCCACGACCTCCTTCCGACGCCAGCGCCGCCCAACCCGCCACCGGCAGGCCACAACTCCGGCAGACCCCAAACCCTAGCCCTAGCAGTGGACACGTGTCCAGGACACGATTCGGACACGGCAAACCCCGGTTTCTCGGGTCCCCTTCAGGTACTCGTAACTTGCACCTCGGAACTCTGTTTTCGATTCTGTAAATTTCTACGCGAAGCCTGTATGACCCTCTCGGTGCCCGGACAAACCGCTCGGGGCATCGCGTCCTGTGGTGATCGCACACCGCGATCCAAAAACAGGAAAAACCAGACTCTGTTTCACCCCGGAACTGAGCACGCCCCGCCAAGCGGGACGACTTGGTCATGTGCGATCTTCACAGATACGTGCGCCTCGTCGATACGGACGTGTGGGATTTTGCAGAAACTGATTCGGGTGTGCGTGCACACCGGAATCAACGCGTATCCGCGGACATCGCCCCGTATCCGACTTTTCTGCAATTCACCCTAACTTCGTACACACACATCAGATCGAGACGAAACTTACGCCATCGGACTCGTAGCGATACGCTGGTCCTGTGGGTCAAGTTTGGTTCGATTCTGAGAAAGTTGACGAAATCGCATGTCGTGGGCCCCACAGGCCCCGCTCGACGGGCGATTTCGTGATCGGCTCATCGGAATTCAAATCTGAAAGTTCCGTTGGGTTCGTATCAGCGTTCCTGACCTGTTGACACTAAGTTTGGTGAATTTGGAGACCATTGACCCTGACACGTTTTTCGGTGCAAAGCGGGCCCACCGGTGGACCCCGTTTTGGCCCAAAATTGCCGTTTTTGCCCTTGTCTTCAAATTGGACCCAAGGACAGGCGTTCCTAGCTGTTTGACACCTCCTGAGTGTGATGGTACTGTTTATTTCAGCTTTCGAAGACATCTCTGGAAATTTCCGAAACCAGGACTTAAGTGGAATCCAAACACCAGGCAAGTGCACCTTGCCAAACTTGCAGTCATTATTTTTCATACTTTCTGTAAAAATACTCTGCTGGATTTCTTGTGCAAATTCATATAAACTGATTTAAACTGCTTAACCTAGGGAACGTATGACGTACCTAGTGTCCGATCATAGTCGGGTACCGACACCGTACGCGGTGTTGGGTTCGTCATTTAGAGATGGATTTACGATCCCCTTACTTTGTACTTGACCTATCAAGTACCCTACAACCCAGGACACTTGACACTATCATGGACAGAATCCTCCTGAGATAATCGTGGTGATTCTGTATAGGATACAGGACTTGATAGAGACATTTATTATAGACAGTATGACTTGTTGCATTAGTTATAATCCCGCTGACATGGACATGAGACGTTATGGTCATGGCTTGCGTGATTACATTGGGTGGGGAGAGACACACAGGCTACAGGCTGTTCTATATATATATCTACTATTATTGTGAGGTTGTAGACTCTCCAGCAGAGCTAGACCCTTTACGTGTTATTACTGCTACCGGCTCCCCGACACAGAGCTTGTAGCGGTCTCAGCCTGAGTACTAGTGTTGCTCTCATTTGCATATCACATAGATGGTTACTTAGTTTACCCTGCTGTTCATTTATTTATTGCACTGCTTATTCAGTTGGCTTGTTTTTATCTTGTGCCTTGCTATGTCCACTGAGGACCTGGAATGGATTATGTCCCCAAGTTTAGCTGAGGAGCAGTATCCCGAGATATACGGGACCGGAGCTGAAGCTATTGCTGGAGCTGAACCGAACACTGAAGACGAGGTGACTGCCGAGGACTTCTCCTGAGTGCCTGTCCCAGTACTCATTTATTTATTTCATGTTTATATCTTTTGTTCCTGTCCTATAGAGCCAGTTATTTCAGACTTAAGTCGGATTGTTGCTCCGACTGACTTGCTGTGATTTATTGTTGCTACTTATTTCCATTCAGCATACAGTTTATTTCTTTATCTTTATGGATGAGATTTAGTGTGACTTGTGTAGTAGACCTTATTTACAGCTTAAGTACGCCCTGATGGTTCCATTAAATTGGGTTATCCATCGGTGCGTGCTGCTGGCCATTACCACGTATCTCCAGTCCCTCGTCACTTTGGGACTGGGGCGTGACATAGTTTTTGTGGTGGCCCATTGCAGGTCTATCTAAATTGTTCGGTTTCAACTTAGGGACCGGACAGGCCTGCAATTTGATAGGTTATAGGATCTCATCCATTGATTGAATCGTTTTTGAACTCTATGTCGAATTCAATTTAATTGCTTGAATTGCATCCTATTTTGATTCCTCTGTACGTTCTCATTGTTTCCTTTTGATGCAGAGAAATGGATCCCAGAAGTGGTGACGAGACCCCCTTGGGTACACCGACTGAAGCAGGGTTTACCTGTGAAGCTGGAACGACGCCAGATACCAGAGGACAATCCTCCCAGAGCAATCAAACTGGCCAGCCAAGTTCCAGGTTCAGGCGTGATGACATCCCGCCTCCTCCCCAGTTTCCCCCTGCGATGCCTGTCTTTCCCCCAGGACAGGCAATGGACGGCCAGCAAATGTTCCAGATGTTCTACGCCATGATGCAGGCACAATAACAGATTCAACAGGAGACCCAACGCCGAGAGGCCGAGAACCTAAGGAACAGCCTAGTCGCAGCATTGGAGCATGCAAATCTACCAAATAGGTGACTAGCAACGGGATCTATTACAGATTTCCGCCAACTCAAGCCCCGTACCTTCTCAGGCAAGGAAGGACCAACTGAAGTGCATGAATGGCTTACAAACACACAGCATCAGTTGGAGGCCGCCGAACTACCAAGGGACAAATGGATGACTACCGTCAGGATGCAACTGACGGACAACGCGCATCATTGGTGGCTGTCCGAAGAAAGAAGGCTCGGACATGATCAGGTTACCTGGAAGGAGTTCTCCAGGCTCTTCCAGGAAATGTACATCCCTGCTGTGGCTCGGTCAGAACTCCGAGACAGATTCAACCGCCTGATCCAGGGCAACATGACGGTGGAGGAATATAACGCCGAATTCATTCGCCTGAGCCGCTTCGCCCCTTCGCTAATTCCTACCGAAGAGGAGAAGGCGGAAAAGTTCTTTGATGGGCTCAGGTTCGAGCTTCAGAAGTTAATCGGATCGGTCGCGCCCACCTCTTACACCGACGTCCTAGCTGCAGCACGTCGGCTGGAGCGCGTTACTCGGAGGAAATCAAGCCTGAAACGTCCCTTCTCCTCAGCACCGTCCAAGTCATCACCAGGGGAATCTGCTAAACGTCCCCAGAAGAGCCCACCTCCAAGAGCAGCAATTAAAAACCTGCCTACTTGCCATTACTGCAGCAAGGTAGGACATATTGAAAAGGAATGTCGACGCAAGCTGGGACTCTGCCTGGTTTGCGGATCTGGACAACACTTCTCAAAGGACTGCTCGAAACGTCGAGAGGGAGTTCCGAATCGACCAGCTCCACCTGCAGCTCTTCCAGCTGGGGGAGCAACTCAGACAGGGCCTGGAGGAGCCAGGCCACCTCTACCACCTCAGGAAGTACTGTTCCAACAAGCTCGTCAGCAAAGGGGTCCCGCTCAGGGACGAGGTCAGGCATATGCACTAGCAGTCACTGAGGAAGCTACTGCAGGCAAAGTCATAGCAGGTACCATATTAGTAGCTTCAATTCCTGCTGTAGCATTATTTGATTCTGGAGCTTCGCATTCATTTATTGCTGCTAGCTTCGTAGCCACACATAGAATAGCTACCGCACCTCTCTCGAAGATGAAGAAAATTCTAACGGGAGGTGGAATTATCCCGGTTAGTGATACTTGTAGATCATGTTCGGTAGTAGTCTGTGGCCGAGAGATGCGAGCCCAATTCCTGATCTTTTCTATGCCTGATTACGATATTGTACTTGGTATGGACTGGTTAAGTCAGTACCATGCGACACTGGATTGCCGGCTTGGAAAAGTGATATTTAGACCCCCTAGCCTTTCTGAGTTTGAATTTCTACGAGGAGCTGTAGAACAAGGGGTCCAGCCAACTCTTAGGGTATTGACTGTAGAAGAAGATTCAAGTTACCCAAGAGTCATAACGGAATTTGTGGATGTGTTTCCCGACGATCTTCCAGGTTTACCACCTGATCGGGAGATAGAATTCACAATAGACCTAACTCCAGGAGCCGAACCTATCACTTCATCGGTATATCGGCTAGCACCTAAGGAGTTAGTGGAGCTGAAAACACAAGTTGACGACCTTCTGGAGAAAGAATTTATCCGGCCCAGTGTTTCACCATGGGGAGCACCTATACTTTTCGTACCCAAGAAGGACGGATCTGTACGGCTGTGCATTGATTACAGAGCCCTTAATGCTGTAACTATTAAGAACCGGTACCCACTACCACGCATTGATGATTTGTTTGACCAATTGAGTGGTGCTAAGGTATTCTCAAAGATTGACCTTAGATCCGGTTATCACCAGATTAGGGTGAAGAAGGAAGATATCCCAAAGACGGCCTTCAGAACTAAGTATGGACATTATAAATTCCTAGTTATGCCGTTTGGTTTAACCAACGCACCCGCCGTATTTATGAGTTTGATGAACGGGGTCTTCCATCAGTACTTGGATAAGTTCGTGGTGGTGTTCATTGATGATATCCTAGTCTACTCCAAGAACCACGAAGAGCACGAGGAATACCTTAGAATTGTGCTAGAAACCTTGAGAAGGGAGAAGCTGTATGCCAAGCTCAGCAAATGTGAGTTCTGTATGGACAAGGTGCCATTCTTAGGGCATATTATCTCGGGTGAAGGACTGTCTGTGGACCCAGAAAAGGTCACTGCTATAGAAACCTGGCCTACCCCTACCTCTATTGCAGAAGTGAGAAGTTTTCTTGGACTTGCTGGGTATTACCGGCGGTTCGTAGAAAATTTGTCAAGGATCGCAGAGCCGATGACTAAGATGACACGGAAGGATCAGGAGTTCATATGGACGGAAGAATGTCAGAATGCCTTTGAAGAATTGAAGAGGCGTCTAACAACAGCACCAGTCTTGACTCTTCCCTCAGGGTCAGGAGGTTTTGTTGTATACAGTGATGCGTCCGGTAGTGGACTAGGTTGTGTCTTGATGCAACATGGCAAGGTTATCGCTTATGCGTTAAGGCAGCTGAAGGTCCACGAGAAGAACTACCCAACACACGACCTGGAGCTAGCTGCAGTGATTTTTGCATTGAAGATCTGGAGACATTATCTGTATGGAGAGAAGGTCGAGATATTCACTGATCATAAGAGCTTGAAGTATATTTATACACAGAAGGAGCTCAACATGAGGCAAAGGCGTTGGCTTGAGTTGATGGTGGACTTTGACATCGATCTGCAGTACCACCCGGGGAAAGCAAATATTGTAGCCGACGCCCTCAGCTGAAAACCCTCGGCTTATTTCTTAACGGAGCAGCCTCAACTATTACAAGACTTGCAAGATCTTAAGATAGAGGTTGTTCTACCTGGACAAAATGGTTTGCTGGCTAACCTTGAAGTGAAGTCATCGCTGGTGGAGAGAATCAAGGAAGCTTTGCCTAATGATGCCAGATTTCGAAGGCTGAGAGAAAGAACAGAAGCAGGCTTGCAGACGGGACTTCGTATCCACGAGGACGGAACATTAAGGTGCGGGAATCGCCTATGCGTTCCAAATAGAGAATTAAGGCAGGAGTTGATGACAGAAGCCCATAGCTCCATATACTCGGTTCATCCAGGAGGAACCAAGATGTACCGGGACTTAAGACAATATTACTGGTGGCATAGAATGAAAAGGGAGATTGCCCGATTTGTGGCAAAATGCTTAGTCTGCCAGCAGGTGAAGGCCGAGCACCAAAGGACTGCAGGTATGTTGCAGCCGCTTCCCATTCCTGAATGGAAGTGGGAGCATATTACCATGGACTTTGTCACTGGATTTCCAAGAAGCCCTAGTGGTAAGGATGCAGTATGGGTCATCATGGATCGGCTCACTTCTTGCCGTTCAGAGTTGGACAATCCACGGAAGTACTAGCCGACATGTATATGCGTCAGATCGTAAAATTACATGGAGTGCCGGTTATATTGTATCAGATCGAGACTCAAGATTTACATCTCACTTCTGGCGAAGCATGCAAGAGAGTCTCGGCACCAGGCTCAAGTTCAGTACTGCCTATCATCCTCAGACAGACGGATAGTCAGAGCGCACAATTCAGATCCTAGAAGATATGCTGCGATCTTGTATACTGGACTTTGGAGGATCTAGGGAAGATCACCTGCATTTAGTGGAGTTCTCCTACAACAATAGCTATCAGGCAAGCATTCAGATGGCACCTTTCGAGGCGTTGTACGGAAGGAAGTGCAGATCTCCAATATGCTGGAGCGACGTTGGCGAACGTCAAATACTGGGTCCAGAGTTGGTAACAGAGACAGTAGAGAAAGTAAAACAGATTCAGAACCATCTCCGGGCAGCCCAGGATAGACAGAAGCATTGGACCGATGCACACCGACGACCCCTGGAGTTCTAGGAAGAAGAGCATGTATTTTTGAGGATCTCGCCCACTAGAGGTACTATCAGATTTGGCAGCAGAGGCAAGTTAAGCCCAAGGTACATTGGGCCATTTGATATCTTAGAGCGCATTGGTGAGGTGGCTTACCGTCTTGCATTACCTCCATCCTTAGAGGGAGTGCATGACGTATTCCACGTCTCACAATTGAGGAGATATGTGATGGACCCAAGCCATATAGTTGATCATTCTGAGATTTCAGTGGGACCTAGCCTGAGATACGAGGAGCAGCCAGTGGGTATACTCAACACCAGCGAGAAGACACTGCGAGGGCAGACAATCAGGCTGGTTCGAGTAGCTTGGAAGCAGCACTCTCCTGGCGAATCGACCTGGGAGCGAGAAGATGTTATGCGGCAGCGTTATCCACACCTATTTGCTGAATCAGGTAGAACTTAAGCATTCTTTAATTCTGTAAATCTTGCCTTTATAGTTTACCCTTCGATTGCAAGGACGCAATCCTCTTAAGGGGGGTACATTGTAAACACCCTAAATTTTCTAATATTTCAAAATCAATTTTTGAAATTAATATGCAATTTTCAGTAATTTACATAGGACCAGTAGGGAGTTTGAAATTTTTAATTTCCAATAAACAGCATTAAAATGAAATGAAAATATGATTTTATGGTGTAAAATAGAAAACCGGACTTAGGATAATTTTTTGGGATTTTATTGGGCATCGGACCTATTTTTAAAAGCCTAAAAACTATTTTCTAAATTAAATTAATTATTTCTGTTTTAATTATTATTATTATTTTAATTACTGTTTTTATTGTTTTGGGCCCGGCCCGGCCCAGTGGGCCGAGCCCGTTAGTGCAGCCAGCCCAGCCCTCACACCCTAGCGGGTTGGGCGGGTCGGCCAAACCCGGATCCGTGCCCGACCCGACCCGGATGCCCGGTCACCCCCAACCTCACGAACCCAGCGGAATCCGGCCGCGTTCTCCGACGACGTGGCCGGAGAACCTCCCCACGTCGCCTCCCTCTCCGACTCCCCCGGCCACGTCCCCGGCCAGCCTCCGCGGCAAACCCCCTATAAATCCCCCTCCTTCCCTTCTCCTCCTCCAGATTCCTCACCCCTAAACCCAACTCGGGCGACCCCTAAACTCCGGCAACCCTAGCTCCCCGTCGACCTCCTCCCTGACCCGCCGCCCTCCGCAGACCAGCGCCGCCACCCACCCGCCGAGAGCCGCCCCTCTCCAGCTCCCCTTCTTCCTCCTCACTCTTCTCCAGCAGAGCCGAGCCGCCCCGAGTCTACGGCGACCCACTGCCCGCCACCGCCCGCGACCCGAGCCCCGGCGACCCCGTCCCCGACCTTCTTCCGACGCCAGCGCCGCCCAACCCACCACCGGCAGGCCACAACTCCGGCAGACCCCAAACCCTAGCCCTAGCAGTGGACACGTATCCAGGACACGATTCGGACACGGCAAACCCCGGTTTCTCGGGTCCCCTTCAGATACTCGTAACTTGCACCTCGGATCTCTGTTTTCGATTCTGTAAATTTCTACGCGAAGCCTGTATGACCCTCTCGGTGCCCGGATAAACCGCTCGGGGCATCGCGTCATGTGGTGATCGCACACCGCGATCCAAAAACAGGAAAAACCAGACCCTGTTTCACCCCGGAACTGAGTACGCCCCGCCAAATGGGACGACTTGGTCGCGTGCGGTCTTCACAGATACATGCGCCTCGTCGATACGGACGTGTGGGATTTCACGAAAGCTGATTCGGGTGTGCGTGCACACCGGAATCAACTCGTATCCGCGGACATCGCCCCGTATCCGACTTTTCTGCAATTCACCCTAACTTTGTGCACACACATCAGATCGAGACGAAACTTGCGCCATCGGACTCGTAGCGATACGCTGGTCCTGTGGGTCAAGTTTGGTTCGATTCTGAGAACGTTGACGAAATCACGTGTCGTGGGCCCCACAGGCCCCGCTCGACGGGCGATTTCGTGATCAGCTCATCGAAATTCAAATTTGAAAGTTCCGTTGGGTTCGTATCAGCGTTCCTGACCTGTTGACACTAAGTTTGGTGAATTTGGAGACCATTGACCCTGACACATTTTTCGGTGCAAAGCGGGCCCACCGGTGGACCCCGTTTTGGCCCGAAATTGTCGTTTTTGCCCTTGTCTCCAAATTGGACCCAAGGACAGGCGTTCCTAGCTGTTTGACACCTCCTGAGCGTGATGGTACTATTTATTTTAATTTTCGGAGACATCTCTGGAAATTTCCGAAACCAGGACTTAAGTGGAATCCAAACACCAGGCAAGTGCACCTTGCCAAACTTGCAGTCATTATTTTTCATACTTTCTGTAAAAATACTCTGCTGGATTTCTTGTGCAAATTCATATAAACTGATTTAAACTGCTTAACCTAGGGAACGTATGACGTACCTAGTGTCCGATCATAGTCGGGTACCGACACCGTACGCGGTGTTGGGTTCGTCATTTAGAGATAGATTTACGATCCCCTTACTTTGTACTTGACCTATCAAGTACCCTACAACCCAGGACACTTGACACTATCATGGACAGAATCCTCCTGAGATAATCGTGGTGATTCTGTATAGGATACAGGACTTGATAGAGACATTTATTATAGACAGTATGACTTGTTGCATTAGTTATAATCCCGCTGACATGGACATGAGACGTTATGGTCATGGCTTGCGTGATTACATTAGGTGGGGAGAGACACACAGGCTACAGGCTGTTCTATATATATATCTACTATTATTGTGAGGTTGTAGACTCTCCAGCAAAGCTAGACCCTTTACGTGTTATTACTGCTACCGGCTCCCCGACACAGAGCTTGTAGCGGTCTCAGCCTGAGTACTAGTGTTGCTCTCATTTGCATATCACATAGATGGTTACTTAGTTTACCCTGCTGTTTATTTATTTATTGCACTGCTTATTCAGTTGGCTTATTTTTATCTTGTGCCTTGCTATGTCCACTGAGGACCTGGAATGGGTTATGTCCCCAGGTTTAGCTGAGGAGCAGTATCCCAAGATATACGGGACCGGAGCTGAAGCTATTGCTGGAGCTGAACCGAACACTGAAGACGAGGTGACTGCCGAGGACTTCTCCTGAGTGCCTGTCCCAGTACTCATTTATTTATTTCATGTTTATATCTTTTGTTCCTAGCCTATAGAGCCAGTTATTTCAGACTTAAGTCGGATTGTTGCTCCGACTGACTTGCTGTGATTTGTTGTTGCTACTTATTTCCATTCAGTATGCAGTTTATTTCTTTATCTTTATGGATGAGATTTAGTGTGACTTGTGTAGTAGACCTTATTTACAGCTTAAGTACGCCCTGATGGTTCCATTAAATTGGGTTATCCATCGGTGCGTGCTGCTGGCCATTGCCACGTATCTCCAGTCCCTCGTCACTTTAGGACTGGGGCGTGATAGATATTATACTGGGTATGGATTGGTTAAGTCAACATCATGCCACTATAGACTGCCACAGAGGTAGTGTAATCTTCAGGCCCCCTGACAAGCCAGAATTTGAATTTGCTAGAGGTTCTAGAGAAATGGGTAATAACAAAATTTGTGGAGCCCTAGTAACAGAAGAATTGCCACTATCTATCATCTCTGAATACCTTGATGTCTTTCCTGAGGATCTCCCAGGCTTACCCCCAGACCGAGAAGTTGAATTCTCTATTGACTTAGTGCCAGGAGCAGCACCAGTATCTCAAAATCCCTACAGAATCAACAAGAAGGAGATAATAGAACTAAATGAGAAAATCAAAGAACTAGAAGACAAATGCTTCATTAGGTCTACTGTCTCACCCTGGGGAGCTCCAGTATTATTTGTGCCCAAGAAGGACGGAACATCCCGAATGTGCATTGACTATAGGGCCTTGAATGCCTTAACAATTAAGAATAAGTATCCCCTGCCCAGGATAGATGACTTATTTGATCAGTTGAGTGGAGCTCGGGTATTTTCAAAGATTGATTTGAGGTCTGGTTACCACCAAGTAAGGGTGAGAAAGGAAGACATCCCTAAAACTGCTTTCAATACCCGGAACGGATACTACGAATTCTTAGTAATGTCGTTCGGGTTGACGAATGCTCCAGCAGTTTTTATGAACTTAATGAACAGAGTTTTCCAGCCATACCTAGACAAATTTGTAGTAGTCTTTATTGATGATATTTTGATCTACTCCAAGACCCCCGAAGAACATGAAGAACATTTGAGGTTAGCATTGGAGACTTTGAGGAAGGAAAAACTTTATGGAAAATTATCTAAAAGTGCTTTCTTCCTAGACAAAGTAGAATTCTTGGGACATGTTGTGACTGGAGATGGAATAGCAGTAGATCCTAAGAAGATAGCAGCAGTAGAATCCTGGCCCACTCCAGACTCTGTAGCTGAGATTAGAAGTTTCCTGGGACTAGCTGGCTACTATCGGAAGTTTGTGAAGGACTTTGCAAGAATTGCGGAGCCCATGACAAAACTAACAAGGAAGGATGAAGAGTTCACCTGGACTGATGAATGTCAGCATGCTTTTGAGGAATTGAAGAAAAGGCTGACTACTGCCCCTATTATGATCTTACCTTCTGGAACCGGAGGTTTCGCTATTTATAGTGATGCTTCTGGAAAAGGTCTAGGTTGTGTATTGGAGCAGAACAAGAAAGTAATAGCATATGCCTCTAGACAGCTTCGACCCCATGAAAAGAACTATCCAACTCATGATTTATAATTGGCAGCTGTCATTTTTGCTCTTAAACTATGGAAGCATTATCTTTATGGAGAAAAGGTGGAAATATTTACAGACCATAAAAGTCTAAAATATATCTTCACTCAGAAAGAGCTGAACATGAGGCAAAGAAGGTGGCTGGAACTAATGAAAGACTTTGATATCACCCTTCAATATCATCCTGGGAAGGCCAATATAGTTGCTGATGCTCTAAGCAGATATCCTATGGCTATGTACTTGACTATGGACCGACACTTGCTCGAGGACCTGGAAAGTTTAGGTATTGAGGTAATTATCCCAGGAAAAGAAGGCCAAATGATGAACTTGCAGATTCAGTCTACTTTAATAGACAAGATCAAAGAGACTCAGTTTCAAGACGAAGGCCTGCGAAGCCTTCGAGGTCAAGTGCAAGCTGGATTAGTAGAAGATTTCAGAATTCATGAAGACGGATCACTGAGGCATGGCGATAGACTATGCGTACCTCAAGGAAACATAAGGGAAGAAATTATGCAAGAGGCGCACAGATCGCAATACTCTATACATCCAGGAGCCAACAAGATGTACAAGGACCTGAGGACGCATGTTTGGTGGCATGGCATAAAAAGAGAAGTAGCCAGGTTCGTATCTCGTTGTTTAGTGTGCCAACAAGTCAAGGCAGAAAGACAAAGACCTGGAGGATTGCTTCAACCACTACCCATTCCGGAGTGGAAGTGGGAACATATCACAATGGATTTTATTTTCGGACTTCCAAGGACACCTAGTGAAAAGGATGCAATTTGGGTGATAGTAGATAGACTGACCAAGTCTGCACATTTTCTACCTTTCAAAGTGGGCCTATCTACAGAGAAGCTGGCAGATTTATATATCAGACATATTATTAGGTTGCATGGAGTTCCAGTAAGTATTGTCTCCGACCGAGATTCAAGATTCACCTCTCACTTCTGGAAGAGCTTACAAGCCAGTTTGGGGACTCAACTCAAATTCAGCACAGCTTATCATCCCCAAACCGATGGACAATCGGAACATACAATCCAGACACTTGAAGATATGCTTCGTACATGTGTTCTGGATTTTGGAGGATCCTGGGAAGACTACCTACATCTTGTGGAGTTCTCTTATAATAACAGTTACCAAGCAAGTATTGAGATGACTCCATTTGAAGCTCTGTATGGACGAAGATGTCGTACCCCGCTATCATGGGACGAAGTTGGAGAAAGAGCCCTGCTGGGACCAGAGATGGTGATCGATTCAACTGAGAAGGTAAAGCAAATAAGGGACATACTTCGAGTGGCTCAAGACAGGCAACGACATTGGGCAAATAGCCACCGAAGGCCCTTGGAATTTGAGGTAATTAAAATTATGAATTTCAAGTCAATTTAAATATTTTGATTATGGAACTAAGACTTGATTATGACTTTATTAAAGGTTGGAGAACTGGTATTCTTGAAGATTTTCCCGACACGTGGCACCATTAGGTTCGGAAGGAGTGGAAAACTCAGCCCAAGATTTATTGGACCTTTCGGCATTCAGGAGAAAATCGGAGAAGTGGCATACCGACTGGCATTGCCACCCTCTCTGGATGGAGTCCATAACGTCTTCCACGTGTCGCAGCTGAGAAAGTACGTGTCAGACTCCAGCCACATTTTGGATCACTCAGAGCTCGAAGTAGGCCCAAGTTTGACTTACCAAGAGCAGCCCGTGGAGATACTGGATCGATCGGAGAAAGTTCTACGGAACCAGGTCATTTCCCTGGTTCGCGTAGCTTGGAAGCACCATTCTCCCGGCGAATCCACCTGGGAGCGAGAAGACGAGATTAAAGAGCGATACCCCTATCTTTTTGAACCCTGAGGTATATTTTAATTCTCGGCCTTTTCCTTTCGTGCCTTTGTTATTCTTAAATTTCGAGGACGAAATTTTTGTAAATTGAGTAGGTTGTAAACCCCCTGAATTTTCAAAATTATTAAATCTTGGACTTTTCCTAATTTTCTGGAATTTTCTAGGAATTTTCTGAAATTAAAATCAAGGTTTTAATTATAAATAATTTTTAATTGTTAATAAATAATATCAAAATATCATGAAAATAACATTTTTGGGTGTAAAATGAAAAACTGGACTTAGGATAATTTTTCTGGATTTTTCTGGGCCTCAGACCTATTTTTAAATGCCTAAAAACTATATTTTTATTAATTATTTAATTAACTGATTTTTATTATTAATTATATTTATTATTATTATTTATTATTTATTTTTTTATTTATTTTTCTTCCTTGGGCCGGCCCGGCCCAGTGGACCGGCCCAGCAGCCCAGCCGGCCCGGCCCCAATCGCCATCGGGTCGGGTTCGGGTCGGTCAGACCCGCTAGCGACTCGCCCGGATCCGCACGACCCTTCCTCCCTCACCCCGCGATTTCCGGCGGCGGCTCCGGCCACGTCGCCGGAGCCCGCGTCTGACCCGCCCGCACACCGCGCCACGAAGACGACCTCGCCGCCGCCTCTCCCGGCCAACCTTCTCCTCGGCTCACCTATAAAAACCCCTACCCCTTCCCTCTTCTTCCCCACTCGAATCCTACCGCCTGAACCCTAGCCGGCACCGCCCCTCTCCGCTGCAGCTCCTCCTCCCTCTTCCCTCGCCAGACCCGACCGCCCTCGACCACCCAGCCGGCGCCTCCTCCTTCTCCCCTCTCCTCCTTCTTCTTCCCAGGACGCCGCCGCCGCCTCCCAGAGCTCCGCCGACCGGCCAACGCCTCCGCCCCGTCTCGACCGCAGCCGACGAGCAGCCCCAGCCCACCTCCGGTGTACCCCCGGCCGGCCACCCACCGCAGCGTCCCCAAAACCCTAACCCTAGGATCCTGTGTCCGACACGAGTCGGACACGTGTCGGACACGACTCGACCCTGATTTTCGGGTCCCCTTCAGGTGCGTGTAACTTTTTGTTCGTAGCTCCGTTTTTAATTCCGTAAATTATGTTGGGAAGCCTGTATGACCCTCTCGGTGCCCGGACAAACCGTTCGGGGCATCGCATCCTGTGGTGATCGCACACCGCGATCCAAAAACAGGAAAAACCAGACCCTGTTTCACCCCGGAACTGAGTGCGCCCCGCCAAACGGGACGACTTGGTCGCGTGCGGTCTTCACAGATACGTGCGCGTCGTCGATACGGACGTGTGAGATTTCGTGGAAGCTGATTCGGGTGTGCGTGCACACCGAAATCAACGCGTATCCGCGGACATCGCCCCGTATCCGACTTTTTGGCATTTCGCCCTAACTTCTTGTACACTCGTCAGATCGAGACAAAACTTACGCCATCGGACTCGTAGCGATACGCTGGTCCTGTGGGTCAAGTTTGGTTCGATTCTGAGAACGTTGACGAAATCGCGTGTCGTGGGCCCCACAGGCCCCGCTCGACGGGCGATTTTGTGTTCGGCTCATCGAAATCCAAATCTGGAAGTTCTGTTGGGTTCGTATCAGCGTTCCTGACCTGTTGACACTAAGTTTGGTGATTTTGGAGACCGTTGACCCGGACACGTTTTTCGGTGCAAAGCGGGCCCACCGGCGGACCCCATTTTGACCCGAAACTGCCATTTTTTCCTTGTCTCCAAATTGGATCCAAGGACAGGCGTTTCTAGCTATTTGACATCTTCTGAGCGTGATGGTAATATTTATTTCAGTTTTTGGACTCATCTCTGAATATTTCCCCAAGAATCAATTAATCAGATCCAAACAACAGGCAAGTACCTGCACTTCAAGTTAAATCTTTATATTGTGATAATTAATTCCCTGCTTTACTAGTACCCTTGATGATTACACCTAGTGTTAGAAATGCTGGATTTCATGTCTTAAATATTGGAGTTCATGTCTTGTTTTTCATGTCGGGTGGGAGAATACTAGAAGGCATGTAGTTTACCCTTTCCCCTGCCATGTTTAATAGCTGTTGGTACACGACTGTACCTCAGCCAGATCTCGATTTCCCCTGTTTAATAGCCATTTATTATGGCCGGATTAGCCTTATAAACCCCTACATGCCAACTATGTATTCTAAAAATAAACACAAGTTCACACAGATAGTTTCTGGTCATGTTATATTTCTTGCTGACTGTTGTAGTTTCATTTCCTGTTTCATTTATTTTTGTTTTCTCATATTCCTGTTTACAGCATTTAACTCTGAGATATCGATGTTCTGTTATGCAGTTTCTCAACATGATATTCAAATTAATTGTCATAAATATTTAGTTTAATCTTGTTGTGCACTGTGTACTTTGCTCCTTTCCTGACTGGATCTGTTGATTTAGGCGATGATGAGGACCTTGCCCCTACATATTATGGTCCCTATGAGGGTACAGATGATACTTATGAGGAGCCAGATCCCACCCAGGAAACCCCTGCTGCAGAGTAGCTAGCAGTAGCTACCTTTTATTTCTGTTTCTTATCTTAGTAATCGAGTTTGTCCCCGATTTCATTCTGAATTTCTGTACTAAAACATTTGAATCTGTTGTCGTATTTATTTCAGTTGCAATCTTAAGTTTCTGTTCTCATTATTATCTTGCCTATGTTGTTTGTGAATGAGCTAGATTAGTTAAATGTGGATTTGACCTAGACATCGTACTACCGCCGACTCTGCGGCGTAGGCTGGACGTACCCACGCACTCGTGCCCAAATTTCCGGGTGCGGGTCGTGCCACGTTTTTATGGTGGCCCATGCAGGTCCTATCCTTAAATAGGGTAATACCCTAGGACAGGGTATGGAATAAGATTGAGGATTCTAGGAAAAGCTCATTCATAGTATAAGGTCCTTATTTCAATTCTTGATAGCATAACTACCTTACTTGGATTGAGATACATAGTAACTAGTAGATAGATGTACTTGTCCGCTAGATATGTCTGAGCATATCGTATCAGCTACATGACTGTACTAATACGAGCATGTGAATAGGAATTACCAAAATTTGATTTCAATCCACAACTGCCTTGACAATTCCTATTTGAATTCTTTAAAAGCCTTGATCCCCACACTTCTAATCTATTAACTCCCCCTTGAACTCTTGATTATTGTTTTTCGTCTTCCCTTATTTCGGAAAGACGAAACCTCGTGCTTAGTATAAATACAAAGTGTATTGTTTCTGTAGCCATTTCTATTTGTTTCTTGGGTAATTACCAAACCCTACTATTAGATTAGGTTGCAGTTTAAAAATGTGCTACCCTTAGAATGACCTTCGCTACCTACCTAACGTTTTATTACGTTCCTGATACGTGCATCCCTATGACAGCATGAAATTTTTATTCATAACTCGGGTCAAGTTCAGAACCCAAGTATTACGATGAAGAATGTATCATTTTTTTGTCAGGAGTCTAAATGGATTTTACCCGGATAAACAATTGATTGACTCCTGAATGGATAGCAGCACCTATGACTAGGTTGACTTGTTAGGATTAAGAATTTCTATGGACCGACTCACCGAGTCAGCACATTCTTACCTTTAGTGTTGGCCAGTCTGCAGAAGCTTTAGCTAACTTATATATGAGACAAATCGTAAGATTGCACGGCATACCAGTCAGCATTGAACCAGACAAGGATTCGCGTGACCAGAATTGGTGGTCAACAGAAGAGACAGTTAAGTAAATACAAGGACACTGGCGAGCAGTGCAAGACAGACAGAAGTAGTGGGCAGACTGTCATCATCGTCCCTTGGAATTCAAAGAGGACGATCATGTCATCTTGAGGATACCACCTACTAGAGGCACCATTCGATTCGGAGGACGCAGCAAGTTGAGTCCAAGGTATGTTGGACCATTGACGAGCTAGAAAGAGTGGGAGTAGTAGCATATCAACTTGTGCAACCACCTTTCCTTGAGAGAGCACCTGATGTATTCCATAGGCGATATGTGACAGACAACAGTCATGTTCTCAACCATTCGGAGATCACCATTAGGCCGAGCTTGTCGTATCAAGAGCAACCCGTAGACATCCTTGATCATCGAGAAAAGGTATTGAGGAATCAGTCTATTCCCTTGGTCCGCGTGGCATGGAAGCATAGCGCGCCAGGAGAATCTACTTGGAAGCGTGTGGACGATATGCATAAACGTTTTCGAACTTATTTGTAAGCCAAGATATAAATTACTTTGTTAAATTATACCTTATGCCGTCTTTGACTTCTACCGTGGCTTAGTTTTAATTTTGAGGAAAAAAAATTTATAAGTTGGGTAGATTGTAAACCCCCTCGACCAGATTTCAGTATTTTTAGGATTATTTTAACAATTTAGGATTTATGGCAATATTTTAATTTATTTTGCTTACATATCCTATTGACTTGTGCACCTGTCCATCACCGAATTATTTGGAGCTTTACCTTGACTGTTATCCCCCAACAAAGTTCACATACCTGTCCTAGACATGCCAGCCTATTATTCTGAACCTTGTGCAACTCCCAGATACTCTGTTATGAGCCTCGTATTAGACGCACAAATATCGTTACCCAACGTACGTATTTAAATTCCTAGACCTGTACCCATCCCTGTTCCAACAGACATTAGAGGCCTAACATGCATCCGTTGTGACCAAACAAAAATACGTTATTTTTCTATACTGAGTATACTACATTTAGTGTATTGACACCGTAGAAAAATTATGACCCTACCTGCCTCTAAATAATTAGAGAATACCGCGCGCAGTATTTATTTATTAATAAATACGATGATCCGTATCACCCAGAAATCAGGCCCAGTCCCTGCCCAGACTCACCCCCACCACCTCAGGACCCTCACACAGCTTTTTTCTTCAATTCTGTGAATTTTAGTATTTTCAGAAATCGGGAATTTTTCCCAGACAATTTTGTAATTGCACAATTTACCAAAATAGGACCTCTGTGCAATTTATGAATTACAGGGACTTTTATGCAAAATTGCAGTGCGAGGTGTCACCCCCTTATTGGCCGGTGAACCTGCGCCGTCCATTTAGAGGCGGGACCCACCCGAAAATATCTCGAAAATATCCCAAAAATATCCCAAAAATATCCCAAAAAATATCTCTAGATATTTTTACTTAAAATATTATTATTATTTTCTATAAATAAAAAATAAAATAAAAAATAAAAACAAAACCCAATCCCTAACCCGATCCCCTCAGCCGCCGGCTACCCCCCCCCCCCCCCGCCGGAGTAGCTTCCCCCCCGGCGAGCCTTTCCCCCCCGCAGCTAGCTTCCCCCCTCCCCCCGCTGGCCCCTCTCTCCTCAGCCTCCCTCTTCTCCGGCGGAGCACCCCGCTCCGGCCCGACCCCCCCTGTGCACAGCCGACCCCCGACCACGCCGGCAAACCGAGCCCTTCCCCTCCGCCAGCGTCGGCCCCCGCCCCTTCCCGATCTCCTCCTCCTCCTCTTCTCCTTCCCCGACTTCCTCTTCCCCTCGAATCTTCTCCTCCCCTCGGCTGAGCAAACCGCCCACCACCACCATCATCACCATCAACCAACACCACCATCTCCAGCGCCACTTCTCCCCTCGAGCTCGACGTCGTCCCCAAGCTCCGGCCGACTTCCTTTCCCCCCCGCAGAGGCCGACTTCTCCCCCTGGCCGAGACACAGCAGCTCCTCCTCCCTTCCCCCCCATGGCCAGAGACCGGATCACTCTCCCAGCCCTCGTCGACTCCCAGCCGCCTCGCCGTGCCCTGCCCGGTCGTCCCGCTGACCGCCAAGCTCCGCCTGAGCGCCTCCGGCGAAGCCCCGGCGAGTCTCCACTGGACTCAGACCGGACACAGCAGCTGGACGCAGCCCAGACACAGCAACCAGGACACAACACAGTGACCGGACACGGAAAATTCAGTTTCCACGGAGTCCTGTTCAAGTAACCCGTTCTATCTTCTCGTAGTTCCGTTTTTAATTCTGCCAGATGTGACATATAGGCTACGTAACCCTCTCGATGCCCGTGTGACCCGCTCGGTGCATCGCGTCCTGTGGCGATCACGGCACGCGATCCAAAAATAGGAAAAACTACGACCCGATTCACCCCGGAACTGAGTACGCCCCGCCAAACGGGATGACTTGGTCGCACGCGGTCTTTACCGAAACGTGCGCGCCGTTGATACGGACGTACAGGATTTCACAGAAGTTGATTTGGATGTGCGTGCACACCGGAATCAACGCGTATGCGCCGACAACGTCCCGTATCCGCCTGTTCTGGAACACGCTACAACTTTGTGTACATACATCGGATCGATACGAAATTTACGCCATCAGACTCGTAGCAATACGCTGGTCCTATGATCCAAGTTTGGTTCGATTCTGAGAACGTTGACAAAATTCCGTATCGTAGGCCCCACAGGCTCCACTTGACGGGCGATTTTGTGATCGGCACATCGGAATCCAGTTCTGGACATTCTGTTGGTTCGTATCGACGTTCTGGAGTTGTGGACACTAAGTTTGGCGAATTTGGAGACCTTTGACCCTGACACATTTTTCGGTGCAAAGTGGCCCACATGTGGACCGTTTTGACCGAAAACTGTCATTCTTGCCTCTGTGTCCAAATTGGACTTAAGGACAGGCGTTTCTAGCTATTTGATATTTTCTGAGACTGTTAGTGATATTTATTTCAGCATCCGGAGATATTTATTCTGAGGCCATAGTTCTGACTTTTGGCATTTGACATCTGGACGTTATATTTTGCAGCTCTCTTGCCAGACAAGTATACCTTGCCTTATTGTACTGTTTAAATTCAGTTATTGTTAGTTACATGTTTATTTATTATATAAATATACGCGTCCGAGCAGACTCGGGTGCAGTCAACGAAGGCGTTCACGTTAGGACTTGTATCTGACCTAGTGTTTAATAGACCCACCTAAAGTTGTGGAGTTATTGATATGACTCCCCAGGCCTTGACACGTATCATTACACGTCACAGAGTGAGTTCATGTAGGGACGCGTGTCTCATGCGCGACTGGCCATCAATATGAGCAACACGTGTAACGGTATGTAGCTTAGTTGTTTACTTTATTGAGACTTGCATCATAGTAGGAGATGTCCATATCATTTTTACGACTTGTACAACTATATTGGGCGGGGAAGATACTAGTAGACGTATGGGACACCCCCTCCGTGATGTTATATCCTTCGTTCCATGCTCCTCGGAGATGGACAATTGCAGAGTGCCTATGAGTCTGGGGGCATATGACACATATACTAGCCAGTTATGACGATTGGTGAATTACGTCAGCATATGTCTAGCCTACACCTTCCCATGCGTACTACAAGGTCTTTAAATTGCATTCACTTAGATGGTTAGCACACCCCATTTATTTATTCAGTATTTACATTATGGCATGTTATTTTTATGTATCTTGCTATGTCCCTCTGAGGACCTGGTCCCCTGCCAGGTGTATATGTTCTTGAGCATTCGCAGGAGAGCAGATCCAGGCATGTTACGTATATCCCGAGGAGGTCTTCTCTTCGAGCCTCATGATTGTCAGATGTTGTTCTTATATGGTGTGTATCTGGTTCCTTTTATATTCTATTTCGGCAGTGGATTTGTTTCCATCCGACTGTCATTCTTTAGATATTTGTTATTGAGATCTAGTTACCTGATTATTGGTTATTCATGTATATGTGATATTCTGTGGATGAGATTTAGATATTATCTTGTGACTTATGATTAATTATACCACTGGTGAACTATTGTTCATTATACAGCGTACGCACGTATATATGGTTTCCATATATTGGAGTTGCTATATATACGGGCGGCTGGCATGGTTACGTATCCTAGTCCTACGTTTTCCTGGGACTGGGGCGTGACATTAGGGCTGGTTTGAACCCAAATAGAAATAAAATATTTTATTTATTTAATTATGCGATAATTATGATAAATAGTGTGCCTTACCGTTCCTCCAATAATTGGAGCACTACACTAGCCCATGCCTTTCTACAAACCTTATACCCTTGTTCGAGACATACACGCCTGTTATTCTGACCTCGGTGTAACTTATAATTATACTCTCTTGTACGAAGTTATAGTCGCACAATAAACGTCGCGGACGTTATTTCCTAATTCTAAATAAATTTTAACTTTGTACCCTTATGCGTCCCAATCGAAATTGGAGACACAATCTTGACCGTTTTGTGCAACCCGAATTTTATTAATATTCTACACTGTACCCTCTACGTCCCTGATATTTGTGTCCCACCTAATTTTAATTTCGTGTACTTCTAATTAATTCTAGAACATCATGCGCATTCAATTTGATTAATTAAATCTAATTTCTGTCCTTGTGTAATTTTTCTAATTGTTGGGGGCTTTTATGCAAAAATGCATTGAGGTGTCCCCACCAGTGGAAAATACATAAAGGAATCCAACTTTTTCCTTCATAGGAATTTTTCTATAATTTTTCGGAATGTGCAACGCACAAACATCGCCCCCTCAATTTATTCCTAGCCTTGCAATTTTAAACAATATAATTGTAGCCTCCAAACATCCCCCCACAAGCCCAAGGCCCATCACAAGGATATGTTGACCAAAAAAATCGGGCATGAGCCGTTAGTACGTCCAGCCTACGCCGCAGAATCGGCGGTAGAACGCTGTAAAGGTCCGTTCTAGGTCAACCATATCTATCTATATCTCACAGAAAAATCCGACATGACCTCTCCAAAAGGAGGGAAACCACGCAATATATATATCAAAATCCTCTCCAAAAGGAGGGCTACCACGCAATATATATATCAATAATCTCAATCACAAAAACTAGAGGAAGAATATGAGCACGGTATGATATAAACAAAGAAACAGAACCAAGAGCAAGACAGTCCAAAATAATACAGTCCAAGTCTACAAATAGCTACAACATCTCAAGCAACAAAAGAATAAGTACAGTCATCCAAAATACAAACCACTGAAAATAACCCAGGAAACACACCTAGCTAACTAGGGTGCTATCGGCGTCTCCTCGGCGCACTCCTCCTCGATCACGGGGTCACAACAATCGTCAACACCCGGCCCGTAGAACGTCGGGCAATAGTCCTCAGGATCCTCTAGAAAAAATATGCCCAGTCAGGACTGGAGCAAAGTACATAACTCTAAAAGCAACTCCAAATACATGGTAAGGTGTATATGACGAGCAATAGAAAAGTAATCAAGATGCACAGGAAATAAATATATGCTGGAGCACAATAAGTAGCTGCAAAGTAAACTGGAGAACAATACAAGTAGTGGAAAAGTAACTGCAGGTGAGAAACATGAATACTAGCTAAGTGCTTTGAGCACAAGTTCGTTATGTGATCGGCTTAGGTTGTACATGAAAAATACTACGATAACTCCGTTATGCGTGAGTTGCATAACCAACATACACATGAATACTGTTTGGCTTTGATCACATAACCAACTCCTACTTCCCTCCCCCACTAATACCATTGGATCCAACCACAACACGCTACGTACATGATAATAGCTCGCGCACACGAAGGCGAGAGCACAAGAAGCACATGATAGCACATGAGAATCAATACCCGAAGCACATGATGAAATACACGTGATAGAGTACCCGCTGAACACGGTAAGGGGGATAGCATCTCATGACGGGATCCACTAGTACCAGCTCGTATAACAATGTGTCAGAATCAAGTATTACAGTTCTAGAACAGGTGATATAAACGCTATCATAAAATGAAAACTATCAGAGGTAGGTACTCGCCTGATGTCCTGAGCAACTGATGAGGATCGAGATCCGGACCGGTGTCGCAAGGACCTAATACGAAAAGCAGAATTAAACAGGGTTCTAAGCATTTAAACTGATATAAAATAATTAAAAATAGGCTTCTAGGGCTATTCTAGGTTGAACGGGTCAAACCGGTGAAATTCGGGTCAAAAAGTCAACCCGGGGTCCAAAAAGTCAACTCTAGGTCAAAACTAGGTCAAACGTTGACTTTTACGGTCAACGAGGACAATTATGGTCAAAGCTAGGTCAAACTAGGGTGCCCCTGAAATTCTAGGTCAAACCGAGCTCATTAAGCTACTAAACTCACAAACTCGCCTAATCGAGATACCGGGATACCCTCGGTATCCGATACCTCGCCCTAGGCCACGCACCCCGCCTAAACCCGCTAAAACCTATGCTAGCACGCGTAAATATATATATATAAACATACAAAAATTATTCCAAGACATTTTCTAGGCTAATGCTCAAATACCCCGCTCGAAACTCAATACCTTGGATATCTCAAGGTATTGAGATACCTCGGTATCCCAAGGTATTGAGGTTTCACTCTAAAACCCCTCTAACTAGCTATCTAGCTACTAATTATGCACCTAGTTATTAATCTAGGCTAGGTAATATAGATATCTACCATATTTATATATATCTAAGTATGTATATACCTATATATATAGATATCCACACACACATATACCCAAATACCCTTTACCTTACCCATACACCTATATATATATATATAACTATAGGTATATAGATATCTATATCTTAGATAGATATATATATATATCTAAGTATCTAGCTATCTACTACCCGTCTAACTATCCATCTACCTATTTAGGTAACTAACTAGCTACCTATCTAACTATATGTATATATATATATCTAATACCTATCTAGATATCAATATATCTATCTATCTATCTAACTAACTTATTATATATAAACTATCTATCTAACAATCCACATAACCACCTATCTATACCCAAACCTCGCTGCATGCTAACCCTGCTGCTGCTCGCTGCTGGCTTGCTTCGCATTCCTGCTGCTACTGCTCTCAAAGCTGCTGCTGCAGCTGTGCTTGGCGGCTGCTGCTGCTGCCCCTTGTTGCTGCTGCTATTGGGGGCAGCAGCTGCTGCTGCCGTGCAGTCTGGATCCCCCCCCCCCTTCTAGCTACAAACACACACACACACACACACACTCCTATACATATATATATATCACCCTATATATATATATATATATATATATATATATATATATATATATATATATATATATATATATATATATACACACACATATAACCATATATATATTACTAGATACCTATATATATATATACACTTATATCTATTCTAACACACTCACTAACACACACACACCTACACACTCACAAACACACTAATACACACACTCACACACAAATATATACATAGCTATAAATATATATAAACACACACACACACACATATATATATATATATATATATATATATATATATATATATATATATATATATATATATATATATATATATATATATATCAATACACACACACTCTAAGATACATATATATATATATATATATATATATATATATATATATATATATATATATATACACACACATACACATATAAACCCACAAGCACACTAATATAAATACACACACCTATATATATAAATATATATATACATATATACAAATACATATAAATATATATACATATACATATATATATATATATATATATATATATATATAGACATATATACACTAACACAACACAACACACAACAACACACAAACCACACACCCCACTCACGTCCAACGACCCCGACACTCATCAATACCCTAAAATATATAAAATATAACTCGAAAACTCTAGCACACACTCCCCGATACTAACCCAACGCGCGCACAAGTCCGAAACGAGAAAACCACGCCGAAATGGCCGTTCGGTCATTTCGACGAACACGTGGTGCGCGGCTCGGAAAACCTCCTGAAACGCACACCAAACAAACTCGAAATTGGCCCAAAATTTACCCACGCGCTCTAAATGATGTCTAGATCCTAGAAAATGTGCTCTCGCGTCGATTCTAGGTCCGTGGCGGAAACGCGCACGCACTTAGAATCGGCGACGACGAAAAACCCCAATTTTGCCCGAAACGCCCATTTCTCTGCGACACGGCTTCCCGTGTCCAAATGGAGACACGCACTCACCCTCTAGACACCTGACAACGTCTACCTAGGTCCGTCTAACCTAGGGCATCATCCAAAATTGGGCCAATTTCGGATTCCACCCGAAATCGACACAAAACCTAATGTCGAAGTCTCTAAACTCAACCAAACTAGTTCCAACTTCCTCCTACGGGTAGGCTTAGGGTCTAGGAAGGTTCTACAATATTACACTATATAAAAGTAATTATCAAGGGAAAAATTAGGTTTTACCTCTTGGGAGTTGAAATCCCAAGGCCAAAGTCTCACAACCCCTAGAAATCACCTCCCTCAAGCTCCAAGCCACCAAATCTAGCTTCCACACTAGATCTAAGCTCCTCACACCTAGGTTAGGGAAAAAGCAAGGTTAGGGCTAGCATAAGGAGAAGGAATGGAAGAAGAAAGAAGAAAAGTGAATAAGAACTTACTTGGAGAAGGAGGGAAGAAGAAAGAAGAAGAAGAAGAAGAAGAAGAAGAAGAAGAAGAAGAAGAAGAAAGAAGTGAAGAAGAAGTGGAAAATGAAGAGGGGCTGTGCTTGCTGCTGGTTTGCACGGGTAGGGCTGTGGTTGGGGCCGGCCACTCCAAATATAGGTCACATAAAGTCTTCAAATGACCAAAATGCCCTCCCGAAACTCGGTTTTGGATTTCAGGTTCCAAAAGCACTCAAACTAGCTCCAAATCTCTCCAACTAACCTCCTAAAAATAAAATAAATATTTCTAAGCCCCAAAATAATTCTCACAAGGGTGTGGGCTGGGTCGGACATGGGTCCACTAGGGTCTGACATGGGTCCAGGCTAGCCAAAACCCTAAAACAATCATTAAAAAAATAATGCAAGCACTAAATAAATATAAATATAATTAATTAAATACAATCAACTATTTATCAAATAAAAATAAAAAAATACCCTATTTTCTAGAATTGGGTAGTGACACCCAAAAGTCCACATGTGTATAAATACAACTTTTCTTCTTTTCTAAAATTACCCTAAACCTAAACTACATTAGCCGACTTCTATTCTTCCCTTCCCTCTCCCTGTGCACCCCTACCTGGCCGGAGCTCCGCCGTGAACCTCGCCAACCCCTCGCCGGAGTAGCCCCTCCTCCGCTGCACTAGCCACAACCACCTGCTCATCTTCCCCTCGACCTGTCCTCGACATCCATCGCTCGACCGGTGTCTTCCACGACTTTGACCCGGCCTGGCCATCTTCCCCGACCACGACGTCCCCGCCGGAGCAGCAGTGCCTCGACTCCACCCGAGCCCCCACCGACTTCTTCCCACAGCAGCTCATCGACTCCGAGCTCCGCTCTCCTCCTCGACTCACCTGAGACTCCCCCCAACTTTATCTCCTTCCTCCGGTGATCTTCCCAAGCCGTCGGAGATCACAGCGCCACCACCGCCATCTCCCTCTCCACCTTCTTCCCGACCTCCTTTTCCTTAAGCAACACCACGCCGGACCTCCGCTCTCCTCCTCGACCATACCCTCATGCACCATGACTTGACTGAATCCTCCTCCGCTCCTCTGTCCCGGAGCACGACCCGACCACCACCACACGATCACCACCTCCCTTCCCCTGGCCGAGCATCCTCCCCCGGAACTCGAGCACCTCCAGCCAAGCTTCTACCCCACCGTCCTGAACTCTTTTCTCCTTCCTGTGTGCCTGTCCTCCGGCCGGACACCCTCCCCTCGCTGGCCGAAGTTCAGCAGTCACCACCACTATCATTAGCATCTTTACCATTTAAACCATCAACTCATCAACATCACCACCATGGCCACTATCATCATCATCACCCTCTTCCACTAACATCATCATCTTTATCATCACTACAACTCACCATCATCTCACCATCGTCGTCGTCATCATCATCGTCACCATCGTCGTCAACCTCACCGTCGTACCCATGCACGTACCCCGAGGTACGAACCTGTCCGTCTTCTCCTTTTATGTGTGTTCGTGTGTGTGCCAGTAGGACATTAGTATTGATGTACTACAGTTAGCGGATAGCAGACCTTGAGTCTGTAAACCCAACTCGCGTTCGTGCACGTATATGTAGGCGTACGCGGACATTATTCAATCTGGTATATATACATATATCTAGTATATGTATATTTAGTTAATCATTAGCATATTATTAGTTGGTATATATATTTATGTACATATTTAATATATATATGTATTCCAATAGTTATGTAAATAAATGACTAGTTATATTATTATATAATCATATGGGTATATGTAATTAAATGCTAAATAATAGTTGTGACTATATACGTATGTATTATACGACCCTAGGACACGGTGGACTGTCCCGTACTTACCTTGACCATGTTGACCCTAAGAACTTGTGAATTGTCTGCCTTGCGTACATTAACGTACTGGCGTAGACACCTGTCAGTTGACTAACTGATTGCATACAATACTTGAAGATACGACACCCGCGTAATTCAATACGTAATTGACCGTGTTAGATAACTAGTGCCACCCCTAGTGTACCCCCTGAGTCCAGTGTAAATATGGTTGTGTATGTGTTAGTGTAATGACTAATGATTTTATTGTATTATATGATATGTACATAGGATATTAGATTTGTTCTGCACGACTTCTGGAGCAGATTACTGGTACATCGCAGCTTTCTTGTCAGGCAAGTATACCTTGCCATTGTACTGTTATTTATGTTCCATATGTTGCATGCATCTTTATTTTCTGTCTTTAGTTCATATATTTTAATTGTTATATAAAATGCACGCGACGGTGTCGTCGCGATATGTTTTAGTTATGTATTTGCATTGACCTTGTTTATGAGACTACCCCATTATCATGTAGCATCATTAGGTTCATTGGCCGGAACACAGTTGTTACATGAGTGTGAGTCTCATATAGATCACGGACTACGTGACAGGTCTGGCCTCCTGTACGTATGGGCCGTGCGTTAGGGATAACTGCTGTTAGAAACTTTGTATGCTAGAAGACTTAGCAGTTATTAGAGGTCTTTGGACATCGCCTATTGTAGTACGATGGTCCCATCCTTGTCCTTGTTTGGTTGCAGGATTGGGCTAGGGTACTAAGAATAGGCTATGAACCAAATTGTGTCATGGATGTGACATACTTAGAGCATGGGATGGGAAGAACAACAAGTACTGCATTTGAGCTCCTTTGCACTTTTTCTATTATGCGCCCGGATTCTCCGCTGGAGATACGGGTGGTGATGACCACTATATATTATATATTATCAGGCGGGCCTCCGGCGTTCAAAAGACGACGTACCTTTTAGGCCCCTAGATCTCCAATAGAGAACCATGCCAAATCCTAGTTTTCAGCCAGATAGCTCACTTGTGGGAAAATTTGTTCTTAATTGCATTCACTTAGACGGTTAGGCGACCCATTGGATATTTATTTTAGTACTTTATTGGCATGCTTTTATGTATCTTTTTATGTCCCTCTGAGGACCTGGCCCTTCCAGGTGTATCTGCTCTTGAATATTCGCAGGAGCGCAGATTCGGATGGCTACATATGTTCGAGGATATCTTCTCTTCGAACCCGTGTTCGTTAGCTAGTATTATTATATTATATTTATTGTGTTGTACTTTCCATTCGATTTGGTAGTGGATTTATTTCCATCCAACTATCACCCTTAGATACTTCTTATTGAGATCTAATTTCATAGATACTGGGTATTTATTTATATTTGATTTTCTGTGGATGAGATTTAGATTATACCCTGTGACTTGTGATAGATTTATACCACTTGTGGATTTGATATTCATATTACAGCGTACGTATGGGTTATGGTTTTCATATATTGGAGTTGTCATATCCATGCGGCTGGCATGCTTACGTATCCTAGTCCTATGTATTTTTGGGACTGGGGCGTGACAAATATGGATACTAGTTAGGGGTTTTCTTCGAAAAAAATTAAAATTAAAATATTTAAAATGAAGGATCGGCAATATCGGTATCGGACCATTACTATGAGTATCGTATCGGACCATTACTATGAGTATCGGGATCGACGATATTAGTATTATCGGCGGTATTGGACAGGAGTATCGAATTTTTTGGTATCGAAAATAAATAACTATTAGTAAATTATTAATATTTTAGAATATATATATATTATATTTTATACGTATTTTTAAGTATTTTTAGTATTATTTCTTAGTTTTTTTTGGTATCAAAACATTACTATGAGTATAGGGATCGGCGATATCGGTAATATCAGAGGTATCAGACCGGAGTACCGGATATTTTGGTATCGAAAAAAAAAACTATTATATGCGATAGATAAGTTTTCCTCTTGCATTTGCTTTTAGCAAGTATCCTAACTTGGTACTCATAGTTCTTTATATTTTTTCTTTTGACATGGTACGTCCATAATCATTCAAGTCAATAAGAAAGCAATGAGTCGATACTTAGTTGACCGATCGTGGATGTACAATCGACGACATGAGAGTAGGATTGGTATGACAGATGATTTCAGGGAGGCCGTTGAGGAGTTTCTCAAATATGCCAGTAGTCAACCTTATTTTATGGATGGGAGTCTCATCAAGTGCCCTTATGTCAAATGTCATAATATATCATTCAAAGAGGTGGATCTCGTGAGGGAGTATCTCTACATTAAGGGTTTTGTACCGAACTAAAAGGAATTGATGGCTTAAGAAGAACCTTTGACTCCTCAATAGAATTCCTCCTTCAATACGGAGGTAGAAGAGTCAACTATCGAAGATAACTTTGAATATCGACCGACCTGGCGCGTGAGTTGTTATTTAATGTCGTCGGTCCAAGTTTTGATCCGGAGGATCCGAATCTTGATGTGAAGGAATTTTATGATATGTTCAAGAATATCGATACTTCGTTATACCCAGGTTGTGATTCTCATTATGTCATGTCGGTGGTGATACGAATATTGAACCTCAAATCTGATTTTAACTTCCCGCAGAAATTCTACGATCGGATAATTCTATTTGTTATAGATTTGTTGCCAAAAGGATCAAAGGAGTTGCCTGAAAATTTCTACAAGTCGAAGATGATGATACAAAAAATTGGATTAGGCTACGAAAAGATAGATTGTTATCAAAATGGTTGCATGTTGTACTACAAGGAGAACAATAATAAAGATAGATGCATTTTCTGTCACGCGGACCGGTACAAGTAAATTCAAAGCCAAGGAAAGTCAACTACCCGAGCAAGGTTGCATCCCTACAAGTACATATTGTTTTTACCGATTACAAAGAGGATGTAGAGGATGTATATGTCCGCAAATATAATATAACACATGACATGGCATAGCAAGGAACGAAAGATGGATAATGGAGAATTATCTCATCCTTCCGATGGAGAGGCATGGAGCATTTTGATCGGTGTTATCCTGAATTTTCTGCGGAGCCCAGAAATGTGCAGTTGGATTTATGTTCAGATAGATTCACTCCTTTCGGACAGTCGAGATCTCAGTACTCTTGGCCGATAATTTTGACCCCTTACAATCCACCACCTTGGATATGCATGAAGACTCATTAAATGTTCTTGACACTTAGCATACCTGGTCCAAAAAATCAAAATAAAATATTGATATCTACTTGCAGTCATTGGTGGATGAGTTAAAACAATTGTGGCAGTTCGACTTTCAAACATATGATATATCGAAGGAGCAGAAGTTCACATGAGAGCGTCACTCATGTGGATCATCAATAATTTTTCAGCATATAGAATGTTATTGGGGTGGAGTACTCATGGTACTTTGTCTTGTCCAATATGTATAGAAAAGGGTAAGGCATTCCGTCTCCAGAATGGTGAAAAAGCATACTTTTTTTATTATCACCATCAGTTCCTTCCTACGTCTCATCCATGGAGAAATGACAGAGATAGCTTTAGAACAGGTAAACAGGAACTATCTTCACCTCTGTTAAGAATAACATGAGACCAAGTTTGAAAAGAGGTAGATGGATTGCTGACTGTGATGGAAGATCCAATATCGGCCCTTCACTTTGAAGGGTTCGGACATAGACATAATTGGACGAAGTAGAGTATCTTTCGGGACTTACCTTATTGGAAGGACAATCTCATAAGATACAATCTTGTTGTTCTGCATATCAAAAAAATGTATTCGACAACATCTTCAATACAATGATGGATATCAGGGAAAAAATGAAAGACAATTTCAAAGCAAGAAATGACTTGGAAATTATTTGCGTGTTCATATTTGCACCTAAAATAAAGTAAAAACGGTAATTGGGTTAAGCCTCCAGCGCCATTTACATTGATTAGGGAAAAAATTTGATAATATGCAACTGGATTTCAAAGTTGATATTTTCTGACGGCTAAGTATCAAATCTGGCAAGATGTGTCGATCTCAACGAACGCAAGCTGACAGGGATGAAGAGTCATGATTGCCATATGTTTATGGAGAAGTTACTACCTATTGCTCTGAGAGAGATTTTGCCTCACCAAGTATGGACTATGTTGGCCGAATTATCTATATTCTTTAGAGATTTGTGTTCAAGCAAGTTGATGGTACAACATTTAATAGAACTTAAGGAGAATATTGTATTTATATTATGCAAGTTAGAAATGGTGCCACCCCCCAGTTTTTTTGATAGTATAGAGCATTTGCTGATTCATCTTGCATACGCAACACGTATCGGTGCTTCCGTCCATTTGCTTATTATTTTGTACTATTAATTTCTTTACTCAAATAATTCTAATATTAAATATATTAACTATAGGTATCTACATTACCAAAAAAGAAAGTGGGTAATAAGGCTCATGTAAAAGCTTCTATATGCGAAGCATATATCATTGAGGAGGTTTCAAACTTCTACTCCATCTACTTTGATACTCACGTCAGAACAAATCGTAATAGAGCCCCAAGGAATGATGACGGTGGGGTTGATGAACCGAATAGTGTAATCCGCACTATCTTCATTGTGGAAGGCAAGACTACAAGTGCTACTAAAGTACGGTGGTTGGAAGACGATGAGTTTGAAGCCGCTCATCGGTATATATTGTTAAATAGTGGGCTTGAGGAGAAGCTAGATGTTGCGAAGTAAGCGACACATCTTTGCTATATATTTCAATTATGTATATTCTTGAAAAAAAATGCTCTAACTATTCTCCTTACTATCATAGTACTTTTAGAGCAGAGGTAAAAATGGAGAGACCTACTATTAATGATGATGATCTTGCTAGAGATATTGATACAAAATTTCCATAGTAGTTCCATAATTATGTACGGATCCTAAACATTAAGTATTTTAAATTTAGCATTTCGACCAATCTTTGTCTAATGTTTATATGATACGTTATGTTTCAGGTTTTTCGTCCTGGTACAGTGTTACAGAACAAACGACTCCGAGCATTAGCTATCGGACCAAGCAAGAGAGCAAAGTGTTGGGATGGATACACCATCAATGGCTTCAAATTTAGAACCACTGATAAGACTATTAATCAATTATTTGTCGATGATGAGGCTAATTAAAACAAAAAATGTTAGAGTATGTGTGAGGGGTTCAGTCTACGATGAGGATCCAAAATTTGACTATTACGGTATACTAAGAGATGTCGTAGAGCCGGAATACTCTTATGAGATAAAAATTATATTGTTTAAATGTTATTGGTTCGACACAACACCCAAGAAATGATAGAAAATTGACAACCAGTTTGGGTTTGTTGATATAAATTATGGAAAAAGATATATAGGTTTTGAACCATTTGTGTTGGCTAGTCAAACAGTTCAAGTGTATTATACGAGCTATCCTTGTCGACGATGCAATAATAAGGATTGGTGGACTGTATGCAAAACTAAAGCTAGAAACACATATAATGTTGGGGATCTAGCATACTAGGAGGATGAGGTGGCTATGTCTCAACCTAGATATATGAGTTTGGCCGGTGTTGATGGTATGGAGGTTGATATTACCATAGAGGATGATAGAGTTAATGAAGAGATTGACATAGAAGATTTACCTCATATAGAGGAGGAATCTGATATGGAGGTATCGAACAAGGAACAAGAATTGGAAGATGAAGGTGATAGTGAAAGTGAAAATGAAAATGAAGAAGATGAAGACGATTCGAAAAATGATTCGGAAGATAATTCGGAAGAAGAAGAATATTAATACGTACACACATATGCATTAGCTTAGATTATTTATTTATTTAATGACACGGTTATTAATTATTTTATCATCACACTAGTATTTATTTATTTTACCACATCATCCATTACTTTATAATGTCTTGATGTCACTATTTTTATTTGTTTCATAAAATAATCTATTATTTACTGTCAAATTTACCTTTGGTGGGACGAGGACGAGGACGATCACGACGACAGGTTCATAGAGGATCGTCTTCCCAGCATCCTCCAGCTACTCCGGATGCAGGTCACACACGACCATCAGAGGACGAGTTGAAAGATGCCGAGGATGGTTTATTCCCGCTATGTACTCGTTCAACGGTAGGGGGAGCTACTCCATCTCCCGGGCTTCCCTCAGCTTCTACCCCTGCCACTACTCTTGCGACTACTACGACTATTAGTACACTAGAAAGTCCACTAGTTGCTCCTACTGGAGAAAATCCATACCTAGGCCTCCTGTTGGAGCACAGAGTGTATGTCCGCCATGCAGGATTTGCAGACCCCCTACTCTACCAGAGCAGCAGCCAATATCGATCGTCCCGAGCTGTGGGCCGATGGAGCAACGTAAGTACTTATTGTCAAATCACACATTTATTTATTCCTTTTTATTCTAATTGTATATTGTTTACTTATTTCAGGTTCTTCCCAACCAAGGCTGGCAATGATCTGGGGGACGTCATTCGGGAGAACTTTTATGGCCCTTATATCAACTTCAGTGACATCCCGCTGGATCGACGTTTCATTTGGCTGAATATGTTGCGAGTATATATAAGATTTTTATTTAGAATAATATATAATTTTATGATTAAAATGCAAAAAAATATTTTTTGAATTTGCAGAAGTACTAGTGGACGGATCATAGAGAGTATGCGACCCGAAAGTGCTATAAGAATGTCGCCAGAAAAGGTTCAGGGATATAATCAATGATCAGAAGGCACTGACGACACATTCAGGGGATCTTCGCAAGAAATGGCTCAAGGAGGAGTTCTGGAAGAAGATGAAGGAGAAGATGGAGGCCCTGGCCTATAAGGCCAAGTGCGATAAGTCAAGAACGTTCCGTGATAAGGGTGGTCTCCACATGGGTGGATCCATTCCGACCCTCGAGCATTTTCGATGGATGGTCAGTATTATAATTTTTTGCTAGATCAATTTTTGGTAATTCTTATTTTCTCATATTAATTAATTATTTAATTTTTACAGTGCAATGAGGCCATTAGAGCCGGAGGAGACCCGAAGTCCGTCGACTTCCCCGTAATCTTCCACCGGACGCACAAAAGGAAGAAGGATGGGAATCTCGTAGATGAGCGGGCAGCAAAAGCATAAGTAAGTTATGTTTATTAAATTTTGTCAACAAAATTTAATTTAATTATTTTTATAATTTAACTATATTTGTTTATCCTATAAATCTAACCTTAACTTTAATATTGTTACCTATGATATCCAAAAACCATAACTCTAAACCTAACCTACGATATCTAAACTTAACTATAAACCTAACCATAGTTGTAGTCAATAAAAATATTAATCCTAACATATTCACAAAATTAAATATAGGAGACGTATGAGACGTTGGTCGGTGCGACTGTGAGCAGTACACTGACCGAGAGAAAGATCGGTGGGTATAAGCTATCGGGAGAGAAAAATGCGACAACGTGTATGAGACTGGATCGTTGGCATCCCAGCCGCCGGTTCTTTCCAGAGCTCCTCTGATGGCTCCTCCAGCACCATCAGAGCCCGTTCCTCCTGGTGCTATGAGTTTGGAGCAGATTGTAACCTCCCCTAATTTTCTAGGATTTTTTTATAATAATAAGAATAATAATAATATACAGACGACGTACCCATAATTCGTAATAATAATAATAATAATAATAATAATAATAATAATAATAATAATAATAATAATAAAAGTAGTCTCCTAATGAAATTTAAGAATAGATAGATAAGGACAAAAAAAGATAAAAACAAAATATTTATTTAATGGCCAATTGTACTAAAACAAATCCGAAAGAACCCACCACACCTAATGTCAAAATTCAACTGTACATACTCAAAATTAAGATTGGAATAAGTCTTTACCATAAATAACTAAAATTATATCTCAACTATGATATCCAAGGTTTGTAGGTATATATATGTAAAGCTTCTTCTTCATATTCTGAACCAACCTTTCCTACGACTACACGAGCCCCGTACCACGGCTTGTCATCGAAGCCTCCATCAATAGAGATCCCTCCCCTAGTCGTTCCACTCGAATCCCGTCACCTCTCTTCAACCTACGATGACCCATCCCCGCTCGTACTCGCTGAGTCACCATCGTCAGATCGATGAGCACCATCGATCGATCCTTGTCCGCCCATCACTAACCACCGTGACGACGGTCGAGGAATCGCTAGAGTTTTTACCTTGCACTACTGGCCCCGTACGAAGACTTCGCCATCAAGCCCGATGGCTAGAGCTTAGTCAGCAAGCCGATGTCCGCCGGTAAACTCGTGGGAACAAAGAAAACTTTGTTCGGTCAGGTGGACAACAGTTATTTTTGAAGATTATTTCGAGAATATCTTCCCTTACAATAGACCAAATCACTAAATAATTGCACATGTAAAATCTATGTTAACTCTAGTTGTCACGCCCCAGTCCCAAAAATACGTAGGACTAAGACACGTAAGCATGCCACTCGCATGTATATGGCAACTCCAATATATGGAAACCATAACACCTGCGTACGATGTATCATGAACAATAATTCATAAGTGGTATAAATCTATCACAAGTCACAGTGTATAATCTAATCTCATCCACAGAAATCAAATTTAATGAATAACCAATATCTATAACTCGATCCCAAAATGAAGTATCTAAAGATGACAGTCGGATGGAAACAAATCCACTGCCGAACTAGAATGAAGAATAAACAAGACAAATATAATGTAAGTACTACAACTATCAACCACTGAGACTCGAAGAGAAGACCTGCACGGAATATAAGTAACCAGTCCGGATCTGCGCTCCTGCGAATACTCATGAATATCTACACCTGGAAAAGGACCATGTCCTTAGAGGGACATAACAAGATACATAGAAGCATGCCATAAAGTAAATACTGAATAAAAAAAGGGGTGCGCTAACCATCTAAATGATTGCAGATTTGAGGACAACTTTGAGTGTATGGGAAAGTGTAGGCTAGACATATGTTGACGTAATTCACCAATCGACATGACTGGCTAGTATATGCCATATATGCCCCCATACAAGGGCACTGTATAATAACGTCCATCTCCAAAGAGCATGGCAGTAGTATAGTATATCGTCCATATCGCTCCGAAGAACGTGGCAGCAGTGTAGTATATATCGTCCATATCGCTCCGAAGAACGTGGCAGTAGTATAGTATATATCGTCCATATCACTCCGTCGAGTGTGGCAGCAGTATAAAGGAAGTGGGTGTCCCATACGCCTACAAATCATCCTTTCCGCCCAATGTAGATATACAAGTCTTGAACGCGACGTGGACATCTCGTACTATAACGCAAGTCTCTATAGAAATAAATAACTAAGCAAAATACCGTCACACGTGTTGTTCACACCAATGGCCAGTCGAGTATGAGGCACGCGTCCCTACATTAACTCACTCTGTGACGTGTAATGATACGTGTCAAGTCCTGGGGAGTCATACCAATAACTCCATAACTTTAGGGGGGTCTACTAGACACTAGGTCAGACACAAGTCCTAACGTCAACGCATTCGTTGACTACACCCGAGTCTCTCTCGGACGCGCACAGTTATATAATCTAAAATAATAAACATGTAACTAAATATATAACTGAATTTAAACAGTACAACAAGGCAAGGTATACTTGCCTGGCAAGAGAGCTGCAAAGTGTAACGTCCAGATGTCAAACACCAAGAGTCAGAAACTACGGTCTCAGAATGAACGTCTCCGGATGCTGAAATAAACATCACCAACGTTCCCAGAATAAGCAAAATATCTAGAAAACACTACCCTTTCGTCCAATTTGGACACAGGGGCAAAACGGTAATTTTGGGTCAAAGCGGGCTCCACATGTGGGCCACTTTGCACCGAAAAGCGTGCCAGGGATAACATTCTCTAAATAGGACAAATTATAGCTCAAACAAACTCTAAATGTCAGTACGAACTCAACGTATGTCCAAATGTGGATTCCGGTGAGCCGGACACAATTTTGCCCAAAAAGTCAACCGTAGGGCCCGCCAATAGGCGACGTGGTCAACTATCTCAGAATTATGTGAAAATTGGGTCACAGGACTAGCGCGATACCATGAGTCCAGTGGCACAAGTTTTGTCATATTCTGACGAGCGTACACTAAATGGCGCAGAGTTTTGCAAAAGTGGCGATATAGAAAAAGTTTTGCGGATACGGGTTAATTTTGACGCGCACACGTGTCCAAATCAGTTTTTGTGAAAGTTCACACATCTGGGTATACCGTGTGCACCTTTCGATACACTTGGTACATGACGGGACGGTCCCGTTTGGCGGGGCGAGCTTTGTATCACAATTTTTTGGAAGATTGAAAAAGCAGGTTTTCGGGATTTTTAACCTATTTTAATTTTACATACAGCATCAAATAAAATAATATAATTGTCAGGAATTAATCTAGGTTATGTGGTCTTCGCATACCAAAAAGAAAAACTAGATTCGGATCTTTGTGGTGGAAGATACGAGTCCGTGAACATGGGTCATCGCATCAGAATTTTTGAAATTAAAAGTGGTCATTTTTTTCCTCGACTTGGCGTCAATTTTTGCCTAGGTTTACGCGCTTAACGATAAAAACTAATCTATGAGATTTAGAGAGGGATAGGTGGGGATCATACCAGCGAAGATGGGGTTGAGTTTGGTCGAGCGATGGCGCGAAAAATAGAGCGTGAACACAGGTAAGTTGTTGTTCAATTGTTGCTATTGCGTGTGCGCGGTGCTCGCGAGGGGCGCGGGGGTAGCGGTTGTGCAGTCTCCGGCGGAGGCGCAGGAGCTCCGGGCGGCGGCGGTCGGCACGGGGTGGTGGGTTTTGGGCTAGGGTTTAATAGGTAGAATATATATATATATATATATATATATATATATATAATTCGAGAAATTTTATTAGTGCATACCATTAATCTATCAACTGTCCACAAGGTCTCCTACATGGAAATAATTAAAAAAAATTATAATTGCTCTATAAAAATCTCTAAATGCACAATCACCAAAAATAAAAATGAACTAAATTCTATTTCTTTTAATTAGCTAATAATTACTACAAATCAATTAAATAATAAATAAAAATTAATTAATACGGTTTTTAGAATTAGGGGTTTTACACTAGTTTAATTCTGGAAAATTTTGTAGGATAATTTGAACTGTAGCTAGATCAAACCATTGGCCGAAGTAGTCCATGAAACTAATTTATAAAACTAAAAATCTTCGATGCGGAGTTGGTCCCATCAAATAGGACCACCTCATCGTATACCAATTGCACCGAAAGACGCATACGGTATACCCCAACATGTGGACTTTGATGAAATTCGATTGGGTTGCGTGTGCACGACGAATTCGACCCGTATCCATCGATAGTCACCGTATCAATATTTTGCAAAATATTCTAGAAGTTTATGATCGCTTATCGGAATGCGACAAAACTTGCTCCATTGGGTCCGTAGTATCATGCTGGTCCTGTGACCCAAGTTTCACGTGATTCCGAGAAAGTTGATCGAACCACCGTTTCGCAAGTCCCATGGTTTGACTTAATGAGCGATTTTGTGATCGGCTCACCGGAATCCAAAAATGGATATACTGTTGAGTTCGTAGCGACGTTTGGAATTTGTATGACCTATAATTTATCTAATTTAGAGAATTTAACCCTAGCACGCATTTTGGTATAAAGTGGCCTACTAGTGGACCACACTTTGACCCGAAATAACTATTTTAGCCCCTGTTTCCAAATTAGACAAAAGGGTAGAGTTTTCTGACTATCTCACTGATTTCGGAGATGTTAGTGATGTTTATTTCATCATCCGGAGATGTTCTTTCGAAGTCCTTAATTTTTGGTTCCTTGGGATTATCGTCTGGACGTCTACATTACACAGCTTGCTTGCCAGGCAAGTATACCTTGCCATAATACTGTTTAGTTACATTCTTTGCTGAATATTTAATTTATACTATTTATTTTTATTTATTTATTTATATAAAACTGCGTATCCAAGAAAGACTTGGGTGCAACGACGGTTGCGTCGTCGTTGACTTTATTTATATCATGCATGTTGACCTAGTTTTACGAGACCACCCCATGATTTTCCTTGATTTTGAGGTATCATTATGTTCATTTGTCCATGACACAATTGTTACACGAGTTATGAGTCTCATATAGGATACAGACTTGTGTAATAGGCTGGCCACTTGTACGTTAAGGTCGTACGATGGATAAGAAATAACTGTTAAATAAAAATATCATGTTTATCAGACTTAGCAGTTGCTAGAGGTTTTTCCGTATTTTGGATTGACACATTAGTAGTATTGGGTGGAGAGAACAATGAGTAAGCGTATGTGACTCCTTTACACTTTTTTTTGGCCCGTAAGCTCCGTCGGAGATGCGAGGAGTTATGACCCCATTATTTACTGTAGGCCTGTGACGATCGAAAGACGTTATGCCAGTGGCCCCTGGATCTCCGAGAAAACTACGAATATCCCATTATTTTAGCTAGATAGTCCATACGCGGAAAAGCTGTTCTTAAAATGCATATCACATTGACTGGTTAGGCGACCACGTTGGATGTTTACTTTCAATACTTTATCGGCATACTTCTATGTATCTTGTTACGCTCCTCTGAGGACCTGGTCCCTTTCCAGGTATAGATGATTAGGACTATCTGCATGAGTATGGGCTAGGACTTGATTTTTTATTTTCTTTCGAGGAGGTCTTACCTTCCGAGCATCCATGATTATCTCTTAGTTGATGAACTTATTAGTTGCTAATCTCTTTAATTAGCATTCTATTTAATATTGGAGTTTCACCCTCCTCTCTCATTTTAGTTTTGATATAGTTGTTTGGTAGTGGATTTGTCTCCACCCGACTAGCATTTTGGATTATTTGGACTTGATCATTTGGATCTATTTGGTTTAGTTTCTTTATATATTGAACTGTGTCTGTGGATGAGATCTAGTTTCCTGTGACTTATTTGGTAATATATATACCACTTACGAATTGTTATTCATAAAACATCTTATGTGTTATAGTTTCCATATATTGAGTTGCCATATGCATACGGCTGGCATGCTTACGTATTCCTATTCCTACGTATTTTGGGACTGTGGCGTAACATATTTTTGTGGTGGCACATACAGGTCAAGAGTATTTTATTTCGGTTATGTTACTGTACCGAGCAAGCCTACAAATAGGATTAGAGTATAGGATCTCATCAACTTATTTAATCACCTCCTATGAATTCCAATTCCGTACTCTCTTTGACTGCTTGATTTTTATCTACCTTGAGCTTGTTCTAACGTTGTCATTATCTTCGTGCCAGCAAGATGAATCCTCCTAACGGACGTGTTGCTCCCATCGCCATCACAACAGGCGACACAGTAATTCAGGAGGAATATAGAATTTTGCCTTCATCGACGATGTCCCCGACTATACCACTACAGCTGGGACAACCACCGCTGGTAGGCCAAACACCCCCATCGGTTCATACGAATACTCAAATTCCAGTACCTTCGGTGGGGCATCAACCGTATCAGGATGCAAATCCCCTAGGTAGGAGTATGCCACCATCGCCACCCCAGTTTTTGCCTCAGTTTGCCCCGCAGATACCCTTCATGCCCCCTCCGCAGTTTTTGCAGCATGACGGGAACGTTACCTCAACCTAGTTCATGTAGGATATGTTGCAGGCTCAGTGACAGCAGAATGGGCTGCTGAGACAGGCTCTTATAGCTGTAATGAATAGACCACCAGCCCTTGTACCAGCACCAGTGCCACGACCTTATGAGGCAAATGTCAAGGATTTCACTTAGATGAACCCAAAGCACTTCAGAGGTATGGAGACTCCACTGGAGGTCTCCGAGTGGCTCATCAACACCGAGAAGTTACTGAAGGCATCGCAGTTACCAGTGGACCTATGGATGATAGCAGTAGATCTTTTGCTTGAGGACAACGCCCACCACTGGTGGAAGGCCGAGCTGTAGTGCCTCAAATCCCGATCCGACCGGGACGAGCACTACGTAATTGGGCTTGTGGCTAGTCCGTCTGAGTCGTAGCTTAGATCTCAGCATCTTTGCCACGGACAAAATACGATAATCCTTTCCAACTCATGGAAAGGACTCTATTGAAACGAGTCCAATAGTTTTCGTGTTTTGATTTGCTTTGTTTTCTTGATTGCCGTTTTGAGGTTCGGGATTTGTGTTGCTTTCGATTTGCTTGGTTTTTGCTGCTGGTTTTATCGTTTAGATTTTTGAGGTTTTGGGGAGTTCGGCAAGGAAGGATAGGCAAGATTTCTAACTCGGTGCTCGTGCTGTTTCAGGTCCGCGTAACTGACGTTTGATCGTCGCTAGGCGGAAATCGTGTTTCAGCTACCTTTTTCCTTAACCAGTGAGTGGTTTGGTCCCTTCTTTCCTACTTCTTCATGCCAACATCTCTAAGTTTCAATCGTTCACTCGATGATGCCCGGTTGGACGCCTAGGAAATCCTTAGCCACAGGCATGCCAGCCACTAAGAAAGGAACTTGGGATTTTGTAGGCTAAATTATCATATGCTTGCTTGTAATATAATCTGAGGTTTTGACAAAAGGAAGTTGGTTGTTGGTGGCGGCCTAGTGCCTCGGTTAGAGTTTGAATTTATGGGATAACTGTATCGGAACACCGCTTGGAAAATATAACTGTTGCATGAGATATATATATGTGCTGCTTACTTCTTCTGTTTCCCTAAATGCATTGTATGTAATATGAATTATTCCATGCATTTGCATGGTCTGGGACAACTTGTGCACAGGGTTTGGCTTTCCTCGAAACGGCTTTCCGGGGCACTGGAACCGTATCGATCCGGAGGAAAATATTTGATTCGTGCTCGTCACGATGCTTAGCGGGACCTCCAGCAGGGCTTGCTACCCGGGCTGATAGGGCGCGCCGCTAAGCTTGAAATATCTCTCTAAGGTGTCGATCACACCAATGACCGCATAGTATAGAACGCATGCTAACTTATTGTCTTGTGCAGATGGTAAGTATACTTGTGTTTCGTTTCAGGAAAGGCGTGCATCGATTGAGTAAGAAATCGGTGTACTGGTTGGATTCACTGCTTTATTCATTCCTATCAAAACATGCAACTGATATGAATTGATTTTACTTGCTTCCTTATAGAAGCTATCTTAATGCATGCTCGCCCCTAACAAGCTAGTGTCGATTTAGTCGAGTGGGATTCATCCCGCTCACCAGTACAAGTTAAGTACTGACCCACGTTGTGGGCAACTATTTCAGGCACTCAGACGGTGCAACGCTAGAGCATAGCGAGGAGGCGTTAGGAGCGCTTCTGTTTTGAAGTATAGCTGGAGTCAGTTCATTTTGGAGGCAAAGACTTCAATCTATACAAGGGCGTAATGTGCAAACGACGTGGACTATCTGACGGAGCGCGCCCTGCATTTTGAGTTACCTTTTTGTAATGTAATTCAATAGCCGAGAAGGCGCATCAATGTAAACTCTATGTAAATTACTCTGAATATTCAATGAAAAAGCATGTTTCTTCCGCATTTGTGTTCAAATCTCTGTGAATTTGTTTATCAATTGTCTTTCAAAATGGGCTCCTAAAACTGCAAGTTCTTGCCTTGTGCGAGCGCAACTCCAGGCTCGCACGGCATCACGCCCCAGCGAGGACGAATCGGTTCCGTAAAGGATCCAGCGAGGACGAACGACCCTTTCGGGATTTGGGGCGTGACATATTGGTATCAGAGCTCGGCTGTATTTCCTCGGGTTTTCAAAAGAATATAAAGGAGTTTGATGCGCCTCTCTATTGAGTTGCGTTCGGCGTCCGCTGCATCAGATGAGTCGCCTATACAATGAGCCCGTAGATATAAAATCTATCGATTTTGAGATGTTAACAAGCTACTCTCTTTTGTAGCAAATGGCTAAGAAAAATACTGCCGCTGCAAGCAGTGCTCAGCCTATTCGAAGCGACCCAATAAGTTCAGGAGAATCCGGAGGAGCGGGTTCGAACGGGATATCGGAACGGCTTATGCACCTCATGGAGGAGCAACAGCAACAGGCCGTTACTCAGCAGGCAAATATTCAGACCCAATTTGCCGCTCAGCAGAAGCAGCTGGATGCAATGATGCAACTGATTTCATCATTGGCACCCAGCAACGGAGCAACAACAGTGACGCCGCCGGCCGTGGCGGTAGAGGATGAGTCCGAAGAAACTCAGCCTTCAGCAAGGAACACCTGCCGAGCAGCAGAGTTTACCAAAATGCATCCCCCTACGTTCAATGGACGAGCGGAACCGGACGTAGTTCTGGGATGGATTGCCAAGCTGGAGGGACTCTTCAACCTGGTTGGCATCCGGGGGTCCAAGCGACTTGCCTGTGCATCAGTTCAGCTGGAACTGCGTGCGCATGATTGGTGGGAGGCAACGAAGCAAGGGATTTACGACGCCAATCCCAACTGTAAAATTACTTGGGAAATGTTCAAATCAGCTTTCATTGAACAGTATATTCCCCGCGCCGTGCGTCAACAAAAGGAAGACGACTTCAGCAATCTAGTCCAAGAGAGTCTGTCTGTTGACGATTATGATTCGGTATTCGCTAAGCTGGCAAAGTTTGCTGGGCACTTCCTGCCTAACCAGCAGGCGTGGTGCTATCGCTTTCAAAAAGGTTTGAATGATGAGTTGTGTAGGGACGTCATCAATCAAAAGTGTCAAACCTATAGAGAATGTTACGAAGCTGCGCCGGGCAGCGAGCGGATCTTTGGGCGTCATCCCCCAAAGGCAGAAGTGCAAACCCCCCGTACCAACAACAACAAACGACCTCAGGAAACGGGAGGGTCGGGAGCACATAAGCGTCAGCACACGTCAGATAACAGGGGTCAGACTCAGGCACCGAACTGTACCAGGTGCGGCAAGGCAGGGCATCGAGTAAACGATTGTCGGGTTACTGGATGTTTCAAATGTGGTCGTCTGGGCCATAAACAGTTTAACTGCCGGGAGGGTAAGCCGAATCAAAACAACGAGAATAATCAGAACCGAGGGCCTCCAGCAAGTGATGCAAATGCTGTGCCAGTTAATCCACAACGCCAAGGTGCTCAGGGCCGAGTCTATGCCTTGACTCGGGATGAGGCATCTGTCTCTGAAACAGTCGTAACAGGTACATTACTTTTCCGAGATTTGCCCGCTAGAGTCTTATTTGATTCAGGTGCTACGCATAGCTTCATATCTGCTGATTTTACTGTTGAGCATAAATTAGCTTCCACTCCCTTATCTATGAATCTTTGCGTAAGCACACCTTCGGGAGTCGACATGCCCGCCCATGCGATCTGTAGGGATGGATATATTTGCATCGGAGGAAGAAAGCTTTCCTTAGATGTCATTGTACTGGACATCAAGGATTACGATATTATTCTCGGGATGGATTGGTTGGGTGCTTGCCATGCAACAATCGAGTGCGCGGAGAAGCGAGTCGTATTTCGTCTACCCGGCGAGGCAGACTTCTACTATTCGTGCAGCGCTGCACCGAAGACGGCAATGGTGATATCAGCAATTTCGGCAAGGCGTATGCTGCATTCGGGTTGTGAAGGGTACTTAGCTTCAGTTCGAGACACTCGGCAGGAAAGTGCTTATGCAGCTCAGGCTGATGTTATAGCAGATTTCCTCGACGTGTTCCCCGACGAGCTGCCTGGAATGCCTCCTGATCGTGAGATCGAATTCAGCATAGACACATTTCCGGATGCGCGACCGATATTGAAGGCACCTTATCGAATGGCTCCAGCAGAGTTAAAGGAACTTAAGGTTCAGTTGCAAGACCTGTTGGACCGAGGATACATACGTCCAAGCGTTTCTCCGTGGGGTGCTCCAGTACTGTTCGTGAAAAAGAAGGACGGATCCATGCGGCTGTGTATTGACTACCGAGAATTGAATAAGGCGACCGTCCGAAATCAGTACCCTTTGCCAAGAATAGATGACTTGTTTGATCAGCTGCAAGGTGCAACCGTTTTCTCCAAAGTTGACCTCAGGTCAGGGTATTACCAGTTAAAGATCAAACCAGAAGACATTCAAAAATCTGCATTCAGAACTCGTTACGGATACTATGAGTTTCTCGTGATGTCGTTCGGCTTAACGAACGCCCCTGCAGCTTTCATGGATCTGATGAACCGCGTGTTTCGGCCGTACGTTGACAAGTTTATCGTCGTATTCATCAACGATATTCTGATATATTCCAAGAACGAGGCGGAACACAAGGAACACCTGAAGATCGTGTTGCAAACATTACGAGAACATAAGTTGTTCGCTAAGCTCAGCAAGTGCGAGTTCTGGTTGAACAGCGTGGCGTTCCTTGGTCATGTCGTCTCGGCAGAAGGCGTCGCCGTAGACCCGAAAAAAATAGAGGCGGTGGTGGACTGGAAACAACCTACGTCATCCAGCGAAATCAGAAGCTTTCTCGGCCTAGCAGGATACTACCATAGATTCGTGAAAGATTTCTCTAAACTGGCCTCGCCTTTGACTCGCCTTACTCAGAAAGGGATTGTATTCAAATGGATTGAAGAATGCGAAGCCAGCTTTAGTGAATTGAAGCGGCGTCTTGTTTCAGCTCCAATTTTAGCACTTCCAGATGGGGTAGAGGAGTTTCAGATATACAGTGACGCTTCAGGACTCGGATTGGGATGTGTACTCATGCAACGGGACAAGGTAATATCGTACGCCTCCAGGCAACTGAAGCCGCACGAGAAAAACTACCCGACGCACGACTTAGAATTGGCGGCGATTGTATTTGCATTGAAGTTGTTGAGGCACTATCTTTACGGTGTTGCTTGCAAAATCTTCACAGATCACAAGAGCCTCAAGTATCTATTCACCCAACGGGAACTAAACCTCCGGCAGCGGCGTTGGCTAGAACTTATTAAGGACTATGATCTAACGATCGCGTATACTCCGGGCAAGGGAAACGTCGTTGCTGATGCTCTGAGTCGAAAGCACGTGGGCTCGTTATCTATAAACAACCGTTTACTTCGAGATCTAGAGGCGATGGGCATCGAATTTCGAGTTCGGCAGCAAGGAGTGCAGCTGGCACCACTCCGCCTTGAACCGAGTTTACGAGATAGAATCAAGTCAGCTCAGGAGGGCGATCAGTTCCTAGTGAAGGTGCGCGGATTGATCTCGGCGGGGAAGACGTATGACTTTGTGGCAGGCGAAGATGGGGCCTTACAAATGAAAGGAAGGCTATGCGTCCCAAGCGACCCTGAACTCCGGAGGGAAATTATGGCGGAAGCGCACTACGTGAAGTATTCTTTGCATCCGGGGAGCACGAAGATGTACAAGGACTTACGTGGTACCTTCTGGTGGAAAGGTATGAAACGGGATATGGCGACCTTTGTGTCACAATGCATGGCCTGCCAACAGGTGAAAGCTGAACATTAGAGGCCCGGCGGGGAGATGCAAAACCTCGCTATTCCCGAGTGGAAATGGGACAACATCTCTATAGAATTTATTGTGGGATTTCCGAAGACGCCACGGGGGCATGATGCGATTTGGTTCATAGTTGATCGTTTGACCAAATCAGCCCACTTTCTTCCCATAAAAGTTGCGTGGAGCGTCGATCGGTTAGCACAGATCTACATAGACGAGATTGTCCGATTACACGGAGTGCCCGCTTCTATCGTTTCTGACCGTGACGGACGCTTCTTATCTCGTTTCTGGACTAGCCTACAGTCTGCTTTGGGAACCAAGCTACAGTTCAGTACCACATACCACCCCCAGACTGATGGCCAAACAGAGAGGACAAATCAGATACTTGAAGATATGTTACGGCTGTGTGCGATCGATTTAAAGACTAGTTGGGACACGCACCTTCCGTTGGCGGAGTTTGCGTACAACAACAGCTACCAATCGAGTATCCAGATGGCACCGTACGAAGCGCTCTATGGGCATAAGTGTCGATCTCCAATCTGTTGGGACGAAGTCGGCGAGCGGCAGGTACTCGGGCCCGAGTTGGTGGAGCAGGCGGTGGAGAAAGTTTGCTTGATTCGGGAAAGACTCCGCACTGCGCAGAGCCGACAGAAAAGCTATGCCGATACTCATCGTAGGCCCTTGGAGTTCATGGTCGGGGATCATGTCTTCTTGAAAGTGACGCCGATGCGTGGAGTGATGTGTTTCGGCGTGAAAGGCAAGTTGAGTCCCAGGTTTGTCGGCCCCTTTGAAATACTGGAACGGGTGGCAGCTGTGGCATACCGAGTTGCACTACCTTCCGCCTTGGCTGGAGTGCATGACGTATTCCACGTTTCCCAACTGCGAAAGTATGTGCATGACTCGAGTCATGTAGTTAGCTTCGAACAGTTAGAATTGAGCACGGATTTGTCATACCCGGAGGAGCCGGTGCAGATTCTGGACCGTAAGGAAAAAGTTCTTCGTAACCGTACGATGTCCTTGGTTCGCGTGCTGTGGCAGAACCATACAGCTGGGGAATCAACCTGGGAAGTCAAAGAGGAGATGAAGGAGAAGTATCCTTCATTGTTCACCGAGTCGGAGGTAGGCCTTGTTCTTAAGTTACGGGTCGAAACTTTTTCTTAGTGGTATATTATGTAGTGCCTCAAATCCCGATCCGACCGGGACGAGCACTACGTAATTGGGCTTGTGGCTAGTCGGTCTGAGTCGTAGCTTAGATCTTGGCATCTTTGCCACGGACAAAATGCGATGATCCTTTCCAACTCATGGAAAGGACTCTATTGAAACGAGTCCAATAGTTTTCGTATTTTGATTTGCTTTGTTTTCTTGATTGCCGTTTTGAGGTTCGGGATTTGTGTTGCTTTCGATTTGCTTGGTTTTTGCTGCTGGTTTTATCGTTTGGATTTTTGAGGTTTTGGGGAGTTCTGCAAGGAAGGATAGGCAAGATTTCTAACTCGGTGCTCGTGCTGTTTCAGGTCCGTGTAACTGACGTTTGATCGTCGCTAGGCGGGAATCGTGTTTCAGCTACCTTTTTCCTTAACCAGTGAGTGGTTTGGTCCCTTCTTTCCTACTTCTTCATGCCAACATCTCTAAGTTTCAATCGTTCACTCGATGATGCCCGGTTGGACGCCTAGGAAATCCTTAGCCACAGGCATGCCAGCCACTAAGAAAGGAACTTGGGATTTTGTAGGCTAAATTATCATATGCTTGCTTGTAATATAATCTGAGGTTTTGACAAAAGGAAGTTGGTTGTTGGTGGCGGCCTAGTGCCTCGGTTAGAGTTTGAACTTATGGGATAACTGTATCGGAACACCGCTTGGAAAATATAACTGTTGCATGAGATATATATATGTGCTGCTTACTTCTTCTGTTTCCCTAAATGCATTGTATGTAATATGAATTATTTCATGCATTTGCATGGTCTGGGACAACTTGTGCACAGGGTTTGGCTTTCCTCGAAACGGCTTTCCGGGGCACTGGAACCATATCGATCCGGAGGGAAATATTTGATTTGTGCTCGTCACGATGCTTAGCGGGACCTCCAGCAGGGCTTGCTACCCGGGCTGATAGGGCGCGCCGCTAAGCTTGAAATATGTCCCTAAGGTGTCGATCACACCAATGACCGCATAGTGTAGAACGCATGCTAACTTATTGTCTTGTGCAGATGGTAAGTATACTTGTGTTTCGTTTCAGGGAAGGCGTGCATCGATTGAGTAAGAAATCGGTGTACTGGTTGGATTCACTGCTTTATTCATTCCTATCAAAACATGCAACTGATATGAATTGATTTCACTTGCTTCCTTATAGAAGCTATCTTAATGCATGCTCGCCCCTAACAAGCTAGTGTCGATTTAGTCGAGTGGGATTCATCCCGCTCACCAGTACAAGTTAAGTACTGACCCACGTTGTGGGCAACTATTTCAGGCACTCAGACGGTGCAACGCTAGAGCATAGCGAAGAGGCGTTAGGAGCGCTTCTGTTTTGAAGTATAGCTGGAGTCAGTTCATTTTGGAGGCAAAGACTTCAATCTATACAAGGGCGTAATGTGCAAACGACGTGGACTATCTGACGGAGCGCGCCCTGCATTTTGAGTTACCTTTTTGTAATGTAATTCAATAGCCGAGAAGGCGCATCAATGTAAACTCTATGTAAATTACTCTGAATATTCAATGAAAAAGCATGTTTTTTCCGCATTTGTGTTCAAATCTCTGTGAATGTGTTTATCAATTGTCTTTCAAAATGGGTTCCTAAAACTGCAAGTTCTTGCCTTGTGCGAGCGCAACTCCAGGCTCGCACGGCATCACGCCCCAGCGAGGATGAATCGGTTCCGTAAAGGATCCAGCGAGGACGAACGACCCTTTCGGGATTTGGGGCGTGACACAAGCAAAGACAATATGGCCCCGACCAGACGTGGGAGGAGTTCTGCTAACGCTTCAACGAGAGATTTTTCTCCACCAATGTTCGAGATGTTCTCTATAACCAGTTCCTTCATTTCAAACAGGGGAGTATGACGATAGATCAGTACGACACAGAGTTCAGCAGACTGAGTCGCTTTGGCGAGATATTGATTCCTACAGAGCTGGAGAAAGCCAAGATATTCCATATTGGGAGGTTCACTACTACACAGTCGAGGATATCCTAGACGACCGTTTTGGAAGAAGCAAGAAGTCAGAAGCTGCTTCTTAAGGAGACACATCAGATGCAAAGATGCCCCACACTAATAGCAGCACCCACTAGAGTGCCCCAGGACGGACCCATTAGACGTCCCTTGGCACATCAACAGCATCAGCAAAGAGCATGGTCTTATTAGCCCCGAGAGAAGCCTATTTGCCATCATTGTGGGAAGTTAGGGCATATTTAGAGAGATTGTCGAGTTCTTTTAGGCTAGTATTTAAGATGCAGATCGGAACAACATTCAATGAGGGACTGTCCGGTGCAGTAGCCTTTGGCACTTCCTCGGCCGATGGAAAGGCCAGCACTTCCGGCACCGCGACCATCTCAGCAAATGTCGAGACCAGGAGCTCCAGGAGCGGGACCACCTCGACCTCCAGGAGGCGGAGGATTTCAGCGAAGACCACCGCTACCTACGTAGGAGGACCAGTTTGCGAGGGCCAGGCCACAAGGACCTCCTTAGAGGTTTGGACAGGCTTTTTCTATAGAGATGGATGCCACAAAGAAAGCGATTGATGTTATAGCAGGTATTACTCTTGTTTCTACTTTTTCTGCTGTGACATTATTTGATACGGGAGCCCCACACTCGTTCATATCTCTAGTTTTGTTGTCAAGCACAACATTGCCACTACACCCTTGTCCAGTTGTGTTAGAATTCTCACTGGGGGAGGAGTTATACCTGTTAGCCGTATTTGAAGATCTTGTTCAGTAGTAATTTGTGGCAGAAAGATACAGGCTCAACTTTTAGTCTTTCCCATGTCGAACTCTGATGTTGTTCTTGGGATCGACTGGCTAAGCAAGTACCATGCTTTCTTCGATTGCTATGGAGGAAGGATTCTCTTTAAAGTATCAGGACAGTCAGAGCTCGAGTTTGTACGAAGATCCACTGAGATGCATGATGGTGCTCAGATGGCATTAGATGACATCATTTATCATCCTATCATTTCAGAGTTCCAAGACATCTTTCCAGAATATTTGCTAAGACTACCTCCAGATAGAGATATAGAATTCTCGATTAAGTTGACCCCAAGAGCAGCACCCATAGCGTCGCATGTTTATAGATTGTCAAAGAAGGAGATAGATGAGCTGAAGGCACAATTGAAGGAGTCAGAGAAGAAAGGCTTTATTCGACCGAGTGCATCACCTTGGGGAGCTCTAGTATTATTTGTACCCAAGAATGATGGGTCAGTGTGCATGTGCATTGACTACAGAGCCGTGAATGCTGTGACTGTGAAGAATAAGTACCCTCTGTCGCACATCGATGACTTATTTGATCAGCTTAGTGGAGCCAAGGTATTCTCGAAGATAAACTTGAGATCGGGTATCACCCGGTGGAGTCCGAAAGCAGGACATTTTGAAGACCGCATTCAAGATGAGATATGGGCACTATAAGTTTATGGTCATACCATTCGGGTTGACCAATGCTCTAGCGGTCTTTATGGACTTGATGAATCGAGTCTTCCATCAGTATCTGGACCAGTTTGTGGTTGTTTTCATATATGACATCCTTGTCTATTCGAAAATCCACAAGGAGCATGAGAAGAACTTGCGGATTATCTAATAGACATTGAGGAGAGAGCGATTGTATGCGAAGCTCAGCAAATATGAGTTCTTTCTGGATAAGGTCTCATTTATTGGGCATGTCATTACTAGAGATGGCATTTCGATAGATCTGGAGAAAATCTTTGCAGTTGAGACCTGGCCCGTTCCTATAACAGCATCAGAGGTGAGAAGTTTCCTTGGACTTGCCGGATATTACCGACGGTTCGTGAAAAACTCCTCAAGGATAGTAGAGCCTATGACTCGTTGGACTTGCAATGACCGAGAGTTCATATGGACGGATGAGTGTCAAGCCACTTTTGAGGAGTTGAAGAAGCGTTTGACCATAACACAAGTGTTGAATATTCTATTAGGATCAGGAGGCTACGTGATCTACATCGACGCATTAGGAAAATGATTGGGATGCGTATTGATGTAGCATGGCAAGGTGATTGTGCATGCATCTAGACAGTTGAGAGTACATGAGAAGAATTATCCAACTGATGAGTTGGAGCTTGCAGCCAATATTTTTGCCTGAAGCTATGGAGACATTACTTATATGGAGAACAAGTGGAGATCTATACCGACCATAAAAGCCTCAAGTATGTCTTCACATAGAAGGAGCTAAATATGAGACAAAGACGGTGGCTTGAATTGATAAAGGATTTTGAGATAGAGCTGCATTATCAACCGGGTAAAGCTAACGTGGTAGCAGGCGTTAAGCCGCAAGCCTATGGCATTATTCTTGACGACGCAAAAGGAATAACTAGAGGACTTGCAGGATCTTGGTATAGAGGTTGTATTACTCGGATTAGATGAAACACTAGCCATCTTGCAAGTGCAGTAATCGTTAGTAGAGAGGATCGGGGCAACTTTACCTATGGATGCTAGATTCAGGAGGTTGAGAGAGAGGACCGAGGCAGGAGAGCAGACGGGATAGCGCATTCATGCTGATAGGATATTGAGATATGGTGATCGTCTATATGTTCCCAATGGAGAGCTTCGGTAAGAGCTGATGGTAGAGGCTCTTAGTTCGATATATTTTATTCATCTTGGAGGCACCAAGATGTACCGTGACTTACGACAGCACTTTTGATGGCATGGAATGAAGAGGGAGATGGCTCGCTTTGTGGACAAATATTTAGTGTATCATCAGGTCAAGACTGAACACCAGAGGATAGTAGTTACTGTAACCACTTTAGAATTTTGAGTGAAAGTAGAAGAATATCACTATGGACTTCATTACAGGCTTTCCGAAGAGACCAAGTGGGAGAGATAATATTTGGGTGTTTGTGGATCGACTTACCAAGTCCGTTCATTTCTTGACTTTTCGAGTTGGCCATTCTACCAAAGCTTTGGCTGAATTATACCTGAGGCAGATCATGAGATTATATGGCATTTAGGATAGCATTATGTCAGACAGGGATTCGTATTTCATATCTCACTTTTGGAGGAGCATGCAGGAGAGTCTTGGGACTCATTTGAAGTTCAGTACGTCCTATCATTCGCAGACAGATGGGTAGTCAGAACGTACTATTCAGACACTGGAGGACATATTATGGGCATGCATGATGGACTTTGGAGGATCATGGGAGAAAAACTTGCATCTTATGGAGTTTTCCTACAACAATAGCTATCAAGCGAGCATCCAAATTGCTCCATTTGAAGCTTTGTATGAAAGAAAGTGTAGGTCTCCTATGTGTTGGAGCGATGTGGGAGAACATCAGATCTTGGGGCCATAGTTGGTTGTCAGCACTGTGGAGAAGATAAAGAGGATACATGAGCACATACAAGCACCACAAGACAGACAGAAGTAGTGGACAGATCTTTATTGTCGTCCTCTGGAGTTCAAAGAACGCGATCATGTCTTCTTGAGGATATCGCCAACTAGAGGCACTATTCGCTTTGGGGGACACAGCAAGTTGAGTCTAAGTTACATTGGACCATTTGACATGCTTGAGCGAGTTGGAGAAGTCGCGTATCGACTGGCACTACCAGCTTCACTCGAGGGAGTGCATGATGTAATCCATATATCGCAACTAAGGCAATATGTGGCAGATACAGTCACGTTCTCAATCACTATGAAATCACCATTGGGCCAAGCTTGTCATATTAAAAGCATCCCGTAGAGATTCTTGATCGTTGAGAGAAGGTATTGCGGAATCAGTCTATTCCCTTGGTTCGCATGGCATAGAAACATCACTCGCTAGGAGAGTCCACCTACAAACATTTTTCGTATCTATTCGAAGATCAAGGTATGATCTTACTTTGTTCTTTCCTACCGTATAATATTCTTGTTTCTTTATCATGCTTTAGCTTTAATTTCGGGGACAAAATTCTTGTAAGTTTGGTAGAATGTAACCTCCCCTAATTTTCTAGGATTTTTTTATAATAATAAGAATAATAGTACATATACGGACGATGTACCCATAATTCATAATAATAATAATAATAATAATAATAATAATAATAATAATAATAATAATAATAATAATAATAATAATAAAAGTAGTCTCCTAATAAAATTTAAGAATAGATAGATAAGGACAAAAAAAAGATAAAAACAAAATACTTATTCAATGGCCAATCGTACTAAAACAAATCCCAAAGAACCGACCACACCTACTGTAAAAATCACCTATACATACTCAAAATTAAGAAAGGAATAAATCTTTACCATAAATAACTAAAATTATATCTCAACTATCATATCTAAGGTTTGTAGGTATATATATGTAAAGCTTCATCTTCATATTTTGAACTCTCCTTTCCTACGACTGCACGAGCCCTATACCACGGCTTATCGTCGACGCCTCCATCGTTGGAGATCCCTCCCCGAGCCGTTCCACTCGAATCCAGTCACCTCTCATCAACCCACGATGACCCGTCCCCGCCCATACTCACTGAGTCACCATTGTCAGACCGATGAGCGCCATTGGTCGATCCCTGTCTACGCCGTCACCAACCACCGCGACGATGGCTTGGGAATCGCCAGAGTTTTTTCTTGCACCACTGGTCCCACACGAAGACTTTGCCATCAACCTCGACGTCTAAAGCTCAGTCAGCAAGTCGATGGCCGCCGGTAAACTCGTAGGAACAGAGAAAACTCTGTTCGGTCAGGTGGACAACAATTATTTTTGAAGACTTGTTTGAGAATATCTTCCTTTACAATAGATCAAATCACTAAATAATTACACAGATAAAATCTATGTTAACTCTAGTTTAATTATGGAAACTTTTGTAGGATAATTCGAACAGTAGCTAGATCAAACCATTAGCCGAAGTATAGTCCATGAAACTATTTTTAAAGAACTAAAAATCTTTGATACGGAGTTGGTCCCATCAAATTGGACTGCCTCGTTGCATACTAATTGCACAAAAATATGCGTACGATATATTCCGATGTGTGGGCTTTGAGAGAATTCGATTTGGTCGTGTGTGCGCAACAAATTATCCTAGAAGTTTATGATTCCTCATCAGAATATGAAAAAATTTGTGCCATTGGGTCCGTAGTATCACGCTGGTCCTGTGACCCAAGTTTTACGTGATTCCGAGATAGTTGACCGAACCGTCGTTTCGCAAGTCCCATGGTTTGACTTAACGATTAATTTTGTGATCGGCTCACCGAAATCAAAAATGGATATACCATTGAGTTCGTATCAGCTTTTAGAATTTATTTGACCTATAATTTGTCCAATTTAGAGAACTTTAATCCTGGCACGTATTTTGGTATAAAGTGGCCCACAAGTGGACCATACTTTCACCCGAAATGACCATTTTAGCCCATGTGTCCAAATTGGACAAAATGGTAGAGTTTTATGACTACCTCACTAATTTCGGAGACATTAGTGATATTTATTTTATCATCCGGAGACGTTCTTTTGGATTCCTTACTTTCCGGTTCCTTGGGATCATCGTCTGGACGTCTACATTACACAGCTTACTTGTCAGACAAGTAAACCTTGTCATAGTACTGTTTAGTTACATTCTTTGCTATATATTTAATTTTTTTATTTATTTCTATTTATTTTTCTATATAAAACTGTGCGTCCAAGAAAGACTTGGGTACAACGACGATTGCGTCGTCGTTGTCTTTATTTATATTATGCATGTTGACCTAGTTTTACAAGACCACCCCATAATTTTTAGGCATCATTATGTGCATTTGGCCGTGACACAATTGCTACACGAGTTGTGAGTCTCATGTAGGACACAGAATTGCGTATAAGGCTGGCCACCTATACATATAGGTCATACGATGGCTAAGGAATAACTGCTAAATAAAAATATTATATTTATCAGACTTAGCAGTTACAAGAGGTGTTTGTGTGTTATGGATTTACACGTTAGTTGCATTAGGTGGAAAGAACAATGAGTAAGCGTATGTGACTCCTTTACACATTTTCTTTTTGGCCCATAAGCTCCGTCGGAGACGCGAAGCATTTTGACCCTATTATTTACTGTAGGCCTATGACGATCGAAAGACGTTATGCCAGTGGCCCATGAATCTTCGAGAGAGCTATGCCCATCCAATTATTTTAGCCAGATAGTCCATACGCAGGAAAGCAGTTCTTAAACTGCATATCACATTGACTGGTTAGGCGACCACGTTCGATGTTTACTTTTAGTACTTTATCGGCATACTTTTATGTATCGTGTTACATCCCTCTGAGGACCTGGTCCCTTTCCAGGTGTAGACGATCAGGATTATCTGCAGGAGTATGGGCCAAGACCTGATTCTTTATTTTCTGTCGATGAGGTCTTACCTTCCAAGCATCCATGATTATCTCTTAGTTGATGGACTTATTAGTTGCTACTCTCTTTAGTTAGCATTCTATTTTATATTGGAGTTTCACACTCCTCTCTTATTTTAGTTTTGATATAGTCGTTTGGTAGTGGATTTGTCTCCAGCCGACTATCATTTTGGATTATTTGGACTTGATCATTTGGATCTATTTGGTTTATTTTATTTATTTATTGACCTGCGTATGTGGATGAGATCTAGTTGCATGTGACTTATTTGATAATATATATACCACTTGTGAATTATTATTCATAAAACAACGTACATATGTGTTATGGTTTCTATATATTGGAGTTGTCATATGCATACGGCTGGCATGCTTACGTATTCCTAGTCCTACGTATTTTGGGACTGGAGCGTGACACAGATCACGATGACTCTATTAAAGGTACAAAGGCAGGTTAGACAACTGACAAAGTCTCGTGATCCTGCAGCTCCTGCTCCTCCTGCTACTTCAGCTACTCCAGCTCCTCCGGCTCCTCCTACTGCTCCTCATGTCGTTCCTGAGGATTTACAACAGATTATCGATGCAGTTATGGCGCAGTACATGGCTACTCGACAACCGTCACCGCCTCTGCCTCCACCGTCGACTTGATGTGTATTTTTGTTTTCTTGATAATTTAATAATTTTTGGGATGTATTTGTGTATAACTATATATTTTTGGTTTATGGTAGTGTATGATAACTTATGGCTATGCACTTATATTTAAGTTCTATTGTATTTGAAGTGTTAGGATGTATTTGTGTGTAAGTGATTTAATTTTGTGTAATGTTACAGGAGCAGAAAGTAAGTGATTCTATTCTGTAAAAAAAATATTTATGTTTAGCGACGGAAAACTAGAAAATTCCAGGTCAGCGATGGATCTACGACGCTTTAGCGACGGATTAGCGACGGAAAATTAGTCGCTAAATATGTCTGGAACCTAAAAATGTGGAAAATCTGTCACTAAATATGTCTCATACTAAATAGGTCTGGTACTAAATATGTTCGACATAGTCGCTATATCTGTTAATATTTTCGTCATTTTTAGCGACGGATTAGCGACAAAAATTCTGTCAGTGAGCTTCTGGAAAATTTGGTAAAAATGGACTCACACTTTTCGTCTCCAATCCGTCGCTAATTCGTCACCAAATAAAGCGACGTAAATATCCCGTCACTAATTCGTCGTTGTAATTCTGTCACTAAGTTCGTCGCCAATCCATTGCCATGTCGACGGATTAGCGACGAAAATCTGGCAGCGACACTTAAATTAGTGACGCCATATTTTTGTCGCTAATCCGTCTCTATATTGAAATTGCGACGAAAACAAATATTTTTACGACGAAAAAATTCGTCGATAAAACTCTGTATTTTTGTAATGAGTAAGTTATTTTTGCAAGTATCAATTAATGTGAAGTCTAGAATACCGGAGGGTAACTTCAGAGTTGCTTGTCTGAAATGCTCTATAAATTCACTAGCGGATTCCTTCTCCTTCTGTTTGATATCGATGAGCGAAGACATTTTTATGTAGATACCTCCCTCGTAGAATAATGAGAGAAAAAGATACTTCATGTCATCAAACGAGGATATACAATTATCAGGTAAACTGTGATACCAATCGAAAGAGTATGCTGAAGCAAGGAGAGGTGTCCATGACTTGAAGAACTTTGTCTTGATTGTCTCCTGCCACGGAGAAGATGCGAAGCCATGTATGCTGAAGCAAGGAACGGTTTGTCATCATATTCCTCGTTATCAACTTGTTTTGTATGTCGAGGAATAAGAGACATAGTGTAGGTCAATCGGTCAAATACAGACCGTTTGGCTGATGCACAATAATATTTGATTATAACTCTATGACAATTGCAACAATGTTCATTAGAAAACACCGTTATAATGTCAGAAGGGTCTCTCTCTTTACATTTTTTTACCATAAGCTCACATAAATCAAAAGAGGGAAGAGAAAAGGAGGAAGAGGGCAGACCCTGCCTCTTTATATAAGATATATTGAATCTTTTATGCATATTTTGGTCTACTTTGTCCTTCACGAACGAGAGAAAGTTGTCTCTAGAAGTCCTCTTATGTACACATGCAGAATCAGCAAGTTGTGAATAGGTTAGTCCTACTTGGCACACTTTCTGCGGTGTAGGCAGAGTTGGTGCAGTTTGCCTACGTGTATTTAATTTTGCAGGAAGGTCTTGATGTGGCGCACTAATAGTAGGCTTCTGACTAGTGGCGCATAACTTTTTTTCCATTGTGGGCGTAATCATGATGTTAGGAGAATGATTCTCCCTGACTACCACTTCGTTTACCTCTCTTTCTTCTGCTGGCGTGAATTCTGGGGAAACTATTGTCTCTCTTTGAAGAGTACGCTTGTAGAGAGATTGGTTTGGACAGCAATGTCCATGACTTGCTTGCTCCGCATATTACAACCAATATGTGTAGGCTCAAAAACATGGGTGTGAATCACTCTTTGCTTGATATTACGCGAGTTGGGCAATTTTATCCCTTGTTTAACACAAGAGAGTCAGAAGATTGGGTGTGGATGACCCTTTGCTTGATATTGTGCGAATCGCGTGATTGTATCCCTTATTTAACGCAAGGGAGTTGTCCACCAAATCATCGACCTGAGTCTGGTTGACAGAATTAATCAGGTAGTTCCTGTCAATCATAATACATTTTTCCTTGTTGGCAGCAACTTCGGGATATGCATGACAAGCCTTGGGCAGCTACACTTTGCGAGTTTTTCTCGACTTGAGTTCGGATAAGGGGTTAGCACAACCTCCAGAATAGAGCATTTCTTCATATGCTTGTTGGTCGAACTTCACGACCAAGGACTTCTACATCGAGCCGACCGATGCAGTATCGAGTTGAGCTATTACCTTCTCGTTAGAGAAGAAATTCGTCCCCAGCAGAGTCGCCATCTTGTTTGCAAAAAAAAGTTTATACGAAACTTTTGTATTACAAACTATTGAAAAGAAAGAAAAGTACAAAAGCTCCTAAAGAGGAATCTAAGTACAGTTGATTCTGGTGAAGTATAGTTGTAGAGATCTGATCTGCGGACGATCACTTTACTCGGACCACACGACGACGAAGAAATACAGGAAATCCTGTGAACAACTTGGAGAGTTGAATAATAAGAAAGATTTGGCAACAACGGCACGAGAAGCTTCTATTTCTCTCCTTCGGTTCTGAAATTTCATAGACTTAAAAATTCTAGCCCCTGTCTCTTTGTATTTGTCACCCCTTTAATGGATGTACCGATCCTGTATTTATAGAATTTAGGAGTGGTTATGAGAGTGTGCTCACACTTTGGATAGTCTGCACTGTTTTAACATTGTGCACGCACTTTTGGTGGACTAACACCCCACGTTCTGAATGAGTGGGTGCACAACTTTCTGTATGGTTGAAACGTAGCTTCCTATACGATGAAAACATAGGTCACGGGGGACAATTATTTGTACACTTTTTACGAGAAGCTTGGCATGTAAGACACGCACTCTTAACTGCTCACTGTCAGTTAGGATAGTATGGGCACTTTATAAGTAGTCTGGAGACTGACGTACTTTTGGAAAGATTGGCTATACAAGCGCTATTTTGAAGAAGTAGCCATGATAGCGCACTTTTGATAAAATTTGCCGTGATGGCGCACTTTTTTAGAATTTGGCACAACGACGTACTTTTGAAGAAATTGGCTCAACTGCGCACTTTTGAAGAAATTGTTTCAACGGCGCACTTTTGAAGAAATTGGCACAACGGCGCACTTTTGAAGAAGTTGGCTCAACGACGCACTTTTGAAAAAATTGGCTCAACGGTGCACTTTTGAAAAAGTTGGCTAAACGGCGCATTTTTGAAGAAGTTGGCTCAACGGCTAGGTCACGAAACAATAACCTGGGTCTGCGTGCTGTAGGCAAGTTGTATTGATGACTTCTGACTCTTAGATTTTTGTTCCACCCTGTCAGATTTATCGTATTTAATGCTCAGAGAAAAAGCAGACATATAAATTGTATGTCTGTTTACACTGATGAAAGCAACTTCAAATTGTGCCACTTTTCTGTTCTCTGAATCGTGCGTCACCCTTTGAAACAAGTAGAAAGTGCATCGTCCTCTAAATAGAGAGAAAGTGCGCCGTTCTTCCTCGGTTAAGTTTATTTGTAGAAAACGGTACCATCTTCAAGAGGCGCATTTTTATGCTTCTACAGAGGGTTTACCAGATATTTTTGATGTCTCAATCATGTTACTCCTTCATCTCCTCAAGTATCAAATTTATATACTTGAAATCTTGATTCAACATCAGCCTTGATCATCGATCAATCATGTCCGTCCTTTTGTTGATCCTTGTGTCTTTTATCTTTCAGGGACATTATTCTTGGTCCTTCTGATCATCACGTCTGAGTTCCTCCAGTAGCAGGACAGCATCCTGATGCCCAGCAAACCCTTGAGGTTCAGCCTCAGTTTTTTGGGGTCGGGTCCAGAACAGCTCAAAATGAGGAACCTCAAATCCAGCCAGTGCCTCCCGTGCAACCAATACCTGAGACAGAAGGGTGCAACTGTGTGCTGATTGGTATCCTTCGAGAATTGTTGGCATCTCAAGGACGTACAGAGGACATACTCACTCAGTCAGTACAAGAGTTTTTGGAAAGAGCCGGACATCGTGCCAACAACTCAACCAGCAACTTCAAGCGCCCTCGATACAAACCGAAGCTGGTAGTTAAAGGCTACCGTCAGCGGAAAGGCATGGATTATGATGAGATCTTTTCTCCAGTAGTCAAGAAGTATTCTATTCGGGTGGTGCTAGCATTGGATGCCAGTTTTGACTTGGAGGTCTAGCAGATGGACGTGAAGACGGCATTCCTCCACGGAGATCTTGAGGGAGAGTTGTACATGGAGCAGCTAGAGGGATTATGTGAGAAGGGCAAGTTACACTTGGTCTGCCGATTGAGTAAGAGCTTGTATGGTCTAAAGCATGCTCCGAGGCAACGGTACAGGAAGTTCGAGTCATTTATGGGGAAGCATGGTTATGCACGGACGACGTCAGATCATTGTGTATTTGTGAGGTACTTTTCTGATGATGATTTTATCATTTTACTGCTCTATGTTGCTGATATGCTACTGGTGGGTCGTAATGCCACTATGATAGCGGAGTTGAAGCTCCAACTGGACACGGCCTTCTCTATAAAGGATTTGGGCACGACTATTCTTAGGATGAAGATCAGCCGAGAGAGAGAGAGAGAGAGTCCAAGCTGCTATACTTGTCCCAAAAGAAGTACATCCACTAGGTACTTCAACGTTTCGGGATAGACGGGTCGAAGAAAGTAAGTAACCCCCTTGCGGCTCACTTTAAGTTCACTGAGGAGCAGTGTCCATCAACCGAGGATGAGAAGGAAGATATGGAGCGGGTTCCATATGCCTCAGTTGTAGGGAGTCTCATGTATGCTATGGTATATACGCGGCCAGACATCGCTCACGTAGTTGGCACAGTTAGCAGGTATACTTCAAATCCTGGAAGGATACATTGGAGTGCGATCAAGTGGATTCTACGATACCTTTAGGGCATTGTCGATTGGAGTTGGTTGGGTATATCGACGATAGTTGGGTATATCGACAAGCAGAAGTTGGTTGGGTATATTGACGCTGATATGGCTGGCAATGTAGATACGAGGCGATCGACTTTGCACTATGTGATGTTGTTTGCTGGTGGAGCTGTATCGTGGAAATTGCGGTTGCATAAGTGTGTTGCCTTGTCGACGATAGAGAAAGAGTACATTGCGACGACAGATGCTTGCAAGGAGTTGATGTGGATGAAGAAGTTGTTGCAGGAAATAGGACTAAAGCAATAGCAGTACCATTTGCTTTGCGATAGCCAGAGTACAATTCACCTTGTGAAGAATCAGATATTTCATAGCCGGTCGAAGCACATTGATACCCGGTATCATTGGATACGGGATGTGGTTGAAAAGAAGCAAGCGACGCTTGAGAATGTTCATACGGATAACAACAGAGCAGATATGTTCACAAAGATTCTTCCAAGGGGAAAGTTTGAGTACTGCAGGCGGATCGTCGGGATGACGATCACCTCCACATAGTTGTGAAGGGGGACATTTGTTGGAGTGGATGGGATTTTTAACCTATGTGAAAAATATTCCGGAGTTGGATTAAGTATTCCTACATATAATAGGAATACCTCAATAGATTTGGATTGGGTATTCCTACATATAATAGAATATGTCAATAGATTTAGATTTGGATTGGGTATTCCTATATATAATAGGAATACTAGTTGTGAATTTGAGGCTATATATATTAGGTGTCTCCTAATCCTAAAATATCTCTCAAAAATATTGCAAAAGGAGCTGCAAGAGTGCTTTTACAACATTGGAGAGGAGAAAGAAGGATTGGTGGCTGTTTCGGAGAAGGGGATCAATTTTGGGTATTTTTTATTATCTTTTTTCTTCGTGGTTGTAATCTATTTTCTGTTCCAAAGAGTTGTGATGACCCGTTTGGATCAGTGTATTTATTATTCCATTAGTGGAGGTTTTTCAGGGTTGAACTCCGATCGTCCCGTGATTTTTTTTCGCAAAAATTTTTCACGTCAAAAATCTGTGTCTGCGATTTGTGTTTAACGTTTTTTGTTTGTGTGTTTTGCTCGTTTCTCTCGCAGGTACTCTCTGGTTTGGGGAACGGTTTTCGCTTTTGCCTTCCCAACATATATATGGTTGGAAAGTTTACTAAACCAATGTCAATCTAATTTTGTTTTGTGGAGTTTTTGTTATTGCTGTGATATCATTTCCATAGTGCTAGGAACTAAGTTTTTAAGAGAGGATTCGAATCGAACCCATTCCCATGGGCCCTCCATCGTAACCAACATGCCATGACACCACGGACGTTTTGTGGAGTTGTTTTGTTGGATTTGTATATTAAAAAATAGAATATTTTAGCAAATATTCCAATTATAAATATAGAAACTAGCATATACTGATATACGTACCTTCACTTATTTTAAAAACTAGCAAATGTCCCTTTTTTGTATAAAATATTTAAAAAAAATTCGATATACCCCTAATATTTAATCAAAATTTTGATTATTTTACTCATAATGAGAACATTTGCTAGTTTTTAAAATAAGTTGGGGTATATAGTAGTTTCTATATTTGTAGTAGTAGTATTTGCTAAAATATTCCTTAAAAAAAGGCTAAATTATCCTCGGTGACATCTTAGTTATAGTGTTCTAGTATTTTTAACACTTTAACTTTCTACTGCTCATTTTGGCATCCATCTTTATAAATTATTATTTTTGAAGCACATTTCGTTAATTTTGAAGTACATCGAGATCATTTCAAAAAAAAAATATGACAATATAAGTATTTAAATTATGTTTTTATACTGCAATACATATTTTTGAAGTAGTCTTGATATGCTTTAAAATTGAAAAAAAAATGCTTCAAAAGAATAATTTATGAAATTGATGTGTCAAAATTGCCAGTAAAAAATAAAGGGACCAAAAACGTCGGAACACAATAGTTGAGGTGCTATTAGAATAATTTAGTCTAAAAAAAATGGTCTAGAAGCACAATGTCTCAAACCTAATTTTCCTTTTTAAAAAGACTCATCAATAGTTGGAAGAAATTGAGAACTATTATTAGAAACCCTAGAGTAACTTCTCAAATAATTTTTAAAAAAAATGGTGTAGAAGCACAATGTCTTGAATTCAATTTCTATGGACGATAGTACCTATAATAAATTTCTATTAAAAAATTTCAATTTTTTTTTTTCGTATGTACAATATACATGTACATTTCTAGTCCTATGTAGAGGCATTCACAACAAGGTATTATTTCTTTTGTCATGGACATCTACTAGAGTTTGTTATGAATTGTCAGTGGTTAGAGGCCATACTCGCACATTATCATAATCTGCTCAAGTATAGACGATTTAGGTATGGAGGTGAGTCCCGAATTTTACAAATGTTCTTTAAAGTTTACAAATGTTCCAAAAAAAATTTATATAAAAGTTTGTTATCTTATTTAAATTTTAGGATCTGTTTGGTAGGAGCATAAAGTGGAAGAAAAGAAGATGGAGGAGAAAAAATGAAAATAAGAATTCACTTTCTATTGTTTGGTATAGATTAAAAAATGAAAGTAAAAAAAAAATTATATAATTATTTTTTCCTTCTAACCTAAGAAATGTAATCCTGCTAAAAATGTAAAAAAAAAAAAGAAATAGAAACTTATATTAATTAACAATTATATTTCCAAATAAATTATATTATTTAAAAAGTCAAATAATTAATCGATATTTTTAGAATATATATATATATATATATATATATATATATATATATATATATATATATATATATATATATATATATATATATATACCAAATAAAAGAATATTTATCTTCTTTTTTTTCTATTCTTCTACCAAATACAAAAGAAAAGAAAAACTATTTTTTGTCCCTATATGAAAAAAATATATATCCTACTCTCTTTTATTATTTCTTTCTCACGAAGTCTTATACAAATTCTGTACGAAGACTCGGGAGAATTGGATATGTATGGATAATGTCAAAGTGGGAGTGGAATATACACTTTAATTTGCTTTGATTCTGCCATAAAAAAGAAGAACCTTTTGTTACTGGGAGGAGGGTAGGCAAAAGCTTAAAAAGAAAAAGATGCGCATGAAAAAGCAATGGTCAGAGATGATGGGAAAAAAAGAAGGCGGTTGTGGAGCTATATTTGTTGCCTGGATTTGGTATATATCTCTTCTTCCTTTTTTTTTCTTTTAAAATATCCGACATAATTTTTTTTTTTTTAGATATCCGATATAATATATAAAATTTTGTACACGTTGTATATTTTGTGTCCATTGTTATTCAATTTTTACTATTTACAAATAAAATAAATAATACGTCTCTGTAGGTCGATTTATTGATCTTTTGTTTTTCAATTTTCACTATTTATAAATAAAATAAATAATACGTCTTTGTATATCGATTCATTAATTTTCAGTCATCCAGTTAGAATCTTTTCTCTTTCTGTAACCACAAATATCATTTGAATATACGATAGCAACAATAACAACAAGAACATGTGGACACAGCCATGTGTGAGAAGAAGAGACACTCTCCTTGTCTATAATTTCTATCAAAAATAGAAATAAATGTGTGGACCTCGGTTGATGAAATAGTCAAGATATATGTTAAGAGCATCTTCAACCCTATTACATATGAAAAAAGAAAAGAAAAAATCTCCAACCCTATTGACTTTGGAAAAAAAAAAACATTGTTACCACGTAGTATGTCAAAATTTTATTAAAGAAAAAAAAAATTCTCTAATGCAATTATCAAATAAATTGTAAAACTTACGTGACAAAAATGACAAATTTTATAGACAATATTATAAAGTTTGTTGTCTAATTCTAGACATTACACTTGACAATATGTGAGACTCGTCTCACTGTTCTATTATACGTACCTGATATACGCGTATTATACATGTATAGCTTGCTTATTGTTTAATGACTTACATATTTCTTTATGTCATTCATACATTGTTTAGATGTTTTGTAAGTTTTTTTTAGTTGTATGCTTTGGACCGTTGGTCCTTTGGTTTTCTTGGTGGGTGGCTGTGATGAATCCGGATGAGAGACATGGATTATGATCCAATGGCCTACAATCAATCTCTTGGCTATATAAGCAATCCGATTATATTTTCTTCACTTTTCTTTCATTTTATTTCTCTTTTCTTCTTTATTTCTTCTCTAGTAGAGAGCAGCAGCCGAGCTTGACCTTGACCGTTGATAACCTTGGTAGTGTTGGTATTAGGCTAGAACATGACTGTAGGCAAGTATATCATGCAAACCGAATGAACAACCTTGGATCTTACTTTGATTCTTAGTATAGTTTTTTTTATCATTTGATCGATTTTATTTTTTGGTAGCACTTAGAACTTGTCTCATTGATGATTTCGTTTTCCTTGGATTGGATTGCTCTTGGAGCCCGAGAACAGCAAGTCAGAGAATGCATGTAAACACAAGAATTTTTAAAAAAATTTAAAAATAAATTTTTGAAATTTTTCTGTGTTTTTTAATTATTTAAAATAAATGTTCTTCAAAGGATTAATATTTTTGTGTATTATATTAAATATTAAAATATTGCAAAAATTATATTTTTGAGTGTATAATTAATAATATGATGTTGTATAATTTTTCTGAAATTTATTGGGCTCAAAAACTATTTTTAAATAGCTAAAATCATTGTTTTTGGATAAACCCGACCGAACCAACCTGAACCGAAGCAAACCAAATCCAATTAAACCCAACTGAACCCAACCCCACCCTATTGGATCCTACCCGACCCGTACCCGACCCGACCCGACCCACTGCTACAGTGGACAACCCATTCTCCCGCACACCCACGACCCCCAGGGTTCCCGCGGACACCACCCCCGCGATCCCTGTTCGACTACAAAATCACTCTTATCCTTACATGTACACACCTCACGACCACCCCCTCGTATTCCCCAACCTCCAGACGACGACGCCGGCCACCGACGACCGCCGCACGCCGCCCACAAAACCGCCTCGAAACCGCCCCTTTCACGCGCTGTAGTGAGGTATGCCCCTTCCCAGTCTCGTATCTCCCTGTGTATTGATCCAAATTTTATTTTGTCGAATCCTATTCGAAGACCACGTGACCTTCTCGAATCCTGTGTAATTAGTTCGGGGTATCGCGTCCTGTGTCGGTCGTAAATTGCGAGGCAAAACAGAAAAAAAAATTGGTTCTGGAAACTATTCCGGAGCCCCATGTTCACGGCCATTTTTCTCCTAACCTGTTTAATATTTTTAGATTCTGTTTAAACAGTAAATTAGAAAACATAACCGAGATTAAAATACTGTAATTAGTATATGTTAACTTGATGTATGCTGTGGATTATTCGTGGGTAAAGTTGACCAAAATCTTGGTTTTTAAAATCCGAATTTTCTCGAAACGGGATGCGTCCCACTAAACGAGGCAACTTCGTCGTGTACGAATTGCACCAAAAGGTGCGTATCATCAATGCGGACGTGTGAGATTTCGTGAAAGTTTATTTGGATGTGCGTGCATACCGGAATCAACGCATATCCGTCGAAAATGCCCCGTATTAATCTGTTCTGACACTCGTTGTATCTTCGTATGTGCTTGTCGTTTCGCAATGAAACTTATGCCACTAGATTCGTAGCGTTACACTGGTCCTGTGACCCAAGTTTGGTTCGATTCTGAGAACGTTGACGAAACCCCGTATCGTGGGCCCCACGACTCCACTTGACGAGCGATTTTGTGATCGGCTCATCGTAATCCAGTTCTGGACATTCCGTTGGGTCCGTATCATCGTTCTGGACTTGTAGACACTAAGTTTGACGAATTTAGAGAACTTTGTCTCTGGCACATTTTCGGTCCGAAGAGAGCCACATGTGGACCCTGCTTTGAACCAGAAACTGTCAATTATGTCCATGTGTCCAAATTGAATTTATGGGTAGTCAATTCTAGCTATTTTACGTATTCTGAGAGTGATGGTAATGTTTATTTCAGCATCCGGAGGCGTTCCTGAAGATTTTGCTGTTACCGGAACAACTGTTGGAGTTCAAACCCCAAGCAAGTGTACCTTGCCAACTTGTAGTAGTTCATTTTATATTATTTGCTTGAGTTATATATATATATATATATATATATATATATATATATATATATATATATATATATATATATATATATATACTCTGGAGATGTACATATTCAACCTAGGACCGTGAGACGTTGCTTAGCGTCCGAACAAGATTCGGGTGTCGACGCCGTATGCGGAGTCGTGTAACATCACTTAGAGAGCTGATAACCCGATCCTATATTTTCATGCTTGCTTTATCAAGTACGTCATACTATAGGACACTTGACACTATTCATGAGACAGAATCTTCCTGAGTTATTCATGGTGATTCTGTATAGGATTACAGGATTCTTGACATAGATCTTGCAAATACGTAGATATTATTATGACTCGTTGTACTAGCTAAAGGTCATGATCTTGCGTGTTATGGACATGAGACATCGTAGACATGAGACGTGTGATTACATTGGGTGGGGAGAGACACACAGGCTACAGGCTGATTACATACATATATATTTATTGTTGCGGTGCTTTAGTCTCTGTTCCGTAGCTTGGCCCACTACGTGATATTTCTGCTACCCGGCTCCCCGACACAGAGCTTGTAGTGGTCTCAGCCTGGGTACTAGTGATGATCTCACTTGCATATCACATAGCTGGTTACATAGTTTGTCCAGTTGATTTATTTTTATATCCTGCATTTATTTGGCTTGAGTTGTTCTTATACCTTGCTATGTCCCCTGAAGACCTGGATCCGGATTATGTCCCCATGTATAGCAAAGGAGATCTACCCTGAGGTCTACGGGATAGGAGCAGACACTGGAGCAGTACCAGCACCAGAGGACGAGGTGGTGCCAGAGGATTTCTCCTGAGTATTTGCTTTATTTACTCATTTATTTCTGTTTCTAGTTTCTCTATTTCCTGTCTCTTTGATTACTGTACTAAAATTATTATCGGGTTGTTCCCCGAGACACTTTTTATTGAGTCTTGTTATTGGATTATATTTCTGAGTTTGATTAGTCTGACATTTAATTTATGTTTACCTTCTGTGGATGAGATTAGAATTAGACTGTGACATGTACCGTAGACCATTATATCTGTTTTACAGCTTAAGTACACTCTAACGGGTCCATTAAATTGGATTTTTCCATTGGAGTGTGCTGCTGGCCATTGCCACGTGGCTAGTCGCTCGGTATTTTGGGACTGGGGCGTGACAATGCAAAGTTGGCCTGAGATTTCATGCAAAAAGTACGCAGGGAACCCTTATCGCATAAGCGAAGTTCCAGTGAGCGCACTTGTGTGTGTTTCACAAATTTCTTAGAAAGTGCGCCTAGATATGTTAAATATTCGGGGCGCACTTCTCTACTCCTACGTATAGTGCTGTGTGGCGCACTATGTGGCATTCTCCAGAGACGACGCATTTTGTAGCCCTTCGTAATTACTTAATGACTAAGAAAAAACTTTTGACCATTCTCGAGAATTGTGTTCTCGACTGCAGGGTCGTCTCAACTGTTGTGCCAGGTCTTGAAACTTGTGTTATGTCTTTTAGCAGACCTTCCTGCGCTTGTGTGTACGTCAACCTCACTACTGGCATACTTGATAAAAGTGTGCCAAAGTCGTAGCTTGGGTACTTTCATCTGTGTACCAATGGTAGATTATGCGCCAAGCTCCTCGCTCGCGTACTTCTATCATTGTGCGACAAGATCCTAGAAGTGCGCTTAATATGATTGTGCGTCATCTTTTCTCGGAGCACTTTTGTATCAAAGTACGCCGGACTGCCTGAATTAGTGATTTGTGCGCCAATACCCGTTTTGGCCATTTGTGCGCTAATAGTAATTTTTGACCCATTGTGAGCGGATGTTATTTTCATGCCTGATTTTATGTGCCAACCTGAATTGTTAATTTATGCATCTGTATACCAGTATTCTCTTTAGCATGCTTAACTCTTGATAATTTTCTGGTTATCTTTTATCCCGTTATTTTAGTTAATCATGGGTATTTTGTGAGCATGACATTCTTGATATTGATCTTGATTTTCTGACATAATCTAGTGATTGTACATTATAATGAACTCTTGAATCCTGAAACCGTACTGATAATCCTGATCCTGTACTGATAACCATGATCCTGTACTGATACTCCGAACACTGTACTGGTAATCCTGATAGTGGCTCGACGTAGCGCAATCCTGACTTGAGAATTTTTGTAACTGTCCTGATCAAGGCTATTAGTAGCACCTGTATTGCATGACCTGTATCCCCGAGGTTGATTTTGATTGTACTCGTCAAGTTACTGTCCTATCTTGCATCATATCTAAGGCAGATTCCTGAGCACTACGGTCAAATTTTTTTGATAATTGTCCAAGCTAATAACTAGAATAATAATCTAGAAAGCATCTAGAGAGATTTTCTGGCTACATGCAATATCGGTATCCCAACGACACCTGATGGATTTGGAGCTCTTCGTCGTGAGGGGCACACTTCCAGCACACCGAAAAGATAAAAAATGATTATACCTGATAAATCTATACTATGTACTTGTTCGTGTAGATAACCCGGATAGTCTGTAGGGCATGTGGCTGTAAGAAATCTCAAACTACATGTGTTAGTAAGTAGGACTGTGATAACCCTAGTTAGCTAATGATAGCAAGCCGTAGGGCATGATCGGTCATGATCGCTTAATTTTTAATATAGTCTAGTCATGTCCTGAGTTTATTAACAGCTGATCCGGAAATGGTAACCGAGGTACGGATTCCAGATGTCCTTGTTTAATTACTCCTGAACTGCTTAACTGTTATCTTACCCGTTGCACTTATTTAACTTTTTCTGATGCTATTTCTTACTGATTTGTTTGCTTGCTGTTTTTAGTTCTTAAGTTTGGCTTTCTTGTGGTACTTACTATTTTGGGGTCTGACCCCACTGGTTTTGTATGGCCGAATTTTGGAGCAGGACCATAGGATCTTTCTTACTTTCCGCCTGAAAATGGTGAATACGAGGAGCACCCGAGGACATTAGTGGATTTCTTCTTCCTCATCCACTTGATATTGTACACTTTTCTTTTGAGGCATTTAGCCACCAAGTACTTGTTTAGCTCGTATTTTGGGACTTGACATTCTAGCCTGAGGGTCTACATGTAAAGCATATTCTAGACTATAGCTAGAGCTAATCATGTTATATTGTACTCTTACTAGTTCTTCATTTTGGTACTAGCTTCATGATCATCTGGGTATGTATAATTTGGGACGCCTTACTATTATATGTTGGTGATCATACATCTTGTAAACTTGTTGTTTGCTTGAGATTGAGACACCTAGGATTCTTGACCCAGGATTTTCTGATATATTGTAGAGTAAACCCTCACATGTCTTGACAGCCGTGACTGTATCTCGGGGTATAGAGTACTCCGGTATACGTAGCTGGCTTTGTTTGTCTCCGCTCTCCAGTATTATGGTTCTGGAACGTGACACAATATCTTCACTTCAATGTCATCAATTATGAAAAAAAAAATTGAAAAAAAAGTATTATAAGTTGAACAGAGGAAGCATATCAATACTTTTTACATTTGAGAACTTTTCTACTTTATTATCTTTTATGGATACAGTCTTGCCACATATAAAAGACATTGGCTTGTGCCTCATGCCACATAGGAATCACAAAATATTACCCGTCAATAGGATTTGAGTTGCTCTTAGTATGGGCAGAGCTACCCAAGAAAAAAAAGAATTTACTGATTCCATTATTACTATTTTTTACTTTATCTGTAAATTTTTAACTACAATTTAGGTCTGCCTCCAAGGTAAAAAAAAAAAAAAAAATTCCAAAACTAAGACAAAATTTATGTTATTTGTCTAGCTCATTACATAAGTTCATGTATGTTAACTATAAGGCCACATTAGGTTTAAGGAATCAAGACCTGTGAAAAGAAATATTTTTTTCATGTGTCTGAATGCCAAAGAAAATGAGCATGAAAAAAAAATTTAATAGAAAAGAAAATGGTTTCCACCCACCTCCAAGGAGACTTTTCCTATCAATTTTTTTCTGGTCTTTTCAAATACGTAAAATAAATTGACCAAAAATACCTCCTTTAAAAAAAATAAAAAAAATGTAATCTTACTTTATTTTATTTTCCCTAACAAAACTATGCCAAAGTAACTCTACTGGGCCACAACTTTGCGTGATTCTTTATGAAATAGCTATAACTACATAAAGTCTTACAAGGTACGGTTCATTGTACTTCAAGGTGTTAATTGGGTCGGACGGTCCGCAACTCGGTCCTAAATCGGCCGAGTCAAATTAAGTCTGGGTCGGTCCGGACAAGGACAACGGGCCTACCTGGCCTGACATACAGGCGACTCGGGTGCATCCGGAAGACGGACTCGATAGCCTGGCTCGAATCGATTCATCTTCCAAATTCAGACGACCCGGTCTAGGCTCGGTCATAATTTGGTCAGCCAACCCCTCCCCCCCAACTCTGGGTCATGTAGAATAAATAAAACACAGACACACACACTGTCACACATCCATCTTACACTTAACTTACCTGTCGGAGCAATGGTTCGAAACCACGCAGCCGCTCCCCATCTCCCATAGCCTAACCATTAGGTTACCCGGTTCGAAACGTTGACTGGGACGAATATATATATATATATATATATATATATATATGTGTGTGTGTGTGTGTGTGTGTGTGTGTGTTCAATTTAATACCTGAAAAATAATTTTCCTAAAATACCTTTTCTCTCTCTCTCTCTCTCTCTCTCTTCCCAGCCTCTCTCCCCACCCCCACCCCCCAACCCCTCCCCCCCCCCCCCCCCCCCCCCCTCTCCTCTTCCATCGTTCACCCCTTTCCCCTCCTTCCGCCGTTCACCTCACCCAACGCGCCGTCCGTTGTTGTTGCCGCCGCTCGCCCGCCCCAATGCGCGTCGCTAGACGGAGGGAGGGGGAGGGGGCGGGGCTGGTGAGAGAGGGGGGAGAGGTAGTTTATGATTTATTTTTTTGGGTAATAACTTACAAAATTTTAATAGTTGAGGGTATCGACTTATTGAGTAAAAAAGTTTAGGGTATCAAGTTAAACATTTAGAATAGTTGAGGATATCAAAGTAAAATTTAACCATATATATATGGTAAATTATCAGAATACCCTCCTATTTTAACGTTAACTAAAATGTTGGAGGAATATTTTGGTAATTTACCCCTCCAACAACCATATATGATCCAAAAAAAATTTCAAATTTACCAGACCAATTTTTTTTCTCTCTTGCAGTATTAATAAACAAACAAATTTCTAAAGACTGAAGTAACAAATCTAGAGACTAAAGTAACAACTTTCTGAAGACTGAAGTACAATTTTCTAGATGCTTCAACTTGATCCACCACCACAAAGCTACAATAAATCCTAGAGGCTTCAAGTTTAGGACTCAAGAAATTTGTAATATTAAAAAAATAGTTTTCTTTTCTCTCTTTTTTTATTAGTTAATTTTCTTCCTCGACCCCTCTTTTTTTTTTGTTAGGAAAAAAAAATTCTTCCCTCGCTTTGTTATTATTTTTTCTACAAAGTATATTTTAAAATATGGATTATACTGATGCTACTGGTTCTAACAATCCCTATCAAGGTGTTATAGAACAATGTTACAATTACTATAATAGTTTTGATTATTATAATAATCATGTAGAAGATTTTGTCTCACCGACAAAAATGTCACCTCCAGAAGTTAGAAGTATAGCTACTAATATTTCAGCTAAAAAAATCAGTTTTATGAGAATTTTTTGATAAATTATTTGTAGTTGATATTGAGGGAAAAATATTTTAGATCCAAAAGATCAAAAATTAATAGTTAAAGGTACATAATGCAAAATATATTAAAAAATTAAATGAAAAAATGATGACACATGCATTTTAAAGACACTATAAAAATTGTTATGGCAACGACACATTACAAGTTAGACAAACACAACTAAGTACCGGTCCTCAAGAATCACTTTTAAATCAAACTGGACGGAATGCGAAAGTCTTGAAAAAAAAACTGTGTCCTTACTATGATGACCATACTGGAGGAGGAGGAGGAGCTGGGCAATAAATTGAACGAAAAACAAAAGACTTAGACAATTTTCTTCCAAATTAGTGTAAATACAATGTTTAATTTTATTTTTTTTAAGTTACAAAAATGTAATATCAGATTTTAATTTTAATTAAAGTAAAAAACTTTATTTAAATTCTTACCTTCAAATTTTATTTTATTTTTATTTTTTAATCAAATCTGGCAAAACTCAGGCACGGCCCTAAATCGTCCGGACCCAGCCTGACCCATCCCACGTCGAATCTGGGTTGGGTTGAGCCTCTCGCTCCTCTGGTCCGGGCCAACCTAACTCGCCTCTCCTCCGATCAAGTCTGGTCCAGCCGAGATCCGATCAAATCCGGTCAACACTGGGATCGGACCGTCCCGAGCCAGCCCGATTAACACCTATAATTGTACTGATTTTTATACCAACTTAGAGTTTATGTCCTAACATATCCAAATAAAAAGTTTGGACGTTGATTTTTTTTTTTCTCGTTATACTCTTCTCTCCAGCATGTGTTGGTTGTTGTCCTTGTATTTATGTTCAGGATATAATAGGGGGGAAAAAACAAAAACAAAATCTATGATCCAAAATTTTCAATTAGATATGTCATGACTTAAGCTCTAAGCTTATATAAAATCAAGGATCTAAACACTAATTAGCCCTTTTGTGAACGTGTTAATGAATGTTGTCCATTCATAAAACCTAATATATGCTTTTAGGAATTTCCTGGAGCAAATTAAGATGTTTGAAGCAAATTATTCTAGCTTTGAGCTGTAGGAGTTATTCCTCAAAAGGATTTAGCTGTAGAGAGTACTCACAGGCCCAAACCTATGTTGGACTCTTTGGGTCTGGACCCTATTTGTTTGGGGCTATTTGGTTGCAACTTACAAGTATATGAAAATAGGGAACAACCAGGTTCACCAATATTGATTTTGAATATCGAAGACGTATCGCATTATTTTGGGCCATAACTGATCAAAAGACTATTGTTTGTCTTCCGCATGACAAAATTTTATCAGAAATGGACAAGTTTTTCACTCCCAAAGAAAGCATAAGAAAGATAATTGAGATAATCTGCTCCTATTTTCGATCCTTCGAAAAATCTCCTTTGCAACCAACGATAAATTCATTACGTATAACCTCTTTTGTTATATGTGGTATTTCCAATACATTGTGTGGTTATATGAAATGTTGGTGGATGATTTTACAAATTTATTGTTTGGAATAACTAAACTATCATATTTGGTTGCAAGTTGTTGATACAAACCCCTTTTTTTTCAACTTGAAACAAAAAAGGATAAGAGAAAGTGACGTTGATGGTGTAGAAATTGTCGCAAGTGAGTGGTAATGGAATCATTTTGACTTAGCGAAAAGTTTGATGCAACATTTGTATCCACTCATGAGAGCATTAAACACTTGTATTTACTACATAAGAGATTATAACAGGGAGCCATGAATTATCTTTTTCATTTTTCTTCAAGGAGGGATAGTGCAATCTCACTTAATTTGAAGAAGTTCCAATCAAATTCCTAACTTAATTCTGAAATTTAGATTAATACGATTGAACATATACGATGCCTCCATATTACCATTATATCCTGAGTATCTCGAATCCTATCGTCTTGTAATGTATTGTAATTCCTATGTGACATGAGACGGAAAACAATATCTTTTCTAGATGACAATATTATATTCACAAAAGACAATAAAATAGAAAATTATTCTCCAATGCAAAAATATTGAGATGTTTATTTTTTTTTAATTTCCGAAACGACGTCTTCTATTCTTTTTTTTTTAAATATTTTTTTATTCATAATTGATGATATGAAGGTAAAGACATTGTCAACTACATTATCTAAAACTAAACAAATAATTTTATAATATTTTTTATAATTTTTGTGACGTAAGCTTATGATTTATTTGATAATTCCGTTGGAGAAACATTTTTAAATAAAATTTTGCCGTCCCTATGTGGCAGCAACTTTTTTCCAAAGTCACAGTAGGTGCAGCACCGGCTTGTGCCCTTGGATAGTGGACTATTGTTGGGCTTCCAAAGCCTGATTTTGTTGGATTTATGGTCAATTAAATTTGGACCTTCTTTTCTAGACCCGTATTCTCTAACTTTATTCTTTGGTGGGCACAACCTCTTTCGGTCTACACTATGCGAGCTTCTTTAACGGATTATATTGGATTTTAGGTTGTTCTAACATTCATAAGTAAAGATGATCGTTGGGCTAGTTTTTCGAAAATGTCCATGTGAGTCGGGAAATGAACTGCACTTTTGGAAAAACAAAAAAATCGTCTATCTGTAATGGTAGACGTTTGTCTCGTCCTTATGTTTCGCACCAAGTAGAATCCAGAAAAGAAAAAAAGTAGTTGCAATCCAAACTGATACTAAAATAAAACGAAGAGGCTCAAAGGATCTAAATTGGACGTTAAAGACTAAATTAGAAATTTTTAGTAGGCAAGTTAAATGCCAATTTATATCTCAATTTTTAATTTTAAGTGTAAAAATTCAGGGGAAAATAAAGTAAAATATAAAAATTGATGGAAAAAATAAGTAAAATATGTACCATAGTTGGAAATAACCTAGGAATAATTTCGAGAGCCTCTGTGTAGCAACTTTTTTTTAAAATTTTCGGCATAACGCTCGGGGTCCGACGTAACGCTCAGGACTTTGTGCACACTGTATTGCATGTCTTTGGACCCACTGTTTTCCAACTCCCACCATTTATAAATAGAAGAAATATTACGTCCCCGGGGTTCGACCATTGATCGCAAGTTAAATGCCAATTTTTATCTCAATTTTTAATTTTAAGTGTAAAAATTCAGAAAAAAAGAAAGTAAAATATAAAAATTGATGGAAAAAATAAGTAAAATATGTACCATAGTTGGAAATAACCTAGGAATAATTTCGAGAGCCTCTGTGTAGCAACTTTTTTTTAAAATTTTCAGCATAACGCTCGGGGTCCGACGTAACGCTCAGGACTTTGTGCACACTGTATTGCATGTCTTTGGACCCACTGTTTTCCAACTCCCACCATTTATAAATAGAAAAAATATTACGTCCCCGGGGTTCGATCCATTGATCGCAAGTTAAATGCCAATTTTTATCTCAATTTTTAATTTTAAGTGTAAAAATTCAGAAAAAAAGAAAGTAAAATATAAAAATTGATGGAAAAAATAAGTAAAATATGTACCATAGTTGGAAATAACCTAGGAATAATTTCGAGAGCCTCTGTGTAGCAACTTTTTTTTAAAATTTTCGGCATAACGCTCGGGGTCCGACGTAACGCTCAGGACTTTGTGCACACTGTATTGCATGTCTTTGGACCCACTGTTTTCCAACTCCCACCATTTATAAATAGAAGAAATATTACGTCCCCGGGGTTCGATCCATTGATCGCAAGTTAAATGCCAATTTTTATCTCAATTTTTAATTTTAAGTGTAAAAATTCAGAAAAAAAGAAAGTAAAATATAAAAATTGATGGAAAAAATAATTAAAATATGTACCATAGTTGGAAATAACCTAGGAATAATTTCGAGAGCCTCTGTGTAGCAACTTTTTTTTAAAATTTTCAGCATAACGCTCGGGGTCCGACGTAACGCTCAGGACTTTGTGCACACTGTATTGCATGTCTTTGGACCCACTGTTTTCCAACTCCCACCATTTATAAATAGAAAAAATATTACGTCCCCGGGGTTCGATCCATTGATCGCAAGTTAAATGCCAATTTTTATCTCAATTTTTAATTTTAAGTGTAAAAATTCAGAAAAAAAAGAAAGTAAAGTATAAAAATTGATGGGAAAAATAAGTAAAATATGTACCATAGTTGGAAATAACCTAGGAATAATTTCGAGAGCCTCTGTGTAGCAACTTTTTTTTAAAATTTTCGGCATAACGCTCGGGGTCCGACGTAACGCTCAGGACTTTGTGCACACTGTATTGCATGTCTTTGGACCCACTGTTTTCCAACTCCCACCATTTATAAATAGAAGAAATATTACGTCCCCGGGGTTCGATCCATTGATCTTTTGCCACTCAGTCAGGGTCTTATATATACCTCTCCTCGGTAACCACAAGAGCCACTTTGTTTGGATACCAAGAAATCTTCGTCTATATATTGATTGATGTCGCCAAATTCCGGCCGAAGCATGCTTCCAAACATTTTTTTTTCAAATATATATATATATATATATATATATATATATATATATATATATATATATATATATATATATACTTGATCATAGGATCTCCAACCACCCAGTTGGGAAGCGGGTACCTCTCCCCGCTGACCACTAGGGAAATGCGGAGTTCAGTATCGGAATCTCCGCTGTAAACCCCCCGACCCAAATCTAGGATTATGATTTATTTAGGATTATTCTGGATTAATTAACGGAGTTATAATTCACCTTTTTGAATTTAATTCAATTATTGTACCTTACCGTTGCTTAAATACCTAGAGCACAACACTGGCTTTTGACTTCCAACAAAATTCACTAGACAAGCCCAACTTCGATCATTACCTTTATGTCACTCAAAATTTCACTCTCTTGTGCTTCATTTTAACCACACAACATTCGTCATAAAATATCTAATTCAAACCTGAACTTTGTACCTATGTCCGTTCCAATCAAAATTGGAGACACAACTTTTATCTGTTTCCTACAACCCAATATATAATAATGATCTATTCAGAGTCTTCTACTTTTATGACACTTGTGTTACACCCAATTGAAACCCCATACACTTTCAATATATTGACAAACACCTATGACACAATTTTAACTCATTTTAGATAACCGACTTGACTGAGCCGAACCAAGTCCAAACTCAACCCGAACTCTCATACACCCTCACATGGCTCATACCAAACATAAATCACCATTCTTTCTCTCTACACAACACCAAACACCACCATCATGACCAATTACACCTATCAAACTCCATGGAGTATTAAATTAAGATTTTACTCTTTGGGAAATTAATTCCAACACTCCACCCCTCATTACATTTAATACAATTCTATTTTTTCCTCACCCCCCCCCCATGCTGGGCCGGCCATATACCCCCCCCCCACCCCCCTAATCACTGATCATGACACTCAAGTGTTTAAACCTAAGCTAGGAATAGCCCATTGCAATTAATGCTTTCATACACACACACTCGTCTTTGCATTTAATGTACCCTCATCCCTCATTATGGTGTACATTCACACACAACACCCTCTCCCACTCCCATGACCGGACAACACCCTACCCAAGCCCCATACCCGAACACCCCTCCCTCTCCTTCATCCCATACTTCTTCTTCTTCTTCTTCTTCTTCTTCTTCTTCTTCTTCTCCTCGTCTTCTTCTTCATCTCCTCCTACCCGACCCCTCTTCATCATCTCCACCCTCACGACCACCATCACCTCCACCCCCACAACCACCACCACCTCCACCACCACCACCACCACCCTCACGGCCACCTCTACCACCACATTCCTGCTGCTGTTGCATATTTGCTGCTGCCATTGTGTCATTCTGCTGCTACTGCAGTTGCTTCAAAGTGTTATTGTTGCTGCCTTTGCTACTGCAGTTGCTGTTGCTGCCCTTGCTGTTGTAGCTGCTGCCCCAGGCACCTCCGGCCACCCCCAGGCCGAGCTTCCCCTACCCGAGCCTCTTCCCCCTTGCATCTTCTTGTGGTAAGTTTCTATCTCTTTCTTCTTCACCCCATTCTTATTATATGTATATAATCTTCTTCCTCCTCTTGTTCTCCTTTTATATATATAAAAATATGTTCATTCAACTCCTTGCTCTTCATCATCTAATTAGTGTTGAATAGGTAATATATGTATCAAGATTATTGATCACTTACCATGCTTCCAACCAAATGACATTGTTCTAACATATGTAAATATTTGTTCAACCTTGCTAAATAACTCCATTTAACTAATAATTTCAGAATATGTATATTTGTAGAATATATGTTCATGAGTTAGTGTTAGTGTTATTCTAATCAGTTGTGGTGGTTGCATAGCTTTTTAATCATATTTGATATAATTGTTTAGTGATATGTTAGAGAGTGTTTATACCATGTTAGAGAGAGTGATTATCTCCATGGGAGATTTAAATCTTGTTTATATATATATATATATATATATATATATATATATATATATATATATATATATGAGGTGCACTTGTGTGGAATGAGGAATTGCAAGTTTAACATATTAGCATGCCATGTTAGGATAACCCTAAACTTGATATATTTTTTGTGCACTTGAGTATTATGTGTGCAAGTGTATGGAAATTACGGTTGGTGATGATATTTATATTAGAGGCTGTGAGGATGGTTTATATATATAAAAGAGACACCATAACCTAGTAATTAGTACACATGGTTAGGGTTGCATGATTCTTGAGTTGTAAACACTTGTTAGTAATTAGTTAGCAACTTTGACTTGATGTGTACAAATGTTAGAGGACAATTTTACATATATGTGCATGGAGACCTATAGGGGTATTATTACTAAATTTGTGTTGGGAATGCAACTTAGCAATTCCCATGACCTAGAATGACGTTGTGCTAGTTGTGTTATCTGTGTGTGTTTAATGTGTTTAGTGTAATGGCTAATTTAATATTATTATATTTAGGCTCGTTGGATCGCACGAGCGAGGATCTCGGAGCAGGTTCTCTTCACTTACATCTTGGAGACTCAGACAGTATACCTTGCCTTATTTACTGTTTAATTCCAGTTATTATATTTTGCATGAGTTGTTGCTTTAAATATTATATATAATTGTGCGCGTCCGAGAATGACTCGGGTGCAGTCGACGAAGACGTCGATGAGTAGTGTAGAAGACTTATACTCTAGCAGACTCACCTAATATTGTGGAGGTATTTTGATATCTCCCAAGACATGTCATATATTGCTCACGTCACAATATCAATTCATGTTGGGATACGAATTGGCGTACCCGACTAGCTATCGACACGTGCGGCACGCATCACTGTATAGTGCGTAGTCATGATAGTTCTATTTTACTAGTGGCCTGGCATGATAGTTCAAAGTGTATACGTCGTGAATTCGACTTATATATTTGCATTGGACGTGGAGGACAACTGATAGGCATATGGGATACACACATTGGTATCTTCAGAGCGATATATATATATATATATATATATATATATATATATATATATATATATATATATATATATATATATATTGCGTTCTTCGGAGCGTTATGGGCGTTACATATGCAGATACCACGCTCTTCGGAGCGTTGGACGTTATGCCTATACCTACCCATACGTACTAAGGTTGTCCTCGGATTGCATACACTTAGATGGATAGCACACCCTCTTTACTTTATTCAGTATTTATATTCGACATGTATTTTTGTATTTTTTTACATCTCTCTGAGGACCTGGTTCCCTTCCATATCTGGATGATGCATACTACCCGACGGTGTACGGGCCCGGGCAGGAGATGAGGTATGCTACCGAGGAGGAGCTGGAGGTGCTACCGTCAAAGTTTTCCTGAGTCTTAGTAGGCCTACCGCCTCAGACTTGAGCATCTTATCTAGTTAGCGATGTTCTAGTTCAGTTATCTTATTTGTCTTATGTACTTTTATTCAGTGTTGTATTCAGTGGGTTTGTTTCCACCAGACTTATCTTGGTACTGTATTATGACATTCAGACTCCATATCTGTATTTCAGTATTTATTTCCAGTTCTTATGTTCTGTGGATGAGATTAGATGTTACATATTGCATGTTTAGTTAGATATGGACTTAGTCCATTCTTCAGCATAGTACAACTTAGATAGGGTCATTAAATTGTGAACCTATCCTAGTTCGTATAAGTTGGCCTTGTTGCGTATCGGTTCTATTGTATTTTGAGACTGGGACGTGACATCCGCTCTTAAGCATTTCCAAATGCCTTCGAAATAGCAGACGATGTATTATTTTCTTTATCATTCAGATTATACTCTTAAACTATCCAATTTCTTGCGAGATTTTGATCTAATCTGAATGGTCAAATAAGACAATCCAACGACTACTATTCCAAAAAATATTTAAAAATACTTAAGTGCAAGAGATATCTCTCTCTCTCTCTCTATATATATATATATATATATATATATAATATTTTTCAGAAATTTGATAAGAGAAGAAAGAAAAATAAGTGTTACCGGCCTCTGAGGAAGTCGTGCACGAAGCACTGTCCTAAGAGTTGATCCGAGGTCTATGTGCAGACGTTTCTCGGAAGCTCCTAGTGGTAAACCACCTGACTACCGAGTTCTCTTTGTTGCACACAACTCAGAAAGAGAGACCGAATTTAGCTTTGCCCAGAGCAATGATTTAGATAACAGAATGTGGTTCGAGGGAAGAATGAGAGAGAGATTTCACGTAGGAGAATTTTTTGTAGAAAAGAATTGAGATGAGAACCTTAACAAATATATAGGGAGAGAACCAAGCCTTCACAACAGAGAAAAGAATAAATGCTACTAATCCAGGCGTTTAATGAGTAATGAAAAAGAAAATTTGTGGGCGAGAAATTTGGCATGTAAACGGAGCTGTCACATGTTTAAAAGGTGGGAAATAAACCTGGACATAGGGAGTAATAAATGTCCAACGTTCAAAATTTGAATGATTCAAATCGGTTCAAAAAATAAATGGGAGCAAAAAAAATTTGGATTCCAGCCCGAACCCGAAGAGTAAATTGGATGGGCATTCGGCGCCCGCATGTGTGGGCACGTACCCGCACCCGTTACGCACCCGAACCGAGCAGAGCCGGGCCGGGCGGCGGCGCGCGCGTGTGGCCCAAGGGGTTCCCTACACAATATCTTAAGAGAGCAATAAAGAAGAACTAATATATACATACAAGGGGGAAGAGGTCCCACCGATGTGGGACTAAAGTAAAAGGAGAAAGTTGAGCTTTTGCTCACATGTGTATGAAAATATATACACAGCCAGCAATCCCCCCCAAAAGGTCAAGTTCTAAAATATATGTGACAAAAAAATTAAAAGTGAAAAGTTTCTGGGCAGGTATATACTATGCATAGATGAGATTGACTACAGCATTGAATCTCACCTAGTGACTATTGTCTTTGTCTGAAAAAGTGCTTGATGGACTATGCCTTGAATCAGACTTCTTTTACCATATTCAAAAAAATAGCACACATAGTACGCTAGAGGTTCTGGGTCTAACGGGTGACGCTTTTGGTTGGCCATGCGCACTTATTCCAAATTCATGAGAGTTGTGTGGGATCGCCCTGTTAAATAGTCGCAGCCTTCACGATCTCTCATATAAGTAAGTCCTTAAGGGTTGGTGATATGTGTCAACCCCGCATATCAGCTTGGACCTATTAAGAGTTTTAAAACTCATCCTAACCATATCACTCAAGAACGCTGTCACCATAGGGATGAGGAATTATTGTACGCATGTACAGCCACTTGGGCATTATTGTAATAAGATTTTAATCTCGGGTCAGTGTTCCATAAAAGTCACCTAAGTCCAGCTTGTTCCTACCCATTGAACCGGCTTCTTGGGATCTCCAGTCAGACTCGGTTGGGTTGCCACTGCTGGTGACTTTACTTATGGGCTTAACCCCATCCCCCTCGATGATTCTAGGATCAAAGTCCTAGACAGACCCTTCGTCAAGTGGTCTGTAAGGTTCTTTTCTGACTTTATATAGTCAAGAACCACATATTTGTCCAATAGGCTCTTTATAGACTCGAAGCACAGCTATAGGTGCCTGTTCATCTTAGCATTCACAGAATCATGCTTTAGTAGTTACATAACAGATTTATTATCATAGTTTATAAAAATTGCAGGAACATGACTAATAGAAACAGGTATATGCATAATAAGGTTTCTTAGTCATTCGGCTTCTGTATATGTAGTGTCCAAGGCTATCATTTCGGAGTCCATTGTACTCCTAGCTATGATAGTTTGTTTACATGATCCCCAGGAGATTGCAGCTCCTCCTAGAGTAAAAATATATCCAGTAGTAGATTTTACATCATGTGAGTCAGTTACCCATATTACATCTGAATAACCTTCTATGATATCAGGGTGTCTAGTATAGTGCAGCATATAATCTAGAGTACCCCTAAGATATCTAAATACTCTTTCTAATGTTGTCCAATGTAACTGATATGGGTTACTAGCATATCTACTTAGTCTCCCAATAGCAAATGCAATATCAGGTCTGGTCCTATTTGATATATACATGAGAGAACCTATCATCTGTGAATATCTGTGTTGTTCCATGGGAGCACCCTCATTCTTCTTGAGAACAACACTACTGTCATAAGGAGTAAAGGCAGGTTTCTTATCAAAATATTCAAATTTTCTTAGCATTTTCTCGATAGAGTGTGCTAAGGATAGAGTATAGCCCTCCTTGTATTTGGACAGTTGTATGCCTAGAATCAAGTTAGCTCCACCTAGATCTTTCATATCAAACTGGCTGGATAAATAGTCATTGGTATTAATTATCAATTCCAGTGATGATCCAAGAATAAGGATGTCATCTACATATAAACATAAGATGACACAACTTTCATCTATAATTTTGGAGTATATACAGTTGTCATACTCATTTGGCACGAAACCATATTCTGAGATGATTATGTCAAATTTGTTGTGCCATTGCTTGGGAGCTTGCTTTAGGCCATAAAGAGATTTAACTAATCTGCAAACTTTTTTTTCTTGGCCTTTAGCAATGAAACCTTCAGGTTGCTCCATGTAGATTTTTTTTCTCTAGTTCCCCATTTAGAAATGAAGTCTTTACATCCATTTGATGGATTAGCATATTATGAATGGATGCTAAGGCTAGAAAGGTTCTGATAGAGGTGATCCTAGCTACAGGTGAGTAGGTAACAAAATAATATAATCCTTTTTTCTGGGTAAAACCTTTGGCTACTAATCTAGCCTTGTATTTCTCTATAGTATCATCGGCTCTAAGTTTCTTTTTAAATATCCACTTACAACCTATGGGTTTACTACCAAAAGGTAGGTCTGCTAGAAACTAAGTATTGTTCTCCATGATGGAGTTATACTCACTGTTAATGGCTTCTTTCCAGAAAGGGGCATCAGGAGAAGATATTATTTCTTCATAAGTTGAGGGATCACCCTCTATCAAAAAGGTGAAGAAACCTTCTCCTCGGTTCTTTTTAATTCTTTCTCTTTTACTCCTTCTAGGTTCTATATTTTATTTGGGTTATGAACTAGATATTTGAACATGTAGCTAGTGGACGGAGCAAGAGAGGAGTTGGAGGGAGACGAAGAAATTCTACCTTTAAAAGGATATATATTCTCAAAGTAAACTACATCTCTTGCTTCTATAATAGTATTGTTAGAGATTTTATTTACTTCTGAGTAAGTAATAAGAAATCTATTGACATTGTTGTTTAGGGCATATCCTATGAATACAACATCTACAGTCTTAGGTCCAATCTTCCTCTTTTTAGGTTCAAGAATTCCTACTTTAGCCAGACATCTCCCAACTTTGAGATAATGGATCCTAGGAGCTCTAACTTTTCATAATTCATAGGGAGTCTTATCATTAGACTTACTAGGAATCCTATTAAGGATGTAAGAGACAGATAATAATGCTTCTTCCCATAAATTATCGGGAGCACCTGAGCTGAGGAGCATGACATTCACCATGTCTAATAGAGTACGATTCTTTCTTTCAGCAACTTCGTTGGACTGTGGTGAATATGGAGCATTTACCTCATGGATTATTTTGTATTCTTCATAGAAATTGGTCATATCATTTGATGTATACTCTCCACCACGATCTGATCTAAGAATCTTCATCTTTCTCTCTAACTGGTTCTCAGCTTTAGATTTATAGACCTTAAATCTGTCTAGAACTTCGTCTTTGGTTTTGAGAAGATATGTATAATAATACTTTGAATGATCATCTATAAAGGTAACCAAGTATTTTCTACCGCCTCGGGTCAAAATCATATTTAAGTCACACACATCACTATAAACTAGCTCTAGAAGGTCAGAGTTTCTTTCTACAAATTTAAAAGGTAGCCTAGTGTGTTTGGCTTGAAGACAGATCTCACACTTGTATTTATCATCTATTGGAGTCTTAGGAATAAGATCTAAGTTCATCATCCTTCTTAGGGAACCTAGATTCACATGACCTAATCTACTGTGCCACACATTTGAAGATTCTATATTGGAAACAACAAAAGAATGATCTAAAATTTTATTCACGGTACTCAAAATAAAAGGACCATCTCTTACAAATTATTTTCCAATAAAAGAGTCATTCTTAGAAAATACTACTTTATTTGCCTTCATAACAATCTTGTACCCTGAAGCTACAAGAAGAGACCCACTAACTAAATTCCTTCTTATAGATGGCACATGCAACACATCATGAAGAGTTAGAGTTTTTTTTATGTCATCTTTAGATCTATTCTTCCTCTTTCTATAATCTGTGCCGCTGAGCCATCTCCTAGAGTTACACCTCCTTCACCTGATTCCTGATAGATTAAAAAAACAGGAGCGATCAAAGGAAACATGAATATTAGCTCTAGAATCCAACCACCAATCGTCAGAATGGTAGAAAATGTTAACTAAGGGTTGATAGCTTACAGACCTGAAGGAACTAGAAGAGCCGTTGAGAAGCATGTTTGCTTCTGGTTTGGCTGAACGTTTTCCTTTGTAAGAAGTCTGGACAGCTTCCTTATTTCTATGGAAACAGTTTATGGCCATATGGTTTATTTTACCACACACAAAATAAAATCTCTTCTGATCCTGATTCTGACCGAAGTTTCGTGGTTTATGATAATGATGGTTTTGGTGGTGAGGCTGAAGGTTCTGCTTCTTCTTGAAGAGGTTCCTTCTGGGTTTTTGATGATGATGAGGCTTGGATTTGCCTTGGGATTCTACTAGGTTTACCTTAGCTTTAGACTCAGACTTAGGGTTAGACCTTAGCCTAATTTGTTCTTTTGTTCTAATTTTTTTAGGACTTGAGCAAAGGTAAGGTCACCTTGAGTATGAATAAGGTCTTTCTTGACATCAGACCAAGAAGGAGGAAACTTGTCTATTAAGCAGGCTATTTTATACTCAGTAGAGAATAAAGTGCCTTTGGCTTGAATATGCCTAAGGTATTCTTAGAATTCATATATTTGGTCATTCATAGGTTTATTATCTACCATAAAGTATCTATTGAATAAGAAGGAATTGAACCTTTCAATTCCAGCATCATCACAGCTATATTCATCTTCCAGGGCATCCCAAAGTTCTTTAGCACTTTTGTATTCAAAGAATATGTCATATAGTGATTCAGACAAAGCGCTTAGAATTCTATGGAAGCAATGGTAGTCTATTTTCTTAGGGGTCTTGGGTCTAGTGGAGTCAGAGGACTTGGATACACCTATGTCAGACTCAGTGTCATCAGAGTCATTTGTGATTAGTGTGGAACCATCAATGGCTGAGATCAATCCTAAGGTAGTGATCCAAAATTTCATCTGACTTTGTCATCTCTTAAAGTAGGCCCCGTTGAACTTTGTAGGTTTAGCAGTAAAAGTCTCATCCTTACCAGTCATGGTTGCTAATGAGAAAAGTCTGAAACTGAAAGATACGTAATTACTCAATAACAATGTCCAATGATCTAGAATAATAGTTCAAGTGATTTTGCTAATCAATCTTAAAATCTTTAGTCTATCAAGTATAGATTAACTTGGGTTAGATGTAGGGGCCGGTTCCCATCTAGCGGTGGTCCGAAGACACTTAAATACCGTGTTGCTCAGGGCTATTTATATCCGATTGACAGAAGGACCCTTTCGGCTTGTTCCCAAATTTATCTCTACTTTTAGAATTCAGACTCAAAGAGATTTGCAATTATACTTTAGCTATTTCTTACTTGTAGAAAACTATTTCTATTATTCTAAGTTACAGTAAAAATATATCCAAGTATTATTTTATAGCAGGTGTGAACTTGTTATATAACAAGTAGACAATTTAATCACAAAATAGGCAATTATATCTATATAACAAAATTGCTTAAAGAAATATAATACAACTCAACTGAAGAAGTTTGATATAATTCAATTATGTCTATAAACAAAGTTGCTTAAAGAAATTTAGAACAACAATGGACAAAATGACTTATACAACTCAACTAACAAGTTTTGTTAACATACAAATGTTGCACCAACCCAACAGTGCTTGCCAATATGGTAGCAATTAAATCAAAATTTATACTTGACAATAGTTGCCGAGTTTGTGCTATAAAATTAGTTGGTTATGCACAACAAACAGTAAGAATTTTTAAATCAGAAGAGTGAAGTTGTATACAACTTACACGTTAGAACAGTTCTCAATTTGAACTATAAATCAGAAATGAATCAACTCTTAGATTGTTGTTATATATATATATATATATATATATATATATATATATATATATATATATATATATATATATATATATATATATTTTTCAAAAATTTGATAAGAGAAGAAAGGAAAATAAGTGTTACCGGCCTCCAGGGAAGTCATGCACGAAGCACTGTCCTAAGAGTTGATCCGAGGTCTATGTGCAGACGTTTCTCGGAAGCTCCTAGTGGTAAAACTCCCTGACTACCGGGTTCTCTTCGTTGCACACAACTCGGAGAGAGAGACCGAACTTAGCTCTGCCCAGAGCAAGAATTTAGAGAACAGAATGTGGTTCGAGAGAAGAATGAGAGAGAGATTTCACGTAGGAAAATTTTCTGTAGAAAAGAATTGAGATGAGAACCTCAACAAATATATAGGGAGAGAACCAAGTCTTCACTACAGACAAAAGAATAAATGCTATTAATCCAGGCGTTTAATGAGTAATGGAAAAAAAATGTGGGAGAGAATTTTGGCATGTAAACAGAACTGTCACATGTTTAAAAGGTGGGAAATGAACCTGGACATAGGGAGTAATAAATGTCCAATTTTCAAAATTTGAATGAGTCAAATCGGTTCAAAAAATAAAGGGGAGCAAAAAGATTTTTGGATCACAGCCCGAACCCGAAGAGTAAATTGGATCGACATTCGGCGTCCGCAGGTGTGGGCACGTACCCGCATCCGTTATGCGCGTCGAACCGATCCGAGCAGGGCCGGACGGCGGCGGCGGTGCGCGCATGTGGCCCAAGGGGTTCCCCACACAATATCTTAAGAGAGCAATGAAGAAGAACTAATATATACATACAAGGGAGAAGAGGTCCAACCGATGTGGGACTAAAGTAAAAGGAGGAAGTCGAACTTTTGCTCACATGTGTATGAAAATATATACACTGCCAACAATATATATATATATATATATATATATATATATATATATATATATATATATATATATATATGAATTACTAGTTATATCTTATCTCGGGAAAAAAATATTTTTTCGTGGAATTAGCCATTCCATTTCTTTTAGAGAAAGTCTGTTCAAGCAAACAAAAGTCCAAACTATGTGATTGAATAAATCCTCCTTTATCTGTTGCGGGTCGAGGGTCCTTCCCCTTCTTCAAACTCCGATCAGGGTCCTGCGGGCCCCGTTTAGGTGTGCTCGATTAACAGGTTTCATAGGCTCCAGGTGGCTTCTAAAGTCTGAAACTGGCTGGCCGAAAATGGTGGCGGGATTTAGCCGGGAGATGGTGGGATAAGAGGAGTAGGAGTTCGACGTTAATCGAGAAAGGAGATCCTAAAACACAAGGATGTAGCTTTATTTGGTCTGCGATTCAAAGTTGTTTTGATCTCCTACAAAGGGGGATGAAGTAAAAACTAGGGAACGCTTGTAATGGTACCTCACAATTCAAAAGTCCCTCTTCGGCCTAAGAAAGAGCGTATTCTTAGGCCATCATAGAAACATAGATAGGGTCGACGACGGAACGAACAACGAAACTTTACGACAGCTTTTTTGAGATTTATTTACCTCACAATTCAAAAGTCTCTCTTCGGCCGAAGAATTAGCGTGTTCTTGGGCCATCATAGAAACATAGATAGAGTCGACGACGAAACGAACAACGAAACTTTACGACAATTTTTTCGAGATTTATTATCGTTTCTCGCATGTCTCGCGAAAGTCAGTGTTGGTACGAATTCCTCCAATTTGTGACAATCACATATATATATATATATATATATATATGTGTGTGTGTGTGTGTGTGTGTGTCTGTGTGTGTATTTGCACACGCATCCGTACTCTAGTTAGTATAATTGTAAACACATCCATGCTTAATTAACCCTTAACACTCCCTTCCAATAGAATTTGTTGTTGTATTTAATCTCACCTAGACTATGAAAGAAGCACAAATATCCACGTACGCTTAGTCGCACACATGGAAAGCGAGCCCAAATGATTAGTTTCCTTGACCATGATTCAAAGTGTACACAAATGATTAAAGGAAAGCTCCATGATCCATGAATAGATATAGTCCATATAGCAATAGATATAGATTGCCTCTTGCTAGCTATTGATGTTTAATTCAAAGTCTAAAATTTACCCACAGATATAATTATAGACTCTAGACTTGGTACACCTATTTAATGTCTCTGCTAATTGTAAAGGAGAAATGTGATTGGTCATACCATCTTTTTATATACCATTTTTCCAAGAAATTATTTATATATATTCAAAGAAAGCGACTAATTGTCTTCCTCTGCTGCAGCCTAATCTGGCTTTGTGTTTATGTATTGTCGAGGGGAAAAGGGATATTTTAGAAAAGGAAAGACGAGCTCTCTCAACATTGACGTCTCTCTCTCTCTCATCAGTCGACGTGCGCACTGTAAATTGACACAATTAGGTCGTGGGCTGCATTCCCAAAGATAATTCTAACCCTCTCCCTCTACCTACTACCAATCCCCTAACCTAAAAGTAAGCGTGTCCCCATTTCAAGTTATCAGGACCGGCGTGTCCTTTCTACCTTAACCTGGCAATTGTTGGAAAAAATTATTGGGTGTATCGAACACATTTTTTTCATGTCCACCGTTACATTTGTATGGTGAAGCAGCCAAGAGATTTTTCGTTGTTGGGAGCATTGGCTTGGCAACAACCACTACTGTAACTAGTTTTACACCATGACATAGCGGTAGCAGTGTAGTACACAACTACAACCTGCACACAGTGCATAGCTCTGTTCCTAATTTTAAGAAGTCGGTGTTGTTTGCTTGTATGATGTTCAGACTCCAAAACAAGCTAAACACATCCATAACAAGACACAATTTTTCTGTCCAAGAATCAAGGATCCGAGTCCTCAGCCAAGTGAAAGTCAACTTCGACATCTGTATGTACCGAATCGCGGTGAGCAAAACCTTCTATTCTTTCTCTTCTTGTTTGAATACGTTTTTTGTTATTGTAAAACTAGTGTTGTATTGTGCTCGATAGAGAACATAAAATAAAATAAAGAATTATTTAGTAAGATTTAAAAATAAGTCATATTGATGGAAATCAAGAAATCCACATTTACTACCAAAATCAAGAAGAAATCGAGAAAGTCCACATCGAAAGAACTTGCCAAGAAGTAAGAAAATATAGGAATCCAGTAAAGAGTAGGAATAGGGAATTAAAATGTATGGACCAACCAAGATCGAAAGAATTGGTCAAGAATCAACTTTTCAAATATGAGCCATTGTCGCATATTTCTACATGAGCTATGTACATTCGGATCAATAGAATTAAGTGGACTAGTACATGCAGGAGTCCATTCCTGTTGGTGTTACATTATTGACCATCGAATGATCATCAACTCAACCCCGAAGGACTTACAATTCCCTTATCTCATGTCCGTACGCTTGCAACTCGGCTCGTACGTCCAAACTCGGTCATGTAGTCTACATCCCAGTCCGTAGGTCCATATCCGACACGAATGTCCATACTCGGCCTGAAGGTCCAAACCCGACCAGTAGGCCTGCTTCCGGCCCAAATGTCTGCTCCATGTCCGGCCTCTGATCCGATGGTCTGCTTCATCGCCCGACTGCTCCATGGCCCACAGTGGCCCGTCAGCACCAATTTTTATTTCAAGCTACATAAAATTGCTTTTTTTTTGTTAGAACCCACAATTTCTGAGTAGGAACACCAATTTTGTTTTTAACGAAATTAAAAGTCTTTTCTTTGATTGGAACCCACATCTATGGAGAGGAAGCACTTGAGCTAGATGTAAACAGTCGAACTACAGGTGAATGTCTAGTTTTGTAGTTGAAAAAGAAAAATAAATAAATAATAATATATATATATATATATATATATATATATATATATAACACAATAGACAGTGGTTACTACGTATTATTTTTGTGGTTATCCAAAAGAGATATAAGATCCCGACTGAATGGCAGAAGATCAGTAAATCGAACCACGGAAACGTATTATTCTTTTATTTATAAATGATTGGAGTTGATGGAAAAATGGCAGTGACTACTCCAAATACTTTACTAGTTTTATAGTTGAAAAAGAAAGAGGAGTCGTAGCTCATTTACGTATAAGTTCAGCCCCGCCCCAACACTAGCTCTAAAGAAGAGATCATCATCCGAAAGAGGAATGGAGTGCAGACATTCCAAAACAGCGGAAGCAGCAGCAGCAGCAGCTCCTCGCTCGTCTCGGTCTCCTCTGTTGCAGAGGAGCCGGAGCGGAAGCACTGCAGCTTCGTCCCGCCTCTGCAGCAGCCCAGCTCCCTTCTACCCCAACCAACAGGCCGGGGCGGCCCGGCCCAAGTCACAGTACTCCTCGGCAACCAAGCCGAGCAAGGAGGAGAGCCGCGAGCGGGAGAGCCCGAGAGCGGGAGTGAAGAAGCCAATGAGCGTCGGTTTGGTCCCGTCCGCGTGGGCGTTGTCGCCCGGAAGGTCGCTGGTGGGTCCGGCCGAGGGAGCGATAGGTGGTGGCGGTGGGGAGAGGGAGAGGGAGAGGAAGAGGAATGGTACTGGGATGATGGGGTTCTTGATGATGAGGAGGAAGAAAGGGGGGGTACTGTCGGAGAAGGAAGAGGCGGTGCACCAGCTGCGGCTCATGACGTCCAGGCTGCTGCAATGGAGGTTCGTCAACGCCACGGCTCGCAGAGCGACTGCCAGACTCCGATCATCCGTCGAGGTCAGACTCGCTTAACCAACTTTACTTTACTACTATATTTTATCCAAACAACTATCAAACAGTAAGGCCTCGTTTGGGGAAAACTTGTATTTTTCATGCAAATGAAAAAGTAGGATTGCTATCAGAATTTTTTCTTCTTCTTCTTCTTCTGTATTTGGTAAAACTCAATTATATGAAACATAATATGAAACATAAAATCTACTAATGAAATAGCTTTCCTAAGATGTCTTTACAACATCAAGTTTTGTACTTCAAAGCAAAGTATGAATTGTCTGTAGGTTTCATGGGCAGTTAAATAAGACTGCTAAGGACCCAGAACAGTCCAAATATTTTACCATTGATAATTATATGTTTGTTATTCAAAAAATTATTCATCAGACTATCCACGTCCAATTAATTTTTTTTATAATCAGGACTGTCAAAATTTTAACAGTCCTACTAATTGGTATGACTGTCAAAATTTTAAAAGTTCGAAGAAAATGACTACGCGAGGTGACACGAGAGCGGGACTGCGTACAAGCCCGAAGGAGGGGACGAGACGGAGGAGCGGGAAGAGGCGGCGGAGGCAGCGAAGGCGGGAGGCGAGGGAGGAGGCTGAGGCGCGCGCACGGGGGAGGCGGCGAGGCGCACGCGCTCGCCTCCACTGCTGCTGTTGCTGCTGCCGCTTCTGCTGCTGTTGCCGTCGGCGACACGAGGCGTAGCCGCAGCCCTCCGCGGACGCATGTCTCCGTCACGCGCAGTTTCCCGCACGCTACTTCTTTTTCTTCATCGCCTTCGTGACGAAGTCGACGGGAAGGTGCTTGAGGTGCGGCTCGCCGTCGGCGACGCGATCGATGGCAAGGTCAACGACGCGGAGAGGAAGAAAATCGTGAGAGGAGGGAGGAGGAGGAGAGGCCGTAGGGGGTGGGGTGGGGGTGGGGGTGGGGGAGGAGCAGGAGGAGGAAGGTGAAGAGGGTGGACAACCCTAATAAAATTTGGACTAACCTGAGTAAAAATTCTTTCTAACTAGACTAGCACCAATATTAGACTAGCCCTGAATCATTTTTGTAGTACCTTTATCAAGAGCCTTACATAATTTGATGTCAATGCTTAATAGAAAAACAAAATTGTTAGTCTTCTATGTATCTCAAACATGTCAACAAAAATTAGAATTGAAAAATATCTTTCGGAAATGGTGATGCTATGGGTACAACCTCTTTACAACTAAGGGAATACAACCGTCACATGGTCGATCTCTATTGGAGGAGGAAAAAAAGATGGGATCGAATGGGATCCATATAGCAGTGGGTGAGAAGAGATGTGGAACCGGATAAAACCCATATGTCAGAGGAGAGAGAGAGAGAGAGAGAGAGAGAGGTAGGTAGGTTGTAAGCATTTGGTTGTAAACTTAGCATTTTCATTTTCCTTTTTGAAATGCTAGTCCAATCTGTAGCTTGAAAGAATAATGCTAAGTTTACAACCAACTCCTTACAACATGCTCTCTCCCCTGCTAACATGGTCCCATTCGATCCCACATCTCTCCTCTCTACTCCAGTGAAAGTCGGCCACATGGTATTTAGTTGTAAGAGAGTTGTAATACTAGCATTATCCATCTTGAAAATTTATGTTTGATTTTTTCTTTTACATGATCAACTTAAATGCTCAAAACGTAATACACATACTGGATTACATATCTCTTAGATCTACTGTTTACAACTTTTATTATTTATTAATTATTAAACAGAAAAAATAATACACTTACATCTCGATTTGAATTTGGATACATAAGGTGGATTCCTTCTTCCTTGACTACTTGAACGAAATTTAGAGCTATAAAGTCCTATTTTTAAGAAAATCGCATACACAACACAAATTTGTGATAAAAATTTATCCACGGTACTAAATTATGAAAATTTATATTTACAGGAATAAAATATCGTTCTGATGGACGTAAATAATGACATCTAACATAAAAAAAATTATGATAACGAAAATGTCCTTCGCAATTATGTTTTCTGCACAGAAATCATTTTTATATCATATATATTAATTTTCAAAGAATAGTAGAGTAGTATTATATATATATATATATATATATATATATGTGTGTGTGTGTGTGTGTGTGTGTGTGTGTGTGAGAGAGAGAGAGAGATCACAATACATAAGAATTTATGGTTAACTTGTGCAGTAATAATATCAGTATATGAAAGTTGTGGATTTGAATATTTTCGTACACAGTTTTTTTGTCAAAACAAAAATTTGATCCAGCCACGAATTTTTTTGATCCAGCCACGAATTTTTTCGTACACGGTTGTGGATTTTTATTTCGTACACGGTTGTGGATTTTTATTTTTATTTTCCTTTCATCCAGCCACAAATTTTCTTTCTTTAATTAAGTATTCACTTCTCTCTTTTTTTTTTTTCAATTTTTTTGATATTTTAAACACCAAAAAAAAAAGTTAGAAATTATAATTTTTAAAAAGAAAAGAACAAACGAAATTTAAAAAAAAAAATTAGTGCGGACAAAACGAGACCTAATATATGACCACTATTATAATATACTTTGTATTTTATCGTACTTGTCTCACCAACGCAATTCAAGGTGGACTAAGTGGACCTACAAATGCCACCATGTTCGACGTCGGTCGTCGGTCGTATTTGTCGTGTCCCTAAAGATTTTATTTCTTCAACACTCAGAATTCGAAGAAGGTTCCAAGTAATTTTCTTGGACGAGGCCAACTTCCACAGGGAAGCGCCAAAAGAGTTGGTTATGTTGATGCAAAAGTCATTAGAGCATCTCCAACCTTGTAGTGAGTTTAAAAAAAACCTTTGCCACACAGTATTCACAACTTCTTATTTCAAAAAAAATTCTCCAATACAAATATAAAATTAGTTGTAAAGTTGACATAACAATATATAACAAGAACAATGGATCTAGACAATGAACTTCACAATGACTTTATTCGATATCTTCAACTATACATAAAAATATTTATAAAAAAATAAAAAAGTGAAAATATTGTCTTAGAAGTTGAAAAAAAATAATTTTTATTGTATTTTCAATACTTTTATATTGAAGAATATTTTACATAGGAATCACTACTCAAAATAAGACAATAGGGTTGGAGATTCTCGTAGACCTTCCAATTGAAAATGCATCGAACTGTCCCCGACCCAACTTAGAGTAAGAACCCGACAAAATGACACATTCCAAAACACAAAAGTCAAAACGAAAAGGCTTCGGATCCGTTTGGATAGACATTTTGAAAAAAAAAAAATTTAAATAATTTTTTGAAAGTAAATTATAAAGTTATTTTTCAAGTACAATTTTTTTTGAATTTGTATTTGATTATTTTCATCTGAAAAATAATTTTAAGAAATAAAAATTCCTAATTCTGTTTGATAAAATATTTTGTGAAAATTTTTTTTAATTAAAATTTTATAAAATATTTATGTTAAAGTTAATATGTCCGTGTACGTTCTCTGTCCCTACCAAATCATTTCCGTGTCCAACAAAATATATCCTGTCCACTCAATTCGTATCCGACACAGACTACTCTCTGGATCCGATCGTCGTTACACCTGATTCAGCCCTGACACGACCTCTTTGGACACCGTATCCAGATCTGCTCCATAGCCGGTCGTCGTTACACCTGATTCAGCCTTGACACCTCTTTGGACACCGTGTCCAGATCTGCTCCTTAGCCGGTCGTCGTCATACCGTGTCTAGATCCACGCCTTGTCAACTCCGCATCCAGATCCGGACTGAGCGAACCACGACGGTGCTCCGCGCAGATCCGTCAGATCCGGACCGAGTGAAGGACGGCTTCGAAATTTCTTCCACGCAGCCAGCGCCGGAGCTCCGCGCAGCCGCCGGTATCCGACGATTCTCGGCAGGCGCTGCAGTGTGCCGAGGTCGGCCGCGAGGACAAGTTCGACCTCTTTGACAAAGAAGAAAGAGGAGGAGGTGCAGTAGCGGATGTCGGAAAGGATTTGGATTTGAGGGGAAGAGGAAGAAGAGGGCTTGTGCTTCTTCTTCTTCTTCTTCTTTTTCTTCTCTGTGTGCGTGAGAGAGAGAGAGAGATAGATGGTGGAGAAGAAGAAGATGAGGAGGAGGAAATGATGGAGGAGGAAAGGAAAGTGCGAGAGAGAGAGGGGGGAAGACCATTGCCACGAGCAGCTTTAGAAAGAGAGGGCCTACCACTAACCACTTCACTCAAAAATCAATATTAAGAGAATATCATTTTTCTCCACCGTGAAAACTGTTTTTTTTATTTCGGTTTCCAAATTTTTTTGGAGTGGAACATTTTAAAATTCTGCAGCCAAACACTATTTAACCATATTTCGAAGTTTAAAAGCAAAACATATGACAAAAATTAACAACCAAACAGACCCTTACTCCCCCAAATTTAGCCACGAAAAGAAAGCTACGAACATTAGAAGCTTATTAAACAATTAAAACTTTCTTCCACTTTTATAGTTCTATCAATACTCTTAACCTTGTACTCAATTTCAAGAAACACCCATCACATTATCAGTTCTTTTAGCTAGTGGGGTATAAAAAATTGAAGGAAAAAAAAACCTCCTATTAAATTTAAGGCTAATTAACATTTAGATCCTAAAGACAACTTACATCTCCAATTAAAAATTTTGAGTCCTGAATCTTTATTTTGGATTTCATTTTTTCCCTTATATTTTTCTTTTTTAACATATATTAATTGTTGTCATTGTTCACATGTTAAAGATATGATAAAAAATGATAAAAAAAAATTCAAGTTCTAAATTTAACAATTTTACATATCAGAACTTAAAATTCTAAACTGTTATAAGATTCAGAATCTAAAAACTAATTAGCCCTAAATTTAATTATATCCCGACATTAGGATTCGAATTCGATGTCCACTTCTCACCCCTTTTCAAAAAAGGCCCAACCACATTATATAAGTATACGCTCCTTAAAACTTGAACGGATGATTACAAAAATAAAGAATTAATAAAATTTGAATTTTTATTAAGTTGTGTCGTCTTCACATATATATTTGTGTTTGCAGAGGAGACTATTTTTGGCTTGGTTGAGAATCAACGAGCTGAACAACATTGTGGCAGCCAAGTGGATCCTGATCCAACGAAGGAGGCACAAGATGAAACTAGCACGGATACTCAACCCTCAAGTGCACCTCTTGAAAAAATGGGAGCCGTTGGCGAAGAAGAATCTCGAGGCCGTGTCGGCATTGTCTGGAGTTTTGCAAGGCTTGTGTGTGCCCCTCCCTTTGGTTGATGGTGCCCAGGTATAATTATACATGGTTATTTAGTTTCATGGTCTCGTATTATTTCGAAATTTTATATTTAGATCACGTTTTATCTAGACAAACAGTTATATCTAGTTCAGATCTTCATAATATACATTCTGAAAGTTACGATTTAGTTTTAGGATTTCGTATAATATTCGAAATCCACGTTTAGGTCGTCATATTTCAGACGGTCAGTGCAATTCAACCGTCACGGCGAAATCTATACTCTCTCATGAACAATATGGAGACATAAACGCAAATCTCAAATATTCTAAATAATCCAATTATATATTGAATCAAAGATGATTTCAGACCGGTGATGTCAAAATCGGACCGGACTGATGTTTGGACCGGGTCTGGTCGAATTTTACAAAAAAAATCAGCCCGTTCTGGCTTGAACATGATTTTTTTAAGAACCGGAGATTTTTTTTTCCTGAATCGGAGTTTAACTGGTGAACCTTACGAACTGGTTCACAATTAAACCGACCGATTCTGAATTTAAAAAAAAAAAAACTTAAAAAAGTTTATCATGTGAGTTTTGGACTATCTGGTTCTTGGTTTAGTTTTGAGAGACCTTATCAACGCAATTCAACCGTCACGACAAAATCCAGACCCTTTCATGAACAATATGGAGACATCAACGCAAATCTAGAATATTCTAAATAACCCAATTATATATTGAATCAAAGATGATTTCAGACCAGTGTTGTCAGAACCGGACCGGACTGACGGTTGGATCGGATCTGGCCGAATTTTGCCAAAAAATTGGTCCGATCTGACTTGAACATGATTTTTTTTAAGAACCGATAATTTTTTTTTTTCCAGAACCGGAGTTCAACCGGTGAACCGTCCGACCGGTAGACAATTGAACCGGCCGATTCTGGATTAAAAAAAAACTCAAAGTTTATCACTGTGAGTTTGGTTATTGGTTTGGTTTTAAGAGACCTTATGGATGCAAAATCAAATCAAACGTATTCATACCCAAACCAAGAAGTAAATGTGAATATTTTATGGGTCTCAAATTATTTGGTTCTCGTAAATGTTCTATTTGAATACCGGTTGAATTTCGGTCAGACCTGTACCAATGATTTTCGGTTCAATCAATTTGGGTCCGGGTTTTTTTTTAAGAAAAAAAAAAGACATTGTTTCAGACTTATTGATTATAGGTGTTACTATGATTAACCCTGTAGTGTTCTTCTGTACTTAGGTTGACTTAACATTGCTTCACGATTACATTTCGATGTCGATGGACATGATGATCGAAATCGAAGCTGCAATCAGGATATTCTATTCCAAGGTCTGGCCTCGATCTCCACAGGATAATTAAGTAGTTAGTAGTCAAGAAACTAATTAACTGAACTTACTATCTAATTAATGACCATTGTGCTGTTGATCGATGTTTCGAAACTGCAGGCGGAGGAGTTGAGCTTACTAATCGATGAGCTGGCGGGGACGGTGGTGCTTGAAATGGAGGGTTTGAAGCAACTGACGAATACGAATACAACAATCACTTCACTGGAGGTTGGTTACAATATTCTTTTTTTTCTTTTAATTTCTGGGTCGTCTCTGCTAACCGATGAATGTTTCTCTTCCAGATGCATGAGACAAGTCTCAGAGCAACCTTAATTCAGACAGTGAAGAAGAAGAAGAAGGAGGACGAAGTAGTTGAGCTGCCACAAATGTCCTCCTTGAGCTTGCAGATGGCGACGATGGCGGCTGCATGGAGGCAGTACCATCCGTGGAACATTCTTGTCTAACCACGTCGATCGATCGAGTAATTGTTGGGACTTCTGCTCTTCACTTAATCCGAGTAAATAATAATCACATTACTTCAAATAATTCAGTAGAGTTTGAAGTAGAAGGCCTACATAAGGTGTCGTTATTTGTATTTTCAATTTTTGCATTCCTAAGCATCTTCGTGTTATCAACCGTTGAATCTTGTTTAAGTCATCTAATTTTAACTGTTGTTTTGAATGGTTCAAAGCAACGGTTAAGATTATATGACTTAAACAAGATCCAATGGTTGAAAAATAGGGATGCTTGGGGATGCATAATTGGTGGGGATGTGGATCCTTCCTAGGACGGAATATTGCACCAAGTAATAATGTATCAAACAATCTGAACCACTAAATCATTCCGTAAAGTTGTTGCTACGTCAGCATACTTTATAACCACATATTTTAGAAAAATGTATGGCTGAAATTGATTTGTACAATAAATAATACAATAAACTTTGATGCAACACACACACACACACACACACATATATATATATATATATATATATATATATATATATATATATATATATATATATATATATATATATATAATGATTTATTTTCTGTGGGCTAGAGCCCATCCTTGCCCACAACTTGGATCAAGGATTTCTGTGGGCTAGAGCCCATCCTTGCCCACAACTTGGATCCATCCTTGTTTGTAATTGTTTCCCTTCACGCATTATCTCCCTCTTCTCTCTCTTCTCTCTTTTATATGTATCATGAGCCTACCCTAATTGTATGAAATTCGTTTTGTAGTATGGTCAATTTTATCCAAACTTAATCTCAACACCACAGAGCTAAGGAAGACCAAAATAACTTTACAAAAATAGTTCTTTCTTTCTTTTTCCTTTTTTTTTTTTCCATTTGGACGTCAAAGATTAGTCTATCTTCCGAGTGTTGAAATTGTGTGATTTTTGTTATGTCAACTTGGAGAATAAATGCCTAAGAAAAGGGCTACTAGTACAATCAAATACAATGAAAACTTATGATAGACGAACAAGCCCTTATTTATCGTTGAGTTTCTTTATTAAGTAATAAGATTTAAAGTTCTTGAAAAAAAAAATATTTTTATTTACCCTCCCAATCTTAATTGATAATCCGAATATAAGAGTTGGGCCCAGTTTGGCTTAGCCCATTCAATTCATTTGAAACCATTCGGAGTCGAAACTTAATGGGCTTAGTGTTAGGCTACTCTATTTATTTTAGAAGTCCAGTTGAGGTTCAAACGTCAACCGAGCATTCAGCAATTCTTCTGTTTTCTAGTCAATGGAATACAAGACTTGGGCCTACTTTGGCTTAGCCCATTGGTATTCATTTGAGAAGTCCAGTTGAGGTTCAAACGTGAACCAAGCAGCCGTTTTCAAATACACCCTCGTCGAGATCTATACCACAAAGCCACTATTTCACATGCACAGACTTTGGGAGTTCACTGAAATTTTATATTTTCGAAAATCAATATTTTTAAAATTAAATTTATAGTAAAAATATATTCCTAAGAAAATATAATAGTTTTGATTGATGCTTAAATATATTTAATAGTTGTTGTTTTTCGTTTATGGTTTTTTTATAGCTTATTTGGTTAAGGTGGTAGGTTAGTGTTTAAGAGAACTCGGTTCAAATTCTATTTCTATTCGAAACGTACTAAAACCCTAATTCAAAATCCACTGTAACTCAAAATGGACCCAACAAAAAATTGAAGGAAGAGATTTTTAAAAAAGATGATTGTTTAAAAAAAATATATATTAAATTTTCATACAATCAAAGTTATCCAACAAAGAATAATATCTCTTATCTTAATCACATGAGTTAGAGATGTTTGAAAATTGAATACATTGATACTAAAATCAAAATAATTTGTCCCGTGTTATAGTTTTTGTTTCGAAGGAGGCAAGAATCTGTGGTATAGGTGCCAACAGAATGGTTAATTAAATAGATCTTGGATGGAAAAAAAAAAAGACTTTGCCTAATTTCTCTTTCCAATAAGAGTGTGTGGTTGGGTGGGTTATGGTGCTGGTTTGCCTATTAAGTCAATGTAACAAAATGTGAGAATTATGGCCCCATTAATGCTAAGTATACAACCAAAGCTTTACAACCTTTTTACAACCTCTCCTCCCCTCCTTACATATGGGTCCCACCCAACTCTCCTCTAACACCCCGCTATAAGGTCCCAGCAGATCCCACCTCTTCCCCCCTTCCCACAATGGAAGCCGGCCACGTGACGCCACATGACAGGTTGTAAAAGGGTTGTAAGTATTTGGTTGTAATTATAGCATTTTTTATTTGGCCCACAAGTTGTTAGTGTCAGGAAGGCCTAGTAAACTTTAATTAATTTTAGTTAGTTTTAATTTCCTAGTTTTTAAGGATTTTTTATTATTTTTTTGATGATGACGTAGGTCTCTTACATCTATTCTATTTTTAAATAAGTCCCCAAATATTATTATTTGGTAAGAAGTCATTCAAAATCATTTCGTAATTGAGTTTTGAGATCCATTGTTTCTATTGATAAAAAAATCAACCAAATGCAGAAATCCTATTTTGCCCTCTTCATCTTTTTCTTGCTCTTATTTCTCAATATTTACTTCTCCATGATATTTTTTTTTTTCCAACACCTCTATGCAAAATCAATAACCGCTACCTTCCCATTCACTTTGAGTACTTCACTATTTCGACTCAATTTTCACTCGATCCTCCTTCCATGTTCTAAGTTTATCACATCAAAGTCTTCATCCCAAACTACACATTTTTCGACCCTCCTCTTTTACTCTTATTTTTCTATAATTAATTTTGTTGTAAGACCTCATCCACTTATAAAATAAAGAGAACCCATCAAACAAAGGAAAAAAGATGACTCAATTGGAAAATGTTGGATTTTGAAACAATGAAAGAGTCAAAGGGGATGTGTATCCCAAACCAACTTGTTATTTAATGACTTAGTCACGCGATGCACGTATCAAAACAAATCTATACTATTATTAAAATTAAATAAAAATTTAAATTATATTAAAATATTTTAAATATAATTTGAACATATTTTAATTATAATTATATATTTGAATTTTAGATATATGCTTAATTAGATAATACAATATAGTTAGTTTAAATACAATTTAAATTTTGAATATATTTTAGAATTTGGTATATATTTTAGGATTTGTTATATATATTTTAGTTAAGATTTGCTAAAGATTTACTTATATTTTAATTATAATTTGTTATAGATATATGTGAATAAAAGATAGGGTATTCCGTTGTAGGGAAGAAAATGAGAGAAAGTTTAAAATTATAATATTCAGTATTTTTTAATTAAATGGTTGAAGATTTACAAACCGCTTGGACGGCTCACTTTTGAGCCGTATCCAAGCCGCATTATATACTAGAAGATATATGTTTGTAAAACTGTGGATATATGTTTAGATATAAAAAATTAGTTTAAATATATTTTGAATATTATATATTTAGATAATTATAATAATAATAATTTTTAATCTTCTGTTAGTTTTTTTTTTTTTTTGTTAATTAAATTGATTGTTAGTCGAGTATTTACTTATAACTTAGACGATTCACTTTTGAGCTGTCTAGAAGTCGACTTTATATTAATAGATAGATAGATAGATAGATAGAAGGTAGATAGATAGAAAGATAGAAGATGAGGTATCAAAATGAGAAAAATATATCGGAAAAATAAATAAAGAAGGAGAAGGAGAAGGAGAAAGAGAAAGAGAAATGATAAGGATAAGAAAGAAGAGTGAACAAAACTGTCAAACAAAAATAAACGATTTTTTTGTATTTTTATTAGATAAATTAAGGCAAAATTGAAAAAAAAAATTGAGATGTCCGGAGATACGCACATGAACCAGTTGAGTTCAATACTATTTTTTTTGTTATATTAGTTGTATTAATTGGTATAAGTACTCCGATGGACCTTAGTGTTGGTTTTGGACACAATACTAGTTTCGTCGAACTTGTTCATGACATCTAATTTTTTGATTTTATATAGCATAGAGATTATCATTCAATTAAAATCCCGTATAAGAATTTAAGTGGGTAGTTGAGAATAGTATTGAAACATGAGAAGGTTTCTTGAATGATTAAGAGCCAATCGGGTTCAATATGAATTTGGAATTGAATGACTTTACAAGACTGAAATCTTTCTGAAAAATATGGTATATGAAGTTTTGTAATTTGAATATATGTATATATACGTGTGGTGTACCAATTGAGTAGAAAGCCATGATGTGAGGAAGACGCAAGGTATCTCTCTAAAATAGGAAAATCGATACCTTAAGCCTATACTTCAAGTAAAAATTCAGTATATGTATTGATAGTGATTTTGAATTTAGCTTACACAAGTAAAAGGACTCGATCGCTAAAATAGCATTAGGTCTTAGCACTTTTGGAATTGTCGAGATACGAAATTCCAAATTTATAGCTAAATATCACTTAATTTGGAATATATGCTCTTGACTTAGAAAATCATGATAGTACACGATGACATAAAGTATAGTGTTTTGTATAAAGTTATGATTCATGATGTCATTTTAATTATATATATTGCTTATTAATAAATCCTTCTTGTTTGTGATGGAGTATCAGGGGCATTATACCCCAAATTGCTAAATAAGCTTTATGGTTAAGAAAATCCCTTTTCTTTAAGCATATGATTTTTTTTTTATTATATAAACTGCATGTGATTACCGGTGTTGAGATGTTTCACCGAATGGGTCGGCAAACCCAGAGATAATTCTACGGAGGGTTGTTTCGGGTCATATATATAAACTGTAAAATTTTGGGCTCCAGAATATAAATGATATTTTGCCGAAATTTTTAAGAAATTTTAGAGCCATTTCGGAAAATCCGAATAATTGGTTAGTCTCTATTTCAAGATATTTAGTATGTTATTCGATCTAGGATAAAACTCTAAAAATTTTAGATTCCGGATTTAGAATATAAGATGCGTAGGACACACACGTGCACAAAAGAGCAACAAAAATCTCAATATTTTATATTCTAGGGTAAGGAGTACAACTTCTATGTTTTCGAAATTATCCTGCCAAATGGAATATTACCATTTTTAACTTGATGCCACGAGCACACAAAACGAATATATGATTGAAATGATTAATGTCTTCGCTAAGACGAAACAATTATCGAACTGTATCGTCGTAAAGCGTGTGGTTACTGACACACGAGACAAGACGAATCGGACATGTAATTCAACTTAAATATATGTTAGATAGGAATGATTGTGAATTTATAGAATTGCATTGGGATGGGAGAGAACAATTGGATCATACCGTCGAACTCTTTGCAATATTAATTATTTTAAAAAGTAATGATGATAAGTAGTTTCGGCATCCGTATGGCCATACGATGACCAATGTGAGGCTTAGCTCACATACCTGTCATTAGATCCGATTTCTTGAAAGAGATCAGAAAATTCGACAATTGTGTATATCCAATGTTATCATGTTTCCGAATTCTTGGAAAAGTTCAAGATTTTCGACAATTGTTTATATTATCACATGATCCGAATTCTTGAATTAAAACAAGAAATTTGACAATTGATTATATCATGTGTTATCACATTAAATGTGGTTCAATGGTTATTTTCGTGATACAATGATATCACAATACCTGTGGGACTGGAATCTAAGCACCGTCCATCCAGAAAATTTATCTGATTCTGGGTATATGAGATTATTGCTGAGATAATATGTGATGGTGTGATCCAAAAACGTTTTCTAAATTGTATTTGCATATATGAACTTTTGTTTGTGACTTGTGATTGTGATTTGTGATTTGGACACCAAGTAGAATAAGATTTGAGAAAAGTATGACTGAAAATTATGATTTGGACACTAAGTAGAATAAGTTTTGATAAGAGTTGGAATACCTGTTTTAGGAGTTCATTATAAAATCTGGAATACCCTGCTTCATAATTCACTAAAATGTAGCTAAGGAATTTACTATTCCATTTTTCTATCTTAAAATTCGAGAATTCAATCATTTTTCATATTCTCATTTTTATTTTATTTATTTTCTCCGTCCTTGATCGAGAGCTTGCTTGTCGTTTTGACGACCTAGTAGTTTACTAGATTTGTAGGAATATTTTCAAGGAAGCTGCTACTGAACTTTGATGATGAGCAAGAGAACATGAACGATGTGCTACAATTGAAGGTGGATGTACTTGATCAGATTTTATTTTCATCATCAATTAAAGCATTAATTATGTATTTAGAATGATGGTTGTAATTGGGTAGAATAGTCAACTTCTTATTTATAGTGTTGAGAATATCCTTTATCAAGAATATTATTCATTGATTTATGCAACATGTGATATGTGGTGATACCTATCCTAAAACCTTATAGGCGACAATCGCGAATATGGATACTAAGGTATTCGTATGTCGCGTAACCTGGAGATGATGTTACGTACTCAGCTTGTTGTATTCTGGGAGCGAAACGTGACACCGTGGTGGTTAAGCCATTTATAAACTAGTATTCATGTGATATTAGAAAAAGAAATGTACTCTGGACCGACAAAAATTATCTGTTTCTGCTATCTCCTTCCCTTGCAAATACATATGAAAGTATCCATAAAAACAATGGTAGTCAAGTGACAAACTCAAATTCGACTCATAAAAAAAATTAAACGGTAGAATAAAAAGACCTTTTACCCTCATCTTCTTCATCTTTTCCCTCTCTCTCTCCTTATTCCCTCTCCTCTACCCTGAATGCCACCATTCTCCTTCATTTTTCGTCATCACCGTATCTTTCTCACCCCCTTTCTCTTTCATCACTATAAACCATCACCAATTTATATACACCAGCTCCAACAATCACCAACTCATCTAGACCATCGTAAACAATCACCAACTCATCATCCACCGTTGTAAACAATCACCAACCTATCCTTACTCCTCCTCCTCCTCCTCTCTCTCATTCCAATGATTCCCAAAGAAAGGAAAAATAGAGGAGAAAATGGTTCCCCAATCCATCCAAAGATTTACTTTCCCACATCTAAGAATTCAGATTCAATTTTTGTTTCAAATTTTGTCCTTTTCAAAGGCAAATTATAAGGGCACTACTACTTTTACTTGGGGCTAGCCCAGGATTGAGGCTAGTCCATTAATGAGCAAAGTTTACTCACATTAGCCCATTAGTTTACTCATACTAGCCCACTTTGAAATCCTTCTTCCCAAACATTCCCAAACCATCTCCACCCCACCGGAGCCCTCCCCCCTCCCGCCGTCCTCCTCCGCCTCCTCCCCCGTCCTCCACCGCAGCCTCCCGTCGCCGCCTCTGCCTCCTCCCCCGCCTCCCGCCGCCTCCTTCCTCTCCCATTCCTCCGTCTCGTACTCCCTTTCGACAGTCCCAAAAAAGAAAATAAAAAAATAGAAGAACTGTCAAAATTTGACATATATGTTGATTTTTAGGACTGTCAAAATTTTGACAGTCCTACCAATTGGAAGTACTGTCAAAATTTTGACAGTCCCAAAAATTCAACATATATTTTTAGGACTGTCAAACTTTTGACAGTCCTACCAATTGGAAGGACTGTCAAAATTTTGACAGTCCTAAAAATGTATGTTGAATTTTTAGGACTGTCAAAATTTTGACAGTCCTAAATTTTTTGACATTGACAGTCGACAGTCTAAAAATTATGATCTAAAATTTTTGACTGTCAAAATTTGACATATATGTTAATTTTTAAGACTGTCAAAATTTTGACAGTCCTACCAATTGAAAGTACTGTCAAAATTTTGACAGTCCTAAAAATTCAACATATATTTTTAGGACTGTCAAACTTTTGACAGTCCTTCCAATTGGTAGGACTGCCAAAAGTTTGACAGTCCTAAAAATATATGTTGAATTTTAGGACTGTCAAAATTTTGACAGTCCTTCCCATTGGTAATTTTGACAGTCCTAAAATTTTTTTCTGTTAATTTATTTTTGTTAATTGTTTTTGGGGGGGGGGGGGGGGGGGGGGGGGGCAATTTCAAAATATCCTTAAAATTTCTATCCTTAAAATTTGTTAAAGTATTCTGTTATTTAAAATAGTAAATTTATTATTGGTACATTAAATATTTTGTAAAAAAAAAAAAATTACCGAAAGTAAAATTTGGAGGTCGAAACATGTTTTTTTGCGATTCTAAAAATTTGGGAAGTCCGTCAAACGACGAAACTGTTTATCCCGAAGTACTTTTTCATACGGTCATTTTGGCACAAACTGGAGCTTGTTTCGATCTCCAAGTCAAAAGTTATGATACTTTAAAGTTTTATATTTTATATTTTTGCCTGTAATATGTACGTCTTACTTCGGATGAAAATTCTCTCTACACGAATTGTGTTACCCTCGTCGAAAACATACAAATCGACCTATTGTGTGACCAAAAACGATTTGAAAACAAATAGTTACGGCCGTTTGAAGTCTGATCGACGGCAGACGTAATATTCGTACGGTAGATTTTTTTTTTTTTTGGGTTCAATGATAACATATTTTATTTTGGATGTTAAACTAAATAAAAAAATTAAAATCCAAAACTAACTAAATAGAAAAAAACTAAAAGAAAAAATATCCTGCCAATTGAAATGAGCACTGTCAAAATTTTGACAGTACTCATTGTTTGTGGGACTGTCAAAATCCTGACAGTCCTAGTTTTATATAAAAATTTTAGTGGGTTAAAATTAGGACTGTCAAAATTTTGACAGTCCACATAGCTTGTGGGACTGTCAAAATTTTGACAGTTCTAGCAATTTGTAGGACTGTCAAAATTTTGACAGTCCATCCAAGTGGTAGGACTGTCAAAATTTTGACAGTCCTAATTATAACAGTCCCGAGTTTGGGAGTGACAAACTTGTAATTATCTATGATAAATATTTGGGCTAGCCCCAAGTAACTTTTAGGATGGCAAACTTGTAACTTTTTATAAATTTTCAATGGACTAGTCCCAAGTAAAATGTGTAGTGTCCTTATCAAAAACCTTTTCAAACACTGATTTGTTTTTTTGGTAAGAATGACAATTTAAATTTTTTTTAATTAATTTTCTTTTCTTTTCTTTCAGGGAACTACCAAAGGCCTGTGTGTTGTCTCCTATCCTCTGTCGCCTACTACTAAACCTCAAATTTCTCTTAACATTTGCCATTTTTACCCCTAGTTTCGTAACAATGAAAGGTGTAAAAAAATGTGTGGTTAGGGGGATTGGGTCCGAATTAATGTACATCCTGGGAGAAAAACTATTTATATTTTCTCAGTTGAGATTTTCTTGGATTAACTCTATCAAGTCTCCTCCCCCGTCTGCCAGCCGGAAGGGAAGTCACCGGCAGGTATCTCCATCTTATTATTATTATTATTATTTTCATAAATTTACTTTCTTATTAGCATCAATATGTCAAATCAAACCTGCCCTCAATTGCTTACATGCTGGGTATTCATGTTTTTTTTTTCCGTTCACTATAAATTTTACTTTTCCTTGATGTATAGTGGGATAGACCTCCTGATTGCTGCAATTAGGTGCTAGATGTGGTTTTTCTCCACTGGTGGTGTTTGGCTTGTGTCCCTTTTGGTAATCAAAACAATGAGAAGTGGGACTGGGAGATTCGATTAGTTTGGGTTTAAACGTTCCACAATTCGGAACAAAGTCTCCTAAATGGGAAGAACAGATGGACTAGATAAGTTAAGAGTGCCATCAAAGTGGTAAGGAGGAGAGCTTCTGAGTATGTTCATTTAAGATAGGGATCAAGGCCGCCCCGGGGGGTTGTGTTGCCCTAGCCGGAGCTAATTTTGGTTTCCCCTGGACCCAGCTCTTGTGAGGTGCTTCTTTATGTCCTTGGGCGACCCCGACCTCTTGCATGTCACGCTGGGCCTGGCGGGTTTCCCTAGCCCAAGTCCGAAATCTTGTCGGGCTTACCCCTGGACCGGCTCTTGTAGGGATCCTTGCGTTTGTCATGGTATGCGCTTAAGAGTAAAGACCCTGCACAAGCTGGCGAGCCTGGGGCAAAGTAGTTGGACTTCTGTAAGCTGGTTCTTAGAGATACTTCAGTCTTACTCTGTGAGCCCGGTAGCAGAGAGATTGGTAGATGCGAGGTGCATAACTTCACAGACACAAGTTATTTGGCAGGTACATGGTTGGAGTAATGTTTTCACACTAATAGTTCTAGGCTTCAAGTAGGAGAATAGTATAGAAAGATTTTGTAGGAGTCTCAAATGAATGAAGATGAAGCTCGTGTTTTATGGAATTTGTGACTCAAAGAGGAAAACATAGCTGTTGATTATTTTTGAGTGGTTTGTTGAACGCTGCCTATTCCATTTTGCAATTATCTCCTTAATCCCCCTATTGTTTCAAATTAAACATAGGCTTTTGGATGCTTCTGCATGGGTGGAACTACTAAAAGGGTTTAGGATGTACTGGATCTCGTCAGGGCCTAATAAGGAATAGCTGGGCTATGTATTTGCATGTTTCAGAGGGCTTTCCAAGAAAATTTGGAAGTAGCGTCTACATGTCCGATATGTCGTCCGATGCCTTATAAAAAGGATGTGTCAGTGCCAAGAGAATACTAGCCAGTGCCACATGGTCATGTTTAGTCGAGATGTGTAGGTTCATACAGGACTTAGGACTCCCTACTTCAGACGAGTATGTTCAAAATATCTCATTATTTTCCACATCCGTACTCCTCGGCACCTTGGAATAAGCTTGAGAGTACCAACTATGTAGGTGTTCTGCATGTAGAACCGGTGCTAAACTTTCTCAACATGATTCTTTTCGACCATCCTGTTCCTTTTATATGCAAGTCCTATGATACCAAGTATTTGATTCACTGATAGATGTGTCATATCCCCTAGCCTTTTTGGTTTTATAGGGTTGCAATTTGTCGAAATTAGATTTGGCAACCAACCCCTGAGTGGTAACATGACATGCTAAGCTCATAATGAAAACTGAAATGGCCTTTACCAACATCTCATGTTCATATGTAAGTCCTCTCATACCCAATATTTGTTTCACTGATACATCCTGTGTGTTCAATCCCCAAGCCTTTTTTATGTCTTAGGTTGCAATTTTCTCGAAACTGGATTGGCAACCAACTTCTGAGTGATACCATGACATACCAAGCACATAATGAAAATTGAAATGGCCTATACCAACATATTTAGTTATGATACAACTTATATTGCAATCCGATAGTAAACAAATTCTTCATACTTAATATATCTTCATGATAAAATTTCCATTATCAAGCTTCCAATGCAGAAATGCCGCCACACTAAAATACAAATGAATAGACGATTTACAGTTAACCAGTGCCTGTTTTCTGAGCATACCCTTTCACCACCAATTAGAGACTCCAAATAGCTTCTTGGCTATTGTTCTCTTTTTTAAACACCACTCAATGATCTTCATTCCTACATGGTCAAACTGCTCCTTTCTTTCTTGTATGAACCTTTATCCAACACATCCCGACTAATTATGACCACGTGGCCAATAGGAACCCACAACTTGCACTTTTTTGTCTTATATGTAATCATGGATTTGTAAATTGATTTTGTACAACAATTTGGAGAAGAGATCCAGTGTAGCTTGGTAGTATGGTTCATTGGATACAATATGTCAAAATAGAAACAAGGGTTTGATTCAGTGAAATCAATTGAAATCTGACGTAATCATTGGTCATTTTCTGCATAGTAATATATACAGGAATAATGTATTGTATGCACACATAAATTCCTTTTCTTATAATTCTACTTCTACCTTATAAAATAGAAAAAAATATTTTCAATTCTTTTGAGTAGCACCGGCCATAACATCAGGAAAGTCATATAGAGACAATCTTAGGATCCAGTAGTCTAAACCTATGTTCGCTTATATGCCCCCCGAAACATAAATGAACTCTGAACTGTGTTTACATGAATAGCTTAGTGCTCCACATCTCCCCTTCACGACTATTAATGCTTCTTTAGTGACCTTTACTTGATCTTTCCTCCAAAAAATACAAGCATCATAAACCATGTCAAAGATGACACTCTAGTAAATTTATTGCATGTGACCTCTGGAATAGCATCTGTGATATGGTCTCTGGAATAGCATCTGTGATATGATCGAGCATAGTAACCCTGATATTGTTGATAAGTAGTGCACGCACGGAAGCGACACAAACAACTATAACCTTACGGCGACGAGTAAAATAGAAAGACATAAATAGCCGATTAAGTAAGCAACCAAGAACACAACAATATTTAACGTGGTTTGATCAAGCTCGATCTATTCCACGGGACCGAGAAGAAATAACTTTATTGGATCAACAAGAATACCTTATAAGGATTATACACACATTACCATAATGTGAACCCTCCCTTGGCATAAAGCCAACCAACCCTAGGATTGATGGAGAGCCTTAAATAGGGTTTCCAACCTTCGCCAAAGTCGGGAGTGATCTTGACCGTCGAAATACATCATTTTAGATCTGAACCACACATAAAAGATTAGCCCTGACCTGAGCGATATACTGCCAGTATACGTGTGGGATTTTTTAAAACCCCTAAAACTTGGCTGGAACAAATGGTACACATATCGGTATACTGGCAATATACTTAATGTCGGTTATTGTCAATATTCTGTTGGATACCCACCTTTGGTTGTAGACAACCCTGTATAGATGCATCGACTCCTCCCAGACTTCTCCAATTCCTCGAACAACGTCCGTCGCACTCTGTAGTTGACCACGGGCCATATTAACAAACTCCACATTGACGAGTTGTTCAATTGTCCACCTTATCAGAATGTTGCCAATAGTTCGTGCTCTTTTAACTCTTGCTCCCACTTTAGTTTACTCCGTAGTTGAACCGCAAAACTAACAATCGCCATAGTCTTGTCTAAAATTGAGTAAAGCTATTGACAAAATCCTTATCGAGAATCACAAAACTATATCTGATACAGTTTTTGTCCAGAACCGCAAAACTTCTACGACCCTCCTACCGAGTCCGAGAATCGTCCTCCTCCAACCGGAGTACCTGAATAGAAGTTGAGGCATACTTGAACTTCTTCGTAGGATTCACCTTTGTTATCATGTTTGTCGGGTTCACCTTAATATCGATCTTCAAGAGATTGATCTTCTTATTACACTATTGTGTTTTGTGATATCACACGATCATGTGTTTCATGCGACTGTGGTATACTGAATTTTTCTCAAGATCAATCGTGCTTTGACTGTCACAAAACATCGAAACCTGCACCTTCTGGAACTGAACTTGCTAACTAGGTCTCTTAACCAAAGGATCTCCTTGGATGCCTCTAATGTCGCCATGTATTCTGAGTCCATTGTGGAAAGTGACTCAATATCGTGAAATGTTGACTTTCAACTAGCTGGAGAATCTACAATGTGTATATGTAGTCCGTAGTTGATCTCCTCTTATCTAAGTCACAAGTGCAATCAACTGGCTTGATATGTGTTCCTACTTATGAAACAACAAATAAGATCTTTAGAATATTTAAGATATCGAAATATCCACTTTATAGTCTTTCAATGAAGCATTTCTAGATTTGACATGAATTAGCTTAAAAAATTGACCACATACAATAAATTGGGACGGGTGCACACCATGATATACATCAATGATCTTACCGCACTCGCATACGGAATCCTAGACATCTTTACATTATCTTCCTCTCATTTCGGACACTCCTTGGAGGATAACTTGAAATGACCGACAATTATGGTACTCACCTGTCGCACTTCTTTATGCTAAATCTCTCCCAACACCTTCTCTATATATTTTCTTTAAGATACACATAGCTTTTCAACCTGAATGTCTTGGTGAATTTTCATTCCAAGGATCTTCTTTGCTCGACCTAAATATTTCATGTCAAATGTTCTTCTTAATGAAATTTTGAGTGTTCTTTATCGTCGCCATACTCTTGAAAACAATTAACGTGTAATCCATATATAAGAATGATATATCAAACAACGCATACTTGAGCCTCCTTGAGTCGACGCAATTGTCATACTCGCATCTAGAAATTGGTCTTCAATATAAAAGAATTGAAGCTCTTGTAATACTGTCAAAGAGATTGTTTCAACCCATATAGAGACCGCTTGCGCTCACATACATGATCCTCCTTGTTAGGTTCCATAGGTTCTTAGGGTTGTCTCATGAAGATCTTCTGTTCCACCTCTCCATGCAGAAATGCCGTTTTCACATCCATTTACTCCAACCCTCCCCTTCTGAGAATACCCTTTTTCGATTAGGCACACATTGTATTGTTCATTGTCCTTTTTCTTGAATTTTCATTTGTAACCAATAGCCCTTTTACCTTGGGTAGCTCGATCAAGTTCCACGTACCATTCCTTATTAGTTACTCCATCTCCTCCATCATGACAACTATCCAACTATTTTTGTCCTCTTGCCCAATGGGCTCCTTATAATCTTTTAGATCTTCCGTTTCCGTCACTAAGGAAAATGCAATAATGTCTCCGATTCCACAGACGCCGCACATCAAACTCCGTAGTTGAACACGAGCCTTATACATTAGATATCTCCAATCTCTACTACCTTATATGTCGCATTGTCATCATCATCCATATATACACTTTTTTCATTATGCAATAGATAATAATAGCAAAGATTAATTGTTTACCATCTTCTTAGAAGCATCAATCTCCAGCCAAATTTGCTTGAGAACCTTCTGAAGATATTACATATTTTGAACCAGGGTTGGGTGTAGATCCTTATTGACTTGTTCATTATCTTCAATTAAAGCATCAAACTCTGCCAAATCACCACCCTGTGGAACTATTCAAAAATAAAAAATCCCTGTGGAACTTCTGAACAAGATACTATGTAGTTTGAACCAAGGTCGGAACTTATCCTAATTCCCTCTGCGGAGCTTGCAATCTTTTCTTGGATGACCCTTCTTTTGAAATTCCATGACTGGATTTTTATGCATTTCAACGTGCATCTTGATTCTCCACTCCTATTATTTTGCTCCATGGGATTGACCATTAACCATGATTAGACCATCTAAAGAAATTATGCTAGCATTACTTGTTTGGCTATCATGCTATCTAGAAACTACGAGCTCTAGGCTCCATGTTAGCTGAACTTCAAGAAGGTAGTTATGTTACATGTCAACTGATTCTATTATTCAAAATCAGTGTTAACTACTCTGTCCGGCTTATTTTCTTTGCCTTTGATTATTATTTTACTATCTTACTTCATGAGCACCATTTAATCTTCAACTTTGAGGCAAAGTTTAAACCATTGAACTTTGGCAACTCTAATCGTACAGAAGTGAGCATGCACATACAACCTAAGGTTGAGCACCACCAATATTGTGTACATGCAAGATTACCTTGAAGCTTTTAATACCAGTTGTTTAAATGCAATTACTCTGCACACAGCCTATAAATCCGGGAATAGATAATGTGGTTCGGCATTTTTGTATTTTCAGTGGCACAGCTCTTCTTCTCACACATATTGGACAAATGCATGAACACAATCTCTCATGCCTACTCTCAACAGCAGCCCCTAATTCTTTAAGATATAGCTGATAGATAATGCTTTCTCTTGGCATACTCCAAAGCGAAGAACAACCTCTCTTATCTCACTTATTTTGGAACTATAAGGTGTTGATGGTCATTTTGCATCTAGCCGAAATCAGTTTCTCTAAGATCAATGGATAAGACTGTTGCAGCATATAATCAGACTCACAATTTGGAATCTGAGATCTGTTTCTATGCTACATCCACTCTATAGTAAAGGCTAACTCCCATAATTAGGACCTCATTCAAAATGGTTATCTGGAGATCTTTAGCTCCCACGGTTAGAGAAGGTTTAAATCACTCCTCATTGTCACTTGGTATCCACCCTTATGATAAATTCCGCTGTATGCCACATTCTTTATGTAGTCCAACTACTTACTTACAGAACTAAACTAGGAATCGTCATCTCAATCTTTAGCATCAACAGACCTAACTGGGGACCAGTCCAAATTGGGGAGTTGAGATATTAGACAGTTTAGGCTTTGTGTGCATGTAGAAGTTCTAACAAAGGTTCTTAAGGCATTTTTAGGACCAAAATCTCCCTGAATAACAATACCGCCTGTCATGCTGTATGGAGCCAAACTTTCCCAGTTATGTTGTTTGCTCACATGTTGTCAAGAGCAGAATACATTTATCTGCTTTTAGCTTATACTGTTAACATATTTCAATCAAGATTCTTACACTGTACATGATTAACTGTGGTTACTCCTGAACAAGGCTATTATAGTCGGCGCACTATCTTCTTAATGCATAACGAGTAGGCTTTACAAGTGTTAAGAATTCTTAATCGCAGTGTATAATGTAGCAAGAGCTATCTAACAAATCAACCGAGTGTGTTAAGAATTGGGGAGTTCTTGATGACCATGCTTAAGTGTAGCACATCTGTTACGACAAGCTTTAGTGAATGGTTCAACTATTTTCTTCATAACTAAATAATGTTAAAGATATTATATCCATGACCCAGTTCAGCGACCCCTTTAGTTGCCATCAGATCTTAATACTGCTTCTAAATTTTCCTTCTCTTTCATGACTTATTTTGTCATTAAGTTGGGTAATTTTATTTCAAACTTTTTTTTGGCTTCTGCTCTTCCTTGGATTTTGTTGTTGTTGTTTTGTGTGTATATAACTCGTGAATGACTGGGGCTCTACTTTGTCTCATTGACGGTTATTTACATGGATTTTCGTGAAGTTCATGCCAGGAAATGAGGAGCTGAGATTTTATTGAGAGCACTATATGCAATCAATGGCCTCTCTAACTTGGTCGACAACACTTATAAAGAGGGATTTGATCATCAAAGGCCAGTTCCGTGTGCCAGGTTTGAAGAAAGTGCCATGCTTTCCTCACAGATCTACCTCCACAAATAATCGGCATAGAATCCTACCTTTGCGTTGCACCAAAATGTTCCCTTGGGAAGCTTCCCCTGCTTACAGCTCTTTAGATGAAGACAGTAACATCATAAAGGGGAGTGATATTGTCGATCCAATCCATGCTGAAGACTCACCAGAAATGTCAAGCGTCCAGAGCGAAGAAGCTATCATCGAAATGCACAACGAACAAACATTTCAATCACAGCTTAAATGGCCAATGTGGGTTCTGGGTCCTTCAGTTCTACTAGCCACGGGAATGGTGCCCACCTTATGGCTGCCTCTCTCCTCTGTGTTCCTTGGACCCAACATTGCCGGCCTTCTCTCTCTGGTGGGACTCGACTGCATATTTAATATAGGAGCCTCGTTGTTCCTTCTCATGGCTGATTCATGTGCACGGCCAAGAGGTGAGAGAAGCCCATCGCCATCCAGAACCCAAGTCCCTCTCGCTTACAGGCTCTGGAACTTGGGAGCAAGTCTCGTGGGTTTTCTGGTTCCTTTACTGATGCTTTTGGCCTCTCACAGAGGCTCTCTCCAGCCGCATTTACCGTTCATCTCATTTGCCGTGTTGCTTGGACCGTACCTTCTACTTCTCTCGATACAGGTTCTCACCGAAATGCTGACATGGCACTGGAAGTCGCCGGTGTGGTTGTTGACCCCTTTAGTATACGAGACTTACAGGGTGTTGCAGCTGATGAGAGGGCTGAGGCTGGGGATCGAGATTGGTGCTCCTGGATGGGCAGTGGAGAGCATTCGTGGGTTGGTCTCTTGGTGGGTGTTGGTTCTTGGCATTCAGCTCATGAGGGTTGCATGGTTCGTCGGTCTTGACCCTCGGATGAAGCACCAGTCTTAAAGTTGGCCGAGGCACACAGTAGTATAGTACCGTGTTATTAAATCTTGAGCGTAGCAAATTACAATGTGTAAAGATATCCAAGATATCCAGCATTATTGAAACAACAAAACTTTTATAGACATCTCGAGCTCTTCTCAGAATAATTGTGCAACTATGGTGATATCATTTAACATGATTTAGAAATGTTATTCGAGGACCATATTTGTGTAAGCATCTCGTGCCTACTTATACAGATGATTGACTATTTCGTCCATGATACTGACATTGATAATTTCATTTTCATGGAGCGATGGCATCTGATGTAAATTTCTTTCCATAGGGCAATATGGATAAGTTGTTCAAGAGGAAATACTTTCTAAATGATTTGCAAGGACTGCGTTCAAAAATATTTATTTTTGTATTTGTATTAATGTAAAGTTTCCAGTTATATATGTCCTAAAAAATGTTTCATTTTTTTAACATTGCCATAAGAATCTGCCAAACACTGTATATTTGGCTTGGTTAAATATGGTCTAGGACCAGCTATATGTGATAAAATGATTTAAGACAATAATCAACAATGGATGAAATATATTATTAGAATTATGCAATCAAAGTTATATATATATATATATATATATATATACTATTTTGTTGATTGTTTTTCACTCTTTTGGCATTTGTGATCTATTCTCCTTTGAGAGGGTAGATATAGAATTCTCGGTGAGTTAAGTTATCCCAAACTATCGGAAATGACAAGGTTACATGTACAAACAGTAACTTCTTTGAGGTTAACATGCATTTACACAAAAGATCTAGGCTTTTAGGCATGAACAATGACAGGTATAAATGTAAAAAAAAAAAGTTTCAAAATATATCTTCAACAAACTCAAGGGGTTCAACAAAACAACCTAGAATTTATTTCAACCATTAGAAAGTAGGAGACGATCATTTAAGGCAATTTTGTTATCATATGAACATTTCATTGTTTTAAATAATCTTTGTTCATACTACTAACAAGTTATTGTCAAGTTTACATATAAGTGAATTTAAGTTGGTGACTTCATTTTTAAGCATCTCTTATGTAGCAGGAAAAAAAGAGAGAGTATACCAACTGTAACTTCAACCCAAAATCAAACAGAAATTATGGAGGAGTCTATATAGATAGATAAGAGATGTCTAACACTGATAGTTTTAGATTTTTATGATCAATCATTCATCATGATAGAAAATTTTGATACGATTCTCATGTATAAAATTAAAACATGATGACTAGATGAGTGCTTCTGGAGTACTTTATGATCGCAATATACCTCTGAAGTTGTAAGAAAAATTCTACAAGAATACTATAAAACGAGTTATGCTTTATGGATCAGAGTGTTCGGCAATTGAGAAATTACATATCTAGAAAGTTAGTATAACCGAATGGGAATGCTAAGATGAATAGGTCACAATGCACTAAAGGATAGCATAAGTAATGGCTGTATTCATTGATGATTGTTTTCTGATATATGTGCACGAAGGAAAAAACATGTATTGATGTAGACAAATTACAAATTTACAACTAAAGCCTTACAAGTAACTTGTCACGCCCCAGTCCCAACATACACGGGACCAGGCCACGTGGCAATGGCCAGCTAATACGATTTCGAAGGATTTTTCCAATTTAATGGACCCAACGAAGTGTACTACACTGTCCTAATATACTAACAAGTCTAATATGCTAACATGCAGCAGGTAAATATCTAATCTCATCCACATAATACAATATAAGTACTGAAATAAATACTAGTAAATGAAATACAAAGAGTCTGAATATCCATAATACATCTGAAAAAGTCTGATGGGGACAAACCCACTGAAATACATCAATGGAATAAAAGTGCAGAAAGAAGTAAGATAACTAGACTAGAGTATCAACTAGCTAGATAAGAATGCTCTAGTCCGAAACAGCTGCGTATGTCATGCCCCAGTCCCAAAATACGTAGGACCAGGAATACGTGATACGCTAGCTACGCATTCGACTAGACTCTGGTCTGACTCGAATACGTATAAGCTATATAATATAAAGGGCACTATCTAGATATCCCATAAATGTAAACCTCTATGTCTCAATCCACAATGTACATCAGTATACAAGAAAGAGCTATATGTGCTAAAGTCGGCCTCCCAATAACACACAAACTCGAATAGACTCGAGAATAGATGAGTCTACAAAAATTAGGCTACAACAGCAGATAAATAAACAACAAGAATAAAGTAACCATAATGACGGTAGAAATGATACGAGTACATGGTACAATGTCCGCAAGACGTGCAACTCCATCAGCAACTCCAAATGCTCCGTAATCGTCTATGCTGCAAAACTGGCAGGGAACCAGGTCCTCATAGGGACGTAACAAGGTACAGAAATACATCATGCCAAGTATAACAGAAAGTACAAGTGCAACGACGGGGTAATCTAGCATAACCAACTAAGTGTGACACAGTTTGAAGACAATGTTCGACGCATGGGCTATCTAAAATAAAACCGTAGCTCCGAACACGGAGACACACGGGACGTACCGCAGCTCCGGGCAAAGAGTCACACGGGTGATACAACTACACTAGATACATGATCACTACAGAAACAATACATATATATAAGCGCGTGCAGAGGAGCCCAAACGTCTAGTAACTGTCTTCCCCTTTCCAAGCGGTCAACGATGGTGCGCTGAACCTGAACCTCTATCTAACAGTCTCGACACACAGAAATAACTCAACAGACGCGACCCTAAGGTCGTCCCAGTCTCTGGTCATGATGTCAGTATTAGGATACAGGAATCTGGCACGATCACAGTGTATGAGTGTGTCCTGGGGTGTCGATATACTCAGGTACGTATATCGAGGTGCTACGAAGCATCTAACAATTATTCTAAGACGTTACGACGAACGTCTGCACCCGGTTGTGATCCAGATGCGAAGTATCGAACGTCAACATAAATACGTGCACAATGTACATAAAGAACAACAAATATCTGTAATCTGAAATACAGGATGGCAAGGTACACTTGCCTGCGTGCGGCTGCTGATGACGGGGATCCGGCACCACGTCCAAGTCCTCAGATCCCGCAGTACCTAGAGATGAGATACAAATCAAAATCAATAATCTATTCCACGTCAAACAGGGATGCGACACACATATATACCTAAGCTCAGTCTCAAACTCAAATAATTAACTAATATTTCACAGTCCTCAATCTCTGACTCATGATCCGATATAATACCTATTTTAAAATCAATCACCTGCTCCCCATGTCCATCACCCTTTTAATTATCAATTTATTTTCAGTCATAGTTTTAAAACAGCTAAACCACAATAACAAATGCGCGTTTAATAATTAGGATAACCGTCTCATATGGCATTAACATCCACCATTATTTTATATCCCAATTTCCATCCTCGTATGCATGTATTTCATATCCTCAATCAATTCCTATTTAAACCGTAAATATTTGATTTAGCATTTATTTTTCAACCATGCATAATATTCATAACCTCTAATTGAAATCAAACCCTAACCTCACCATTGATCCTAATCTCATATCATCATCACATGCTCATCTATACTACACTACAACAACACATCCATTATGTAAACACAAACCTACACAAATCCATATATATCAAGAACCCTAACCTTAAACACATTATATGATAAAAATCCTAACTAACACATCTCAACAGATTATATAAACAATAAAAACCCTAATAATAACTTAACTAAAACCAATATATATATAACTAAAAGACATAGGTGAGGGGAGAGGTATACCTCGACGGCGTGGGGGGTCGCTGGCCAGAGTGAGGTGGTGGTTGGTCTGAGATCGAGGGGGGCTGTCGGTCGGACAGGGTGGTGGTGATGGTTGGACTGAGGTAGGGGGTGGCCGGACTGGATGGATGTAATGGTGGTGTTGGTGGGGGAGACCGAAAACTCGCCGGAGTGGCGGGCTGCGGTGGCGGAGCAGTGGAGTTGGGGGACTGAGGTGGAGGAGGTCGGATGGGGGGAGCTGCACCTAAGCAGTGGAGTCGGGGGAGGGTCTGAAGCCGGACTGGACTCGTCGGAGTTGCGGGCTCGAGCGGCGGAGTCGGGCACAGCCGGAGCAGTGGCGGAGCGGCGCTGCACTGCTCGGCCGGAGCTGGGCTGCGCCGGCACGCTGGAGGGGCGGAGCGGGGTCAGTCGCCGGAGTATGGGTCAGCCGGATGAAAATGGAGTTGAAGAATGAGAAGAGAGGAAGAAGAAGAAGAAGAAGAAAAAAATGAATAAGTATGGTGGCTCGGTTTCCCAAGTGGAGGAGGGAGGAGAGAGGGAGGAGGGAGTGGTTTCCAATGCCTAGGGATTAGGGCCTGCATTGGAGAGAGGGGGAAATGATACTTTATAGGGGTTGGTGTGGAGGATGGAGGGTTGTGATGTTCCCTATTCAAAAGGAGGGTGGGGATTTTACATGAAGGCTTGGGTTTCTTCATGCAAGGGAAAGGGGAGAATGTTGATGTAAACCTCCTCACCCAAAATAGATATTTTTGTGTATATTTTATATTATTATATGTATTGAATTTCTTTAGAGTATTCTGTTATTTAATTAGTAAATGAATTTTTTGATATATTTACTTATATAAATATTTATTTAGAATCATTTTTAGGTTATTTTAGATTTTTGAAATTAATTAGGATTTATTTGGATATATATAGTCTTAATATTAGATAGATGCTAATTTAGTGTTAATAGATATTAATAAGATTTTATAAATTATTTGTATTATATTTAATTATATTCAAGATTATAAATTATTGAGATAGATTCAAACTCTACTTTAAATTAATTCAAATCATGAACCTACTAGGAATACAACTTAATGTATATCATATCCTTATTTAAATTCATCATAATCCTATCCAAATTAACCAATCCTAGTTGTATTTAATTAAGTAGTCTCCACCATTATAAACACCTTATCCTTCATATTTTTTCCCCAAATTCCTCTCTTTTTCGTCCAAAAATAGTCAAAATTCGTCATAAATTTAGCCTCATTTTCTACTAGTTATGACGAATTAAAAAGACGATATCTCCTAGCTCCGGACTCCAAACGCGCTCCAGTTTTTTTTGTTAGAACGATAATGAGGTTAGCTTTCTGATTATATAATTTTTTTTACGAAATTATGAGTATTAAATTCTGGAAAATTCGTAGAGCACAGCATGTCCGAAAATAGACGTGTTTCGATGTTTTCGCGATTCCGGGAGAACCAGGAATCAGAATCATGAACCGTTTGAAGTTTCGGAAAGCTAATGTCGAGATCATCGACATATATTTTTCCTAGAATTTAATTTGAAGTATTTACATACTGTTAATTCTGTAGAACTTCTAGGTTAGAATTTAACCATCGGTGCACAATACAAAATTTGTATGTGCCATAATTTCCAAACGAATTTGAATTCAGATGAGCCGTAAATTCTAGTATGTTTTTGATGCTGAAATCTACAGGAAATCATGCATGAAAGTCGAGTTTGTATCGGTTGACTTTTTGGTCAACAGATCGCCTCGATTTGCGTGCCATGAGTCTCGAGTTGATAAAATTCAGTTTTTTTGGACAAAATTTAGGAATTAACATAAAAATTAGAATAATAAGATTAAAATAGGATTTTAGAGTAACTATTCCAGAATTAAATAAATTATCTTTTGACGTGATAAATTTGTAATACATAGGCTATTTGGACTGTGACTTGGACCCTGATTCATACCAGCAGCAGGACCCCAGGCAAGATACCTTGCCAAATTGTTTACAGTACTTTGCATGCTATTTATATTTCTTTTTATTTATTTCATTTCTGTATAGTTCTTGCATGTGTAGTTTTTCTCCAGTCATTACTATGTATTAGATATGTTGACACACACATGGCACCTAGTATCATGGGAGGACAATCATTAGGCGTATGGGCTTTTAACCACTCTGGTAAACCGTAGTATATAGTTCATACTATGGGCGTGTGTCGCGCTGGTCGCTACCCCAGAGGTATGTCAATTTCTGTAGAGTCGCGCTGGTCGCTACCCCAGAGGTATGTCGATTTCTGATGTTCTAGACGGGTGTGTGAGTTGTGAGGCTTAAATCGAGTAGACTACCCTTGCCCATACGTCGAAAAGTTGTCCTCATTTGCATTCATATAGATTGTCTTGTACAGCGTACTTATCTATTTTCAAACCATATGCATGTTTACTGTATTCAAATTGGCTCGTATTTTTTGTATCTTGTTACGTCCCTCTGAGGACCTGGTCCGCTGCCAGGTATATCTTTTCTTGAGTATTTGCAGGAGCGCAGATTTGGATGGTTACATGTGATCCGATGATGTCTTCTCTTCGAGCTGTGATGGATAGTTGGTATTCTTATATTGTGTTGTGGTGTTGTACTCATATTGTATTTGCTCTTATATTCGAGTTGGTAGTGGATTTGTTTCCATCCAACTATCATCCTTAGATACTTCTTATTGAGATCTAGTTTCATAGATACTGGTTATTTAATTCTATATGATTTTGGTGGATGAGATTTAGATTTTACCCTGTAACTTGTATTACATCTTATACCACTTGTGGATTTTATATTCATATTACAGCGTACGTATGGATTTGGTTTCCATATATTGGAGTTGCCATATCCATGCAGCTGGCATGCTTACGTGTCCTAGTCCTACGTATTTTTGGGACTGGGGCATGACATATTTTTGTGGTGGCCTATGCAGGTCGAGAGCATATTGTCTCGGTTACGTTACTGTACCGAACTAGCCTGCACCTAGGACTAGAGTATAGGATCTCATCCACAATTGACTGTGATTCATCTCCTCCTATCTGTTCTATTTTGAACAATTGTATCCTGCTTGATTCATGTGCTTTCCTAATAGTTCCTTGAGTATAGTCTCCTACTAGAATATAGGAACCCCTGTTATTAGGATGATAATTAGAGTAGCACACCTATTAAGAATACAACGAGAATATAGACACACCACTAAGTTTAGAATATCTAGTGAACATAGAATTCTTTATCTTTAGATTGTTATACCATTACCCCTTGATGTATTAAGAAGACTTGAGAGTAGTATAGACACTACTAGAGTTAGTTAGAAGTTTTACCATAATGTTTGACACCTAGTATCACATAGTCTTTTGACCTATTAATTGAAGTGTAACCGAATGATATTTATCGCATGCTAGCAAAAGACGACAGTGTTTATTCAGACCATAGAATTTAGAGGTCCTTGCCCTATTTGGTCGACTAGCGACTTAGATAAGGAGGTTGTATGATAACTGTAGAGATTGTAGAGTCTTTTATTATTATTGCTTATGTTGTTTTTGCTTTTGCGAACTTGAATTATTTTGTAACTTCTCACATCATAATCCAGCGTTATATTTTCTGTGCTACCTTGAATTATGCTGCTATTATAGCCTAGTTTTTGCAAGCTTAATCTTATATCGAGCTTGTTCATGACATATGTGTTATTGGGGCCTGATCAACCACACTAATACAAATTGTCTAATCAAAATCAGTGTATTATGGTCTAGCTAGCCATAATGCGCTTGATTCGCCCTTCGCAATAGTATTTTATGTGGATTGAGATGTATAGTGGACCAGTAGACAAATATACTTACCCTCTAGATACGACAAAGCATATCATATCAAGTACATAACTGCACCGATGTGAGCATGCGAATAGAAAATTACCAAATTAAGATTTCAATCCACAACTGTCTTGACAATTCTCATTTAAATTCTTTAAACGCTTTGATTCCCATACTTCCATTCTATTACCCCTCCTTGAACTCTTTTCCGTTGCTTTCCGTCATCCCTTGTTTCGGAAAGACGAAATCTCGTGCTTGGTTATAAGTGATACACGGATAGTACAAGATATACCCCATAGGCCAATCACATTATTTGGTGACTATCTTTCATAATTGATTAAGGGCATATCACATATGATATAGTTTGTGTTAAAGTTTTGAGGATTGAATGACATGAGAAAATAAATTGAGGAATATTTTCTTAAGTGTAAGAGCTTTATGTGATAGATGGGTAAATTCTAAGTTGGATAGAAATTACATTATTAAACTTGAGGTAAATTCTTTTAGATTGTGATCAAGTGAGATTAGATAGAGAGAAACCATGTTCTATTTTAATTTCGAGGACGAAATTATTTTAAGTTGGGTAGATTGTAAACCTCCTCACCCAAAATAGATATTTTGTGTATATTTTATATTATTATAGGTATTGAATTTCTTTAGAGTATTCTGTTATTTAATTAGCAAATAAATTTTTTGATATATTTACTTATATAAATATTTATTTAGAATCATTTTTAGGTTATTTTAGATTTTTGAAATTAATTAGGATTTATTTGGATATATATAGTCTTAATATTAGATAGATGCTAATTTAGTGTTAATAGATATTAATAAGATTTTATAAATTATTTGTATTATATTTAATTATATTCAAGATTATAAATTATTGAGATAGATTCAAACTCTACTTTAAATTAATTCAAATCATGAACCTACTAGGAATACAACTTAATGTATATCATATCCTTATTTAAATTCATCATAATCCTATCCAAATTAACCAATCCTAGTTGTATTTAATTAAGTAGTCTCCACCATTATAAACACCTTATCCTTCATATTTTTTCCCCAAATTCCTCTCTTTTTCGTCCAAAAATAGTCAAAATTTGTCATAAATTTAGCCTCATTTTTTACTAGTTATGACGAATTAAAAAGACGGTATCTCCTAGCTCCGGACTCCAAACGCGCTCCAGTTTTTTTTGTTAGAACGATAATGAGGTTAGCTTTCTGATTATATAATTTTTTTTACGAAATTATGAGTATTAAATTCTGGAAAATTCGTAGAGCACAGCATGTCCGAAAATAGACGTGTTTCGATGTTTTCGCGATTCCGGGAGAACCAGGAATCAGAATCATGAACCGTTTAAAGTTTCGGAAAGCTAATGTCGAGATCATCGACATATATTTTTCCTAGAATTTAATTTGAAGTATTTACATACTGTTAATTCTGTAGAACTTCTAGGTTAGAATTTAACCATCGGTGCACAATACAAAATTTGTATGTGCCATAATTCCCAAACGAATTTGAATTCAGATGAGCCATAAATTCTAGTATGTTTTTGATGCTGAAATCTACAGGAAATCATGCATGAAAGTCGAGTTTGTATCGGTTGACTTTTTGGTCAACAGATCGCCTCGATTTGCGTGCCATGAGTCTCGAGTTGAAAAAATTCAGGTTTTTTGGACAAAATTTAGGAATTAACATAAAAATCAGAATAATAAGATTAAAATAGGATTTTAGAGTAACTATTCCAGAATTAAATAAATTAAAATAAATTATCTTTTGACGTGATAAATTTGTAATACATAGGCTATTTGGACTGTGACTTGGACCCTGATTCATACCAGCAGCAGGACCCCAGGCAAGATACCTTGCCAAATTATTTACAGTACTTTGTATGCTATTTATATTTTTATTTATTTATTTCATTTCTGTATAGTTCTTGCATGTGTAGTTTTTCTCCAGTCATTACTATATATTAGATATGTTGACACACACATGGCACCTAGTATCATGGGAGGACAATCATTAGGCGTATGGGCTTTTAACCACTCTGGTAAACCGTAGTATATAGTTCGTACTACGGGCGTGTGTCGCGCTGGTCGCTACCCCAGAGGTATGTCGATTTCTGTAGAGTCGCGCTGGTCGCTACCCCAGAGGTATGTCGATTTCTGATGTTCTAGACGGGTGTGTGAGTTGTGAGGCTTAGATCGAGTAGACTACCCTTGCCCATACGTCAAAAAGTTGTCCTCATTTGCATTCATATAGATTGTCTTGTACAGCGTACTTATCTATTTTCAAACCATATGCATGTTTACTGTATTCAAATTGGCTCGTATTTTTTGTATCTTGTTACGTCCCTCTGAGGACCTGGTCCGCTGCCAGGTATATCTTTTCTTGAGTATTTGCAGGAGCGCAGATTTGGATGGTTACATGTGATCCGAGGATGTCTTCTCTTCGAGCTGTGATGGATAGTTGGTATTCTTATATTGTGTTGTGGTGTTGTACTCATATTGTATTTGCTCTTATATTCGAGTTGGTAGTGGATTTGTTTTCATCCAACTATCATCCTTAGATACTTCTTATTGAGATCTAGTTTCATAGATACTGGTTATTTAATTCTATATGATTTTGGTGGATGAGATTTAGATTTTACCCTGTAACTTGTATTACATCTTATACCACTTGTGGATTTTATATTCATATTACAGCGTACGTATGGATTTGGTTTCCATATATTGGAGTTGCCATATCCATGCGGCTGGCATGCTTACGTGTCCTAGTCCTACGTATTTTTGGGACTGGGGCGTGACAGTTGACTACGGTCAAAGAAGGGTAGGCTCTCCATTTGGCCTTGGCCAATGAGGCTAGGACACCTAATTCAATAATTGCAACTAAGCCCCTTAAATTTGGGTAATTGTACAAACACATGAAATGATGCAAAAATTGTAGGGGAATTGGTGTTTGGTGTTTTGCATGGTGAGGGGGTGTTGTGTGTTTGGCATGGGTTTAATTAAATGGGCATTGGGATTAATTGGGGATTAAAATAGGATTAGTCAAAATTGGTATCCCCGATTTAAATAGAATTAAAGTGTCCCGCACTTTTAAATTAAATGAGGGCACTTAGGGTCAAATTTTGGAAATGACGCAAAGGTCAAAAATGGTGGGAGCTTGGAGTCAGTCTTGGACCCTTTAGTTGGTTCGGCTCAACGGGTTAAGTTGGTATCTCAAAATTGAGGATAACGACACAGGTATCCAACACAAAATTAAATCATGGGATTTAGGATACGGAAAATTATGCGATTAATTTAAGGCATAACGGATTTGATTTTGTGTGACAGAAAAGTCCAGTGCCTAAATTGGCGAGTCAAGTCAGAAGTACAATAATCCGATAGAATCTATGGGCTGATATTAGGCTCCGAATAAATCAACCATGGTTGGGCGCGCCAAGGGACTAATTAATAAATAACAGACATATGCAACTCTACTCTAAACCTCAAACATCTGCTGCTAAACCAAAATTTTCCAATCCATACCTGACCATCTATAGTATTAATCGAGGGGGTTTACAGCGTACCCAAATCACAGAAACTCCTTTGGAAGTGCCTCAAAGTCCCCAGTCACGAATCATGTCTCTACTCCTGCTCTGTAGATGGTCGGGTACAAGTGCTCGTCCGGATCTGGAAGGGAACCAGGTCCTCAGAGGGACGTAACAAGATACAAAAATATATGCCATAAAGTAAATATTGTGTAAACTCGAGGGTGATCTAACAAGCTAAGTGAAATACACTTGAATACAACCTTGGTACGTATGGGTAGGTAAAAGGTATAAAGCTAGCGTCGAGCCAGAGGTTAAGTACCTGGCATTAGCTGTAAACTAAATGCCAGGAGTATATGCTGACTACATCATCGATCATGATAGCGCGCAGCTAGTAACCTCTGCCGGATGTATCGACAAGCATATATGCCCATAACCGGGTAGCACTGAGCCCATAACCGGGTAACACATGGCTCATAACCGGGTAATACTGAGGCTCACGACCCCATAGTTTACTCTGAAACTACGGTAGCTAAATGTCTGTTCCATACGCCTACTAATTGTCTTTTTCGCCCAATGCCAATGTACAAGTCGCAAATACGACGTGTACATCTCGTACTATAATGCAAATCACTAAAGAAATATACAACTAAGCTAAATACCGTCACACGTGTTGCTCACACCAATGGCCAGTCAGTCATGAAGCACGTATCTCTACATGAACTCACTCTGTGACGTGCAATGATACGTGTCAAGGTCTGGGGAGTCATATCGATAACTCCATAACTTTAGGTGCGTCCACTAGACACTAGGTCAGACACAAGTCCTAATGTCAACGCCTTCGTTGACTGTACCAGAGTCTTTCTTGGACGTGCACAGTTATATAATATTAAAATAATAAAATATGTAACTAAATAATATCTGAATTTAAACAGTACAACAAGGCAATGTTTACTTGTCTGGAACTCTGGTGTGCACAAGTAAGGATCCGGAACCAACATCCAAGGTAGTATCGTCTTGGATGCCTACGAATAAATAATAATAAATATTAATTACTATATTACACTATGCTAATCACGTACACAAGTACCACTTACGCAACGTCATGAGTTACGCAGATACCAATTAAACGTTCTAATTAAATACGATGGCTAGGGTTGACTAGTCAAGGATCACGAGGGTAGGTGTACACTTAGTCTACTAGTCTACAGCATTTACAAGTCATCCTATGGTATCAATTCTCACATGTTACAATCATGGTCACAGCTAGGATTCGTGTAGGTGCTAAGTTGCACCTCTGACACAGGGGTACTAGGTATTTTTATACACTAAGATTTTTAGGACACGTCTGATATGGGTAACCATCTAGGTCTCCACGCACGGGTACGTCATGACTCAGATACCGCACACAACGAGATAATTAACTACCAAAAATACGTTATAATTATAAATAATGTATACCTTAACCCATGTCATAGCTAACATGGTAATGCATAAAGCCAGTTTGTCTAAACCCTTAGGTCATAAGTGTTCACATTAAATAATCATATTTACTATGTGGTAAACACTAACTCTAATTTATATTCTAAAATATATACTCAATAGACAAAGGTTCTCAACTACACAGTTCATTCAACAATACGTCGACGCAACCGTACATGAAGAAAAGAAGGCAATATATATACCTAATCGATCGTGGCCGAGGGGGGGTGTCCGTGGCTCATCGGCGGCCTGCCTCCGGCGAGGGAGGGCGGTGCTCCGGCTAGTCACAGCACGCAGCAGCAAAGCAGAAGCTCACAACGGCAGCGATGGCGACAGGGTGGTGGGTTGCTAGTGGTGGCTGTGGTTAGGGTGGTTGCTGGTGTAGATAGTGGTGGGTGGTCGTGGCATGGTGGTTGTGATCCGGCGAAGGAATGGTCGTAGGAAAGCCGAGGATGGTGATAGAGATGGCCGAAATCGTCGCTCGGGAATGATGGTGAGGGTGGCGGTGGTTGCGGTGGTTGTTGGAGGAGAAGAAGGAGGAAGGTCGTGGGGATAATGGTGGCTAAGGGGAGGCGGTCGTGTCTCCGGCAGGGTCGTGCACGCTCAGGCGGTTGCTCGGAGGGAGGTAAAGTCGGGAAGGAGAGGGCTGTGGTGATGATGGTGTTGGTGATGGTGATATTGGTAACGATGATGTCAGTATTAAGGTGGTGGTGGTGGTTGCTGATGGTGATGGAGACGGTGATGATGGTGGTGGCGACGTTGAGGTGGAGATGATGGTGGTGGAGATGGCCGGGGTCGCTGTGTTGGCGATGGGGGATGACTGGTGATGATGATGATGGTGTTGTTGATGGTGATATTGGTGACGGGGACGACGGTGGTGATGGTGATGATGGTGGCGATGGAGATGGTGACGACGGTGGCGGTGGAGATGACAATGATGTTGGCGGTGGAGATGGTGATGCTGGTGGCGGTGGTTGTCTGTGGTGGCGGTGGGGATGACTGGGGACAAAGGGGAGTCGGGTGATAATGATGATGGTGAACGGAGGAGACGGAGATGGCTGGCGGTGGAGGAAGGCGACGGGATGACTGAGGTCGAGGTCGAGGGGCAGGCGGTGGAGATGACTGGTTGGAGAGGGCTGCTCGCAGGTGGTGGTCGAGGAAGAAGGGGGAGTGGCCGGGTGAGGGGGAGTGGCCGGGTGAAGGAGAGTTGATGGTGGCTTAGGGTTTTTTAGGGTTTCGGTTTAGTATGGTGTTGATGTGGGTTTTAGGAGAGGGAGAGAGAGAGAGAGAGGTGTATATGTAGGAGAGAGAGGGGGCTCTCCTTGGGATTAGGGCCGACTGTGTGTATTTTTTAGGGGTGAGGGAAACCTCTTTATGAAGGAATGGAGGGTGGAGATGGCTTTGGTGAGGGGGGTTGGAAATGGAGGGTGGAGATGTAAGGAGATAAAGTTACATGAAGTACAACAAATGGGGGGGGAAGGAATTTCTAGGGTGGACCAGTCAAAGAGGAGGGAAGGGTTTCTTCATGGAGTGGATCCAATGAGGGGTGGTGTCACGCCCCAGTCCCAAAATACCGAGGGACTGAATGCGTGGCAATGGCCAGCAGCACGCACCGATGGACAACCCAATTTAATGGATCCATCAGGGCATGCTTAAGCTGTAGTCTAACAATAAATAGATCCAACAGTACAAGTCACAGTCTATACTAATCTCATCCACAACAGATAATCACAGATTAAATGCCAGAAATAATGCAATAGAATAAATAAGCAATCTCAAATAAGTGTCTCGGGAACAATCCGAGAATATGTCTGGTACATCGAATGCAAATAGACAGGAAATAAATCAACTGGAAATAGAAATACTGAGTATATGGAGCCGGTACTCAGGAGAAGTCTTCTGCCATGATCTCGTCCTCAGGTTCCTGTTCTGTTCCGAGAAGTGCTCCTGTTTTGTACACCTCGGGGTAGATCTCTTCGGCTATACCTGGGGACATAGTCCATTCCAGGTCCTCAGGGGACATAACAAGGTACAGATAATACAAGCCAAAATAAATGCAGTACAGAAATAAGAAACAATAGGGTAAATAAATAAACCAGCTAAGTGATATGCAAGTGAGAGTTTTAGTCATACTCAGGCAGAGACTACTACAGGATCAGTGTCGAAGAAATCATAGCAGTATTTTCTCGAAGGGCCAGTAAGGTACCAAAGCTCTGTATCAGAGACTAAGACACCTCCAGATAACATTATTTATATTATAATCAGCCTTGATATGGTAATACTCTTCCCACCCCATGTAATCTCACGTCACAGTTCCATAATATCTCAGGTCCAGTCACGCAAGATCAACTAATGCAGTAAGTCAGAATAGTTTCTAAGCAAGTAAACTGTAATGTCATGAATATGTATCCTACACAGAATCACCATGAATATCTCAGAAAGATTCCGTCTCATGAATAGTGTCAAGTGTCCTGGGTATAATGTACTTGATAATGCAAGTACGAGAATATAAATGTCACGATACCCATCTCTAGGTGACGTTACACAACCCCGCGTACGGTGTTGGCACCCGACTATAATCGGTCGCTAAGCACATCACACGGCCCTAGGGTTGAGCAAGTACAACAGTTATAATGTATATATTCAAAGGAATAAATAGCAAAAACTGCAAGTTTGGCAAGGTACACTTGCCTAGTGTTTCGGCTCCAATTGTAACTCTGGCTTCAGCTGGAATTGCAGGCGGTACTCCGGTTGCTGTAACAAACATCACCATCAGATTCAAAAAATATCAATCAGCTAGAAACGCCTGTCCTTGAGTCCGATTTGGAGACAAGGGCAAAAATGGCAGTTTCTGGCCAAAGCGGGTCCACATGTGGGCCGCTTTGCACCGAAAAGCGTGTCAGGTACAAAGGTCTCCAAATCTGTCCAACTTAGTGTCAACAGGTCAGGAACGATGATACGAACTCAACGAAACTTCCAGAATTGGATTCCGATGAGCCGGTCACAAAATTGCCCGTCAAGTGGAGCCTGTGGGGCCCACGACACGCGATTTCGTCAACGTTCTCAGAATCGAACCAAACTTAGCTCATAGGACCAGCGTATTGCTACGGGTCCGATGGCGCAAGTTTCATTTCAATCCGACGTGTGTACACAAAGTTAGGACATGATTCAGAAAAGTCGAATACGGGACGTTGTCCGCGGATACGCGTTGATTCCAGTGTGCACGCACACCCGAATCAACTTCTGCGAAATCCCACACGTCCGTATCAATGACGCACACGTATCTGTGAAGACCGTGCACAACCAAATCGTCCCGTTTGGCGGGGCGTACCCAGTTTCGGGGTGAATCAGGGCGTTATTTTTTTCCTGTTTTTGGATCGCGGTTCGCGATTGCCACAGGACGCGATGCCCCGAGCGGGTTGCACGGACACCGAGGGAGTCATGCAGGCTACGCAACGCAACTAACAGAATCGAAAATGGGTAAACGAGCAGGGAGATATACGTACCTGAACAGGGTCCAAAAAACCCAGAAAGTTTCGTGTCCGACACGCGTCCTGTACACAGAGTCCTAGGGTTAGGGTTTAGGGTTCTCAGACGGAGCTCCGGCGGCGCTGCGGCGGGGGAGGCCGGCCGAAGGGGCTAGGGCGGTGGTCGACGAGGCTGGGCGGAGGCACGGCGGCCGGAGTCGGGCTCGGGGCGGCTGGGAGAAGAGAGGGGAAGGAAGAGGGAGGAGGGAGGAGGCTGTGCGGTGGAGACGCGGCGGAGGGCTCGGCGACGTAGGGCAGAGCGGCGACGGCGAGGTCTGGGGCAGCGGGGTACAGCGGAGAGGAGTCGGCGGCGAGGGGATGTGACCGGAGAGCCGAACGGGGGGGGGGGGTTCTTATAGGCTGATGGAGGAAGGGGGAGTGGCCGGGCTAGGCGGCGGGTGAGGCGGAGGACGGGAGGTCGTGGCGAGGGGTACGGGGCGAGGGGGAGGCGGGGCACGGCGGGTGAGCGGCTTGCCGGAGCTAGGGGGAAAGAGGTGGCATGTCACGTCCCAGTCCCAAAATACATAGGACTAGGACACGTAAGCATGCCAACCGCATGGATATGACAACTCCAATATATGGAAACCAAATCCACACGTACGCTGTATTATGAACATCAAATCCACAAGTGGTATAACATATGTCATAAGTCACAGGATATAATCTAGATCTCATCCACGAAAATCAAATATGAATAAAATAACCAATGTCTATGGAACTAGATCTCAATAAGAAGTATCTAAGGGTGATAGTTGGATGGAAACAAATCCACTACCAACTCAAATGGAAAAGTAAATACAATATGAGTACAACACAATCAAGTCCAATATAAGTATACCAGCTATCGATCACGGCTAGAAGAGAAGACATCCACGAAGCATCTATAACCATCCAAATCTGCGCTCCTGCAAATACTCAAGAACAGGTACACCTGGCAGCGGACCAGGTCCTCAGAGGGACATAACAAGATACTTAAACACATGCCAATAAAGTACTGAAATAAATATCCAAAGGGGTCGCCTAACCGTCTACGTGAATGCAGTTAAGAACAACTTTCCCAACGCGTGGGCTATCTGGCTAAAATAGGATTGGCATAGTTCTCTTGGAGATCCAGGGGCCTACAAAGGCACGACGTCTTTCGAACACCGGAGGCCCGCCTGATAATAATATAATATATAGTGGTCATCATGACCGCGCATCTCCGGCGGAGCGTACGGGTTACACAAGGAAAGTGCAACGGAGCCCACACGTCTTACTTGTTGTTCTCCCCACCCCATGCTCTAAGCATGTCACATCCATGACACGATAATACCTCTAATAACTGCCCAGTCTACTAGCATGCAAAGTTTCTAACAGCAGTTATTCCTAACGCACGGCCCACACGTACAGGAGGCCAAACCTGCACGCAAGTCCATAATCTACATGAGACTCACAACTCGTGTAACAACTGTGTCACGGCCAATGAACCTAATGATGCTACATGATAATGGGGTAGTCTCATAAACAGGGTCAATGCAAATACATAAATAAAAATATATCGCGACGACACAGTCACGCGCATTTTTATATAACAGTTAAAATATATGAACTAAAGACAGAAAATAAAGATGCATGCAGCATATGGAATATAAATAACAGTATAATAGCAAGGTATACTTGCCTGGCAAGAAAGCTGCGCTGTACCAATAACCTGCTCTAAAAGTCGCGCAGAATAAATCCAACATCCTGATGAGTTTTCCCTGTTAACAGGTTGATTCTACACTCGTATGCAGATCTCTTTGAGGGCCATACACAATCTTCAATGTTGTATCTTTTCTCCACAGTCGCCTCTGGCCAGGGGACCTCCTTGCATTCTAACACCTCCAGTTGGCAAAGATGCCATCCTTTAATGAAATCTTCACGTACGCTGATCTTGGAGCAAGATTAACTGGAAGCATGTAATGAAAAATTATTCCAACTGGCACAGGAGCAGCAGTAAGAGCAAGATAAAGCTTTTTCACCTGTTTTTCCCCAATCATTCCATGAAAAACAGAGCAGAAATCCTTTGTTCAGCCCTCGGTGCAATTATCTATCTGATGAGTTGTCAACAAAGGAGTTTCCAATTCCAGGGCTCGAGAAGCAAATGTTGCACAACTTTCCTTAATGTTATCCGTTGTTCCTCCTATCGAGGTGCCTGCTGGTTTATCAAGGACCACATAGGAGTCAGCAACTGCAATGATTCTGGACTTCCAATCAATTTTATAGCACCTTGGGAAGCGTTTTGGGTGCACATGTACACGTAGATAAGTTCCAGCTTCAATAAATTCATTAACATCTGTTATCTTGAATGTCTTCTGTGCTTCCCTCACAGTTTTTCCTTTAATAGATGATCTCTTTTCCAACACTGATGGCTCTGTTACTTCTTTGTAGGTCTAAATTTGTTCAGGTGTTGCAGTTGGAGGAGGCTTTGGGCACACTAATGCATAATATACAGCCCCAAAATGGATAAGATAGAGGAGGGAGGTTCAAACTTCTACAGATATAATCAAGAACCACTCCGTCTTCTGAAACTACGAGGTGCTCAACCCGAGGCGGCCTACTCTGCGTGGGGCATGGGAGCAAGCGACTGTATTCAGGATACCCATTGGTAGGCTCCGGCGTGGGGGAATGCACGAGAGAGGCCCTCTTCTTCCTCATCGGAGCCCAGCTCAGGTCCTTCTCGGTGCGGCGGCTCACCACCGACAGAGCACGCGAGAGGAGGGGTTGGGTTCTCCGAGTGGACCTCCATAGACGTATGGGGTTGGAGTTTAGGAAAAGCGAAGCAGCAACCGCAGCCATAGTCGAGGAATTTGGAATTCCTAGTGTCTCCGGCGAGGTCTCGGGCGGGGAGGCTGAAGGAAGAGAATGAACAGGAGGAAGGGAGGGAAGTCGGCTAAGAGGAGTTGGGTTAGGTTTAGAAAATAGGAAAAAAAAGGGAAAATAAAGGAGATATTTATATGCACATGTAAGGGGGTTGACCTAGGAATAGTTTGACTGGTCAACCCCTCTTGGGTTGGGCCTTGGGCTTACATGGGGATATTTGGAAGGGCTATAATTGCATGATTAAAATACAAGGATGGGGTTAATAATAAATGTGGGCGATGTGAGCGTTGTACATCCGAAAATTATGAAAAAATTCCGGTGAAGGGGAAAGATAGATTTCTTTATGAATTGTCCAATGGTGGAGACACCTAAATGCATTTTTGCATAAAAGCCTCCTAACAATTGGAAAATTGCACAAAGGCAGAAATTGGATTTAATTAATTAAATCGAATGCGCACGATGTTCTGAAATTAATTAGGAGCACAGGAAAATAAAAATAGGCGGAACAAAGGATCTGAGACGTAGAGGATACAGAGTAGATTATTAATAAAATTCAGGTCGTACAAAACGGTCAAGATTGGGTTCACGATTTCGATTGGGACGCACAAGGGTACAAAATTAGAAATTATTTCGAATTATGAAATAACGTCCGCGACGTTTATTGTGCGACTAAAATGTAGCACAAGGAAGCAATATTATGAGTTACACAAGGGTCAGAATAGTAGGCGGACATGTCTAGGATGAGGTTGAGGAGTTTGTAGATAGGCAATGGCTAGTGAGGTGCTCCAATTGTAGAAGCAACGGTAATGTGTGCTACGCGATTTAATTATTGCACAATTAAATAAATGCCGCGTTCTAATTCTAATTGGTTCAAACTAGCCCTAATTTCACTATCTAAGCTAAGTAGCCCTAATTTTGGGTGAGGGGGTTTACAATCTACCCAACTTAAAATAATTTTGTCCTCAAAATTAAAATAAGACATAATTTGTTAAATCCTTCACATTCGTACATAAGGTACGTCAATCGCAATCTCTTTCAAAAATTTAAATAACAAAATCTATTCAAATCTATCGCGATCACTTTAAAATTAAGATAACCACTGTTTAAATTAAAATTCAACCTGTCGTAATCTCTTCTCGATTTTTAAATAATCAACATCCAAATCTAACTCAAGTCTATATGACATCCCACATCAAAATTTATATCACAATTTCCAACTATCATAATCTCCTCTAGACTTTGAACAATAAACAATTCTAATCAAATCTTATTCCTATTGTCAACTTAAAACATTTGTACTCTTCAAATATTTAACTCAATTTACATCCTCAATATTTCAAATAGGTGACCCAACAATCAAACTGAACTTTTAATTCAAATCATCAAATTGTAAAATTTAAATCTAATTCCCCAATTGTTCAAGTCTAAAATTCTATATTTATCCTCAAAATTTAAATCGATGATTTATCCTTAAATATTCAAAATTTAAATCATGTGCTCAAAGTATAAATATATGGTCCGCAATATCAAGATTTTAAAATTCGTTAAATCCTCATTATCTTAATCCTTCTTTTAAAATTTCTCAAAATTAAAATGACTTGAATCTCCCAATCTAATCTTACTTGATCACAATTTAAAAGAAATTTCTCTCGAGTTGCCAATGCACTGCTACCCAACTTAGAATTTACCCATCTATCACAGAAGGCTATATACCTTAAGAAAAATATTCCTTAATTTATTTACTCATGTCATTCAATCCTCAAACTTCAACGCCGATTATATCATATATAATATGTCTTTAATTACAAAAGACTAATCCTCAAGTATGTGATCGGCCTACGGGGTATATCTAGTACCCTCCGTGTATTAAACTTATACCAAGCACAAGGTTTCATCTTTCCGAAATAAGGGAAGACGGAGACCAATAATAAAGAGTTCAAGGGCGAGGTAATAGAGTAGAAGTATTGGGATCAAGGAGTTTAAGGAATTCAAATAGGAATTGTCAAGCATTTGTGGATTGAAGTCCTATTTTGGTAGTTCCTATTCACATGCTTGTATTAGTACAGTCATGTAACCGATACGATATGTCAGACATGTCTAAGGCTAGTATATTCGTCTACTAATTACTATATATCTCAATCCACGTAAAGTAGTTATGCGAAGGGCGAACCAAGCGCACTAAGGTTAGCTAGACCCTAATACACTGATTCTAAAATATATTATTGTGGGCCCCTAATAATACGTATGTCATGAACAAGCTCGATAAAGAATAAGCTTGCAAAAACTAGGCTATAATAGCAGCATAATTCGAGGTAGCACAGAAAATATAACGCTGGATTATGATGGGAGAAGTTACAAATAATTCAAGTTTGCAAAAACAAAAATAACATAAGCAATAATAACAAAAGACTCTACAATCTCTACAATTATCATACAACCTCCTTGTCTAAGTCGCTAGTCGACCAAATAGGGCAAGGACCTCTAAATTCTATTGTCTGAATACCCACTGTCGTCTTATGCTAGCATACAATTAATGTCATTCAGTTACACTTCATCAATGGATCACAAGGGCTACGTGATACTAGGTGGTGAGGTATACTATTCAACTTTAAAATAATTAAACTAATACGGTGACAGTCTTAAGAGGGTCCTACAAAATAATCTTGCACATGCAAATAAAATAGAAACTCTTTATTAGGGTATATGAGGAAAGATCTTGGTATTTATTAGGGTCTCCTATTGCATTATATAGGTATTGGTCATATTAAGTCTTAATCATAGTGCTCATAGAACAGGTGTCAATCGTAGGGATAGAAGAGTTACTAGCCGTTAGGGGAAAAGGGATTTAACTCGTATCGAGCTATGGGTACAAATTTTGTGATTTAAAGCTAAGGGGTAATCATTAGGTTATAACCTAAGGGAACTACGCAAACTATCAAATCCTAACTATTACACACAAAATTCAAAGTTCAAATTACCAAGCTATACCCTAACAACTACATGTGCTAACATAGAATAAGATTACTTGGCCTTCAATCATACGAGTTATGTGGCACGAGCTAAATGATGAAGAAGAAAGAATCATAATTTAGTCATCACACAATTAGCGAACGCTAAGGTCACAGGGGAACAATATATGAAATTAAATGGAATACTCTAGATAGCATCATGGTTTCCTAAGGAAAAGGGGTATGCTAGTCTCTGTGTTTAAGGTATGATTAGGAAAAAGTGTTAATTACATTCCTTCAGGCTTCCTAGGGTGTTGTCTACTAATAATAAGACAATGATCTAAGTTTTACAGTTTCCCAATACTATCCAATTATGAGGGTGAGGTTCAGTCCTAATGTTCAATATTGGTTCTCCATTGGTTCCTCAATACTAGGGTCAAACATTATGGTAAAACTTCTAACTAACTCTAGTAGTGTCTATACTACTCTCAAGTCTTCATAATACATCAGGGGTAATGGTAAACCAATTCTAAGGATAAGAAATTCTAGGGTTCACTAGATATTCTAGACTTAGTGGTGTGTCTATATTCTCGTTGTATTCTTAATAGGTGTGCTACTCTAATTATCATCATAATAACAGGGGTTCCTATATTCTAGCTGAAGGCCATATGTACTCAAGGAACTTATTAGGGAAGTACATGAATCAAGCAGGATACAATTGTTCGAATAGATCATAGAGGAGGAAGGTGAATCATAGTCAATTGTGGATGAGATCCTATACTCTAGTCCTATGTGCAGGCTTGTTCGGTACAATAACGTAACCGAGACAATATACTCTCGACCTGCATGAGCCACCACAAAAATATGTCACGCCCCAGTCCCAAAATACATAGGACTAGGACACGTAAGCATGCCAGCCGCATGGATATGACAACTCCAATATATGGAAACCAAATCCACACGTACGCTGTATTATAAACATCAAATCCATAAGTGGTATAACGTATGTCACAAGTCACAGGATATAATCTAGATCTCATCCACGAAAATCAAATATGAATAAAATAACCAATGTCTATGGAACTAGACCTCAATAAGAAGTATCTAAGGGTGATAGTTGAATGGAAACAAATCCACTACCAACTCAAATGGAAAAGTAAATACAATATGAGTACAACACAATTAAGCCCAATATAAGTATACCAGCTATCGATCATGGCTCGAAGAGAAGACATCCACGAAGCATCTATAACCATCCAGATCTGCGCTCCTGCAAATACTCAAGAACAGGTACACCTAATTTCACTATTAAATAAATGCCGCGTTCTAATTCTAATTGGTTCAAACTAGCCCTAATTTCACTATCTAAGCTAAGTAGCCCTAATTTTGGGTGAGGGGGTTTACATGGCCGGAGCTAGGGCTTGGGTTTGGGGGAGATGAGGGAGGAGGAGAAGAGGAGATGGGTTTTTATAGGGGGAACGGAGCCGTGGGTGGCCGGGTGAGGCGGAGAGGAGGTCAGGGTCGTGGCGTGGAGCGCGGGCGGGTCTCCGGCGACGTGGCCGACGGGTACGACGGGGGAATCGGGGCTCTGGACGTGGGAGGGGAAGAAAGGTTCAACGGGTCTGGCAGACCCGGCCCGACCCGTTAAGCCGAGCGGGTTTTGGGCTGCGGGTTCGGGTCGCGAGTTGGCCCGGATCCGACCCGCAGCGGATGGGCTGGGCCTGGGCTTGGGTTTAGTAAATAATAAAATAAATAATAAAAATAGTTTTTAGGTGATATAAAATAGGTCCGGGGCCCAATAAATTCCCAGAAAATTATCCTAAGTCCAGTTTTTCATTTTACACCCAAAAATATTATTTTTATAATATTTTAATATTATTTATTATTATTAAAAATTATTTAATAATTAAAACCCTGAATTTAATTAGGGAAAAATCCCAGAAAATTTCAGAAAATTATGAAAATCCAAATTTAAAAATTCTTGAAAAAATCAGGGGGTTTACAATCTACCCCCCTTAAGAGGATTGCGTCCTCGCAATCAAAGAATAACCGGTCAGCAGAGATGACACGGTTGCAAGTATCGTTCGAAACACATCACAAGATACTCAGGGAAATACCGTTTCCCTAAGAATGAAAGTTATGCACTTTCCAGAGCTAAAGCAAAAGAACTACAAATTTTTATAAAACTAGGTTATTTATTAACAAGTACAAATTACTAGGTTGGGGCTGAGGTCACGAACCAATAGGCACGAGCTAAAACAAGACTAGAAACGGATAACTACGAATCACTTACGCGCACTAGCTACTCCACGAGTCTGCGCGTTCTCCATGGTCATCGCGTAAGCTTGTCCGCGTCCTTGAGGTAGATTCCTCTGCTGCTGCTGGGCTGGCTGGTAGGGTGCTGCTTGAGGCGCTGGTGGAGCTTGCTGGTTCGTCCTTGGTGCTCTTTCTCTACGCTCAGGGCAGTCTCTCACTGCATGCTGTCTGGATCCGCAGCCTAGGCATAGTCCGAATTTATGTCTACACTCCTTCTCGACATGGCCTATCTTGCCGCAGTAGTAACAAGTAGGAAGGAATGAGGATCTTGGTGCTGCTCTTGGTGGTGGGTTTATTTGTTGACGCTTTGCAGACTCCTCTTGTGCTGCTCTGGTTGGTGCGGATGTGGAAGGCCGCTTTAGGCGAGACTCTCTCCTGGTGACGCGTTCCATGCGTCGGGCTGCAGCAAGGACGTCTGAGTAAGAGGTAGGTACGACGGATCCGATCAGTCTCTGTAGCTCAAAGTTCAGTCCGTCGAAGAATTTCTCGGCCTTATCTTCCTCTGTCGGGATCAGGGTTGGGGCAAAGCGGCTCAGACGAATGAATTCTGCGTTGTATTCTTCCACCATCATAGCATCCTGAGTAAGGCGATTGAACTTGTCCCGAAGTTCTGATCGTGCGATAGCCGGAATGTACATCTCCTGGAAGAGTCTGGAGAACTCCTCCCAAGTGACTCGGTCTGGTCCGAGTCGTCTCTCTTCGGATAGCCACCAGTAATGAGCATTGCCCGTCAATTGTATTCTGACGGCAATCATCCAACGTTCTCGTGGTAGCTCTGCTGCTTCCAGTTGATGTTGTATGTTGGTGAGCCACTCATGAACTTCTGTGGGCTCCTTCTTGCCAGAAAAAGTGTGGGGCTTCAGTTGGCGGAAGTCAGTGATAGAGCCCGTCGAAGGCCGTCGAGCTGGTAGGTTGGCCTGCTCCAGTGCAGTTATGATGCTGCTTCTCAAGTAATCAGCCTCGCGACGCTGAGCCTCATGTTGAATTTGTTGTTGGGCTTGCATCATCGCGTAGATCATTTGGAATATCTGTTGCCCGTCAATCGGCTGTCCTTGTGGGAATACGGGCGCTGGTGGAACAAACTGCGGCGGAGGTGGGATGTCATCACGCCAAAATCTGGAGGTAGGTTGACCTGCCTGCTGGCTCTGTTGAGTTGATGGAACTCCTCCGACTTGTGTCACTTCGTCGTCATAGGTGACACCTGTAGCTTGTGGTGTTCCGACGGGAGTCTCATTGCACTCTTGTGGGTCCATTTCCCTGCATCCAAAATAAACAATAAGAGGCGCACAGGAATTAAGGCAGGATGCAAGTAAATTATTTGAAGTCGATATAGAGATCAAGAATGATTCAAGCAAGTGGATGAGATCCTAAAACTTATCATATTCTTATTGCAGGCCTGTTCGGTCCCTAAGTTGAAACCAAACAATTTAGTCGTTGGCCTGCATGGGCCACCAAAAAAACTATGTCACGCCCTAGTCCCAAAATACCGAGGGACTGAATGCGTGGCAATGGCCAGCAGCACGCACCGATGGATAACCCAATTTAATGGATCCATCAGGGCATGCTTAAGCTGTAGTCTAACAATAAATAGATCCAACAGTACAAGTCACAGTCTATACTAATCTCATCCATAACAGATAATTACAGATTAAATGCCAGAAATAATACAATAGAATAAATAAGCAATCTTAAATAAGTGTCTCGGGAATAATCCGAGAATATGTCTGGTACATCGAATGCAAATAGACAGGAAATAAATCAACTGGAAATAGAAATACTGAGTATATGGAGCCGGTACTCAGGAGAAGTCTTCTGCCACGATCTCGTCCTCAGGTTCCTGTTCTGTTCCGAGAAGTGCTCATGTTCCGTACACCTCGGGGTAGATCTCTTCGGCTATACCTGGGGACATAGTCCATTCCAGGTCCTCAGGGGACATAACAAGGTACAGATAATACAAGCCAAAATAAATACAGTGCAGAAATAAGAAACAATAGGGTAAATAAATAAACCAGCTAAGTGATATGCAAGTGAGAGTTTTAGTCATACTCAGGCTGAGACTACTACAGGATCAGTGTCGAAGAAACCATAGCAGTATTTTCTCGAAGGGCCAGTAAGGTACCAAAGCTCTGTATCAGAGACTAAGAAACCTCCAGATAACATTATTTATATTATAATCAGCCTTGATATGGTAATACTCTTCCCACCCCATGTAATCTCACGTCACAGTTCCATAATGTCTCAGGTCCAGTCACGCAAGATCAACTAATGCAGTAAGTCAGAATAGTTTCTAAGCAAGTAAACTGTAATGTCATGAATATGTATCCTACACAGAATCACCATGAATATCTCAGGAAGATTCTGTCTCATGAATAGTGTCAAGTGTCATGGGTATAATGTACTTGATAATGCAAGTACGAGAATATAAATGTCACGATACCCATCTCTAGGTGACGTTACACAACCCCGCGTACGGTATTGGCACCCGACTATAATCGGACGCTAAGCACGTCACACGGCCCTAGGGTTGAGCAAGTACAACAGTTATAATGTATATATTCAAAGGAATAAATAGCAAAAACTGCAAGTTTGGCAAGGTACACTTGTCTAGTGTTTCGTCTCCAATTGTAACTCTGGCTTCAGCTGGAATTGCAGGCGGTACTCCGGTTGCTATAACAAACATCACCATCAGATCCAGAAAATATCAATCAGCTAGAAACGCCTGTCCTTGAGTCCGATTTGGAGACAAGGGCAAAAATGGCAGTTTCTGGCCAAAGCGGGTCCACATGTGGGCCGCTTTGCACCGAAAAGTGTGTCAGGTACAAAGGTCTCCAAATCTGTCCAACTTAGTGTCAACAGGTCAGGAACGATGATACGAACTCAACGGAACTTCCAGAATTGGATTCCGATGAGCCGGTCACAAAATCGCCCGTCGAGTGGAGCCTGTGGGGCCCACGACACGCGATTTCGTCAACGTTCTCAGAATCGAACCAAATTTGGCTCACAGAACCAGCATATTGCTACGGGTTCGATGGTGCAAGTTTTATTTCAATCTGACGTGTGTACACAAAGTTAGGGCACGATTCAGAAAAGTCGGATACGGGGCGTTGTCCGCGGATACGCGTTGATTCCGTTGTGCACGAACACCCGAATCGACTTCTGCGAAATCCCACACGTCCGTATCAACGACGCGCACGTATCTGTGAAGACTGCGCGCGACCAAATCGTCCCGTTTGGCGGGGCGTACCCAGTTCCGGGGTGAATCAGGGTGCTATTTTTTCCTATTTTTGGATCACGGTTCGCAATCGCCACAGGACGCGATGCCCCGAGCGGGTTGCACGGGCACCGAGGGGGTCATGCAGGCTACGCAACGCAACTGACGGAATTAAAAATGGGTAAACGAGCAGGGAGATACGCGTACCTGAACAGGATCCAAAAAATCCAAAAAGTTTTGTGTCCGACACGTGTCCGACACGCGTCCTGTACACAGAGTCCTAGAGTTAGGGTTTAGGGTTCTCAGGCGGAGCTCCGGCGGCGCTGCGACGGGGGAGGCCGGCCGGAGGGGCTAGGGCGGTGGTCGACGAGGCTGGAGTCGGGCTCGGGGCGGCTGGGAGAAGAGAGGGGAAGGAAGAGGGAGGAGGGAGGAGGCTGTGCGGTGGAGACGCGGCGGAGGGCTCGGCGACGTCGGGCGGAGTGGCGGCGGCGAGGTCTGGGGCGGCGGGGTGCAGCGGAGAGGAGTCGGCGGCGAGGGGAGGTGACCGGAGAGCCGAACGGGGGGGGGGGGGTTCTTATAGGCGGATGGAGGAAGGGGGAGTGGCCGGGCTAGGCGGCGGGTGAGGCGGAGGAGGGGAGATCATGGCGAGGGGTGCGGGGCGAGAGGGAGGCGGGGCACGGCGGGTGAGCGGCTTGCCGGAGCTAGGGGAAAGAGGTGGCCGGAGCTAGGGCTTGGGTTTGGGGGAGATGAAGGAGGAGGAGAAGAGGAGATGGGTTTTTATAGGGGGAACGGAGCCGTGGGTGGCCGGGTGAGGCGGAGAGGAGGTCGGGTCGTGGCGTGGGGCGTGGGCGGGTCTCCGGCGACGTGGCTGACGGGTACGGCGGGGGAATCGGGGCTCTGGACGTGGGAGGGGAAGAAAGGTTCAACGGGTCGGGCGGGCGGCGGGTTCGGGTCTGGCAGAACCGGCCCGACCCGTTAAGTCGAGCGGGTTTTGGGCTGCGGGTTCGGGTCGCGAGTTGGCCCGGATCCGACCCGCAGCGGATGGGCTGGGCCTGGGCTTGGGTTTAGTAAATAATAAAATAAATAATAAAAATAGTTTTTAGGTGATATAAAATAGGTCCGGGGCCCAATAAATTCCCAGAAAATTACCCTAAGTCCAGTTTTTCATTTTACACCCAAAAATATTATTTTCATAATATTTTAATATTATTTATTATCATTAAAAATCATTTAATAATTAAAACCCTGAATTTAATTAGGGAAAAATCCCAGAAAATTCTAGAAAATTGTAAAAATCCAAATTTAAAAATTCTTGAAAAAATCAGGGGGTTTACAGGTGGACACCTCACTGCACTTTTGCATAAAAGTCCCTTAATAATTAGGAAATTGCATAATTAATAGAATTTGGGATTTGATTAGGCAAAATACCATGTTTGGTGTGATGTAGTGGACTAAAATGGTGTGTGGAGTTTAGTATGAACCTTGAGGGTGTGAGTGGAGATTTGGGTTGGTGTTGGATCTAATTTTGGGTGAGGTTGGGTCCTTACACCAATTTAATTAAAATTAGTATAAGTGGTGCTCTTTAATTAATTAGAAGTACATAGGGTTAAAATTGGGTGGAACACAAGTATCATGGATGTAGAAGACTCAGAATAGAATATTATCATAAATTGGATTGCCCAAAATGGGTCGAGGTCGTGTCTCCAATTTTGATTGGAACAAACAAAGATGCAAGGTCAAATTTATTTAAATTTAAGAATGAATGTTTGTAACGAATATTGTGCGACTAAAATGAAGCACAAGAGAGAGTATTTATGAGTTACACAAATATCAGAATGGAAGGCTGCCACGTCTAAAAAAAGTGTATAAAATTTGTTTGGAGGCAAATGCTAGTGTAGCGCTCCAAATATCGAAGCAACGGTAAGGTACATAAAGTGATATAAATATTGTACAATAAATCTAAAATACTGTGTTTTAATTCTAATTGGCTTCAAACTAACCCTAGTCTCTCTATCTAAGCTAAGTAGACCTAAATTTGGTCGAGAAAATTTATAATCTATCCAACTTATAAGAATTTTATCCTCAAAATTAAAATAACATATAATAAGCTATAAATTATCAAGCAATGCTACGGACGTACCTAGGACCGGTGGAGCTGGCCTTTGCACTATCTGCTGGGCTCTATTAACGTACTGAAAATACTCCTGAGCTTGATGTTGGTTTGATCCATACCTCAAACACTGTCCTAATCTTCTCCTGTAATCTTTCTGAATATGCCCCTTCTTCCTATAAAAGTGACATATCGGTAGCTCTCTCTGCTGATACGGCACAATCTTCTGTTGCGTCTGCACTCCTGGATGACGGATCGGTCCTCCTGCTCCTGGTTGGGCCTTAGCTGGTGCAGCTATACTGGAATGCCTCGATCCTCTGCCAATAGCCTCCTAGATCCTAGCCTCTGACAAAACCTCCTCGTAAGAGATCCTCACCTGGGTGGTAGTATACCTCTGTAGCTCATACGTCAGTCCATGATAGAATCTCCTAGCCTTCTATAACTCATTGGGTATCAAGGCGGCACCAAATCTACTGAGTCGACAAAACTCTGCGTCATACGCATCTACGGTCATGTTTCCTTGCTCCAGGTGCAGGAACTGAGAGTATAGTGCATTCCTGACCGTAGTCGAAAAGTACTTTGTATTGAAATACTCTAGAAATTGCTCCCACGTCTGATTCTTGCCGACGCTGCGCTCTATGGAGTCCCACCAGTGATAGACATTGTCTTTCAGTTGGGCCCTCACTGCGGTCATCCAAAGATCTGGATGTAGCTGAGAAGCCTCCAGTCACATCTCCGTGTAGGAGACCCAATCAGAGATCTCTTTTGCGGTCTCGCTGCCCGAAAAGGTATCCGGGCCCATCTGACAAAATCCTCGAACAGTACCAGCTGGTTGAACAGGTACAGGTGCTGGTACAGGTGCTGGGGCAAGTGTCCTCTCCAGGACTGCCATCAAGCTCTGTCTCATAGTCTCGGTCTGATGCTACTGCGCCTGCATCATGGCCTGGAAGAACTGGAACATCTGCGACTGTCCCTCTGGATGTGGAATCTGAGGCAGAAAGGGTAGAGTGGTGGCAATGGGACCTCCAGCTGCGCTGTAGGTGTCTCCTCGGATGTCGGCCTCTCGGGCTGCGGCATCGGCATGGCTCTCAAAGTCTGACCCTCGATGTGTTGTGTTGGGACCGTCTGTGAAGTCTGGCCCTCGTGATGCTGTGTTAAATTATCCTGAGATGTCTCACACCAGTGTATCAATGGGGCCTATGGGATCATCAGGGCCTGTGGTGGGGGCTGCTCTTCAGGTGGTTCAGGGGGTGTATCCTCCCTCTGCGCGGTGGCGGATGGCACAATGGTACCGGATGCCTCGTGTCCGCTGTGCAAGTTTATCTCGCTACAAGAGATAGAACTACATTAAAAGAGTACGGAAGTAACAAACATTATGCAGATATTCAAATAATCAAATACGAAGGAGGTTCAAAGGCGTAATCAAAGTGGATGAGATCTAGTAATTTCTATCCTATTGCAGGCTCGCTGGGCATGTTACTATATCACAAGCGATAACCAAGACCTGCATGGGCCACCACTAAAACCATCTCACGCCCCAGTCCCAACATTCACGGTACCAGGCCACGTGGCAATGGCCAGCTAATAAGACTTCGAAGGATTTTTCTAATTTAATGGATCCAATAAAGCGTACTACTCTGTCCTAATATACTAACAAGTCTAATATGCTAACATGCAGCAGGTAAATATCTAATCTCATCCACAGAATACAATATAAGAAGTACTAAAATAAATACTAGTAAATGAAATACAAAGAGTCTGAATATCCATAATACATCTGAAAAAGTCTGATAGGGACAAACCCACTGAAATACAGCAATGGAATAAAAGTGCAGAAAGAAGTAAGATAACTAGACTAGAGTATCAACTAGCTAGATAAGAATGCTCTAGTCCGAAACAACTGCGTACCCAAATCACGAAAACTCCTCTAGAAGTGCCTCAAAGTCATCAGTCACGAATCATGTCTCTACTCTTGCTCCGTAGATGGTCGGGTACAAGTGCTCGTCCGGATCTGGAAGGAAACCAGGTCCTCAGAGGGACGTAACAAGATACAAAAATATATACCATAAAGTAAATACTGTATAAACTCGAGGATGATCTAACCAGCCAAGTGAAATGCACTTGAAGACAACCTTGGTATGTATGGGTAGGTGAAAGGTATAAAGCGTAGCATCGAGCCAGAGGCTAAGTACCTGGCATTAGCTGTAAATTAGATGCCAGGAGTATATGCTGACTATATCACCGATCATGATAGCGCACAACTAGTAACCTCTGTCTGATGTATCGACAAACATATATGTCCATAGCCAGGTAGCATTGAGCCCTTAAACGGGTAACACATGGCCCATAACCGGGTAACATTGAGGCTCACGACCCCGTAGTTTACTCTAAAACTGTGGTAGCCAAATGTCTGTCCTATACGCCTACTAATTGTCTTTCCCGCCAAATGTCAATGTACAAGTCGCGAATACGACGTGTATATTTCGTACTATAATGCAAGTCACTAAAGAAATATACAACTAAGCTAAATACCGTCACACGTGCTGCACACACTGATGCCAATCAGTCATGAAACACGCATCCCTATATGAACTCACTATGTGACGTGCAATGATACATGTCAAGGCCTGGAGAGTCATATCGATAACTCTACAACTTTAGGTGCGTCCACTAGACACTAGGTCAAACACAAGTCCTAATGTTAACGCCTTCATTGACTGCACCCGAGTCTTTCTCGGACGCACAGAATTATATAATATTAAAATAATAAAATATACAACTAAATAATATCTGAATTTAAATAGTACAACAAGGCAAGGTATACTTGCCTGGAACTCTGGTGTGCATAAGTAAGGATCCGGAACCAACAGCCAAGGTAGTATCGTCTTGGATGCCTACGAATAAATAACAATAAATATTAATTACTATATTGCACTATGCTAATCACGTACACAAGTACCACTTACGCAACGTCATGAGTTACGCAGATACCAATTAAACGTTCTAATTAAATATGATGGCTAGGGTTGACTAGTCAAGGATCACGGGGGTAGGTGTACACTTAGTCTACTAGTCTACAACATTTACAAGTCATCCTATGGTATCAATTCTCAAATATTACAATCATGGTCACAGCTAGGATTCATGTAGGTGCTAAGTTGCACCTCTGACACAGAGGTACTAGGTATTTTTATGCACTAAGATTTCCAGGACACGTCTGATATGGGTAACCATCTAGGTCTCCACACACAGGTACTTCATGACTAAGATACCGCGCACAACAAGATAATTAACTACCAAAAATATATTACAATTATAAATAATGTATACGCTAACCCATGTCATAGCTAACATGGTAATGCATAAAGCCAGTTTGTCTAAACCCTTAGGTCATAAGTGTTCACATTAAATAATCATATTTACTATGAGGTAAATACTAACTCTAATTTCTATTCTAAAACATGTACTCAATACACAAAGGTTCGCAACTACACAGTTTATTCAACAATACGTTAACGCAACTGTACATGAAGAAAAGAAGGCAATATATATATACCTAATCGATCGTGGCCGAGGGGGATGTCCGCGGCTCGTCGGTGGCCTGCCTCCGGCGAGGGAGGGCGGTGCTCCGGCCAGTCACAGCATGCAGCAGCAGCAGCTCGCAGCGACATCGGCGGGGATAGGGTGGTGGGTTGCTGGTGGTGGTTATGGCTAGGGTGGTTGCTGGTGTAGATGGTGGTGGGTGGTTGTGGCGTTGTGGTGTTGATCCGGCGGAGGGATGGTCGTAGGAAAGTCGGGGATGGTGATGGAGATGGCCGGGGTCGTCGCTCGGAAAGGATGGTGAGGGTGGCTGTGGTTGCGGTGGTTGCTGGAGGAGAGAGAGAAGGAAGGTCATGGGGATAATGGTGGCTAAGGGGAGGCGATCGTGTCTCCGTCGGGGTCGTGCACGCTCAGGCAGTTGCTCGGAGGGAGGTGAAGTCGGGAAGGAGAGGGCTGTGGTGATGATGGTGTTGGTGATGGTGATGTTGGTGACGATGATGTCGGTGTTAAGGTGGTGGTGGTGGTTACTGATGGTGGTGGAGACAGTGATGATGGTGGCAACAACGTTGAGGTGGGGACGATGGTGGTGGAGATGGTCGGGGTCGTTGTAGTGGCGGTGGGGATGACTGGCGATGATGATGATGGTGTTGTTGATGGTGATGTTGGTGATGGGGATGACAGTGGTGATGGTGATGACGGTGGCGATGGAGATGGTGACGACGATAGCGATGGAGATGGCGATGATATTGGCGGTGGAGATGGTGATGCTGGTGGCGGTGGTTGTCTGTGGTGGCTGTGGGGATGACTGGGGACGAAGGGGAGTCGGGTGATGATGATGATGAACGAAGGAGGCGAAGACGGCTGGCGGTGGAGGAAGGCAACGGGATGACTGAGGTCGAGGTCGAGGTCGAGGTCGAGATGACTGGTCGGAGTGGGCTGCTCACAGGTGGTGGTCGGGGAAGAAGGGGGAGTGGCCGGGTGAAGGAGATTTGATGGTGGCTTAGGGTTTGTTTAGGGTTTCGATTTAGTAATGGTGTTGATGTGGGTTTTAGGAGAGAAAGAGAGAGGTGTATATATAGGAGAGAGAAAGGGGGATCTCCTTGGGATTAGGGCCGACTGTGGGTATTTTCTAGGGGTGAGGGAAACCTCTTAATTAAGGAATGGAGGGTGGAGATGGCTTTGGTGAGGGGGGTTTGAAATGGAGGGTAGAGATGTAAGGAGATAAAGTTACATGAAGTACAACAAATAGGGGGAAATTTTCTAGGATGGACCGGTCAAAGGGGGGGGGGAAGGGTTTCTTCATGGAGTGGATCCAATGAGGGGTGGACACCTCACTGCACTTTTGCATAAAAGTCCCTCAATTAATGGAATTTAGGATTGGATGAGGCAAAATACCATGTTTGGTGTGATGTAGTGGGCTAAAATGGTGTATGGTTTTTAGTATGTACCTTGAGGGTGTGAGTGGAGGTTTGGGTTGGTGTTGGATCTAATTTTGGGTGAGGTTGGGTCCTTATACCAATTTAATTAAAATTAGTGTAAGTGGTGCTCTTTAATTAATTAAAATACATAGGATTAAAATTGGGTGGGACACAAGTATCATGGACGTAAAAGACTCATAATAGAATATTGTCATAAATTGTGTTGCCCAAAATGGGTCGATGTCGTGTCTCCAATTTTGATTGGAATGGACAAAGATGCAAAGTCGAATTTATTTAAATTTAAGAATGGACGTTTGTAACGAGTTGTGCGACTAAAATGAAGCACAAGAGAGAGTATTTATGAGTTACACAAAGATCAGAATGGAAGGCTGACACGTCTAGGAAAAGTATATCAATTTTGTTTGGAGATAAATGCTAGTATAGCGCTCCAAATATTGAAGCAACGGTAAGGTGCACAAAGTGATACGAATATTGTACAATAAATCTAAAACACTGTGTTCTAATTATAATTGGCTTCAAACTAACCCTAGTCTCTCTATCTAAGTTAAGTAGACCTAAATTTGGTCGAGGGGGTTTACATAACTGCTACAATCTTAAAGAGTTTTGGGGAAGTGTGGATATATAAAGTTAGGTCATGCGGATAACCATTTTGTTTGTTTCGTTAATGATCCAAATTCAAAGCAAAGGAAATCTTCGACGACGATGAGTTCTTCTCAGATGCTTTAGAACTCTAAGACGTTGGAAGTTGGACTATTGTGAATTGAATAACAAATACTCTTTTGTTGTGGTTGCTTCCGTGTAGAAGCTTCTAAACCATGTTGAGCAAGAGAGATGGAGGACGCTCGGGACCGATCTCCTGCTACAGCGCTTGATGTTGTTACCCAAGGAAAGGCCATGGGCGTCTCTCCTTCATAAATATGGGATCCATGAAGTAAACTTGAGGAAATACCTGCTTTAAGTCATCACATGGACTATTTATAAAGGGAGCACCTCTATTGGTGAGTGCCATTAAACTATTCACCAGTTCTGTGGGACTCAAGTAGATTGATCACTAGTTAGTAAGGATAACACCCACATTCTCCTCCTCTTACTGGAGATAGGATACGATGGCTGATAGTGGGTGCTACATATGGCACCCTACTAAGACAAGGTGTCTTGGCAACTGTTTGATCGATTTTGGCAATAGTGGCACAAAAATTATAATGTTTCGCGATGCGAAAGAAAGTTATACATATTGTGACAGAAGTGTTCAGTTCTGCGGGACTTCTTGGTTTCGTTGTAGTACCCAATTTCTCAGCGACGCTTGGTTCCGTGAGAGAGATTCTTCTTTATTGCTTTGTTCTGCAGCACTATGTCATTTTTGAGTGTAAACAAGAGTGACGCCAATTAAGGACAAGATAAGAAAAAATTGACTTAAATAGTTTGGACATGTGGAACACAAACTAGTAGATGCTCCAGTAAAGAGGAACGATATTATAATAGTTAATGAAGCTGTTAGGACTAGAGTGTTAACGTCGGTTACAAAAATGATACAGAATACAATACAACATGAAGATTATAACAACCCAGAATATAAAGATTACAAGCTGTTGCAAATAGAAAGCTTTGAAAATAATACAACTAAGTTACTACAAGGACAATAAGAAGAAAGCTTGCTGAGGTAATGATGATCACCATTACTCAAAACTAGATTCAATACTTTTTTCGTCGATCTGCTCCATGGGACTAGCAAGTTCAAAGCCTTAAACTTATGGAATGCTCCATTGTCACCCTCGAAAATTAGATCACACTTGGAGATAACTTCGTATCTTCGCCGCTGCTACAAACTCTTATTTCATTATATATATTCTCAAGTTAATTGCCAAAAGCAAAAACAAAATAATATATTCGAGAGCTGAGCCCCTAGTAGCCATAACCATCCATGATAGACAGTTAATCCGGATAATAACTTCCATTAAGTAGCCACTTACAATAGTAACTCACACTAAGTGGGCAGTTATGTGGCTAAAATGTCCATGCTAAAATACACTAAAACAGCCATGCTGTAACCTAGGTCCAATGTGAGCAGCATCTACGCTGAAACCTAGGTCCAGCTGGAGCACTAGCCACCCTAAAATCCAGGTCCAGCACGAGCAACATCCACGTTGGAACATAGGTTTAGCGAAAGCGGAACCCACGTTATAACCAAGTTCCAAGTTCCAACGTGAGCATCATCTACCATGTCCAACGGGAACAACATCCACGTTGGAACCTAGGTCCAGCGAGAGCAACATTCACGTTGGAACCTAGCTCCAGCGGAAGCACTGGTTGCACTAGAACGATGGCCCGTTGGACCACGATGCACCCTATTATGCCACATTGGACCACGCATTGAAATGGGTGCTCCAACAAAGCCACTTAGTGCACTTTGCTAACTCCAATGTCCTTATCCAAATTTTCTAAGAAATGAGTGATAAAAACTAATGTTCTTTTGAGGATTTGAGCATTGTCCTCTAGTAAAATATACCACTATAGCTGTCACCCCAGTTTTGCAAAACCAAACGTCCTCGATTAGGCTTCCAACACCCCGGTTCTATAGAGCTATCATCCTCGCTTGGCCTGATGCTGTATAAGCCCGGGGTTGCGCTTGTACAAGGCGTGCTCGTGCTCATTTTGTAAATCGATATTTAAAAATAGAGTATATAGTATTCACAGAGAAATAGAACACACATTTTAAATAGAATTATCTCTTTATTGATAATTTTTTGAAAGAAAACATAAGGCCCTCAAACGGCCGAGATGAAAATGCCAGACTTGGCTTAAAACTTGCAGAAATATTAAAATAAGATACAACATTTCTCCATACATCATATCTCTTATTAAAATATTAAAACTTATGGACCACCTTCAGCTAGAGTCTTCTTCTCCACTTGGAAGCTTCAAGTACAAGGCTTTTAAAGAGTCGGACCAAAAAAATCAATGTTCCCTCGCAGCAGCTAAATTCCCAGCACCTGAGGATGTCCACAAATGTGGGTCAGTACGCAACTTGTACTGGTGAGCGGCTATAATCAATCTCACCTAAAAAGCCAACACTAAGTAGATATATGAAAGCAACAGTTATTATTGTGATCTTGCTATGTTGCCTTAAGTTTAATTAACAATTTATATTCCAAGAACATAAGAAAAATATATGTTTATCACCATATTCGGTGATTCTTACCTACGGTCGTTCAGCCATCTCTATTTATGAATAATACTTACACTGCCTGCACAAGACAATGTTAGCATGCACCCTGTCTATATGAAGGTCACTAGCCAAGCCATCACGACTTTCTTGGAAGTTCCCGTTCAGTGCAGGGAGGTAGCCTTACTGTCACTCCCCGTTCCCAGTATACATATTAGGAGAGTATTATTTCTCGCTTGCATGTTATTTATTTGGTTGTATGAGACTAGACCCATTCTTTGGTTGTCTTGGTTCTTTTTTTATGGTTTGAGTTGGTTTGGTCATGAGTTAAACCCATGGTGAAACCTCAAACCCTAGCTATATAACCTAACTACTTTATCTCTCCCTCTTCATTCTTTTTTTCTTTCTTTCTCTTAAGTTTCTCTCCCTCCAGCTGTCATGCCTCAATTCCATAGAATTGATAGTCATCTCTCGGGCGTAATGTCGTACGTGCCTAGGTTGCACAACACACAAAGCCAAGGTATTTTATATAACGAGCACATATTCAGAGTACGTAGATAATTTAACACGATATTGAAATATGAAAAAGTTCTCTTTATTGATAATGAACATCTTTTATAAACTCTTGAACGAGTCAGATAATTGTCGCATGGCTTACAAGAGTAGACGCAAAATGAGATAACCGTTCTATACATTACATCTTTTTACTAAAATTTTAAAGCTATAGACACTTTCGGGTGAAGCTATCGTCTTTTACGGAGCTGCATAAGGTATGCGCACGAGCTCCTGGAAACTTTAAAATATCTTTTCGAAGGTACGATCAAGGCGTGTCGGTATATGGACTAGATTGGGAAGTAGCTAAGTTCCTTGCAGGATCGTCTTGGCACGGAGAACCTGTTGTAACGAGGGCTAATACATCAAAATACATTGGTGAAGACGAGTTAATCCAACTATACTAATCAACATGTTGTTTATAAGAAGCATGCAAGTTATTATATGGTCTTTATATCTTGTCTTAGTTCATTTTACAAGAAAACATTAGATATGGAAGTTTACTGAAATAAATATGCCACCGTTCGGTAACTTTTACCTGCCCGTCTGAACCACCTGCACAATACTTACCATGACCTTTCTTGCCACGAAGATATAGTTAGCTTGCACAGTTTAAATATATATGGGGATCACTGGCAGATGCCATAGTGGATGAGTTATATTCATTGACGATGATGGTATGCAACGAAAGTATACCTTGGGCTACAAGGCATCCCATCCAACACACGAGACTAACATAAACTTTCGTCCGGATCGGATCGGTGTCAGTGCTCCAGCGACCGTCCGCAGGAACTAAGACATGTGCATAAGTTGTATGTGATCAAACAATGTCTATACTAAGTTATCAAATAATGCAGTTCAAGGCAACACGAGCACGAGATAAGTAACATGGCATGATCTATTTTGCATAGTCTCCCTGATCAGTTTATTGCATAGCAATGTGTGTTCTATACATAGTAAAATTATAGAAGAAGTATATATTTTAACTAGAATTGAAACACGATAAAAAAACATTCTAAGAGAACTAGCATGCAATAAGGTAACTGCAACAAGGTAACCATTCACAAGTTGATTGACAAGCACAAGATAATCCAAGTATATTCTATTTTATCTTGACATCTTTTAGTTATTATGGTATCGTTTGATCAGAATAATCAAGAGGCAAGATTTTAGATGTAAAGACTTGGAAGAATGGTCAATTAATCGAATTATAGCGACTCACAAGTTGGTGGGGAGAGGAAAGAAAAGAGGTGCTTCAAGACTCCGCTCACGCGGCGTCTACTGCATGATCACCTGTATTACCACAAACAGATGATCAATAACTCTTATACTTTTTCCAAATTCGGAATAAAAATGTAGTTCAACAAATAAAATCAATGAAATCCATTAAAACTATTCAAGAAAATACAAATCTAAAAACCAACTCAAAAGCACGAAAGCAACAAGGCGACAACGAAAACTAGGCAAAAAAATTGCAGCGGAGAGGTCCCTCTTGACTGTGCTGCTAAGTCCATCCTTGGGGCACAGTCTACTGAATATGAGAATCAATTTCGAAGAAAAAAATCCATAACGAGAAAAATATCTTGATTCAATCTATCCCGATCGAACGATACCGAAAGTATTTCTTAGCCGCGCTCCCCGAAAAGGAGGAACGGGACACCACATCCTAACCAACCAATGAGAAGTTTCATCCGTAAAACTTAGGAATATAACCTACTACTATGAAGCAATGAAGAAAACTTTTCCTCCATCTCAGACTCAAGCTCCTATATTGACTCTTCGACCGAATAATTTTTCCAAAGCACGCACACGAGAGGAACCGAACGACTTTGAAGCAGCTTCTCCTTTCGATCCAAGATCCGCACATGGTGTTCAACATACGTCAAGTTTGCCTTCAAGTCTAGTTGATTAAGATCCACCACATGACTCAGATCGTACACGTACTTCCTAAGCTGTGAAACATGGAAGATATCGTGCACTTCAGATAATGATGGTGGCAGGGCAATCTGATATGTGACTGGGCGACTCGCTTAAGTATTTCGAATGGGCCGACGAATCTTAGTCTTAGATTTTCTTTTGCTCCAAATATGGTAACTCCTCGCATGGACGAGACTTTAAGAAATACATAATCACCTTCTAAGAACTCAAGAGGTCGATGTTGCACGTCTGAGTAACTCTTCTGACGGCTTTGTGCTACCTTCAGCCGTTCGCGAATCAAACGGATCTTTTGGACGGTTTATTCTACAAGCTTCGGACCAAGAATTTGTCGTTCACCAATTTTATCCTAATATATAAGGGATCTACACTTTTTTCCATACAATGCCTCATACGACGCTATTTGAATGCTGGATTGATAACTATTATTGTATGCAAATTCGGCTAACGGTAGATGCATATTTCAACTTGACTTCAAGTCCAAGGCGCAGAGCCGTAGCATATCTTCGAGGATTTGGTTTACCCGCTCAATTTGACCGTTTGTCTGAGGATGGTAGGCGGAGCTAAACTTTAACTTTGTTCCCACTGCTGACTGAAGATTCTCCCAGAAGCGTGATAATAATCGTCCATCTCAATCGAAGATAATGGATACGGGCACACCATGGAATCGAACGATTTTATTGAGGTAGATCTGCGCCAGACGGTCGACACTCCAAGTAACTTTGATAGGCAGACAGTGAGTTGACTTCGTGAGTCGATCGATGATGACCCAAACGATATTATTTTTCCGTTGTGTCTTTGGCAAACCAACAATAAAATCCATGGTTATATGTCCCATTTGTACTCCAGTATAGCAAGATTTTGTATCTCTCCGCCCAGCTTTTGGTGCTCAGCTTTTGCTCCCTGACAAGCCATGTATTGTGACACGAACAGTACCGTATCCCTCTTCATATCGTGCCACCAAAATGTCGTACGGAGGTCTCGATACATCTTCATGCTTCCTGGATGTAAAGTGTAACTCCCATAGTGGACATCAGTGAGTATCTCTTTTCTGAGGTTTGCATCGTTAGGAACATACAATCTTTCCTTCACCCGCATCATTCTATTCGTGCTCACCGTAAAGTCAGTCATCCTTCCTGCTGAGATAAGATTGCACATCTTCTCTATGAATCTGTCATCCTTCTGAGCAGACTTAACTTTCTCCAATAATCCGATTTGAGGTACAAATGAGCCACCTGCAACCCCTTTTTATATCTGATTCGGAGTGTAATGCCCAAACTTTTCAGATCCCTTTGCAGCATGTCATCGATAGCTAAGATCCCAACAAATACTCGACTCAGTGTATCAGCTACAATATTGCCATTGCCCGGTGTATATCTGATCATCAAGTCAAGGTCACTAAGGAGTTCAAGCCAACATCGTTGTCGTAAATTCAGATCCTTTTGAGTATAGAGGTACTTGAGGCTTTTGTGATCCGTGAAGATTTTACATGATATGCCATAAAGGTAATGCCGCCATAACTTTAACTGAACACTACCGTTGCCAGTTCTAGATCATGCGTTAGATAGTTCCTTTCGTGAGGCTTTAACTGCCACTACTAGAATAAGCGGGATTAGCGACGTTTTTTAGCGACTCCAGGTAAAAACGTCGCTAATTTAGCGACTCTATGTAAAACATCGGTAGACGTCGCTAATTGGCGACATTTAACGACGTTTAGCGACTTATGTTCAGTTTTTATAAGATTAGTCGCTATAAGTTCAATTTTGGTCGCTAAACGTCGCTAATATATCTAAGTTAGCGACGTTTAGCGACGCAAATAGCGACGTTTATATTAGAAATATTTAGCAACGTGTTTAGCGACGACCGTAACGTCGCTATAATTTAATTTAGCGACGTCCTTATTTGACGTCGCTAAACGTCGCTAAAATTTGGTTAATTAGGGCTCGGTTTCGTTTTTCCCCATGTGTTGAAATTTTGAAACGAAACAAAATTTCCCCCGCCCCCCCCGCTCCGTCGAGCGCCTGCTTCGTCGACCTCCCCCGCGGCTACTCCGGCATCCCCCTCCTCTTCCTCGAGCTCTAGGTAAAGCCTAACTCTCTCTCTCTCTCTCTCTCTCTCTCTCTCTCTCAGAACACATGTGATACTGACACAGACATAACACACACACACAGATGGTGACACAGATACGACATGACACACACACACACTGACACAGACACTGATAAGGACCTAGGGTTAGGATTAAGTTTTTTGACATGGACACAGACACTAATATCACATGGACACAGACAGACACTAATATCACATGGACACAGACATTAATATCACATGGACACAGACTTGGGGCTCTGGCATGGGACACTGCAGCAGTGCACCCAAATGGTGCCTGTCAGTTAGGCTTGGGGGCAGTCCCTAGGCAGTGCAGAGGCATGCCTTAGTGCATCTCAGTTTCAGTTTGGTATCAGTCATCAGTACTTATACACTGATACGTATCAGGGACTGTGTGAGGTATCAGTACAGGCAATTGTAGGAGTTGATGCAGGCAAGGTATAAAGTCAAGTGTTAATAGGGTATATATAGATATGTAGGTTAGTGATGTTTAGAGATGTTAGATAGGAGTGTACTAAGATGGTATCTAGAATAAGCGGGATGGCATGCTCGAGCCTTGTAGTGGGCAGTGAGAAGGAGGTCTGCAACAGTGAGCAGGCAACCGAAGAGGAAAACCATCAGCACTGTGTCATTTCAGCAACCATGTATCAGTAAGTATCAACAAGTCCCACTGTATCAGTATCCATTTTCAGTTGCATTTAGTGAGCTATGTATACTAGTTTTAGTTAGCTTAGTGTCCAGGTATTGGTTAGTTGGTTTAAGATGGGTTAGCATGAATATTGCTTATTTTAGACTTTGATAAATGAAAGTATATATTATATCAGATATGATTTTTATAGTACGGTTAAGTTATGAAGCTAGGTGATAAACCACTATATGTAATGATTTATATGATACATACTGTCATTTTTGCAGAAGTATCTAGAAATGGATATGAATTACTATCTGCGTCATCGTTCGTGGATGTACAACCGTCATCCTGATGACATATGCGGTGTGCGGGATAAATTCATTGAGGGTGTACAGCAGTTTCTGCAATTCGCCAAGGCGTTCCCTCAGTACATGGACGGTACCAAAATTAAGTGTCCGTGTGTGAGATGTCGCAACAGGAAATATCATCCAGAAGTGGAAGTTACGTATCATTTATACTCGAAGGGCTTTATGCCAAATTACTATCAGTGGACCGCGCACGGAGAACTTGTATCTCTAGCATCGGAGTCGGAGCCCTATGTGGAGCCGTATATGGATGTCCAAGACCACAATGCTTACGACGACGGGTTGGTGAACATGGTTTATGATGCGGCGGGGCCTAGTTTCAATCCTGACAATTATGATGCGGCGGGACCGAGTTTCAATCCGGACAATTATGATACAGCTGAGGAGGCACCGAATGCCGATGCTGCAAAGTTTATGGAGTTGCTTGAGAATGCAAGGACTCCACTATATCCTGGTTGTGAGGATCATTCACCGTTGGAGGTGGTTACAAGATTATTGAGCATCAAGTCCGATTTTAACATGTCGCAAGAATGCTATAATCGACTTCTCGATTTGATTATAGAGATCTTGCCCGAGGGTGCAAAGTTGCCTAAAGACTTCTATCGATCTAAGAGGATGGTGAGATCGCTTTGGATGGGATACGAGAAAATCGATGCATGTCGCAACGGGTGCATGTTGTACTACAAAGACGACAAGGATGAAGATGCGTGCAGATTCTGTGGTGCTGATCGCTACAAGGCCACTGTTAGAGGAAAGTCTGTCGGTGCAAGGAAGCCTACCGATTCGATGCACTACTTGCCTTTGACGCCGCGGTTGCAGCGGTTGTTTATGGTTAAGGAGACTGCAGAAAACATGAGTTGGCACAGGCGAAAACAGATCGAAGGAGTATTGGATCATCCATCCGATGGAGAAGCATGGAAGCACTTTGATCGAGAGTATCCACATTTTGCCGAGGAAGCACGTAATGTCAGATTGGGGCTCTGCTCTGACGGTTTTACCCCATTCGGACTTTCGGGCTCCCAGTATTCGTGTTGGCCTGTGATCGTCACTCCGTACAATCTACCGCCTTGGATGTGCATGAAGACTCCGTATATGTTCCTAACCGTTATTATCCCAGGTCCGAATAATCCGAAGAGGAACATCGATGTGTATTTACAGCCTTTGATAGATGAGTTGAATCAGCTGTGGGAAGTAGGTGCCAACACGTACGATGTTTCTAGGAAGCAAAATTTTCAGATGAGGGCAGCACTTATGTGGACCATCAACGACTTTCCGGCCTATGGAATGTTATCGGGATGGAGCACCCATGGTCGTCTCTCATGTCCGTATTGCATGGACCGTTCTCAGGCTTTCCGTTTGAAACACGGAGGCAAACCGTGCTTCTTCGATTGTCATCGACAATTTTTGCCGAAGGATCATCCGTACCGGAGGAATCGGAATGCTTTTCGTGCGGGAGTTGTGGAGAAGGCCAATCCACCGCCAAGGTGGCCCGGATGCACGATATGGGAAGAGGTAAAAGATTTACCAAGTGCTATCGAAGAGCCTGCTAAGGGGTACAAGTGTGATAGATTTGGTCGCACCCATAACTGGACGAAGAGGAGTATATTCTGGGATCTGCCATATTGGAGCACCAATCTGATCAGACATAACCTTGATGTCATGCATATCGAGAAGAATGTGTTTGATAACATAATTAATACTGTAATGGATGTAAAGGGGAAGACGAAAGATAATCCAAAGGCCAGGTTGGACTTAGAAGACATATGTAGACGTCCTGCATTGCATTTGATAGATGAGGAGAATGGAAAGTTAAAGCAACCTAAGTCAGTTTTCTCACTGGATAAAGAGGATAAAGGTAGACTTTGTAGGTGGATTCAGGGTCTCAAGTTTCCAGACGGGTACGTGTCGAACTTGAAAAGATGCGTCGACCTCAAGGAGAACAAACTAGTAGGTATGAAGAGCCACGATTGTCACGTATTCATTGAGAGGTTAATTCCGATTGTATTTCGGGAATTCTTACCGCAGGTCGTTTGGGACCCATTGATAGAGCTGAGCATATTCTTCAGAGATCTTTGTTGTACTAAGTTGCTCGTCGATCGTCTAGAAAAGCAAGAGAGGGACATTGCGGTAACACTATGTAAGCTCGAGAAGGTATTTCCTTCTGGATTCTTCGACTCTATGGAGCATTTGCTAATTCATCTTTCCTATGAGGCACGTGTTGGTGGACCTGTCGGTTATCGGTGGATGTACCCCTTCGAGCGCCATCTGAATCACCTAAAGAGAAAGGTAAAAAATAAGGCACGGGTTGAAGGATCTATTTGTGAAGCTTATGTTCTCGAGGAGATTACAAACTTTTGCTCGACGTATTTTAAACCGCATGTTGCTACTAATAGGACGAAAGCTCCCAGAAATGACGACGCATATCAGGAATCTAATGATGCAATACTCAAAGTATTCAATGCATCCGGAAAGCCCTCGGGAAAAATAAAGAAGAGATATTTGAATGACGATGAGCTAAGGGCTGCTCAATTGTATATATTACTCAATTGCGACGAGGATGAAGTGGAGAAGCTAGAGGGGTAAGTAATTAATACGTCCACGTTTACATCATCTCAATATAATAGTATAAGATACTATTATGCTACTAATCAGCAGTTGCTTCATTGTTTTTCAGCACATATAATGATGAGTTGAGGTCGGTTAAACCCTACATAACAGACGAAGAAGTAGAACAAGATATGAGATGCCATTTTTCTTCTTGGTTGAGCGCATATGTAAGATGCTTGGTAATTACTTTTTATTTCTGCACTTGCAAAATAAATAACTTACTATCGCTACTTTGGTATTTAGGTCGATCGTCTAATATCACCCGAGACTGAATCTATTAGGACTCTAGCCAAGGGACCAATTACTGCCGTAAAAATATGGCCAAGTTTCTGTGTGAATGGGTTCAGGTTCAAATCAACAAATGCTCCTATCAGAGACAGCTTTCTAGATCTTGATTCCACGAAAAACAGTGGTTTGTGTATCAAATCTACAAACTACAAAGACGTCAATCCGGGCAATGATTTTTTTGGCATCTTACGAGAGATTGTGGAGTTGACATATAATTATGGCCCAGAACCTGCTAATATCGTGCTATTCAGGTGTGAATGGTTCGATCCGATTCAAGATCAAGGTTGGAAAATTGACAAGCATGGCCTTGTGGATATAAACTACAAGCGTAGATATCAAGGCTACGAACCATTTGTCCTATTAAGTCAGGCTCAGCTCGTGTACTTCACAACTTATCCTAGACGGGGGACAGCGAGATCGGATTGGTGGACAGTATGCAAGACTAAAGCTAGAAATACCTTTGATATTGACGAAATAGCTTATCAGGAGGACGATCTACCTCTTGTAACAAATATTGTAGATGTGGACTCAACGGAAGTTACTCATTACACGAGTAATAATGTAGAAGATGTAGAATTATCCGAAGAGGACGACGAAGTAGATGAAAGTGAAGACGAGGAAGAGGAAGAGCAGGACGAGGAAGGCGAACAAGATGAATTTTCTGAAGATGATTGAAAATATAAAATATTCCATGTAGAATGTAACTGTATTTGGACTGTAAATATTGCATGTAGAAGTAGATGTTGACATTAACGAATATATGTATTATATTTTGACTGTATAATGCTTTGAGATATGTATCACATTTTGACTGTAGAATGTAGTATATATTTGTGTTTCTCTATATTCATCATATGTTGTTATCAGATATGACAGGACGACGCGGAGGATTCGGCAGGTCCCGAGGTAGACAGAGTGCCACTCCGGTACTGCCTACTGTTGGTACCGGATCATCGTCGCCCAGTACTCCAGTATATCGATCAGTCACATCTCCGACTGCGACGACGTTGCGTGGCATCACTCCTGGGACGAGTAGTTCAAGGCGTGATAGTACTCCCTCGTCCAGCGTTCCTCCTGCTGACGGAACCATGGAGACAGATGAGCATGTAGAGGAGGTCGTGCCGACGTTGTCCCAGCATCAGCAAGATCCTCCATGCGCACCACCGGAGGAGACGAGAACAGAGATTTGGGCCGACGGTACAAAGTAAGTCAATTAGATGGTTTAGTATATATTTGTGTTTCTCTTTATTCATCGTATATTGACTTTTTCAGTAATCTAAATTATTATTTCTGTATAGATATCGTCCATCGTCGGTTCAAAGACGCCTGGGCCAATTTTTGAGGAACAACTACGGTGGCCCTTGGATCAACTACTCTGAGGCTCCGGAGGAGAGGAAGGCGTTCTGGTTTGCGCACTTCCAGGTAAAAGTATATTAAATAAATCTTCTAATTTATGCATATTCGTTATGCTAACTTAATGAATTATTTATTGTAGCAAACGTATTTTTATCCTCCGCACCGGGCCGAGTTGATCGAGCGGCTCTTTCCTACCGTTGCCGCCAAGCTTATCCGAGATGCTCTGGATGACCAGAAGGCTCGTGATCGTGCTGGAAAATCGATCCAAGGTTGGATCACGCCTGAGCAGTGGACTGCGATGAGGGCTAGATTCGACGATCCGAGCTACAAGGAAAGGTCTAAGAAGGCCAAGGCGGCTAGGCAGAATGCTGCCAAGTGGTGTGGTGGCTCGATTCCAATGACGGAACATTTCCGTCGTTTGGTATGTTTTTTCTTTTAAAATATATTATTTTAATATAAGTACCATAAAATGGTACTTGGAAAAAATATTTAAGTTTAGTAATAAAAAATATATTTTTAACAGGTACAGAGGGGTGAGGATGCAAACATGGTGACCGTCTTCTTGGCCACCCATCGCAAGAACGGAAATCTCATTGATGAGAGGGCCTCACAGATCTATGTAAGTATTACTTTACTTTGTGTTTATTTTAATATAACTTAGGCAATTATTGAGTTTCCAAACCTTTTCTAGGCCGAGTATCTTAGGCTTCGTGAGCGGGCGACTGCTAGTGCACCTACACCTGGAGAGGCTGGTGCTTCGTCGCAGCCCGGTCCATCTCCGTCGGCGGACGACCTGTGGGTGACCGCAACTGGTGGTCTCCAGAGGGGTACGTACTACGGTACGGGCTCCTATGGCGCCCTGGTTGCGACGCAGTCATCTAGGGCCTCCCCGACAGCTGTGCATTCCACACACCCCTCGCAGTCGCAGCCCTCGCAGTCGTCGGCCAGAGTCCAGGAGGCCGTTGACCGTCAGATTGCGTCTCTCCGTGACGACTTGCTGCGAAGTATGGAGGACCAGTCCCGGTCCCAGCCACAGGCGGACGATCCAATGCTCATCGCACGATTGGATATGCTCGACCGTAGCATGACGGAGCTACGAGAATTGACAAATGATATTAGAACCTTCAATGATCGCAACATCATGGAGCTGCAGGCGTCACACCTATCGATGGGCGAGAAGCTGACGAGGATGCATACGTCACAGCTATCGATGGGCGAGAACCTGACGAGGATACAGGATTCAATGGGTGATAGCAGTACGAGGCTGTTATCTACCCTGGATTCTTACAACCAGTGACTCGCATACTTGGAGCGGGCACGGCCTCCACCGACGTCACTGCCTTCTCCATCGACATCGGTGTCGATTCCACGGGACGAGTATGAGGAGTTGTTATCCTTCAAGCGCGCCGCTGGTCAGCCTTCTGCAGATCCGTAGTAGTATAGTTATTTTTATTATTATTTATGAATTATTGATACTTCAACAATAGACATGATGTATGATGCTTCTTGTGGTCTTTAATTTTTTAGTTAATTTAATTGGATTATATAGTTATCCACATTTAATTGGATTGATACTTCTTGTGGTCTTTAATTTAATTGGATTATATAGTTAACTAGATTGAATCATGTTGGTGTGTATGATGAAGATGATATAAAACTGCAGGGAATCACCAATGTTTGCTTCTGCACATTATTTTTTTTATTTTTTTTTAAAATTAGCGACGTTATTAGCGACGTTTAGCGACGTTAATTTACGTCGCTAATTACGTCGCTACTTAGCGATGCAGTAAAATGTCGCTAAGGACGTCGCTAATGGCGTCGCTAATTACGTCGCTAAACGTCGCCAATTGCTGACATGGCAGTATAGCCAGGTCATTAATGACGTCGGTGTAACATCGCGATAGATGTTGCTAATCAGCGACGTTTAGCGACTTTTCTAAACGTCGCTTTTTAGTGACTTGGCGTCGCAAAACGTCGCTAAATTTAGCGACACATTAAAGTCGCTAAAAACGTCGGCATAGCGACGTTTAGCGACGTTTTTTGTTTTAGCGACTTGGTGTTTTCCGACTGCTTTGAAACGTCGCTAATTACGTCGCTAAACCTAATTAGCGACGATTTTTGGTTATTTAGCGACGTTTTTAGACGTCGCTAATTTGACTTTTTCTGGTAGTGTGCCTTGACACAAAGATACCTTGTCCCTCTATATAAGAACACATCTCAAACCCTTTCTTGAAGCATCATTATAAATCTTAAAATCATCCGGCCCATTCGAAAGAGTAAGAATCGGTGCTGAGATGAGTCATTGTTTTAATTCCATAAATGAAGCTTCACAGTCATCCGACCACGCGAACGAGTGAGATGAGTCAAAGGCGAAGCGATCCTTAAAAAATCTTTTATGGATCTCCTGTAGTAGCATGCTAGACCAAGGAAGCTCTGAATGTTGCTAGCCGACTTAGGTCTCTTCCACTCCACGATGGCTTCAACTTTCTTTAGGTCAACTGAGATGCCCTCCGTAGAAATAATGTGTCCAAGGAAAGATATTTTGTCCAAGTAGAATTCATACTTAGCTTCGCGAACAACTTATTATCTCAAAGAGTTTGAAGCACCATCCGCAGGTGTCCTACGTATTTATCCTTATTCTTTGAGTACACTAAGATATCGTCTATGAATACCACCACAAACTTATCAAGGAATGGTCAGAACATACGGTTCATCAAATCCATGAATGTGGCATGAGCATTCATCAGTCCGTACGGTATAACATAAAACTCATAGTGGTCATAGCGGGTACAAAATACTGACTTCGACATATCCTCTGGCTTGATCTTTAATTGCTAGTAGCCAGAGCGAAGGTCTATCTTCAAAAATATCGTCGTCCCTTGTAGCTGATCAAAGAGGTCGTCGATCCTGAAAAGGGGATACTTGTTTCGGATAATGACCTTATTTAGCTCCCGATAGCCTATGCAGAGTCACAATATCCCATCTTTCTTTTTCACAAACAGTACAAGCGCACCCCAAGGGGACATGCTCGGATGAATATATCCACGGTCAAGCAGTTCTTGTAGTTGGCACTTTAACTCCTTTAGTTTCGCAAGGGCCATTCGTTATGGGGCTTTGGAAATCGGTTGGGTATTTGGGAAGGTATCGATTTCTTGGTCGGGTGGCATGCCAGGTAGTTCACTCGAAAACACATCAGGATATTCTGCCACAATGAAAGAAGACTCAGTGTTTATACAATCCTGTTGTGTATCCTGAACCGACGCTAAGTATCCCTCACATCCAGAGTGTAGCATCCGTCGAGCTGACATTACAGAAATTACCATGCAGGTCTTCGATGCTTCATCTACTGAACCACTCGTGTAGCAAAATTTGGCCTCTCCAGGTAGACAGAAGATGACCCATTTCTCTGTACATTCGATAGTTGTCGAGCAAGCGCTGAGCCAATCCATCACCAAGATGATATCGTAATTCCGAACATATAGGACTAACACATCGAGCGATAGTTTTCTTCTCCAAATACATACGTGACCGCCCTGACATACTGAATAAATATGTATCTTTGTGCCCGATGGGGTGCTAACACTAAGGTCTAGGTATAATGGTGTCATTTTTATCTTATTTTTTACGGTAAAATTCGTGGATATGAAACTATGCATAGCACCAAAATCAAATAACATATGAGCAGGTATGTTATTGAAAAGCAATATACCTGATATAACAGTGTCCGAAACTAAGGCCTCTTCCGTGTCAAAGTGTACACCCAACCTTGAGCTTGACGACGCTCTTACTGCGGCGCGGCTCGGTTGGCTTGAGGTGCTGATGCAGAATTTAGATGTTGAGGGCGACGATCAGAGATGCGCGGATAGTCACGAATTCCATGGTTTGAATCACCACAAGCGAGGCATAACCCATGCTTCTTATGACATTCGTTGATGGTGTGCCCTGGCTTCTTACAGAAGAGACATATTTGTCTTGAATTTTCTTTCTGCTGACCGCCTTTATTTGGACACTTTGGAGGGGTGTTTCCTCCCGTATTGCTAGGGCGCTTGTGATTGGAGGTATGCACAATGCCGGCAGCAACTGAATGATACTGCAGTTCAAGAAAAAGGGCATGATTGGGAACTTCCCGCATAGTCAGATATTGGACTACGTGCGCATGGATGGCAGGCCGCAGCCCGCCTTCAAAATTTCTTGCTCGACTCGCCGTATTAGGTAGGTAGGAGCCTACAAATTTGGTAAGCCGATTAAACTCGGCAGAGTACTGCTTCACGGTCATATTGCCTTGCCGAAGCTACACGAACTCGTTCTTCTTTTGCCAACATACGAGAGTGGTATGAACTCCTCTTCAAACGTGCTACGGAAGGTAGCCCACACGATCATATCCTCTTCATTGCCTGCGGAGAGATATCTTTGATGCACGTTCCACCAATCGTGCGCATTCAAACGGAATTACATTTGGGCACACGTAACACGCTTCTTCTCAGGTACCTCTAGCAATTTAAAGTGATCCTCAAGCTCTCCCAGCCAATCTAGAATCTATAGCCACGAACGAATCTTCAGTCCCCCGGAAAGGCGTGTTGCAGACCTTCTTGAAGTCGACAAAGTCGAAGGTAGTCACATCGTTCTTCTTTGGAGTTTGAGGTATTTTGACTTCAGGCGTGGGTCGCTCCACCGGTGCCGCTGTTGTCGTTGTGGAATGGTTGGAGGCTAAGGTTTGAACGATCTGCTGCAGGACATCTACCTGCTTCTGTTAGACTGCAAATCGGGCTTCTAGATTGCCTTCGAACTTGCTCTGTCGCTCTTTCATTCACTTTTTGGCTCACTCATGATGAGACTCATCCCTCTGTTGTCTTGCTTCAAGCATCCGTATCATTCGCTTAATCGAGTCGACAGTAGGTATGGCTAGCTGACTTCTGGAATATCCCGAGGTACCGGAACTACTTTCTTGGGCTTGTACCTCTCCTTGTGCTAGCATTGATGCTTGCACTTGAGTAATTACTTTAAAAAAAAGTAACTTGCATTAGGCTCATAATGTATTATTGACTCACTGTATGGAACGTACCTTATTTTGACCAAACAAGTTCAAGAGTTCGCATAAGGAATAGATTGTTAAAGGAACTTTTTTGACACGAGGGTCAAAGAAACTTAAAGCTGTGCTCTGATACCAATATGTCATGCCCCAATTCTGTAGAATCGATAGTCGTCCCCGGGCGTGATGCCATGCATGTCTAGGTTGCGCATCGCACAAAGCTAAGGTATTTTATATAACGAGCACATATTCAAAGTATGCAGATAATTGAATACGATATTAAAACATGAAAAAGTTCTCTTTTTTGATAATAAACATCTTTTACAAACTCTTGAACGAGTCAGATAATTTTCTTCAGTTTACAAAAGTGAACGCAAAATAGATAATCATCATATACATTACATCATTTTACTAAAACTTTAAAGCTATAGATACCTTCGGGTGAAGCTATTGCCTTTCCACGGAGCTGCATAAGGTATGTGCACGAGCTCCTGGAAACTTTAAAACATCTTTTCAAAGGCATGATCAAGGGGTGCTGGTAGGTGGACTGGATTGAAAAATTGATAAACTCCTTGCATGATCGCCTTGGCGCAGGGAACATGTTGCAACGAGGGTTAGTACATCAAAATGCACTGGTGAAGGTGAGCTAACCCAACTATACCAATTAACACGTTGTTTATATGAAGCATGCAAGTTATTATGTGGTATTTCTATCTTGTCTTAGTTTATTTTACAAGCAAGCATTAGATATGAAAGTTTACTGAAATAAATATACCACCGTTCGATGACTTTTACCTGCCCGTCTGAACCACCTACTCAATACTTACCATGACCTTCCCTGCCACGAAGACATAGTTAGCTTGCACAGTTTAAATAAACGTAAAGATTACTGACATGATGCCATAGTGGACGAGTTATAGTCATTGACGAGGATGGTATGCAACGAAAGTATACGGTGCACTACAAGCCATCCCGTCCAGCACACGAGACTAACATGAAGTTTCGTCCAGATTGGATCGATGCTAGTGCTCCAGCGACCGTCCGTAGGAACTAAGACCTTGTGCACAAGTTGTCCGTGATCAAACATCGTTTGTACTAAGTTATCAAATAATGCAGTTCAAGGTAACACGAGCATGAGACAACTAACAAGACATGATCTATTTTGTATAGTCTTCCTGATCAGTTTATTGCATAGCAAGGTGTGTTCTATACATAGCATAATTATATAAGAAGTATACATTCTAACTAGAATTGAAATACGATAAAAGAATATTCTAAGCGACCAATCATGCAACAAGGTAACCGTTCACAAGTTGATTGACAAGCATAAGGTAATCCAAGTCTATTCTATTTTCTTGACATCTTTTAGTTATTATGGTATCGTTTGATCTGAATAATCAAGAGGCAATTTTATATGTGAAGACTTGGAAGAAGGGTCAACTAATAGAATTATAGCTACTCACAAGTTGGTGGAGAGAGAAAAAGGAAAGAGGTGCTTCAAAACTCCGCTCCTTCGACGTCTACTGCACAATCACATGCATTGCCACAAACAGATGATCAATAACTCTTCTACTCTTTCAAAGCTCAAAATAAAAATGCAGTTCAACGAACAAAATCAATAAAATCTATCAAAATAGTTCAAGAAAATGCAAATCCGAAAACCAACTCAAAAGCACGAAAACAACAAGGCGACAACAAAAACTAGGCAAGAAAACTTACAGCGGAGAGGTCCCTCTTAACTCTGCCGCTAAGTCCATCCTTGGGGCATGGTCCACTGAATATGGAAATCAATTTCTAAGAAGCAAATTCATAACGAGGAAAAGATCTTGATTCAATCTATCCCGATCGAACGATACCGAAAGTATTTCTTAGCCGCGCTCCCCGAAAAGGGGGAACGATGCACCACACCATCCTTAGGCAAATATATCTTGCATGAGAAATAGAAAAACCCTCCATATTATTATACTATTATGTTTGTTGTATAATTTTAAGCACATTTAGAACTTGGCATTTTTGGATTTGGTAGATAAAATGGTATAGATATAATTTTTTATGAGTGTGGGTGTTATTGAGTTTTTCCTTGGTTTTGATCTTCAAAAACTTATTTATTTCAAAAAATTATTGTTCTATGTTGAGGATCATTTGATTTTGAGTGGTTTAGAACTTTACTTTGCCTGATTTGGACCCCTGACAGAGTTTTTATGGAGAAAATCTAACTTGCTGTGGAGAAGATGAAGCTCCACATCCAGCATGCATCCATTATGTTGGTGCATATCTGAAGAACGCATGCGCTCTGAAACTCGAGCTTGAAAAAGCTAAGTGTCAGAACTTTTGTGTTGTCTCTCCTAGGCGCATGGAAGTCATCTATGCGGCAATGAGATATGCGTCCCCCTTTTCTTTGTACGTACAACTCAGTCCCGCTCTAGCACTTCTTTTGATTGTTTTGTCTTTTTCTCCTGACACACTTTATTACTTGTCACATCCATAATTTCAGTCACTTTACTAATACTTTATTTATTGCCCGTCACTTCGACACTTGTCCCGAAGAGTGGACTTTGCCTCGTTTATGCGCCCCTGACTTTATGTGACTTTATGTGCCCTGACTCTATGCCGCACCTTGAGCATGCGCTTATTTGGTTCATGCGCTCGACCTTCATTCGCCCGACCTTCATGCATACAACTTCATACGCGTGTTATCCTTAGCGACCCTATGCGTGCACGTAATACTTTTATTATGTGTTCACTTATTTTATTTGGAATATTTTTTATTCTATGTGGTTGATTCTAGTAATTCTTGTGTCTTGATTCTAAGGAAGAATAGACTTAGTAACCAGACCACGTGCTAGACATGACCATGTGCTAAGATTGGCTATGTACTTGGCATGAATATGTGATGGACTGAGATTTTCTGTGTGGACCAGACTGAGTAGTAAGTGACTAACCAGCTATGTGCATGACATAAGCTTCGTGTTACAATATGATTAAGATTCGTGTGACCCAATGTATAATTCATAATTGGACTCGAATACTGTATCTGTGCTAATATAATTATTGCCTGATATTGTTCATGATCTAATATACACTGATTTATGATATACCGTGTTATGTGTTAAGTGATTTCATATTTGGGTTGTGCATCGAGAATGCCTCCAAATTTTATGAATGTGTTATACTATATTATCCCCCCCCAGCACAGGCATGATATGCGAGTTAAGTACCAAAGCGTGGCTAGGATTTTGATTGTTGAATGTTGTATACACGCTCGGGTGAATCCAAATTAAACTTCCATGGATTCGTATCTAGCGTGTCCGTACTTTGTATGACATCTTAAATAAAATTCACATGTGGCCACGCCTTGAGATTTCAAAATAATATAGGGTTAAATTAAGCAACTAAAAGTGGTAGTAACATTAAAAAAAATGGTATCCCGAGATCATGCCAACGAACCTTCCCACAGAGATCCATTATAAGTGCGTTGTGGGCTAGCCGCCACAGATACTGTATATCATCCACCTTAGTAGAGTACAGTATATGACCTATTATAAATAATGTTGAGCCACTGTTTTACTATAGGAACATTGGAACCGCTAATACCGTGATATAGCGCAGTAGCCCTATGAAAAACTGGTACAATTTATGAAGTACCTGTATAATTATTTATTGGCTTAGTTAGCCCATGTTCGGCAATGGCATGATCTGAGGATACCTATTATACATAATTCTGAGATAACTTTAGACTTCACAAATAGCAAGTCGTACAAGTGATTGACCGATCTTATTAATTGGACTTTGTTGTGATTGTATTATTATTTTAGTAGCCTAGGGAAATGGACTATCATAGTGTGATGGATTCAACTCCTATCCTTGTCTCGTTGTAGGGTTGGGCCTTTGTGCTAGGATTTGCCATGGACCTGAGTTATGACACATAACATATATTATTATATATTTATTGCTTGGATTTTTGTTTCTCTAATTTGTGCTTCCATTGTGGTACTTGCTATTTGGGGTCTAACCCCACCGGTTTTGCATGGCCATGTTTCGAGCCAACACCCAAGGATCCAACGTACTTTTCTCTGACTCATGGCGCGCTCCAGGAACATGTCCGTCGAGGATAACGAGTGTGTTTCCTTATTCTTCGTTCATCATTGTACATTTTACACTTTTAGGCGTTTATCCACCAGCACCTATTAACCGGCATGTCTGGACATTTAGTTTCCTTTTCATGATTGTATATAAATCAGACTACAACTGTAATACTTTTATGTATTTTTGTTATTCTACCAGCTTATTATTTTGTACAGCTGGTCTCCAGAATATCTTGAGAAAGCATTTGGGATGCCTTATTGCTTTATCGTATATGCTCTATGATTATTGTTTCTTGTTTGATTGATTAAGACATAGATCTTCGTGTGACCCTAAGTGACCTGATTGTAGCATGTACCCCATTGTCTAGTTATAGTCGTGATCGCCGTATGACATATAGTACCTTGTACGTGGTAGCTGGTCATGTCCGTCTCTGTATTCTAGTACTGGGGCATGACAAGGTTTTAGTTGTGGCCCATGCAGGTCTGTTCTACAGACTTTTGGGGTATCATGGTCATAGGAGTCTTAATCAAACATGATCCGTCTGAAAATTCTGAATTCGTCCTCTTTGATACTCAGCTTAAAATTTCCCATATTTGTTGCTTTTTTATTCTTTCTCGTCCTGTACTTGATGTTTCTTGTGCTCTTCTTTAGGGTCTACCCTTCTCCAAATATTGCAGCAACAAGAGAGGCAAATTTTCCAGTGGAACGAGGTCCTATAGAACCCTAGCCAGGGATCCAAGCTGAGCCCACGATTAATGCGACAAAGTAGCAGGCTTCCGATGTTCTCGTACCTCCCGCAGTACCGGCATCACTAGATACCCCGGCCTTAATAGAGATTATTCGGGGAATGTTGGCTGCCCAACAACATCAGATGGTGATTCAACAGCAGCAACATCAGGAACAACAACGTCAACAGCTTCAACAGCAAGAACATAATATCATGTTGAACCAATGGTTACAGACAGCCCTGGAACGAGGTGAGAGAGAAGATTCTGGGGCATCTGTTAGGCTTTGTAGACTGAATCCCAGATATTTTGATGGCACAGAGGATGTCATTATGGGAGATGATTGACTCCAGGATATTGAGACCATTCAGACAGCAGCTAATGTTCCGTCTTAGGAACGGGTTGATCTGGTTCGCTTGCAGCTCCAGGATCTTGTAAGAGATTGGTGGGCCACGCTGGAGGTAGGATTGAGACATGCTATTTTGTAGGATAATTTTAGAACCTGGTTCATGATGAAGTACTTTAGGATTATGGCTCAGTGCGAGTTACAACAGAGGTTTACTAACTCAAGCAGGCTGGAAGGACAGTAGATGGCTATGCGGCAAAGTTTTGCCAACTGAGCATGTTTGCTCCAACCATAGTGGCAACAGAGTTGGAGAGAGAGATGAGGTTCCAGCAGGAACTTCACTTAGAGATCGTACACATGTTAGAGGTGCATAACTAGCAGACCTTCGAGACAGTATTAATAGCGGCCAAGAGGGTTGAGCTTACCTCTCAGAGGATGGCATCAAGAAGTGTAGACCGCATGAGGCCTCATGGACAGAGCAGCGAGGGAGTACCAGTACCGTGAATGTTAACACCATCCCCTGATATTTCCATCCATGATATGACACAAAGGAGGCCAGTGACCTCGACAGTTGTCACGCCCCAGTCCCAAAATATCGAGGGACTAGACACGTGGCAATGGCCAGCAGCACGCACCGATGGACAACCCAATTTAATGGATCCATCAGGGCATGCTTAAGCTGTAGTCTAACAGGAAATAGATCAAGTATTATATGTCACAGGTTATTCTAATCTCATCCACAACAGATAATCACAGATCAAAAGCTAGAATAATGTAAATAGAAATAACTATCAAATCTCAATAAAAGTGTCTCGGTGAACAATCCGAGAACAAGTCTGATACATCAATGCAATAGACAGAAAATAAAGGAACTGAAAATAGAAACATAAACAGAAATAACTGACTATACACCACCAATGCTCAGGAGAAGTCCTCTGGTGCGATTTCGTCCTCAGGTCCTGGTACAGCTCCTGGAAGTGCTCTTGTACGGTGTATCTCTGGATGGATCTCTTCGGCTATACCTGGGGACATAGTCCATTCCAGGTCCTCAGGGGACATAACAAGGTACAGATAATACAAGCCAAAATAAATGCAGTGCAAAAAATAAATAAAACAATAGGGTAAACTATGTAACCATCTAAGTGATAAATGTAAGTTGAGAGCATCACTAGAACTCAGGCTGAAGCTGCTACAAGCTCTGTGTCGGGGAGCCGGTAGCAGTAATAACACGTAAAGGGCCAAGCTTGGGTTTAGAGTCTTGTGCCTCACAATAATAGGGGTATATATATATATATGATTAGCCTATAGCCTGTGTGTCTCTCCCCACCCAATGTAATCACACGTCTCATGTCCATGTGGCTCCATGTCCATGTCACGTAAGATCATATCTAATGCAACAAGTCATATAGTATCTAGGAACATAATGTCAATGCCATAAAGTCTGTATTCTATACAGAATCACCATGAATATCTCAAAAAGATCTTGTCCATGAATAGTGTCAAGTGTCCTGGGTTCTGTTGTACTTGATAGGACAAGTACCAAGAGTAAGGGTATCGAATGTCCATATCTAAATAACGTACCCAACACCGCATACGGGGTTGGCACCCGACTATGATCGGACACTAAGTACGTCACACGTTTCCTAGGTTAAGTAATTAAAATAAGTTCACATATGAATCTACAAGAAATCAAGTAAAATACTATGACAAGAATCACTGCGAGTTGACAAGCTCTACTTGCCCACTGATGCAAAATTAAGCCAAGAAAATATATAGCAAGCTGCAGGGTTTGGCAAGGTACACTTGCCCACTGATGTATAACTAAGTCCAGGAATTAGGTAGCAAAGCTGCAAGTTTTGGCGAGGTACACTTGCCTGTGGTTCTGGTTCCAATTGCGGTTCTGACTTCAGCTAGAATTGCAGACGGTACTCCGGTTGCTGAAATAAACATCACCATCAGATCCAGAAAATATCAATCAGCTAGAAACGCCTGTCCTTGAGTCCAATTAGGAGACAATGGCAAAAATGGTAATTTCGGGTCAAAACGGGGTCCACATGTGGGCCCGCTTTGCACCGAAAAATATGTCAGGGTCAAAGGTCTCCAAATTTGCCAAACTTAGTGTCAACAGGTCAAGAACGATGATACGAACCCAACGGAACTTCCAGAATTGGATTCCGATGAGCCGATCACAAAATCGCCCGTCGAACGGGGCCTGTGGGGCCCACGACACACGATTTCGTCAACGTTCTCAGAATCGAACCAAACTTGGGTCACAGGACCAGCGTATCGCTACGAGTCCGATGGCACAAGTTTCGTTTCAATCCGACGTGTGTACACAAAGTTAGGTCGCGATTCAGAAAAGTCGGATACGGGACGATGTCCGCGGATACGCGTTGATCCCGGGGTGCACGCACCCCCGAATCAACTTCTGCGAAATCCCACACGTCCGTATCAACGACGCGCACGTATCTGTGAAGATCGCGCGCGACCAAGTCGTCCCGTTTGGCGGGGCGTACCCAGTTCCGGGGTGAATCGGGGCGTTGTTTTTCCTGTTTTTGGATCGCGGTGTGCGATCACCACAGGACGCGATACCCCGAGCGGGTTACACGGACACCGAGAGGGTCATGCAGGCTTCACAACGCAAAAGACGGAATTGAAAATAGGGTTACGAGCAGAAAGATACGCTTACCTGAATAGGGTCCAAAACCCCAAAATTTCTCGTGTCCGACACGACACGAAGGGCCATGTCCGACACCGAATCCTAGGGTTAGGGTTTGGGAATGCTGCTGCGGTGGCCGGCGGCTCTGCGGTGGGGGAGGCCTGCCGGAGGGGGCTGGGGCGGCGCCGGCGTGGCTGGGCGGAGGCAGCGGCGTGGGCACGGCGGTTGGGGACGCTGCTGCGGCTGCTGCGGCTGCTGCTGGGTCGGGGGAGCCGCCGGGGGAGAGGGGAGGCGGCTGGGGACGCGGGGCTGGGCACGGTGGCGTCGGGCGGAGCGGCGTCGGGCTGAGCGGCGTGGTGGCGGTGAAGGTTCATGGTGGTCGGAGGGGAGATGGGAGGGTTTATATAGGGCTGTGGCGGTGGGGTTGGCCGGGCATGGCGGGCGGAGTGGGCCGAAGGGCGCGGGCGGGGAGACGACGTGGCCAGTCGAGGCAGACGGGGTGGCCGGGGCGCGCGGCGGAAGACGCGGGCGGAGCGGGCGGCTGAGTCGGGTCGTGGGGGTGCGGGTGAGGGTCGGGTCGGGTCCGGGTTAGCGGGCGGGTTCGGGTGCGAGTGAACCCGACCCGATAGCCACGGGTGGCTGGGCCGGATTGGGGTGGGCCGGCCCGGTGGGCTTGGGCCGATGGGCTGTCTTGGGCTGGATTAAAAATAAATAAATGAATAAATAAATAAATAAATAAATAACCAAATAAATAAACTAATAATTAATTATTAGTTTTCAGGTGATTTAAAATAGGTCCGGGGCCCGATAAATTCCAGAAAAATTACCCTAAGTCTAGTTTTTTATTTTACACACAAAATATTATTTTCATAATATTTTAATATTATTTATTATCAATTAAAATCATTTAATTATTAAAACCCTGATTTTAATTACAAAAAATCCCAGAAAATTCCAGAAAATCGTGTAAAATCCAAATTTAAAATTTTGAAAAATCAGGGGGTTTACAATCTACCCCCTTAAGAGGATTGCGTCCTCGCAATCAAAGAATAATCGGTCAGCAGAGATGATACGGTTGCAAGTATCGTTCGAAACACATCACAAGACACTTAGGGAAATACCGTTTCCCTAAAAATAAAAGTTATGCACTTTCCAGAGAAAATCTAGTTAAGGTAAGAAAACTACAACTTTTATGAAAACCAGGTTGTTATTAACAAGTTGCAAATTACTAGGTTGGGGCTGAGGTCACGAAGCAATAGGCACGAGCTAGAACAAGACTAGAAACGGATAACTACGAATCACTTACGCGCATCAGCGTCCTCCAAAGTCATCGTCAGGGCTTGCTCGCGTCCTTGTGGTGGATTCCTCTGCTGCTGGGCTTGCTGGAAGAGTGTTGCCTGGGGTACCAAGGGTGGCCTCGGCAGATATCCTCCTGGGGCTGGTGGTAGGACTTCTTGAACTTCCGTTTGCGATGCTTCCAATGCTGGAGAGACTGACCTTGGTGCTGGTAACGCTTGTTGGTTATCCTTTGGTGCTCTGTCTCGATGCTCAGGGTATTCCTTTAATAAATGCTGACTGGATCCGCAAACTATGCATAATCTCTTCTTTCGTCTGCACTCGTCTTCAGTATGGCCTCGCTTGCGACAATAGGGAAAGACATGTATTGCCTGTAGAGATGCTTCTGGTGGCTGGTGCACGTGAGGCTTCTTTGAAGTTTCTTCCTGTGGTGCTCCGGCTGGTGTTGATGTGGCTGGTTGGTGAATCACCACTGCTTTCTTTCGACGTTCAGGGCAATCCCTTACCGAATGCTTTTTGGATCCGCAAGATAAATATTGTCCCAGTCTGCGTCGGCATTCCTTAGCGAGGTGGCCTACCTTGCCACAGTAGTGACAAGTAGGAAGGACTAGTGCTAGTGGTGTAGATGCTCTCGGCTGTGGATTTATCTGTGGTCGTATTGCAGCTCTTTTCTGTTGTGCTTGGTCTGGTGCTGACGCATACAGCCGCTTCTGGCTGGACTCGATCCTTGTGGTGCACTCCACGGGTCTTGCTGCAGTAAGAACGTCCTCGTCGAAGGTAGTTGCATTTGAACTGATTGGCCTCCGTGACTCCGAGCTAGTTCTGTCGATGAAGTTCTCCGCTTGGTTTTGCTGAGCTTCTTGTTGAACCTTCTGATAGGCTTGCATCATCACGTAGAACATGCGGAATATTTGCTGTTCGTCCATAGGCTGTCCCAGTGGGAAGGAAGGCATCAGTGGAGTAGGCTGCGTCGAGGGTGGAACGTCATCTTGGTGGATTCTTGAGGCAGGCTGACTTGCTTGACTGCCTTGTGATGATTGGCCTTCACCCACTGGTGTCACATCGTCTTCGTGGGTAACCACCACGGCTTATGGTGTTTCTGCATGAGCCTCGTTGCGGGCTTGTGGGTCCATTTCCCTGCATCCAAAATAAACGATAAGAGGCGCACAGGAATCAAGGCAGGATGCAAGTCAATTAATTCGAATAGATATCAAGAACGATTCAAGCAAGTTGATAAGATCCTAAAAGCTTATCCTATCTTATTGCAGGCATGTTCGGTCCCTAAGTTGAAACCGAACAATTTAGTCGTTGACCTGCATGGGCCACCAAAAAAAACCATGTTACGCCCCAGACCCAAAATGCCGAAGGACTGGATGCGCGGCAATGGCCAGCAGCACGCACCGATGGACAACCCAATTTAATGGATCCATCAGGGCATGCTTAAGCTGTAGTCTAACAGTAAATAGAGCAAATGTTACAAGTCACAGGTTATTCTAATCTCATCCACAACAGATAATCACAGATTAAATGCCAGAATAAATGCAAATAATATAAACTAACAATCTCAATAAAAGTGTCTCGGTGAACAATCCGAGAACACGTCTAATACATCAAGCAAATAGACAGGAAATAAAGGAACTAGAAATAGGAACAAAACAGAAATAACTGACTATATACAGCCATTGCTCAGGAGAAGTCCTCTGGTGCGAGCTCGTCCTCAGGTCCTGGTACAGCTCCTGGAAGTGCTCCTGTACGGTGTATCTCTGGATGGATCTCTTCGGCTATACCTGGGGACATAGTCCATTCCAGGTCCTCAGGGGACATAACAAGGTACAGATAATACAAGCCAAAATATAAGTAGTACAGCAGATAATGAAATAAATAGGGTAAGTATGTAACCATCTATGTAAAAATGCAAGTGAGAGCATCACGAGTACTCAGGCTGAGAAGGTACGCCAGCCTGCGTACGGGGTTGGCACCCGACTATGATCGGACACTAAGTACGTCACATGTTTTCTAGGTTAAGCAGTTAAAACAAGTTCACATATGAATCTACAAGAAATCAAGTAAAATACTATGACAAGAATCACTGTGAGTTGACAAGCTCTACTTGCCCACTGATGCAAAATTAAGCCAAGAAAATATATAGCAAGCTACAGGGTTTGGTAAGGTACACTTGCCCACTGATGTATAACTAAGTCCAGAAATTAGGTAGCAAAGTTGCAAGTTTTGGCGAGGTACACTTGCCTGTGGTTCTGGTTCCAATTGCGATTCTGACTTCAGCTGAAATTGCAGGCGATACTCCGGTTGCTGAAATAAACATCACCATCAGATCCAGAAAATATCAATCAGCTAGAAATGCCTATCCTTGAGTCCAATTTGGAGACAAGGGCAAAAATGGCAATTTCGGGTCAAAACGGGGTCCACATGTGGGCCCACTTTGCACCGAAAAATGTGTCAGGGTCAAAGGTCTCCAAATTCGCCAAACTTAGTGTCAACAGGTCAGGAACGATGATACAAACCCAACGGAACTTTCAGAATTGGATTCCGATGAGCCGATCACAAAATCGCCCGTCGAACGGGGCATGTGGGACCCACGACACGCGATTTTGTCAACGTTCTCAGAATCGAACCAAACTTGGGTCACAGGACCAGCGTATCGCTATGAGTCCGATGGCGCAAATTTTGTTTCAATCCGACGTGTGTACACAAAGTTAGGTCACAATTTAAAAAAGTCGGATACGGGGCGATGTCCGCGGATACGCGTTGATCCTGGGGTGCACGCACCCTCGAATCGACTTCTGCGAAATCCCGCACGTCCGTATCAACGACACGCACATATCTGTGAAGACCGCGCGTGACCAAGTGGTCCCGTTTGGCGGGGCATACCCAGTTCCGGGGTGAATCGGGGCGTTATTTTTCCTGTTTTTGGATCGCGGTGTGCGATCACCACAGGACGCGATGCCCCGAGCGGGTTGCACGGGCACCGAGAGGGTCATGCAGGCTTCGCAACGCAAAAGACGGAATTGAAAACGGGGTTACGAGCAGAAAGATACGCGTACCTGAACAGGGTCCAAAACCCCAAAATTTCTCGTGTCCGACACGACACGAAGGGCCGTGTCCGACACCGAATCCTAGGGTTAGGGTTTGGGAATGCTGCTGCGGTGGCCAGTGGCTCTGCGGTGGGGGACGCTGCTGCGGCCGCTGCGGCTGCTGCTGGGTCGGGGGAGCCGCCGGGGGAGAGGGGAGGCGGTTGGGGAGCGGGGCTGGGCACGGGCGGAGCGGCGTCGGGCTGAGCGGCGTAGTGGCGGTGGCGGTTCGTGGTGGCCGGAGGGGAGATGGGAGGGTTTATATAGGGCTGCGGCGGTGGGGTTGGCCGGGCATGGCGGGCGGAGTGGGCCGAAGGGCGCGGGCGGGGAGGCGACGTGGCCGTTCGAGGCGGGCGGGGCGGCCGGGACGCGCGGCGGAAGACGCGGGCGGAGCGGGCGGTTGAGTCGGGTCGTGGGGGTGCGGGTGAGGGCCGGGTCGGGTCTGGGTTAGCGGGCGGGTTCGGGTGCGGGTGAACCCGACCCAATAGCCACGGGTGGCTGGGCCGGATTGGGGTGGGCCGGCCCGGTGGGCTTGGGCCGATGGGCTGGGTTGGGCTGGATTAAAAATAAATAAATAAATAAATAACCAAATAAATAAACTAATAATTAATTATTAGTTTTTAGGTGATTTAAAATAGGTCCGGGGCCCGATAAATTCCAGAAAAATTACCCTAAGTCCAGTTTTTTATTTTACACACAAAATATTATTTTTATAATATTTTAATATTATTTATTATCAATTAAAATTATTTAATTATTAAAATCCTGATTTTAATTACAGAAAAATTTCAGAAAATTCCAGAAAATCGTGTAAAATCCAAATTTAAAAATTTGAAAAATCAGGGGATTTACAACAGTGATAGCATCTACTCGGCAATAACAACCTAGGCAGCAGCAGCAACAATAGCAACAACGACGGGGAGCGCCGATGGGTTATACGTATTGTGGCAAGGGAGGTCATACCCGGGATGTTTGTCAGGCAGATAATGGACTATGCTTGAGGTACGAAAGCCCCGATCATAGGGTTGCCACTTGTCCATTGATACAGAGGCCAGGAGGGCTAGCACAATAGTTTTCTGCATTGCCAACTCCAAGGGCAGTGCATCAAAGAGGACCACCAGTAGCGGTGCGGCCTATAGCTCAACTTCTGTTTCTGATGCAGGATCAATTATACCGACAACAACAGCAGCATGAACAACAGAGACCGTAACAACGACATCAGTGAAGGCAACAACAGGGAGCTGGACAAGGCCAAGGGCAGGCATTCACCTTATCTCTGGAAAAAACTATGGCATCAGACGCCGTAGTGGCATATAATATTTTTGTAACAATATTTTTTGCCATAGCATTATTTGATTCTAGAGCTTCGCACTCATTTATATCTACATAATATACGACATGTATTAGATTAAAGTTTAAGGCATTGCCAGAGAGACTGAATATACTCACTGGCAATAGGATCGTAGGAGTTAGTAGGGTGTGCCTAGCATGTCCAGTCGTAGTATGTGGATATTTATTACCTGCAAAGTTGATCGAGCTCCCTATGGGTAACTTTGACGTTATCTTAGGCATGGACTGGTTAAGAGACAGTCAAGCGACGATAGATTGTCATGAGAGTAGAGTGTTGTTTAGTGTCCCTAGTCTAGAAGAGTTTTTTCTTAGCAGAATAGCAGAAGACCATCATAAGGAAGAAATTACAACAGTAGCAACGAAAGAGGATCCGATATCGACATCTTTTTCGACGAGCTTCCCAGATTACCCCCAGTTAGAGAAGTAGAGTTTTGTATATAGTTGATACCAGGAGAAGAACCAGTATCCCAAAAGGTATACCCAATGCCACCATCAGAGCTTGATCAGTTATATCGACACATGGAAGAACTGAAGGCAAAAAAGTTCATTCGGACCAGTGAATCACCGTGGGGAGCACCAGCAGTATTGGTGGAAAAGAAATATGGATCGACGTAATTGTGTATGGATTACAGGCGATTGAATACGGTGACAGTGAAGAACAAGTATCCATTGCCCAAGATTGATGACTTATTTGACCAATTAAGTGAAGCAAGAGTCTTAACCAAGATAGATTTGCGATTAGAATATCATCAGGTACGAGTTTGGGAGCAGGATATACCGAAGATAACATTTAGGTCACGATATGTGCATTACGAATTCTTAGTTATGCCATTCGGACTGACTAATGCTCCAGCAATGTTCATGGATTTGATTAACCGTATTTTTATTTCATAGTTAGACCAATTTATGGTAGTATTTATCGATGACATCCTTGTGTATTCTCATAATGAGGAGGAGTATAAAGAATATCTCAGAATAGTACTGCAGACTTTGAGGGAGCACCAGTTATATGTGAAGCTTAGTAAGTGTAAGTTTTGTCTGGATCATATATCCTTTCTTGGGCACATTATTTCTGGAGCAGGAGTGTTAGTTGATCCCAAGAAGGTAGATACAGTAGAGAAATGGCCAGTTTCGAAGATAGTGGCGGAGGTGCTTAGTTTCTTGGGCTTGGCTGGAAACTACAGAATATTTATGTCAGACTTTGCTAAGATCTCGGCACCTTTGACTCGGTTGACCCGCAAGTTATATTTGTGTGTTCAGTAGAGTGCTAGATAGCCTTTGAAGAGTTGAAGAAGAAGTTAATCTCTGCACCAATCCTTACTCTTCCAGCAGGCTCCGGAGGATTCACGTTGTATTGTGATGTATCTAGCAAAGGACTTGGATGTGTTTTGATGCAGCACGAAAGAGTGATAGCATATGCTTCTCGACAGCCCAGGGATCACGAGCAGAACTATCTAACTCATAATTTGGAGTTAGCAGCAGTAGTATTTGCACTTAAGTTATGAAGGCACTACATATATGGTGATCGGGTATCATATCCCAGTACCAAAATACAGAGACGAACATGGCCAGCTCTTCCGTACAAGGTATAGAATATCGTACGGCGGTCACAGCTGTAACTAGATAAGGGGATGCATACTACAAGCATGTTACTTAGGGTCACACAACACAACTATTTTCTCAATCAATCAAGTAAGAACAGTAAACATAGAAGATATATGACAAAGAAGTAAGGCATCCCAAATACCCTGCCACAATATTCTGGGAACCAGCTGTGCAAAAATAAGAAAGCTGGCAGAGTATCAATAGTACATGATCATGATCAGTTGCAGTCTGATTAATTACAATCATGTAAGAAAACTAAATATTCAGATTTATGGCCAACAAGTGCCGGTGGCTAAATTCCCAAAATGATTAAAATATACAATAACGAGCAGGGAAAAAAAACCCACTCGTTTTCTTCAACGGCTATCCGTCTGGTGTACGCCATTATTCAGGAGGAAGTACGCTTGATCCTCGGGTGTTGGCTCTAAATCTGGTCATGCAAAACCAGTGGGGTTAGACCCCAAATAGCAAGTACCACAAAGAAAGCACGACTGAAGAAATAAAACCAGGTTATGAAATAGATACATATATATAGTTATGTCTCATAGTTTTGGTTTATAGCCTATCGTGACACAACAATCTAATCCTACAACCAAACAAGGACAATGATTAGACCATCGCACTATAGTCCATGTCCCTAGACTATTTGACAGTAGATACAATACACAAACAAGCTCAGTTACATAATCGGCCAATCACTTGTACGGCTTACTAGGTGGGGAATGGGTTATCCCAGAGGTATTATGCATATAATAGGAATCCTCAGATCGAACCATGTTCTAGCAGGGGCTAGCCGAGCCAAGAATCACCGTATAGTACATAGTAGTATGCATCGGTCCCTTGTAAGGCCACCGTGCTAAGATCGCATAGAACATATAGTATAATATAATATTCGGATATTGTCATCCACTAATGAGAATTTAAATAATATCCACGGGGGGCAGCTTTCACTCTCATATAATGATTGATGGCGGCTAGTTAAGCACAATCTCAGGATTTTCTTCCTCCAAATGCTTTACTTATTTTAGTTGCCTAGTTAACCCTATAGTTAGCTGGAATCACATGGCGTGGTCACTTGTTACTCTCCTTATATGGTGTACCATAGTACGGTATAAACCCCCTGATTTTTCAAGAATTTTAAATTTGGATTTTATACAATTTTCTAGAATTTTTTGAGAATTTTCTGTAATTAAAATCAGGATTTTAAATATTAAATGATTTTTAATAGATAATAAATGATATTAAAATATTATGAAAATAAAACCCAAACCCTAAGCCCACCAGAGCCCGGCCCGGCCCATTGGGCCCAAACCCGGCCCAGCCCCCGGCCTAGCGGGTCGGGCGGGTCGGCCAGACCCGAAACCGCGAACCCGACCCGGGTCCTCACCCCCACGACCCGCACCCCTCCCACGTTCTCCGGCGGCGCCCGCATCCCCCGCCGCTCCGCCCGGCCAACCGCCTCCTCGCCTCCGCGCCCCTCGGCCCACGACCCCCTCCTCTCCGCCTCCTCCGCCACGACCCGGCGCCCCAGCCCCTCGCTCCGCCTATAAAATCCCCCTCCCTCTTCCCTCTCCGGCAGCCACTCTCCCCCGCCGACGCCCCGTCGCTATCGCCCCCGACCTCGCCGCGACACCGCCACCGCCTTGCCGCCCTCGCCCCCGCCTCCTCCGGCTAACAGCGCCGCCTCCCTCTCCTCCTCCTTTCTCCTCTTCAGCAGCCCGCAGCCCCTCCGCCCGCTGCTCCGGCCACCTCCGGCCCCTGCGCCGCCTCCACCCAGCCTCGCCGGCAGCGCCCGAGCCCCCTCCGGCCGGTCTCCCCCACCGCAGCACCGCCGAGCTTCGGTAGGAGCCCTGAACCCTAACCCTAACCCTAATTCCTTGGTTTAGGACGCAGTGTCCGTGTCGAGTCGGACACGGTGAATCCCCGGCTTTTGAGCCCTGTTGAGGTACTCCTAACTTCTTGCTCGTAGCTCTGATTTCGATTCCGTCTTTTGTATCGCGAAGCCTGCGTGACCCTCTCGGTGCCCGGACAAACCGCTCGGGACATCGCGTCCTGTGGTAATCGCACACCGCGATCCAAAAACAGGAAAAACAACGCCCCGATTCACCCCGGAACTGGGTACGCCCTGCCAAACGGGACGACCTGGACACGTGCGGTCTTCACAGATACGTGCGCGTCGTTGATACGGACGTGTGGGATTTCGCAGAAGTCGATTCGGGTGTGCGTGCACACCGGGATCAACGCATATCCGCGGACAACGCCCGTATCCGATTTTTCTGAATCGTGCCCTAACTTAGTGTGCATACGTCGGATTGAAACGAAACTTACGCCATCGGACTCGTAGCGATACGCTGGTCCTGTGACCCAAGTTTGGTTCGATTCTGAGAACATTGACGAAATCGCGTGTCGTGGGCCCAACAGGCTCCACTCGACCGGCGATTTTGTGATCGGCTCATCGGAATCCAATTCTGGAAGTTCTGTTGGGTTCGTATCATCGTTCCTGACCTGTTGACACTAAGTTTGATAAATTTAGAGACCTTTGTCCCTGACACGTTTTTCGGTGCAAAGCGGGCCCACCTGTGGACCCCGTTTTGACCCGAAATGGCCATTTTTGCCCTTGTCTCCAAATTGGACTCAAGAACAGGCGTTTCTAGCTGATTGATATTTTCTGGATCTGATGGCGATGTTTATTTCAGCAACCGGAGTACCGCCTGCAAGTCCAGCTGAAGTCAGAGCCGCAATTGGAACCGGAACCGCAGGCAAGTGTACCTCGCCAAAACTTGCAGTCTTTGCTAAATATTCCTTGGCTTAGTTATATATCAGAGGACAAGTATACCTTGCCAACTTTACAGTCTTGTTGCATATTTCTTTGTTTTAATTATAACTGTTGTACATGCTTAACATAGGACCGTGTGACGTACTTAGCGTCCGATCATAGTCGGGTGCCAACACCGTACGCGATGTTGTGTACGTCATTTAGAGATGGACATTCGATACCCTTACTCTTGGTACTTGTCCTATCAAGTACAACAGAACCCAGGACACTTGACACTATTCATGGACAGGATCTTTTGAGATATTCATGGTGATTCTGTATAGGATACAGACTTTATGGCATTGACATTATGTTCCTAGATACTATATGACTTGTTGTATTAGATATGATCTTACATGACATGGACATGGGGCCACATGGACATGGGACGTGTGATTATATTGGGTGGGGAGAGACACACAGGCTACAGGCTGATCATATATATATATATACCCCTATTATTGTGAGGCACAAGACTCTCGAGCAGAGCTTGGCCCTTTACGTGTTATTACTGCTACCGGCTCCCCGACACAGAGCTGGTAGTGGCTCAGCCTGAGTTCTAGTGATGCTCTCAACTTGCATTTATCACTTAGCTGGTTACATAGTTTACCCTGCTGTTTCATTTAATTTCTGCACTGCTTATATTTTGGCTTATATTATCTGTACCTTGTTATGTCCCCTGAGGACCTGGAATGGACTATGTCCCCAGGTATAGCCGAAGAGATCCATCCAGAGATACACCGTACAGGAGCACTCCCAGGAGCTGTACCAGGACCTGAGGACGAGCTCGCACCAGAGGACTTCTCCTGAGCAGTGGCTGTATATAGTCAGTTAGTTCTGTTTCTATTTCCAGTTCCTTTATTTCCTGTCTATTTACTTTGATGTATCAGACTTGTTCTCGGATTGTTCACCGAGACACTTTTATTGAGATTTGATAGTTATTTCTATTTGTATTACTCTGGCATTTAATCTGTAATTATCTGTTGTGGATGAGATTAGAATAGTCTGTGACCTGTATCATTGGTTCTATTTACTGTTAGACTACAGCTTAAGCATGCCCTGATGGATCCATTAAATTGGGTTGTCCATCGGTGCGTGCTGTTGGCCATTGCCACGTGTCCAGTCCCTCGATATTTTAGGACTGGGGCGTGATATGGTTTTTTTTGTGGCCCATGCAGGTCAACGACTAAATTGTTCGGTTTCAACTTAGGGACCGAACAGGCCTGCAATAAGATAGGATAAGTTTTTAGGATCTTATCCACTTGCTTGAATCGTCCTTGATATCTATTCGAATTAATTATTGACTTGCATCCTGCCTTGATTCCTGTGCGCCTCTTATCGTTTATTTTGGATGCAGGGAAATGGACCCACAAGCCAGCAACGAGGCTCATGCAGAAACACCGCAAGGCGTGGTGGTTACCCACGAAGACGATATGACACCAGTGGGTGAAGGCCAATCATCACAAGGCAGTCAAGCAAGTCAGCCTGCCTCAAGAATCCACCAAGATGACGTTCCACCCTCGACGCAGTCTACTCCACCGATGCCTTCCTTCCCACTGGGACAGCCTATGGACGAACAACAAATGTTCCGCATGTTCTACGTGATGATGCAAGCCTATCAGAAGGTTTAACAAGAAGCTCAGCAAAACCAAGCGGAGAACTCCATCGACAGAATTAGCTCGGAGTCACGGAGGCCAATCAGTTCAATTGCAACTACCTTCGACGAGGACGTTCTTACTGCAGCAAGACCCGTGGAGTGCACCACAAGGATCGAGTCCAGCCAGAAGCGGCCGTATGCGTCAGCACCAGACCAAGCATAACAGGAAAGAGCTGCAAAGCGACCGCAGATAAATTCACCACCGAGAACAGCACCAGGAGCCTCATTCCTTCCTACTTGTCACTACTGTGGCAAGGTAGGCCACCTTGCTAAAGAATGCCGACGCAGACTGGGACAATGTCTATCTTGTGGATCCAAGAAGCATTCGGTAAGAGATTGCCCTGAACGTCGAGAGAAAGCAGTGGTGATTTCCCAACCTGCCACCTCAGCACCAGCCGGAGCACCACAGGAAGAAACTTCAAAGAAGCCTCATATGCGGCAGCCACCCGAAGCATCTCCGCAAGTACTGCCTATCTGTCAATATTGTCACAAACGAGGCCACATTGAGAGCGGGTGCAGACGTAAGTTGGGATTATGCTTGATTTGCGGCACCAATCAACACTTAGCCAAGGATTGTCCCCAGCATCGAGAGAAAGCATTGACGAATCTTCAACCCGCTACATCAGCCCCAGCTGGAGTACCACAGGCAGAACTTGCAAGGAAGTCTCACATACACCAGCCACCAGAAGCATCTCCACAGGCAATACCTGTCTGTCCATATTGTCGCAAGCGAGGCCACACTGAGGACGAGTGCAGACGAAAGAAGAGATTATGCATAGCTTGCGGATCCAATCAGCATTTATTAAAGGAATGTCTCGAATGTCGAGAACAAGCGTTACCAGCACCAAGGTCAGCCTCTCCAGCATTGGAAGCATCGCAAACGGAAGTTCAAGAAGTCCTACCACCAGCTCCAGGAGGGTATCAGCCGAGGCTACCCTTGGTACCCCAGGCAACACTCTTCCAGCAGGCCCAGCAGCAGAGGGCACCACCTCAAGGACGCAGACAAGCTCCAGCGCAGACCGTGGAGAACGCGCAGACTCGTGGAGTAGCTAGTGCGCGTAAGTGATTCGTAGTTATCCGTTTCTAGTCTTGTTGTAGCTCGTGCCTATTGGTTCGTGACCTCAGCCCCAACCTAGTAATTTGCAACTTGTTAATAATAACCTGGTTTTCATAAAAGTTGTAGTTCTTTTGCTTTAACTAGATTTTCTCGAAAAAGTGCATAACTTTCATTCTTAGGAAAACGGTATTTCCCTAAGTATCTTGTGATGTATTTTCGAACAGTGCTTGCGACCGTGTCATCTCTGTTGACCGGTTATTCTTTGATTGCGAGGACGCAATCCTCTTAAGGGGGTAGATTGTAAACCCCCTGATTTTTCAAGAATTTTAAATTTGGATTTTATACAATTTTCTGGAATTTTCTGAGAATTTTCTGTAATTAAAATCAGGATTTCAAATATTAAATAATTTTTAATAGATAATAAATTATATTAAAATATTATGAAAATAATATTTTTGGGTATAAAATGAAAAACTAGACTTAGGGTAATTTTTCTGGAATTTGTTGGGCCCCGGACCTATTTTTAAACACCTAAAAATAATTATTTAATTAATTATTTAATTAATTAATAATTTAATTATTTATTTATTTATTTTTAATAAATAAAACCCAAACCCTAAGCCCACCAGAGCCCGGCCCGGCCCATTGGGCCCAAACCCGGCCCAGCCCCCGGCCTAGCGGGTCGGGCGGGTCGGCCAGACCCGAAACCGCGAACCCGACCCGGGTCCTCACCCCCACGATCCGCACCCCTCCCACGTTCTCCGGCGGCGCCCGCATCCCCCGCCGCTCCGCCCGGCCAACCGCCTCCTCGCCTCCGCGCCCCTCGGCCCACGACCCCCTCATCTCCGCCTCCTCCGCCACGACCCGGCGCCCCAGCCCCTCGCTCCGCCTATAAAATCCCCCTCCCTCTTCCCTCTCCGGCAGCCACTCTCCCCCGCCGACGCCCCGTCGCCATCGCCCCCGACCTCGCCGCGACGCCGCCACCGCCTCGCCGCCCTCGCCCCCGCCTTCTCCGGCTAACAGCGCCGCCTCCCTCTCCTCCTCCTTCCTCCTCTTCAGCAGCCCGCAGCCCCTCCGCCCGCTGCTCCGGCCGCCTCCGGCCCCTGCGCCGCCTCCGCCCAGCCTCGCCGGCAGCGCCCGAGCCCCCTCCGGCCGGTCTCCCCCACCGCAGCACCGCCGAGCTCCGGTAGGAGCCCTGAACCCTAACCCTAACCCTAACCCTAATTCCTTGGTTTAGGACGCAGTGTCCGTGTCGAGTCGGACACGATGAATCCCCGGCTTTTGAGCCCTGTTGAGGTACTCCTAACTTCTTGCTCGTAGCTCTGATTTCGATTCCATCTTTTGCATCGCAAAGCCTGCGTGACCCTCTCGGTGCCGGGAAAAACCGCTCGGGGCATCGTGTCCTGTGGTGATCGCACACCGCGATCCAAAAACAGAAAAAACAACGCCCCGATTCACCCCGGAACTGGGTACGCCCCGCCAAACGGGATGACCTGGTCGCGTGCGATCTTTACAGATACGTGCGCGTCGTTGATACGGACGTGTGGGATTTTGCAGAAGTTAATTCGAATGTGCGTGCACACCGGGATCAACGCGTATCCGCGGACAACGCCCCGTATCCGATTTTTCTTAATCGTGCCCTAACTTAGTGTGCACACGTCGGATTGAAACGAAACTTACGCCATCGGACTCGTAGCGATACGCTGGTCCTGTGACCCAAGTTTGGTTCGATTCTGAGAACATTGACGAAATCGCGTGTCGTGGGCCCCACAGGCCCTGCTCGACGGGCGATTTTGTGATCGGCTCATCGGAATCCAATTCTGAAAGTTTCGTTGGGTTCGTATCATCGTTCCTGACCTGTTGACACTAAGTTTGATGAATTTGGAGACCTTTGTCCCTGACACGTTTTTCGGTGCAAAGCGGGCCCACCTGTGGACCCCGTTTTGACCCGAAATGGCCGTTTTTGCCCTTGTCTCCAAATTGGACTCAAGGATAGGCGTTTCAAGCTGATTGATATTTTCTGGATCTGATGGTGATAAAAGACATCAGAAAAAGACATCAGAAAAAGACATCAGAAAAAGAACCCTGGGGGCGGAGGAGAAGAGGGTGGCGGAGGAGCTCGGGGTTGGGCGGCTCGGCCGGATAAGGAGAGGAGAGGGGGTGGCGGATCTGGCCGGAGGGGACTCGGGGGGGGCTTTATAAGGCGGAGGGGGCGTGGGTCAGCCGTATAAGGCGGAGGACGGGGGAACGTGGCGTCGGAAATGGCGGAGGCGACGACGCGGGGGCGGGCCGCCGGATGCGGCGGAGGACGAGGGCCACGCGGGGGAATCGGGCCGTGGGGCTGGCTGGGCAGCCGGGTTGCGGATCCGGGCGGGTCGGTCTCAAACGGACCTGACCCGACCCGCTACGGTATTGCGCCGGGCTCGGAGTTGGGCCGCGGGCTGGGTTCATGGGCCGAAAAATAAAAATTAATTAGTAAAATAAATAGATAATTAATTAATAATAAATAAATAATTAAATAGATAAGTAATTAATAGTTTTTTAGGCATTTAAAATATGTCCGGGGTCCGATAAATTCCAGAAAAATTGTCCTAAGTCCAGTTTTTCATTTTACACCCAAAAATACTATTTTCATAATATTTTAATGTTGTTTATTATCAATAAAAAAATCATGTAATAATTTAAAACCCTGATTTTAATTTCAGAAAATTCCCAAAAAATTCCAGAAAATTGTGAAAAATCCTAATTTTAATATTTTTGAAAAATCAGGGGCTTACAATCTACCCAACTTATAAAAATTTTGTCCTCGAAATTTAAATTATGGCAGGGTTCTCTCTGTCCAAACTCACTTGGTCACAGTATAACGGGTTTCTCTTAGGTGAACATTGCGGTCGCTACCCAACTTAGAATTTTGGATAAAGTGTGACAGAGATAAAAGACATCAGAAAAAGACAAAATCACAGAAAAGACAAGATCATTGAATCATGTGTCAAGAATTCAGAGTCATGCATCCAAAAAAAATGGCCTCATGCTCTGCTTGCCACATATGATTAGGCACACGGGTGCCTCTTTGGACTTAGCGACTTCTTATTCATTCAGCGAATAAAAATATAAGGAGTTCAAGGACACTTGTGTGAATAAGCAGTCATGCATCCAACAAGATGGCCGTATGATGTCATTATTCAACAAGAGTTCAGGCCGCATAACCCTCTCAGGCCGCATAGCACTCTCAATCACATAGCTCGCTGGCCGCATGTGAAGTTTATCTCCCCCATCAGCAGGTTCAGCTTTGGCAGAAAGCTCCTAAAATAAAATAATATTTTCTTCATAAAAAATTTATTTTAACTCCAATCAAGTGAACCAAAAGCCAAAATGCTAGAAATGAAGTGCTCCATCCATCCCAAAAACTATTTTTTTTAAAATACCATATTTAAGTAGATCAAAACTAAAGAAAACTTTAGTAACCCATAAAAATCTTAAACTTCAAACATAGATCTGCTCAATTCACCCATTAAAACTGAAAACTCTAAGTACTAAAAGTGTTTAGAATCATAGTGTATATATATTAGACTAATAAAATGCAAGAAAAGAGCAAAAATCAAACATCAAAAGATTTCTCCATATAGTACAATATGTACTTGCCTAAATGAAGGGAAAAAAAGAGAGAATGGGGGAAGAGAGAGAAAGAAGTTAACTTATATAGCTAGGGTTTGAGGTTTAGACCATGAGTTCAACTCATAACCAAACCAACCCAGCAATTAAACTATGAGTCTAATTGAACCAAAGAATGGGTCTAGTCTCCATGACATGCAACCTAATTACCGTACAAGCAACAAATAATATAAGCAGAAAAACTAATATGTTCCAAATACGTATATCAAAAATGGGAAGTGACATTGGGTGGAGATATTCACAGATCATAAGACTTTAAAGTATGTATTCATGCAGAAGGACTTAAACACGAGACAAAGGAGGTGGCTAGAGTTGTTAAAAGACTATGAGGTGAAACTTCAATACCATCCAGGCAAGGCAAATGTAGTAGCTGATATACTTAATAAAAGAGATAAAGAATTCATGTTGACCACTCAGAAGCACATTATAGAAGACTTATGAGAGATAAGAATCGAGATAGTACTTCCATATGATACACGAGTTCTGGCTAGCCTACAGATCCAGTCAACTTTGGTGGATATAATCAAGATAGCTCAGTCAGAGGACCCAAAGATTCAGAAGCTACGGGTAGAATGTAAGTCCGATCTTTGGAAAGAGTTGGCGATTTATGCAGATGGAACGCTAAGGTTTGGAAACCGTCTATGTGTACCAAGCGGGGATATTCAGCAAGAAGTTATGATTGAAGCACACAGTTTCCAATATTCTATTCATCTGAGAGGCATGAAGATGTACCAAGATATCAAGCAAAACTTTTAGTGGAACATAATAAAGAGGGAAATCACACGCTTCGTATCGCGATGTCTGATATATCAACAAGTGAAGGCAAAACAACAGAGATGGGCAGGGTTATTCCAGCCGCTTCATATTCTAGAGTGAAAATGAAAACACATCACCATGAACTTTGTGACCGGTTTACCTAGATCCCCAACTAGTCTAGATGCAGTTTGGGTGATAGTGGATCGACTCACAAAAGTTACGTATTTTTTTTCCTTCAGAGTGGGACAGTCTACAGAGCAATTGACAAATTTATATATGTGACAGATTGTGAGGCAACATGGTGTGCCAGTAAGCATAGTGTCCGATCGAGATACAAGGTTCACTTCTTATTTATGGAGAAGCTTGCACGAGAGATTGGATACCAAGTTAAGATTCAGTACTGCGTACCACCCCTAGACAGACGGACAATCAGAGAGGATCATCCAACCCCTGGAAGATATGTCACGAGACTCTACCATAGACTTTGGAGGATCTTGGGAGAATCACCTTCACTTAGTGGAATTATCGTATAATAATAGTTATCAGGCCAGTATTCAGATGGCACCTTTCGAGGTACTATACGGCAGGAAGTGTAGATCACCATTGGCATGGGATGACATTGGTGAGCGAAAGATGTTAGGCTCCGAAATGGTCACGCAGATAATAGAAGTTGTCAGGAAGATAGCGACTTTGGGTTGTACAGGATCGATATCGTCACTGGGCAGACCAGCATCGTAGGCCTTTAGAGTTTTGTGTCGACGATCACGTATTCTTGCAAATTTTGCCAATCCGTGGAGTTATTAGATTCGGGGTCGAAAAGCTTAGTCCGTGATACGTTGGACCGTTTGACATTCTCGATTGGATAGGCGATGTGGCTTATCATCTTGTCCTTCCACCTTCGCTACGTAAGGTGCACGATATATTTCATGTATCTCAGTTGCATAATTATGTTCCGAATATGATTCATATTCTCGATCACTCTTAATTAGTCATTAGTATCAACTTATCTTACGAGGAGCAACCCGTGTCCATTCCGGACCAAAAGGAGAAGGTACTCAAGAACCGGACTATTTTTTTTGTCTGAGTTCCATGGGGTCATCACACTCTTGGGGAATCGACGTGGGAGTGCCATGACGATATACGGTTTCGCTTCCCGTACATGTTCGATTTGGAAGGTATATTCTACCTTATGGCTTCGTATCTTGGATTCCGTGATCAGGTGATCACCTATGTGTTGTGATATTATTGCTTTCATATATAGATTTGCTAGTAGATTTGTATCGTGCTTGTCCTGACTTCTCTAGCCTTACTTGGATTCGAATTTCAAGGACAAATTTTTTCTAAGGTAGATAAAAATATCACTCCCCGTTCCCAATATATGTATTGGGAGCGTATTATTTCTCGCTTGCATGTTATTTATTTGGTTGCATGAGACTAGACCCATTCTTTGGTTGTCTTGGTTCTTGGTTTATGGTTTGGGTTAGTTTGGTCATGAGTTGAACCCATGGTCTAAACCTCAAACCCTAGCTATATAACCCAACTCCTTTCTCTCTCCCTCTTCATTCTTTTTTTTCTTTCTCTCTCTTAGGTTTCTCTCCCTCCATCCATAGGCAAGTACATCTTGCATGAGAAATGGAGAAACCCTCAATATTATAAGACTATTATGTTTGTTGTATGATTTTAAGTATAATTAGAACTTGATATTTTTTGATTTGGTGGATGGAATGGTGTAAATATAATTTTTTATGAGTGTGGGTATTCTTGAGTTTTTTCTTGGTTTTGATCTTCAAAAACTTATTGATTTCGAAAACTTGTTGTTCTATGTTGAAGAATATTTGCTTTTGAGTGATTTAGAACTTTACTTTGTTTGATTTGGACCCCTGACGGAGTTTCCATGGAGAAAATCTAACTTGCTGTGGAGAAAATGAAGCTCCATGCGCCGAGCATCCAGTATGCATCCATTTTGTTGGCGTATAGCTGAAGAACGCATGCGCTCTGAAACTCGAGACTGAAAAAGATAAGTGTCAGAACTTTTGTGTTGTCTCTCATAGGCGCATGTAAGTCATCTATGCGGCCATGAGCTATGCATCCCCCTTTTCTTTGGACGCATGACTCAGCCCCGCTCTAGCACTTCTTTTGATTATTTTGCATTTTTTCCTGACATACTTTATTGCTTGTCACATCCATAATTTCAGTCACTACACTGATACTTCATTTATTGTCTGTCACTTCGGCACTTGTCCCGAAGAGTGAACTTTGCCTCATTTATGTGCCCTTGACTTTATATGACTTTATACGCCCTGACTCTATGTGGCACCCCGAGCATGCGCTTGTTTGGTTCATGTGCCTGACCTTCATGCGTACAATTTTATGAGCGTGTTATCCTCAGCGACCCCATGTGTGCAAGTAGTACTCTCATTGTGTGTTCATTTATTTTATTTGGAATATTTTTTATTCTATATGGTTGATTCTAGTAATGCTTCTGTCTTGATTCTAAGGAATAATGGACTTAGTAACCAGACCTCGTGTTAGACATGACCATGTACTAAGATTGGCTATATACATGGCATGAATATGTGATGGACTGAGATTTTTTGTGTGGACCAAACTGAGTAGTAAGTGACTAACCAGCTATATGCATGACATAAGCTTCATGTTACAATGTGATCAAGATTCGTATGACCCAATATATAATTGGTAATTGGACTCAAATACTATATCTGTGCTGATATAATTATTGCCTGATATTGTTCATAATCTAATGTTCACCGAGTTGCGACATACCGTGTTACGTGTTAAGTGATTTCATATTTAGGTTGTGCATCGAGAATGCCTCCAAATTTCCTAATTGCGTGATACTATATTATTTTTTTCCCCAGTACGGACATGATATGCGAGTCAAGTACCAAAGCGTTGCTAGGATTTTGATTATTGAATATTGCATACGCGCTCGAGGGAATCCATATTGTACTTTCATGGATTCGTATCTAGCATGATCGTACTTTGTACGACATCTTAAGAAAAAATCTTATGTGGCTACGCCTTGAGATTTCAAAACAATATAGGATTAAATTAAGCAACTAAAAGTGGTAGTAGCATTGGGAGAAAACGGTATCCCGAGATCATGCCAACGAACTTTTCCACAGAGATCCATTCTAAGTGCGTTGTTGGCTGGCCACCACATATACTATATATCATCCGCTTTAGTGGAGTACAGTATCCGACCTATTATAAATAATGTCGAGCCACTGTTTCACTATAGGAATATTGGAACCGCTAATCCTGTGATTTAGCACAATGGCCCTACGAAAAACTGATACAATTTGTGAAGTGTATGTAAAATTATTTATTGGCTCGGTTAGCCCATGTTCGGCAATGACATGATATGAGGATACCTATTATGTATTATTCTGAGATAACCTCAGACTCCATAAATAGTATGTCGTATAAGTTATTGGCCGATCTTATTAATTGGACTTGGTTGTGATTATATTATTCTTTTAGTAGCCTAGAAAAATGGACTATCATAGTGTGATGGATTCAGCCTTTGTTCTTGTTTGGTTGTAGAGTTGGGTCTTTGTGCTAGGATATACCATGAACCCAAGTTACGATATATAACATATATTATTATATATTTAATGCCTGGATTTTTATTTTTCTATTTCGTGCTTTCTTTGTGGTACTTGCTATTTGGGGTCTAACCCCACTGGTTTTGCATATCCAAATTTTGAGCCAGCACCCGAGGATCCAGCGTACTTTCCTTCGACTCATGACGCATACCAAAAATATGGCCGCCGAGGATAACGAGTGGATTTTCTTATTCCCAGTTCGTCATTATGCATTTTACTCTTTGGGGCGTTTAGCCACTGACACCTGTTAGCCGACACATCTGGATATTTAGTTTTTTTATGACTGTATATAAATCTGACTACATCTGTAATACTGTTATGTACTTTTGTTATTCCACCGGCTTCTTATTTTGTACAGTTGGTCTCCAGAACATCTTAAGAAAGCGTTTGGGACCCCCTTATTGCTTTATCATATATGCTTTATGATTACTGTTTCTTGTTTGATTGATTGAGACATAGATGTTTGTGTAACCCTAAGTGACATGATTGTAGCATGCACCCCCATATCTAGTTACAGTCGTGATCGTCGTACGACGTATAGTACCTTGTACGGGATAGCTGGTCGTGTCCGTTTTCGTATTCTAGTACTAGGGCATGACACTCACGTAGGTCCTGTATTTTTGATACAATTACTTTAGCACCCATGTTTCCCCCAGGCCGAAGCGGTCATGTGGCCCTGGTGCACCGCCTCTAGGAACCTACCTCTTGTGCACAAGTTTGTCTATGACCATGCAAGAAATACAACTACTAATAGAAGAAAGCATTCAAGCACAGAAGAACTTGATAAAATATGCCACTGTGTCATTATTTGCCTTAGCCACAACCCACCATACTTACCGCCCAGTCCAGGGTCTTTGCCACACAACCATTATACTACAACAATCTAGTTCATAGTAATGTGATTGTTTATCTTACTTATCTTTCTGGGTTCTTTGCTAGGTATCATTGATCATTTTTTTAAGCATGATGACTAAAGTATTCATCGAAGGATCGAAGTCACTCACTAGTTGGTGAATTGCTGAGAAAGAGAGATCTTCTTCGCGACTTCAAGATCGGTTCACAGGTTCACCTACATTGGCACCAACACAAGTTCAAAATTCTTCTTATCTTTCTCTCAGTAATTCGATATATAAATGCGAGACAGTGAATGCATACAATAAAAATCGTTCATCGAAATTAATCACAAAAATGCAAATCACAAAACCAACAACAAAAATCAACATAAAAACCAACAACGAAAACTAACAGCGCACGAGTCTTGAGGCTTAGGCCCTTATAGAGAGTTTACTCCCCAAGATACCAGCACTACATCTTGGGAGCAACTTCTAAGGATTCCATCCCATAACGAGGAACGACTCCCCGTCTCTTTGTCTCGAACAATCGATACCGACAAGGTTTTTCCATTCTCTGATTCCGACTAGGCCATTCGGCCGCTAGCCCAGTTCGTGCTCCGCAACAGGATCTGGGCACTACAATAACAACCACATAGGCTATAACTCCCCATGTGTACAAGTCAATAAAAAATTATATTAAAATACACACTTGGAGTTTGCCACGCGGACAATGTTGGACCACTTTCTAGAGAGTAATTTCAATAAACCCCAACACAGAGTTAGACCGAGATGAACATGATTTGAAATTATAAATAAAACTATGGATTTTGTTAATGTTAAAGAGAATATGATCCTCAACGAAGCCAAGTGGATGAATATGATTCAAATAAAAGACTACAAAGTTTTGAAATTAAACTTTGTTGTTGTTGTTGTCATAGTCTGTCTTATATTGAGGTTTAACTTTGTCAGGTTATTTATCGGGTTCTTTATATCCTATACATTCAATGATATTGTTTTCCTATATGCTATCTTTAGTTAATCTAACCTTATGTTGAGATTTAACTTTGTCAGGTTGTTTACTTTGATCGAGTTCTTTATTTCCAACACATTCAACGATATTGTTTTTCCTTATATCATCTTTAGTTAATCTAGCGTGGCGTGCATTGATAGAACCATTGCATGATGACTTTCTCCTTTGTTAAAGATTTTTATTAAGAGTTCACCTCTATATATTGACGAGTTGTGTCGTGGAAACTCTCATTGATGCTGAAATTGTTAGATGAAATACTGACACATATTTTAATATTTGGTTTTACATCTTCTTGTTATATAATCAAATTAGACAAATGAACCTCATTTAGTATTTATGTACGGAGCCTTTCTACTACTTTATGATCTTGATTAGTTGATAAACATCTTTATACTTGTTTCCATGGATTTCATTATACTACAAACTAAATCTTGAAAGATTTTACAAATTCTAACAGAGGTTTGGACTACTATATATGGATGGTTTAAAAACACAGATAGGGTTTTAAGTGATGGATGGTTTACAAAACACACGTTGGCTTTAAAAACACTCTCCTAACACCTAAACAACGCATAAAAAGCCTATCGGCAACCGTTTCTCCACAACATACTGAAAAAAGGAAAAGAAGAAAAAAAGGGAATTTATAAGGGAAGTACAAAGTTTACTAAGGGCTAGCCCAGGATTGGGGCCAGCCCATTAGTGAAGAAAGTTTACTCACACTAGCCCATTTTTTACTCATACTAGCCCAAACAAAGTTTACTCACACTCCTCCCAAACACTCTCAAACCCTCCCAAAGCCACCGGAGCCCTCCCCCCTCCCGCCGGAGCCCTTCTCCTCGAGTTCGTCCTCCTCCTCCTTGTCGATGGCTCCCAAAGTCTCGAAAAAATTAAGGTACAAATCTTCTTTCTCCCTGTTCTATTGCATTTACAAAATTCTCCCAAAAATTTAAAAAATCCTATTGCATTTCAAAAATTTTGAGTGATTTTCTTTCCATTCTTCAAATGAGAGCATATAAGTCCTGAATGGAGTTTAGGATATAGTTTAGACGTTTACTTGGATGGTCGAACCCAATTTTAGGGCATACAATGTCGACAATCGTCGACAGTGTCGAGCAGTATCGGGCGAGACTGTAGAATTTTCTACAGTTCTATATAGATTTAGGACTACAGAGTTACCTACAGTCCTATATAAATTAAGGACTGTAGAAATTTTTACAGTCCTTAATTTATAAAGGACTGTAGAAATTCCAACAGTCCTAAACAATTAGGACTGTTAAAATTTCTGCAGTCCTGTATACGTATATGACTGTAGAAATTTCTACAGTCCTGAATGTTAAATTAATTTAGAATGTTAAATAAAATTTTATTTTTTGTCTTATTGTCACGACCCTCACCCGGAAATTCGGGCACGAGTGCGTGGGTACGTCCAGCCTAGGCCGCAGTGTCGGCGGTAGTACGCTGTCTAGGGCATGATCACAGGTGATAAATCTAGCTCATTCACAATAATTAAATAGGCAAGGAAAAATAGCAGGAAAAGAATGCTAAGATTTTATAACCAGAATATGATAATCAGATCCAGAGTTTATTACAGAACCATAGATTATATCGGGGACAAACCCGATTACTAAGATGAAAGGAAATAAACAACTAATGCTAACTACTCTGCAGGAGTAGTCTCCTGGGTGGGAACCGGCTCTGCAACTGTATCACCTGCTGTCTCATAGGGGCCATAATAAGTAGGGGCAAGATCCTCATCATCGCCTAAATCAACAGATCCAATCAGGAAAGGAGCAAAGTACACAGTGCACAACAAGATTAAAACTAAATATTCGTGACAGGTAGAAAATAACTGACTAAGCATTATGTTGAGAAATGCGTAAGTAAGTAGTGAAATTAACTGAGAAATAATGTTATAAAACAAGACTAGAAGTAAAATATGATTGATTGCTATAAACCAGAAATCTGAGTAAAACAGGAATAAAATGTGACAAGAAATATAACTGTAACAAGACAGGAACTTATGTGCGTGAACTTGTATATTTAGAATACCTAGTTGGCATGTAGGGGTTTATAAGGCTATAGGGCCATCATAGACGACTAGTACACAATGACTACGGGAATAATCAAGTATAAGGCTGATGGTACAATCGCGTACCAACAGCTGGCACACAGTGATTACAGGGGGAAAGGGTAAACTACATGCCTCCTAGTATTCTCCCGCCCGACACGAAAAGCAAGACACGAAATACATTATTCAAGACATGAAATTCAGTGCTCTAACTCTACATATAATCATCAATGGTACAAATAAAGCAGGGAATTTATTTATCACAATTTAAAGGTTAAACTTGAAGTGCAGGTACTTGCTTGTTGTTTGGATCTGATTAATAGTTCTTCGGGGAATTATCCAGAGATGAGTCCAAATGCTGAAATAGACATTACCATCACGCTCAGAAGACGTCAAATAGCTAGGAACGCCTGTCCTTGGGTCCAATTTGGAGACAAGGGCAAAACGGCAGTTTCGGGTCAAAACGGGGCCCGCCGGTGGGCCCGCTTTGCACCGAAAAACGTGTCCGGGTCAACGGTCTCCAATTTCACCAAACTTAGTGTCAACAGGTCAGGAACGCTGATACGAACCCAACGGAACTTCCAGATTTGGATTCCGATGAGCCGAACACAAAATCGCCCGTCGAGCGGGGCCTATGGGGCCCACGACACGCAATTTCGTCAACGTTCTCAGAATCGAACCAAACTTGACCCACAGGACCAACGTATCGCTACGAGTCCGATGGCACAAGTTTCGTCTCGATCTGACGAGTGTACACGAAGTTAGGGTGAAATGCCAAAAAGGCGGATACGGGGCGATGTCCGCGGATACGCGTTGATTCCGGTGTGCACGCACACCCGAATCAGCTTCCGCGAAATCTCACACGTCCGTATCGACGGTGCGCACGTATCTGTGAAGACAGCATGCGACCAAGTCATCCCGTTTGGCGGGGCGTACTCAGTTCCGGGGGTAAAACAGGGTCTGGTTTTTCCTGTTTTTGGATCGCGATGTGCGATCACCACAGGACGCGATGTCCCGAACAGTTTGTCCGGACACCGAGAGGGTCATACAGGCTTCACAACGCAATTTGCGGAAACGAAAACAGAGCTACGAGCAAAAAGTTATACGCACCTGAAGGGAACCTGAAAATCCAGGCAAAATCGTGTCCGACACGACACAGGACTCGTGTCCTGTGTCGGACACGGGGGAGGGAAATAGGGCTAGGGTTTTCTACTGTGGATCTCCGGCGAGGGGACGCCGGCCGGAGGAGGGCTGGGCGTTGGCCGGCGGCGCGCTGGGAGGCCGAGGGCGGCTCGCCGGAGAAGCGGCGGCGTGCGGGGACGACCGGCAGCGGCTGCTCGCTGCTGCTGGAGTCGGGGACGGCTGCGGCCGCTGCTGTCGGTGGTCGAGGTGGGGCGGAGCTGGACGAGAGGAGGACGGCGGGGTCTAGGCGGAGCGGGGCTGGGCACGACGCTGGGCGAGGGTGGCGCCGGAGAAGAGGGTGGCGGAGGAGCTCGGGGTTGGGCGGCTCGGCCGAATAAGGAGAGGAGAGGGGGTGGCGGATCTGGCCGGAGGGGACTCGGGGGGGGCTTTATAAGGCGGAGGGGGCGTGGGTCAGCCGTATAAGGCGGAGGACGGGGGAACGTGGCGTCGGAAATGGCGGAGGCGACGACGCGGGGGCGGGCCGCCGGATGCGGCGGAGGACGAGGGCCACGCGGGGGAATCGGGCCGTGGGGCTGGCTGGGCAGCCGGGTTGCGGATCCGGGCGGGTCGGTCTCAAACGGACCTGACCCGACCCGCTACGGTATTGCGCCGGGCTCGGAGTTGGGCCGCGGGCTGGGTTCATGGGCCGAAAAATAAAAATTAATTAGTAAAATAAATAGATAATTAATTAATAATAAATAAATAATTAAATAGATAAGTAATTAATAGTTTTTTAGGCATTTAAAATATGTCCGGGGTCCGATAAATTCCAGAAAAATTGTCCTAAGTCCAGTTTTTCATTTTACACCCAAAAATACTATTTTCATAATATTTTAATGTTGTTTATTATCAAAAAAAAATCATGTAATAATTCAAAACCCTGATTTTAATTTCAGAAAATTCCCAGAAAATTCCAGAAAATTGTGAAAAATCCTAATTTTAATATTTTTGAAAAATCAGGGGCTTACAATCTACCCAACTTATAAAAATTTTGTCCTCGAAATTTAAATTATGGCAGGGTTCTCTCTGTCCAAACTCACTTGGTCACAGTATAACGGGTTTCTCTTAGGTGAACATTGCGGTCGCTACCCAACTTAGAATTTTACCCATATCCTCTAAGACTGTACAACTAGTAAGGCTAGGTCCAACTTAATAAATTAGGGTATTGAATCTTAAGCCTGCAACACAAAACACAGCACCTAGGGTCTTGTCTTAGTCATAAAGGGTTATCATCAATTCGACCGGTCTGAGGGGTATGTCTAGCACTACAAATCAACTTATGCCAACCACAGGTTTTTGTCTTTCCGAAATGAGGAAAGACGAGGATCAATAATAAAGAGTTTAAGGGCGAGGTGGTAGAACAGAGGTATAGGGATCAAGGCATTTTTCAGGAATTCTAATGGGAATTGTCAGGCGGTTAGGGATCGAGGTTCTATTCTGGTAATGCTGAAACGATGTGCTCGGACGTATTTTAGGGGGCAAGTAGACTAGTCGACTATACCTCAATCCACATAAGTAGTCATGCGAAGTGCGAATCAAAATGCACTAAGGTTGATCAGACCGTATTACACTGATTCTGAGTAGACACTTGTATTAGTGGGGTTGATCAGGCCTCAATAATACATGTGTCATGAACAAGCCCGATAAAGGGTAAGCTTGCAAAACTAAGCTATAAAATAGCAGCATATGTCAAGTTCAGCAAAATTTAAGTGCGCTAGATGATGATGAAAAGGAGGTACAAATTATTGAAGTTCACAAAACACATATAAGCACAATAGCAAAAGCCTCTAAAAACTCTACAGTTATCAAAATTAAAAAGCAAGTTCAAAAATTACTAGGTTGGGGCTGAGGTCACGAATCAATAGGCACGAAAATAATACTAGAAAAAGGTATCTACGAATCACTTACGCGCATTGGCTGCTCCCATGGTCTGCGCGTTCTCCACGGTCATCACGTAAGCTTGTCCGCGTCCTGGGGCAGCGGCACAGTCCCTCACTCGATGTGCTGTTGATCCACAATACAGACAGGCACCTAGTCTCTTCCTACAAACTTGCCAGGTGTGACCTTGTTTTTTACAAAAGCCACAAGTGGGAACTCGTTGATTCTGTCCTTGAGCTTGGTGTTGGGGTATTGTAGCTTGAGGGAGAGGACGCTGGGTTTGCTGCGGGGACCTCTGCTGTTGTTGTTGTTGAAAAGGGCGTTTGTTGGGTCCCGTATTTCCGGCATCTCTCTCTCGCTTTAGTTTATGCCCCATGTCTCTCTCAACGCCTTGTGCCACGTTCAAGATTTCCTCATAGGTGCGAGCTCGGCTGGTGGTGACAGCAAGGCGAATATCCGGAGACAGCCCCTTCTTGAATCTACGGGCTCTGTCCTCCGGGGTACGAACCATGTACTCCGTAAAGTGGCTTAACCTGCTAAATTCAGCAGTATACTCATCAACAGTCAGGTTACCTTGTTCCAGTCTCTCGAATTGGCTTTCGAGAGCTTCCCGAGCCACTTCGGGGTAAAATTTCTCCTTGAATAGCCTCTTGAAGTCCTCCCAGGTGAGGTCAGGGGCAGATAGTTGGGGTTCATCTCGGAACCAGGTCCGAGCTATGTCGAACAGTTGTAGGCTTGCGGACTCCACTTTGAGATCATCAGGAACCCGAGCAGTCTTCAGGAGTCTCTCTACGTTCTCTATCCATTCATCGGCATAGAGAATGCCTTCAGTTCCGTAGAATTCCAGGGGTCGTAGGTTCTTGAAATCTTTGGCACTTCCTGGCCTCTTTTGTGGCGACTCCTGGGACTTAATAGCTTCTGAGAGGCTGGTCCACAGAAGTGCAGTCTGTTCTTTCTGGGATTCCACTAGTCCCTGGAACACTCCAAGTAGTTGTGCCCCATCTAAAGTAACTGCCAGAGTAGATGGAGGTGGAGGGAGTGCAAGAGTTTCGGGCACATTCTGCTCAGCTGGTTCTGATGTGCCTCCTACTGTGTTTCTCGTCTGAACCATTCTGAAAGATGAAGGGATAGGGAGATCAGAGTAGATTACTTGGAAATCAAGGGCGATAGAAAAATTGATCAGAAGTGATATCAAGAATTGAAATAAGGACTCTATACTGTGAATGAGCTTTTCCTAGAATCCTCAATCTTATTGCAGGCCTGTTCGGTCCCTAAGTTAAAACCGAACAATTTAGTCGTTTGACCTGCATGGGCCACCACTAAAACGTGTCACGACCCGCACCCGGAAATTCGGGCACGAGTGCGTGGGTACGTCCAGCCTACGCCGCAGTGTCGGCGGTAGTACGCTGTCTAGGGCATGATCACAGGTGATAAATCTAGCTCATTCACAATAATTAAATAGGCAAGGAAAAATAGCAGGAAAAGAATGCTAAGATTTTATAACCAGAATATGATAATCAGATCCAGAGTTTATTACAGAACCATAGATTATATCGGGGACAAACCCGATTACTAAGATGAAAGGAAATAAACAACTAATGCTAACTACTCTGCAGGAGTAGTCTCCTGGGTGGGAACCGGCTCTGCAACTGTATCACCTGCTGTCTCATAGGGGCCATAATAAGTAGGGGCAAGATCCTCATCATCGCCTAAATCAACAGATCCAATCAGGAAAGGAGCAAAGTACACAGTGCACAACAAGATTAAAACTAAATATTCGTGACAGGTAGAAAATAACTGACTAAGCATTATGTTGAGAAATGCGTAAGTAAGTAGTGAAATTAACTGAGAAATAATGTTATAAAACAAGACTAGAAGTAAAATATGATTGATTGCTATAAACCAGAAATCTGAGTAAAACAGGAATAAAATGTGACAAGAAATATAACTGTAACAAGACAGGAACTTATGTGCGTGAACTTGTATATTTAGAATACCTAGTTGGCATGTAGGGGTTTATAAGGCTATAGGGCCATCATAGACGACTAGTACACAATGACTACGGGAATAATCAAGTATAAGGCTGATGGTACAATCGCGTACCAACAGCTGGCACACAGTGATTACAGGGGGAAAGGGTAAACTACATGCCTCCTAGTATTCTCCCGCCCGACACGAAAAGCAAGACACGAAGTACATTATTCAAGACATGAAATCCAGTGCTCTAACTCTACATATAATCATCAATGGTACAAATAAAGCAGGGAATTTATTTATCACAATTTAAAGGTTAAACTTGAAGTGCAGGTACTTGCCTGTTGTTTGGATCTGATTAATAGTTCTTCGGGGAATTATCCAGAGATGAGTCCAAATGCTGAAATAGACATTAACATCACGCTCAAAAGACGTCAAATAGCTAGGAACGCCTGTCCTTGGGTCCAATTTGGAGACAAGGGCAAAACGGCAGTTTCGGGTCAAAACGGGGTCCGCCGGTGGGCCCGCTTTGCACCGAAAAATGTGTCCGGGTCAACGGTCTCCAATTTTACCAAACTTAGTGTCAACAGATCAGGAACGCTGATACGAACCCAACGGAACTTCCAGATTTGGATTCCGATGAGCCGAACACAAAATCGCCCGTCGAGCGGGGCCTGTGGGGCCCACGACACGCGATTTCGTCAACGTTCTCAGAATCGAACCAAACTTGACCCACAGGACCAACGTATCGCTACGAGTCCGATGGCGCAAGTTTCGTCTCGATCTGACAAGTGTACACGAAGTTAGGGCGAAATGCCGAAAAGGCGGATACGGGGCGATGTCCGCGGATACGCGTTGATTCCGGTGTGCACGCACACCCGAATCAGCTTCTGCGAAATCTCACACGTCCGTATCGACGGTGCGCACGTATCTGTGAAGACCGCACGCGACCAAGTCATCCCGTTTGGCGGGGCGTACTCAGTTCTGGGGGTGAAACAGGGTCTGGTTTTTTCTGTTTTTGGATCTCGGTGTGCGATCACCACAGGACGCGATGTCCCGAACAGTTTATCCGGACACCGAGAGGGTCATACAGGCTTCACAACGCAATTTGCGGAAACGAAAACAGAGCTACGAGCAAAAAGTTATACGCACCTGAAGGGGACCTGAAAACCCAGGCAAAATTGTGTCCGACACGACACAGGACTCGTGTCCTGTGTCGGACACGGGGGAGGGAAATAGGGCTAGGGTTTTCTACTGTGGATCTCCGGCGAGGGGACGCCGGCCGGAGGAGGGCTGGGCGTTGGCCGGCGGCGCGCTGGGAGGCCGAGGACGGCTCGCCGGAGAAGCGACGGCGTGCGGGGACGACCGGCAGCGGCTGCTCGCTGCTGCTGGAGTCGGGGACGGCTGCGGCCGCTGCTGTCGGTGGTCGAGGTAGGACGGAGCTGGACGAGAGGAGGACGGCGGGGTCTAGGCGGAGCGGGGCTGGGCACGGCGCTGGAGAAGAGGGTGGCGGAGGAGCTCGGGGTTGGACGGCTCGGCCGGATAAGGAGAGGAGAGGGGGTGGCGGATCTGGCCGGAGGGGACTCGGGGGGGGGGGGCTTTATAAGGCGGAGGGGGCGTGGGTCAGCCGTATAAGGCGGAGGACGGGGGAACGTGGCGCCGGAAATGGCGGAGGCGACGACGCGGGGGCGGGACGCCGGATGCGGCGGAGGACGAGGGCCACGCGGGGGAATCGGGCCGTGGGGCTGGCTGGGCAGCCGGGTTGCGGATCCGGGCGGGTCGGGCTCAAACGGACCCGACCCGACCCGCTACGGTATTGGGCCGGGCTCGGAGTTGGGCCGCGGGCTGGGTTCATGGGCCGAAAAATAAAAATTAATTAGTAAAATAAATAGATAATTAATTAATAATAAATAAATAATTAAATAGATAAGTAATTAATAGTTTTTAGGCATTTAAAATATGTCCGGGGTCCGATAAATTCCAGAAAAATTGTCCTAAGTCCAGTTTTTCATTTTACACCCAAAAATACTATTTTCATAATATTTTAATGTTGTTTATTATCAATAAAAAAAATCATGTATTAATTCAAAACCCTGATTTTAATTTCAGAAAATTCCCAGAAAATTCCAGAAAATTGTGAAAAATCCTAATTTTAATATTTTTGAAAAATCAGGGGCTTACACTTATAGTCATGACCCTCGGAAGGGCACTGTGGATGAAGATATCATCAGAAGATGCCCTACTACGTCGATGCGTAAGGAACGCAATATTTTGCGTACTATTGCACCAGGTGTCACTATCCGCGAGCCCGAGGCACGCCTTGAAGTGAGAAAGCGTCGATTGACGAAGAAGACTGTCACTCGTTCGAAGAGACGTGCTCCTCCTAGTTCTTCCGGTTCTTCTTCCTCCTCCGATGAGGACATGCCAAATGTCCCACATCGGCCTACTGATGGTTCAGGACCTTCGCAGCCTGCAGATAGTCCTGTCGAGAGTCTCCCATAAACCCTCAAAAACCGGGCTACTGATGGTCCAGGACCTTCTGAGCAGCCACATAGTCCAGTTGAGACTCGTCCAAACGGTTGCTCTATGTTACCGTCGATCGAAAACTATATTGCATACCAAATATGGAACAATCCGGTAAGTACATTATGTTATGAGAATTTTATATATAGTTGTAAGTTCAAAGTTCATCCAATTATTTATAGATAAGTATATTTTACATAGAGGTATAACTTCATCCAACTATTTACTTTTCAGGAGAGTTCTCGTATGTTGACGGTGATCAACCACGGGAAAAAATACAATACATGGAGGTATGAATTATTGGAAGACGATGTGAAGGCAAAAATCAGTCCCACCGGTTTATAATATTTGGGTAGCTACTCATATATGACGGCGGATAATTCACTGATATCAGCATTTGTCGAACGATGGCATCCTGAAACCAACACTTTTCATCTATCCAATGGGGAGTTGACGGTTACCCTTGATGACGTCCATCATATATTGGGACTTAGGGTTGATTGTCGAGTCATGTTGAATCAAACTTTTGATGAGTCGAGCATCAACTTTTACGACCATATTATGGATTATGTATCAGGGTGTCTGGGAGTTGGTGCCACTAGTTTTACCGGTCTTCGAGAATTCAAGAAGTCCTACGGACTTCCTCTAAAATATTTGGAGGTGATATTCGCTGATCTGGACCCCGAAATGGATAATAGCGATAATGTGGCCCGCGGGTATATGCAGTTCGTCTTAGGGGCTGTTGGCATTATGGATAAGTCTGGAACGTCCATACATGCCAAATATCTTCTCAATTTGGACAACATTGACACATTGGAAGAAATATCTTGGGGAAGCGGTATACTAGCATACCTTTACCTCGAGCTTGGTGCGGCATCCCACGTGGGTTCGAAGACAATATCCGGATGCCAGACTCTACTCCATGTATAGATATATCTTTATCAACTTGTATACATAATTTTAAACTTTGTTGTTTATTTTTGGACTAATATTTTTTTAACCTGGTTACGTAAAGGCATGGATATACGAGCAGTTTCCAACCCTGGAGCGGGCGAAACTGAACCGAAGGTATGACGAGAACCTTCCTAGAATGTGCCGATTGAAGCCAACTAAGGAAGATGCCAAACGTTCTCACACATTGGCCACCCTACGGAATGCACTCGAAGATATAACGACAGAAGAGGTGAATTTAGACCTATTTTTTTACTTAATTGGTATTAATTGACTATGTTATGCTAAATAACGTTATGCTAAATTTTATGTGGTACAGATTGTTTGGGATCCATACCGTAATTTATGACAGACTACTCGTCCATTGCAACCAGTCGCTTTATATCACGGTCTTATCAGTTATTATGAAATCGAGGAGGCTTATATGCCGGATGTAGTGCTCTATCAGTTTGGCTACATTCAAACTGTCCCAAAGCGCACCTTGAAAATGATAACTCCTCCACGCGGTACAAAACCGCTAAACTATATTCCTGCGGCGTTCAACTGGGTATCAGACTTCTTCACCGAGTGGCAACGCCACATTATTAGAGATACCGAACGACAAGCAGCAGTCAATATGACGGAGTGTAGCGACGACCACCTCGCCTACTATGCCGGTGTCGGACTACCTACCTTGTTCTAACGCGGAGGTGATATTATGCGTGTACATTCAGATCTTCCTGCTAAATCGGTCTTGTATACTGCATTGGTCAAGATGGTGAGCCAACTTCTACACTTTAAGTTTGATATTTGTAAATGTTTATTACAAATTTTTTTAATTCTCATGAATAGGCAACGAAAGTGAAGAAGTTGGGAAGAAGCCTCATAAGTTGCCAGGGTTCGAATTATATGGCAATCAATGATGAACTCCAACAAATCGACAACGCTGAAGATTTTTCTTTCTTGAAAAATAGAGAGCAACGTACAAAGAGGCGGCATGAAGTTTAGGCCCCGTTTGAAGAATTGTAAAACTTTCAATGAATATGACTTTTGAGAATTATAAAAGTTTAAACTATGAGTTTGAGTTGTAAAACTTTAAATGAATTTGCTACTTTTGATGAATATGACTGTTGACACTTTGAATAAATTTGCTTCAATTGCTATAAAAGTTCAAATTTTGCTACATACAGTTGTCATTTCTTTATACAGTGGAGCTAATTTTACTTCTAACTGTGTATACAGACAATGGATAAAGTTTAGGACTGTCAACAATTTGACAGTCCTAGTTTCTTCCAGGACTGTAAAAATATTGACAGTCCTAAACTTTACCCACTGTCTAAGGGCAGTTATATGTAAGTTTAGGACTGTCAATATTTTGACAGTCCTAAACTTACATATAACTGCCCTTAGACAGTGGGTGAAGTTTAGGACTGTCAAAATATTGATAGTCCTAGTACATACTAGGACTGTCAACATGTTGACAGTCCTAGTTTCCTGGCACTTTTACATATTGACAGTCCTAGTATCGATTAGTATCAATGCACAACATACAGTCAAAATCGATTAGTATCAATTAGATAGCTCCATCCATTGCACAACATACACACAACATACAGTTCACTATACAGTTAAACATACATGGCTCATTGCACAAAATATATTTCTATATACAGTATCAATCGATTAGAATATCAAAGTAGTCGTTCGGCATAATTTTTGGATCCTCCATCTTCATCATCTTCTTATAGGCAGCCATTGCATCCGTGTAGGGTCTCGTCCAAGCGATTGCTTCCTCTGGTGCGTGTTTATACCAAAGCGTAGAAGGTGGCGGAATAGGAGAATGACCGATCAACCTTGGAATGATGAAGTATTGTCCGACAAGCCCTATGCAACGTAGAGTGGATACTCCGTGTTTGGCCGGGGAAGCACACATTGGAAAGAAAGTATTGTTAATACCTTGTGAGATAATTACAATAGGTATCTTATACCTATTAGAGAATACGTAAGCAACGGACGGGACATCCATGTAATGGTCTGGTCCGATAACTGTTTCCGTACAAGGTATGCTTGCCAATAAATCTCCAACAATTTCTTCGCCGAGTATCTGCCTATAGAAGGGTAGTCGAGACTCCAACTCCTCGTACAGCTCTTCCCTAACCTGTCTCCATCCTGCTTCAACTGAATAGCCTAGTTGTCTTGCTAGTGCATGATATCCATAATGTCCATCCTTAGGAACATCAACAATAGACCAAATAAAATTTTGTATCTCAGGTAGGAAATTTTCAATGTATAGACTATAAAAATCAGAAAAGTTATCTAAATCCTCCGCCGTGACTGCATCGTTCGTTTTTTGTTTCTTCCTCCTTCGAATAGTAAGCTTACTCTTTTTCTGCGGAAATACCACCCCATCCATTACGGACTTTGCCTCCAAACTGCGTTCAATATGTTCAAACAAGGATGGATCTGTTTTAGTTGACTCCTCCTCCTTCTTTTTTGCTCTACTCTTTCTTGACTGTGGTCTTCCCTTAGGAGTTCGAACAACAGATGGCTCTTGCAATCGAGTTGTTGCCGGGACTGTAATTTCTTAGATTTTAACCTCAATGGATCTTCTCACCGATTCCGATGCGACACACCACCGTACGTGCCGAAGTTTTACTTGTGGCAAAGCAAAGAAATCATCTTGAACTTCCACCTTCGGCATTATCGACAGCTGTCTCCAACGTTGATCAATATGTCACGCCCCAGTCCCAAAGTACATAGGACTAGGATACGTTAGCATGCGAGCCGCATGGATATGACAACTCCAATATAGAGAAACCATAACCCATACGTACGCTGTAATATGAATATCAAATCCACAAGTGGTATAAAATGTATCACAAGTCACAGGGTACAACCTAAATCTCATCCACAAAAATTAATATAAATAAATAACCAACGTCTATATAACTAGATCTCAATAAGAAGTATCTAAAGATGACAGTCGGATGGAAACAAATCCACTACCAACTCGAATATAAGAGAAAATACAATATAAGTATACCTCAACAAACACAATATAAGAATACCAGCTAACAATCACGGGCTCGAAGAGAAGACATCCTCGAAACATATGTAACCATCTGAATCTGCACCCCTGCGAATACTCAAGAACAGCGACACCTGGAAGGGCCAGGTCCTCAGAGGGACGTAACAAGATACATAGAAGCAAGCCAATTTGACTACAGTAAACATGCATAATATTTGAAAATATATAAGTACGCTGTACAAGATAATCTATATGAATGCAAATGAGGACAACTTTTCGACGTATGGGCAAGGGTAGGCTACTCGATCTACCTCACAACTCACACACTCGTCAATGGATATCAGAAATCGATATACCGCGGGGGTAGCGACCAGCGAGACTCCAGAAATCGACATACCGCGGGGGTAGCGACCAATGTGACACACGCCTGTAGTGCGAGCTGTCACGCCCCGATCTCCCGCAGGCAATCGGCCGTTCCCGCTAGGCGGGAATCACCCTCGCCAGCGCTCCCGCGGAACGATCGCTTAACCTATCCGGGCGTGATGCCGCACGAGCGTGATCCACGCCCGTGCAAGGCCATGGTTCATTGGCTGGCGGCAAGAGTTCTAAGCCACAGAGTCGCACAGATTGTCCGAGTGCAGCGGAGTCATGAACGCATAGGCGATCGGTAACAGGTTCACTGAGTCGACGAATATAGCGGAAGCATTGAAACAAGTAAAGTAATCTCTTTATTGATATGAACAAGTATTACAGGCGGCGTATAGCCGAGATTACAAGTCGCTCAAGCCTCTCTCTCTCTGAAACAGTAAAAGCGTGCCAAGTGGCTACAACTGTGGAATGATTTGTACAGGCGATGTTCACAACTTATGTCTTGTATATGTGCTTCAGTCCCGGACGCACCGTTGCAAGGCTTCAGAGGGAACTCCTGGCCTTAGCACGCACGAAGGAGGCGTCCGCACCGCACGAGGTTCTCCCGCACCCTGCATATCAAACTGGTGGATTATCAGTACATTGAATGCACTGGTGGGGAAGCTACTCGCCCGCTCGACAAATCCAAACACGTAATACAGGTTTCGTGCACAACTATTAAGTTGTCTTTCTAGTTGCCTTAGGATCAGTTTTATACAGATATTGAACAGCTTAACGTGTTGGGCAGTGCGCCGTGCGATGTTTAAGGAAACACAGCGAGACTTACCAACTTACCATTTCTCCTTCCCTGTCCAAGGCAAACATGATTAATTCAAGCACGGGCAAGCATATACATTTAGGAGGCATAGCATATGCAAACAGGAGGGTTCTTATAACATGATCGTTCAGGTATTAAGTTATTCATTGATGCTATGCGATGACTCGCACGCGGATAGCCGCTAAGCGAGGATGACTTGTTATCTTTTGTTTCACAGGCAAACACGCAACAGGTTAAATACACACGATGCATTGCAAGCCATATTCACACGATAATCACACGAGGCATTGCAAGCATATACACACGAGGATCACTGGCTATTGCCATAATGGACTAGTCAAGGACGTGAATAACATGCAACGAGAAAACACGAGGAGCTCATAAAACATGATGCGTTACAAGTTACCCAGTCCGCACACGATTGACTATAAACACGAAGTCTGCCCGGATCGGATCGGTGCCAGTGCCCCAGCACCGTCCGCAGAACTTATATCCTTGTGCACAAGTTGTCCATGATCGAACACGATTGTTAATTTACGCACGAGCACACGAGATTCATTTAGGTATTGGATATGCACAGTCTCCTGGGCTGCTGTAAGCCCGCACACGAGGGAGACTTGCAGGGAGATCCGAATACCTGAATGAGTCTTGCCACAGGAACATGATTCTTTTTTTTACTTGGCATGATACAGTCCCCTGGATCGGGAACTGCCTTGGTGACCTAACGGTCCCGAATACTTGCGGGTTCATTCAGGCACGGAACGACTACGTAGTAGTCTCCCGGGGTTTGGATGAAAACACGGTAACTATCAAGCAGACAAGCATGCGTTTCTAGGAACATAAACAAGCACGTTGCTCGGGCCCGAAGGTAGTCCGAGAGATGAAACCGTTAAGGGACTTAGCATGCGAGGGTCTGAATACAAGCAGTATTTCATTTCCATGTTCTAGCAAGCAATATGAGTTGGGATTATTTCCTTAGCTAGGTGCGTTGGATTTATTAGCATGCAGGGGGTGATTCACCTAGCGACTAGCATAAATATTCCAGATTTTATGTGTGCTGGCTAAGCAAAGACAAGTTCACCGTAGCCACCCACCTTAGCGATGATTCGCCTCGGTAGAGCGATACGTCAAGCGAGCCTCTGAAAGTCCAAGCCGGATTCCTGTAGGGGCAAGTCTGGATATCCTTTGCTTCTTGATCGAGCAAAGCAGGTCGGGACAGCTTGCACGATTGCCGTTTGAGACGGCAGTCCGCTTGAGCGGAACAGGGTGTTACATCCTACCCAACTTAGAAAAAGTCTCGTCCTCGAGACTTACTAAGGACAAGCAGTAATCTAGGGTTGAGGCAATCCTAGACAAGTCGTTTGTACTTGTTCATTTGGATCTTCACTTGCACAAGCTTCGATCTTAGCACATCGCTTAGACTGGATCGTGCGCACCTTCGACATGCATTTCTAGTGTGAACACGTCAACCAGCTCAGTGATAGCGAAGTCTCAGCACTCGAGTTCACCTTTTTCTTAAGTCTTGGATGGTGCACTAGTTCAAGGCGTCCCTCGAATAGATGCATTCAACCAAACTTAGAGTTAGTGAAAATCGGACAAGCTACTAGCGATACTCTCAAGTGGTTCACACAGGTTGGCACAAAGGCCACTCGCAGCATACAACCAGACAAGCAAGCATATCAATCAAAATGCATTTTGAAAGTATTTAGACTTATTGTTGGAACATCCCATCGAGGCATTGAGAGAGAGCGTGCACATAACCCACGAACGAGCTTTCGAAACAGAGATATCGAATTGAAGTCCAAAGGCGTAGAAGCCAGGCTCTGATACCAACATGTCACGCCCCGATCTCCCGCAGGCAATCGGCCGTTCCCGCTAGGCGGGAATCACCCTCGCCAGCGCTCCCGCGGAACGATCGCTTAACCTATCCGGGCGTGATGCCGCACGAGCGTGATCCACGCCCGTGCAAGGCTATGGTTCATTGGCTGGCGGCAAGAGTTCTAAGCCACAGAGTCGCACAAATTGTCCGAGTGCAGCGGAGTCATGAACGCATAGGCGATCGGTAACAGGTTCACTGAGTCGACGAATATAGCGGAAGCATTGAAACAAGTAAAGTAATCTCTTTATTGATATGAACAAGTATTACAGGCGGCGTATAGCCGAGATTACAAGTCGCTCAAGCCTCTCTCTCTCTGAAACAGTAAAAGCGTGCCAAGTGGCTACAACTGTGGAATGATTTGTACAGGCGATGTTCACAACTTATGTCTTGTATATGTGCTTCAGTCCCGGACGCACCGTTGCAAGGCTTCAGAGGGAACTCCTGGCCTTAGCACGCACGAAGGAGGCGTCCGCACCGCACGAGGTTCTCCCGCACCCTGCATATCAAACTGGTGGATTATCAGTACATTGAATGCACTGGTGGGGAAGCTACTCGCCCGCTCGACAAATCCAAACACGTAATACAGGTTTCGTGCACAACTATTAAGTTGTCTTTCTAGTTGCCTTAGGATCAGTTTTATACAGATATTGAACAGCTTAACGTGTCGGGCAGTGCGCCGTACGATGTTTAAGAAAACACAGCGAGACTTACCAACTTACCATTTCTCCTTCCCTGTCCAAGGCAAACATGATTAATTCAAGCACGGGCAAGCATATACATTTAGGAGGCATAGCATATGCAAACAGGAGGGTTCTTATAACATGATCGTTCAGGTGTTAAGTTATTCATTGATGCTATGCGATGACTCGCACGCGGATAGCCGCTAAGCGAGGATGACTTGTTATCTTTTGTTTCACAGGCAAACACGCAACAGGTTAAATACACACGATGCATTGCAAGCCATATTCACACGATAATCACACGAGGCATTGCAAGCATATACACACGAGGATCACTGGCTATTGCCATAATGGACTAGTCAAGGACGTGAATAACATGCAACGAGAAAACACGAGGAGCTCATAAAATATGATGCGTTGCAAGTTACCCAGTCCGCACACGATTGACTATAAACACGAAGTCTGCCCGGATCGGATCGGTGCCAGTGCCCCAGCACCGTCCGCAGAACTTATATTCTTGTGCACAAGTTGTCCATGATCGAACACGATTGTTAATTTACGCACGAGCACACGAGATTCATTTAGGTATTGGATATGCACAGTCTCCTGGGCTGCTGTAAGCCCGTACACGAGGGAGACTTGCAGGGAGATCCGAATACCTGAATGAGTCTTGCCACAGGAACATGATTCTTTTTTTTACTTGGCATGATACAGTGCCCTGGATCGGGAACTGCCTTGGTGACCTAACGGTCCCGAATACTTGCGGGTTCATTCAGGCACGGAACGACTACGTAGTAGTCTCCCGGGGTTTGGATGAAAATACGGTAACTATCAAGCAGACAAGCATGCGTTTCTAGGAACATAAACAAGCACGTTGCTCGAGCCCGAAGGTAGTCCGAGAGATGAAACCGTTAAGGGACTTAGCATGCGAGGGTCTGAATACAAGCAGTATTTTATTTCCATGTTCTAGCAAGCAATATGAGTTGGGATTATTCCCTTAGCTAGGTGCGTTGGATTTATTAGCATGCAGGGGGTGATTCACCTAGCGACTAGCATAAATATTCCAGATTTTATGTGTGCTGGCTAAGCAAAGACAAGTTCACCGTAGCCACCCACCTTAGCGATGATTCGCCTCGGTAGAGCGATACGTCAAGCGAGCCTCTGAAAGTCCAAGCCGGATTCCTGTAGGGGCAAGTCTGGATATCCTTTGCTTCTTGATCGAGCAAAGCAGGTCGGGACAGCTGCACGATTGCCGTTTGAGACGGCAGTCCGCTTGAGCGGAACAGGGTGTTACATGAGCTATATACTACGGTTTATCAGAGTGGTTAAAATCCCATACGCCTAATGACTGTCCTCTCATGATACTAAGTGTCAAGTGTGTGTCAACATATCTAATATATAGTAATGACTGAAAGGAACTACACATGCAATAAATAAACAGAGATGCAATAAATATACAGAAATATACTAAGCATGCAAATTACTGTAAGCAATTTGGCAAGGTATCTTGCCTGATCTGAAAAAGAATGAAGTCCCAACTCAAGGCGTCGTCCGATCTACCCGTCACATAAATTAAATAAGTTAGGTTACAAAAGTGGGTGAATATGTTCCTCCATTTTAATCTATTTTAATTTTAAATAAAATAACCTAAAATAGTATTTTAATCTTATTATAATCTAATTTTATTGATAAACTCTAATTTTGGTCCAAAGAAAGTCAACTTTAAGGATTTGTGATCCGTGGCACGCAAATTGAGGTAATCCGTTAACCAAAAAGTCAACCGACTCAAATCCTAGATTTGTCTATGGAATCCTATATATTTCAATGCTACATGAACACTGGAATAGACGATTTCATAAAATCATAAGTCAGTAAAGAGTTATGGCCACAAGGGCGCACAGATGACAGTTTTCGGTAGTTTTCTATTTACGTCTACGTTGCACAAATTTTACAGTAGAATAAACTTATGTTTTAAATTATGTAAAATACTTTTCTGTAAGTTCATCATGTCAGCTTTCCTAAACTTCAAACGGTTTGTAATTCCGAGTTCGGGATCTCCCGAAATCTTGAAAATACCAAAATGCATCTGATTTCGGACAACTGGCACTTTTAGAATTTTCTGGAAAAATAGGTTCTAAAATTATTAAAATAATTTATTTATTCAGAAAACTAACCTTGATATGGTTCTAACAAAAAAAATTGGAGCGCGTTTGGAGTCCGGAGCTAGGAGATATCGTCTTTTTAAGTCGTCATAACATACTAGAAAATGAGGCTGAATTTATGACGAATTTTGACTCTTTTTGGACGAAAAAGAGGTGAATTTGGGGAAGAAAAATATGAAGGATGATGTATTTATAATGGTGGAGACTACTTAATTGAATACGACTAGGATTGGCTAATTTGAATATGAATATGATCAGTTTAAATAAGGATATGATATACATGAAGTTATTTTCCTAGTAGGCTCAGGATTTGAATTAATTTAAAATATAGTTTAAATTTATCTCAATAATTTATAATATTAAATAGAATTAAAGATAATACAAATAATTTATATATAATCTTATTAATATCTATTAACACTAAATTAGCATCTATCTAATATTAAGACTATATATAACCAAATAAATCCTAATTAATTTCAAAAATCTAAATAAATTTCTTAAAATTATAAATAAATTATAGAAAAAAATAATTAAATATTTTAACCTAAAATAAATATTTGGTAGGAATAACATGCAAGTATGGTCTCAAAGTAAATCATAGAAGTCCTAGAAATTTACGTTCCCTATGTTTTAATTACCTAAAAATTCTAGAAAAATCTTCAAAAATCTAAAATAACCTAAAAATAATTCTAAATAAATATTTATATAAGTAAATATATCAAGAAATTCATTTGCTAATTAACTAAGAGAATACTTTAAAGAAATTCAATATCTATAATAAATATAATAATATAAAATATACACAAAATATCTATTTTGGGTGAGGGGGTTTACAATCAACAACATCTATTGGAATAGGTATATATTCACGACGATATTCGTTGATCTCATGTGCACAAGGAAGTCCGAGTGAATGTCGATATGAACAACCACAAACCTCAGGATCATAACCCACCGACTTTGACCTACCAATCTTCTCAAACAATAAGCCTAATGCCTTGTGAGATACTACATGGATTAAACCATCCAAGAGGTGTTCATGCTTGTATTCATGCTTTGCAATATTTAGGCTCATCTCAAATGATGCTACAATCTCGTTCACCATGGAAGTCATCATCAAATGAATCGATTGTCAAACGGAGACAAAATTACCGACCGATGACCGTAGATATCTTTTTAAACTTGAGTGTGATCCTTCCACCCGGTTCGTAGTGATTGTGCCATAATGCTTCACCATGTTCGTCCATGCTAACACAAATTGCTCTTTATGTGGTTCTAGCCAAGTATCTTTGATATAAGATATGCATGTCGGGTTACTCATCTTCCACTTTTGTTGGAACATGTACCATGTTGTGTCGTAGATGTCTGTAGTACTTGCTTGCCATACAAGACTCCAATCACTGTAGAATTCTTCGAAGCGAAGCATGTCGATTTTATCGTCCATATTTTCAAATTTTCTCTTGCATTGAGCTTGGATATTTCGATTTATATGCCAAGTGCATAGTAGTCTATGCGCATGAGGAAATACAATCTCTATAGCATTTATCAGCGCATATTCTCTGTCAATAACAAAAACAGAGAGCTCTTTGTAACCTGTGTAAAGGGATTGTAGTTTCCTCAACGCCCATGTGTAATCCTCTACTGTCTCACTCTTCATAAAACAAAAAGCGACTGTAAATGTTTTTTCCATAGACGTAAACCCAACAACGTGAAAAAGAGGCATCTTGAACTTGTTGGTCTTATATGTACAATCAAGGATCAACACGTCTGCGAAGGACCGAGCCAAGTGTGTGCAATCAGGATGAGCCCAAAATAACGAAAGGAGTTCATAAGTTTGTGGATGTCTTCTATGGTACTCCACGTAGTGATACTCCCCAAGCAACTTCAATACTTGCTGCATCGCCATTCTTCCTTTCATACTTTTAATTTTCGCTCTGGGCAAACTATTATAGATGGTCCTAATGGTAGACTTGTTTCCATCTTCTTTTTGTCGCACGGCAGAATAATTTTTTTTCGGTGCAACTCCAGAAAGGAACAATTCTTCAACCAACTTTCTCTCATCCTCCTTCAACCGTGCCACGTAGGCATGACCCGTAAGTGTCCCTGGAATAGGATGATTGTGTCTTCCATTCTTAACTTCGATTATCCACTTCACATTTTCTACTTTTATAATCAACACCTTCAATGGACAGCCACATTTTCTCGTCCCAACGTTTTTCTTAGAAATTTTTTTTCAACAACACCCTCTTTTTTATGATGCTCCCTAAACACACCTCCTCTTTCGCACCCCAACTCTACATATTTTCGGCCCGGCCGAGATCTTATGGATCTTGTAATGACAATTACTACGTTATGTCGTCTTCCAACTTCTCTGCACCACTCTAATGCTTCTTCCTGGGTTGCAAATTGAATATCCGTTGAGAATATATCATCCACATTAACACCAATAGCAGTATGACCACAATATCTGTACAAGGTTGGTCCTATAACCAATATAAAATAATATAAACATTAATAACTTCATATAATTATCCAGGAATGTCACTAGTTTGACAGTCCTATTTGTATATAGGACTGTCAAAATAATGACAGTCCTACTTTTATATAGGACTGTCAAAATTATGACAGTCCTATATTTATATAGGACTGTAGAATTATTGACAGTCCTATATTTATATTAAATATATGACTGTCTAATTTTTACAGTCCTTACACGATGACTGTCGAATTAGGGTTGTCGTTTGACGTACTGTACGTGCTTCGGAACAACCGACATGTTCTTCGGAACGTCCGGAGTGCATATTTAATGGATTGGATGATCCGACTTCGTCATCGAAGATATTTTCATGCATTGTTCCTACAATAGTAAAAAAAAACTAAATTTTTTTCTGACAATCTCAAAACTTATTCATCGTATGTTGTCGAAGACATAACGGAAGAATATTCGTTGGACAATCAACAAAGCAAAATTCTCCTCCACTTGGGACCACAACTATCAATTTCCAAATTTAGGTTTTCTCTTGGAGAATGAGAGTTTCTTCAAGTCAAAAAAAATGCCTAAAACAGAAATTTTGTTCACTTATATACCTTGGTATGGGCTAGTCCCAAGTAATTTTATGAGTGACAAACTTGTAATTTTGGAAAAAATAATTTTGGGCTAGTCCCAAGTAATAAGTGTAGTGCCCTTGTACATTCCCCAAAAAAAAACCCTTAACCCCACACACAAACGAAAAATCTCTCTCCACCGAGAAACCCTAATTTGCTTCCTCTCCAGCCATGGACGCACAGAGAGCTCTCCTCGACGAACTAATGGGTGCAGGTAAGCTCCTCTCTCTCTCTCTCTCTCTCTCTCGATTCTTCGATTGGTTCCTTACTTAAAATTTACAATTTTGTTTGATCTCCAGCTCGTAACCTGACGGAGGAGGAGAAGAAGGGGTACAAAGAGATCCGGTGGGACGACAAGGAGGTCTGCGGCGCCTACATGGTCCGCTTCTGCCCCCACGATCTCTTCGTCAACACCAAGAGCGATCTCGGTCAGCAGGCCCTCTCGATTCTTCTTCTTCTTAGATTGTTAAGAGGAATTTTAATATATATGTATATATATTTGTCTTTGTAGGAGTTTGCCCAAAAATTCATGATCCTAAGCTCAAAGAAAGGTATATACTTCCCAGTTTCTGTCTTATCGATGATAACTTTTGATTCTTTCTAGGGATTCGTGATTATTCATGATTTGGGCTTAGTTGGAGGGGAGCATGGATAGTGAGTGGAATTTTGTTGCTGGATTGGAATTTCCGATTGATAGAATTTATTTGAAAGAGCTTCTTTTTGTATGTTTCAATGTAGGAGGGAAGTTTAATATGAGTTACTGCCGTGCTAAAGTTAATAACAAATTTGGAGTTCTTCAAGATAGTGCATTGTTTTTTTTAATTCGAGGTAACAAATCTATCGCTTTCTGATCAGATCCTTATGAAACGTTAAGGGTGGAATACTATAGTTTTCCATGCAGAGGAATAGATATCTTGCAAATCTTGGGTCTTTAGTATTCAATTTTTTTTCCTATCAATTGAAAATATCTTTTTTTCCATCATTTCTTCTATTAGCTTTAAGATATTATTTGAAACATCTACAAACAAACCACACCTAGATATGTTATTTGCACGCCAGTCATCTTTAAGGAATTATAGAAATAGTTCAGTGAAGTATGGGAGTTAATGTAGCTGTGTTCATGATGTATAGTTTTATCAACATTTTGTAGGCTGCGCATTCCAAGATTGTTGTCCTGGTGTATTTTTTGTTGTTTTCAAGTTTTATCTTTTCTGCAAAGTTGGGTTACTTATTCTGTAAAGAATATCTTCCTGATGGCTTTCACGATCCTTGATGTAAGTAACAAAAAATTGTTAGTATTTTGGTTGTTAAAAATATCTCCTTATTTGAGGCTTGATATTTAAGTTACATAACAAATTTATCAGAAACATGTTTTTATGTCGTTTAGTGTAGGGCTTCTTGACATGATAAACATGTAAACTTGGGTTCAAATGTATTGTCTAATATATAACCAAAATGAACCTTCCTAAACCCTATGTACAACACTGCCTCATTTTTCACAAAAATCGGATCAGAAAATTGGCCCTTAAAAAGCTCCGACTAGTCACCGCTTTTGGATATTATTATGTAGAATTAATACAAGTTTTTACGTATAATTGGATATTGTCGAATCAATAATAATGGAAATAATTTCAAATTAATATAACGGATTAGGGACTTCGGAACCTTGTGATGTACATGGTATTGATAATATAATATTAGGTTAATTACATCCATCCCATATTTTAAAATAGGAAAGTACCCCTTTACAATTGAAAATTCTTTTCACAAGTTATTTTGTTTTGAAACATGTTATACTTTTTCGGTGAAAATTCAATGAAGCGACGTGCGTAGTTTTTCATTACTTTGTTGGAAATATAATCCATTCCTACTTAATTAAGAATAGATTTGAAATTTATTAAGACTTGTATTTGGTAGGTTTTAGTCTTAGTAAAGTATGAGTCCTATATGAATCTAAGTAGTGTTCTAAATTTTTCATTACTTTGTTGGACATATATGGATTAGTGTTAGTCGACTTTTAGCAGTGTTCTAAATTTCGGCCTAGGCGGCGTCTAGGCGTTAGACGGCCGCCCGCCGCATCGGAAGCCCCATGTTCGGTCCTGTTCGGCCCTATTTGGACATGTTTGGTGCCCATACGGGCCTGTGCAGCTGTTTGATTTTTGATTTTTTTTGATTTTTTATACTTAGTTGTATTGTGGATATGTTGTCTCGGTTTTAAGATTGGATTTGGATTTTAGGACATTGAAATTCCAAATCTCAAATTTGAAATTTAAAAAAAATTATGAATTGTATTATGGATTTATAAGTTAGAACATGTTTGGATTTCAAATTTGTATTGTGGATTTCAAATTTAAAAAAAAAAAAACTTTTCGGCCGCCTAGTAGGGGCCTAGACGCTAGGCGTCCCTTCGCCGCACCGATTCCGCCTAGCGAAATTTAGAAGATTGTCTTTTAGCAAAAATATAGAAAGTGTAACAAAGTCTGTGCTAATATTAAAAGTTGTTGGGATGTATACATATGAGCATGAAGAGAATAAATTATAGAGAGGGTAAAGTTGTAGAGGAGGAGAATAAATTATAGAGGGAGAGAGGTCATTGGATATTATTATGTATCATTAGTAATATTAAAAATAACATGATCGCTTTTTAGCGCTTTTTGACGACTAGTCAAAAAGTGGTATCAGCCTCTATGCTACCGCTTTAAATGCATAGGCTATATCCTACTCTTGCCAACCCTACTAACTTAAATGTTATGAAACTTAATTCTGGTGCATTTCAAAGAGTTGTGAGTTTTAAAAGGGTAATCCTTATGAATAGTTTTGTGAGAAATGGCTATCTAGGACATATAACTCCTTTTTCGGTCTTTTAGACACAAATCAGTGTTGCTTTGGACTTCGTCTATCTATCCTAGGTTACTGAGCACCCTCCTAGGTCTTGTGTAAACATGTCTCTAGGACTAGTAAGGATTCATGGTAATGAATAATGCGTTTAATCCATTTGCAAACTTGTTTACTTATTTCAAGTAAATGAATGGTTGGTGATAATGATTGGGCCATTTGTCTATTTTTTTTTTCTATTTGTTAGGAGATCATGTAATTGGTTATAATCTTTTAATTCTATTTATAGTTGCACAATGTTATTTTAGAGTCTTATATTTTATCATGGTTTTAGTGTTTTTTTTTTTTTTTTTTTTTTTTTTTTGAAACTTCTTATACTTTGGTTTGTATTTTTTTAACAATGAAAAAGTGTAATAATGTTGCCTACGCCTGCGTAAACTTGAGTAAGCCCTTGGACCCTAGGCATTTAGCCAGTTAGTGGCAGGATTATCCTTCCACTACATTTCTCATGAGCTTAACACCAAGAATGAGAACGCAACACGATACTAACCAATGAATGCCCTTGACTATCTACTGAGGTGAACTAATTTCAACACTTCAGCCTCGCCTCTCTCATCAGTTTTACACCGAGCCTTGTACACCATGAGTGGAGTAATTGACCTTGTTACTTCTAATGCACTATCAGACTTAGTGTACTTATGTTGAGAGAAGCAAACAAATTGTCCAACAACATGGGATTGATACGAATGACGGTCACCACTCTAAGAGGCCAAGTATATAGTTAAGGAACAAGATTGCAGGAGAGGTATGCTATGGACTAGTTTGGTTCCATTTGAAACGAAGCATTGCCGTCTCCGCCTATCTTGGCTAAAATGACAAATGATATCCCAATGTTTATCGTTCACCATGCAAGAATAGCAGAAAATGGCAAACATCAAATGCTCGTGAGAACATTATGGTGTGAATCTAAAGATGCCACTAATTTCTTGATCCCACTCTGGATCAATTTTTTTCCAAAGTTGTTCTTGTTATTTTATTGTAAGATTTATTGGTAGCTTTTGAGTTTTGGGAGTTAATTGTAGTTTTACGTTAAGTTTTTTGTTCACAAACAAGCCCTAAGAAGACTGCCTCTCGTCAGTAGGGTTGCACAACGAGCCAAACAAGCCGGACAAGGTGAGGTTCAAGTTTGGCTCGGTTTAGATAATGATGCAATTTAGCTTGGCTTGAGCTGGGTTAGTTAATTATACATTATGTCTCTGCTTGGCTTGCCATGAATACCACAGTTCAAGCTTGGCTTGGCTAAGCTTGATAATCTAATCAAACTCTAGCAAAGCATCAGCTTGTTTGCCTGCTTGAAAAGATTTAGATGATTTGAAAAGCTTGAAACAAGGTGTTTGGAAAAGATTTAAAAGATTTTACATTAACCCCTTTTCTAGGTGCCCGTTAATAAGTCTTTTCATTAAAGCTTAAAAAGATTTGAATCAATGTACCTAATTTTATAGAGGAGATTCTGTAGTGACCACTATGTCCATGAACATGTCGAGCTCGGAGACTGGTATAATCAAGCTTGGCTCGCTAATCTTGTCGGACATAAATTAGAGCTTGAGCTTGTTTTGTTAAAGGCTGTTGAACGAGTTTGAACCAGCTTGAGTCGAGCTGAGCCTGATCAGGGTATCAAGCGGCTCGCTCATTGTGCAGCCCTACTCGTCAGATGCACGTCTGGTCGTAGCGGCGACAAACTAGATATTGGTTAAGTGTAGATCTAGGATTAGTTTTACATCTAGGTTTGGAGGAAAGATTATTTAAGTGATCTAGATGCAAGATCACTAATATATTGTCTTACCTGTGATATTCGTGAATAACAAGAGTGATTTAGCTATACGCCAAGTGCGCATCCTGGTGTGTTGCCTTTGACTTGATATTGCTTTTGAAGAATATGGACCTTGTGAATGGTGTGAATCAACTGTTCTGTAAAAGAGAATAAGTTATTCCGAATCATTCAATTCCATTACAAATCCTACTTAACGAAGGTTTCTGTTTCGTGTAACTATTGCATGAACATATGTTTCTTCTGCATAATCTGACTTCTGGAGGGCCCTCACGCATGTAGCTGAGTCGTGTGACTCGTATCTCTGACTTTTAGTGAATATCAAGAATAAAGTGCTGCAATGAGTTGTTTGTGATTATTATATGATGCTAACAGTTTCTCCATTCTATCACATTGTTATGACTACTACAAAATGTTAGATATCATTTTTGTGCTGCTGATACAATGGATATCATGATGAACAAGCTGTTTGTTCCTTCTTTCTGATTTTGTTAACACTTTCTACTAACTTGATCTTTACTGTTAACACATTCATGTCAGTTAATATGCTTCCTTTGTAGTGGTAAATTTATGAACGTATTAAGTTGGATGTGTTGTCGTGTCAGCATTTTATTCTTTAGAAACAAGCAAAAACATGATTTGGTGAACCTGGCACGTTAATACAGGTGGACCACTCTGAAAATTTGGTTGGATCCTAGATGAGTTGTATTTATTTAATATGTTACATGCTGCTCTGATGCTAAATGTGTGCCTTTTATATTATTATTTGAAGACAGACAGATGAGGGAGAGGAAGAGAGAAAAATAGAAGGGAGGGTGAACTTAGATTGCAATTAGAGAGCCAAGTGTTCCTTTTTTAAAACTCTTATTCTTATTGGATATGAACTTTATTTCTCCTCAAAGCTCATGAATGTTTAATTTTTAGTATTAAGATGATCCTTGACATAGCTGGGTTTTTTTATTGAACATACTGTATGTGATTCATGTTTATTTATGTGTTGCAGTTTTGAGAAGTCCCCTAGACATGGTACTTATGTCCCCAGATTTGAAGCAGAACTTGCTCAGTTTTGTGAGAAGCTGGTGAGTGTAGTGCAACACATCCAAGCTATCTTGCTTTGGTAAATTAACCCATTGCCAAGTTCTTGTGAATATGTTGATTGCAGGTGAGGGACTTAGATAGAAAAGTCAAACGTGGTCGTGACCGTCTAGCACAAGAGGTTGAGGTAACACCTCCTTTGATTCCAAGTGAGAAGTCTGAGCAGCTATATGTTATAGAAGAAAAGATCAAAAAACTCTTAGAACAAATTGAAGCACTCGGTGAAGCTGGCAAGGTGGATGAAGCGGAGGCTCTAATGAAGAAGGTGATAGATAATAAAGGGAACCTATTGTATTATGGTGCAATTCTTTTCAACTTTAGAGATGAATCATAACTTGGAAGTGATGGGTGTTCCACAGGTGGATTTGTTGAATGCCGAGAAGACAGCTTTGACCCATCAATCTGCAGGTGACAAACTGTTGATGCTTACACAAGAGAAGAAGATGGCACTTTGTGAGATATGTGGCTCGTTCTTGATAGCAAATGATGTTGCTGAGAGGACTCAATCTCATGTAACTGGCAAGCAGCACATTGGCTATGGTATGGTGCGACACTTCATTAATGAGTTTAAGGTAAACATGTCACATGAGCATATGCCTTTTTTGTTAAACTGTGAAACATGTTATGCTCTGAAATTAACATTTGTATGCTTTTACAGGATGCAAAGGAGAAGGCGAGGGAAGAAGAGAGACATGTGAGGGAGAAGGAAGCGGAAGAGCGGAGAAAGCAGAGGGAGAAGGAAAATGAGGATAGGGTTAGAAAAAACGATAGGTATGAGGAGCAGGATCGGCACAGAGAACGTGGATTTGAACAGGAGAGGTCTCGTGAGTGGAGTGGAAGAACAGGGAGGGAGGGAGTAAGAGGGTCTGATTACAGACCCAATCAATACAGAAATGGGAGAGACTGGGATAGGGAGAGGTACCGGGATAGAAATGGAGATGTATCACGTGATAGAGTTCGGGGGAGGACTAGGTCTCGTTCTCCCACTTGCGATGGCTACAGGAGGACTTAAAGAAGCCCAAACTGATACTGGCTGATAGTGTAGATGTTTGTCATGTTCTAAAACTGATGAGGTAGAACACTCTCTTTTCTTTCTTTACTTACACTACTAAGTTAATGTGCTTGAATTTGAAAGGCTATATTGTTAAAACTGTCTGCTATCCTGACAGCCCTGATGAAATCATATGGTCTTCCTGTTAAAGGTTGAGGTAGGCATGATTCATCATTTTAGTTGTTTCTAACATCATGGCAAACTCAGTTTAGGGAGCCTATAAGGATTTTTATGAGCATTTTTGGACATTGTCCTCGGCATCATTTGTAGGCTAGTATTTGTTTTTCGTCTTTAATGAGGATGACAGATCCAAAACCATTCTAAGAATGCTCTGGGCTTGCAAAGGGAGGTGACCGTTGTTAGTCGGCTTGTAGAAGGTAACACATGACCACTTCTTTTTTCGGCTGGAACGATTGATTTGCTGCCCTATTTTTAGAGTTGGGGATTTATTATACTATTTTTATTTTATGTCTGTAAGGTGTCTTGTCTTCTGTTATATAAGCTTTTCACCAGCTGAGAAATGCCAAGCAACTAATCTACAAAGAGGAACCATATCAGGATCCATATGGCTGGGTATAAAATAAATCTCTTTCTCTAATATTTACTTGGTTGATTCTCTTTCCTTTCTTATTGGTGCTGGTTTTGAGTATCTTAAACAGCAGGCATTGCTAATCTGGATGTCAGTAGATTTGGGGCAGAATTGCTTAGCCACTTATGCTGTTATCTTGATTTGATTGTTTGCAGCCGATCCGAACTGTTAAAGTTGCTGATGGTTAGATAAAACGTTGTGATGATGATGAAGCGTTTATAATGTGTAAACAATTTTTTGTGTGTGCTGATTTTGTACTGGATTGTTCAATTCAAAAAAGCTGACTACAATGAGCCAATGAAGTGCTCTTTCTGTTTGCTGGCAGGTTTGATATTTAGAAACTATTTCATCTGCTTCAGTAAGAAGCAACTCATCTGAACTTTAATAGTTCTACAGCATGCATAGAAAGGAATTTCTGGCTGGTTCACGTCCTACCTTCATTGTGCCCAGGTCATACTTTGCAGTGCAAATTTCCTATTGAAACTATATATTATTTAACCTATATGTTATTTAACCTGTTGGGTGGTCCAGCATATAAATATTGCCATTGGTTGCTGTCCATCTGAGAATTAAAAAAATTAGTGAGCCATACTTTCATACTGATTTATTACTTTTAAGTGGGCCATTAGCTGTCACGGCTAGGTGGGTAAACTAGCTTAAGATGTTTGGTTCTTTTGATAGAAAATGTTGGTCGGTACATATCTTATAGAGAATCAAAATATGTCTGTTCTTGTTATGATCAACAACCTAGCCATGTATTCAAGTTTCCTGCTGCTTTCATACTTTGATGGGGGAAGATGGGGATTGTAGATTTGAGATGGTGGGTGATTAGAAGAACCATGTCTGGTTCACTGGAAGAAAGCTTGCTTCCCGGTCATGCTGGTCGAGGTCAAGGCGAGGTCAAGGCCAAGGCGGCATGTGGTGCCACTACGTCAATTTTCAACTTTCTCGGACTTAAAATAGTGTGATAACATGTGATGCTAATTGTCAAATGGCGATTTTTAAGCGCCTCCACTTTGTCTACTTATACATGATTGCGCTTGATGTTAGTGATACCATCCTAAGGGCTTCTCTAACCATATTATCTTGTTTTGTGTTGTGATTCTTATTATCTTGTTTTGTGTTGTGATTTTTATGTGGCATAAGATACAAGACAATATTTTTTCTATGTGGCAAGATTATATTTATACAAGACAATGAAATAGAAAAAGTGTTCTGCAAAAGTATTGAAACGATAAAAACTATATTTTTTTAACCTCAAAGACAACTTTTTTATTTTTTTTATAAGAATTTTATTATTGATAAATGTGTATTTTACATTGGTACTTGTACCGGCATATTTATCAATGCACATTTTACTTCAAATATGTATTGATAAATGTAAACGGTGTATTGATAAATGTGTTGGTACAAGTACTAATGTAAATTGCACATTTATCAATATGTTTAACAATTTTTTTTTATAAATATTTTTATTTATAATTGATGATGAGAAAGGAAAGAATTGTGAAGTCAATTGTCTAGATCCAGACAATTAACTTTACATTGACTTTGATATATCATTGTTATGTTAATTTTATAATTTATTTTATATTTATATTGGAGAAAAAAAATTAAAATAAGAAATTATGATTTCAATGTGACAACTATTTTTTTTGAAACTCATGCTCAAACAATTATTGTAACTTGTCGTCCCTTTGAAACCTGAAACCCAAGTTGGGCAAAGGAGCAAAAAATTATTTTTGCTTTGGGTGTTAGAACCTTTTTTTTTTTTTTTTTTTTCTTTTTTCTTTTTTTATACTAACAAAAGCTAAATAGTCCCTCACCCACCACCACCACCACCAATTGCCAGTAGTATCATGTATAAGATACATACAATATTTTCATTTAGATAAGGGAATCATTATGGCAAGCAACCTCAATGAGAATTCTTCTTTGATAGAAAAATCTTGGTAGTATCATTACCAATAATAATAATAATAATAATACATCACCATAAATCAAGAGAATCACCGTCCATGCTATAGTTGATGGTTAAGAGCATCTCCAACCTTATTAGGACTTTGGAAAAAGTTATTGCCACATAGGAATGATAAATTTTTATTTAAAAATTATTTTTGAATACAATTGTCAAATAAATTATGACGCTTATGTGACAGAAGTTATAGAAAATATTATGAAATTGATGGTTAGTTCTAAACAATGTACTTGACAACGTTTTCATTTTCATGTCACCAATTATGAAGAAAAAATATTTAGTAAAAATGAAGAAGAGGATAAAGTTGCCTTAGAAGTTGAAAAAAATAAGCATATCAATACTTTTCCATTGGAGATTTTTTTTCTATTTTATTATCTTTTGTGAATATAGTATTGCCATCTAGGAAAGATTGTCTTGTGTCTGATAATGTCGCATAGAAATCACAACATATTACAAAACAATAAGGTTAGAGAGGCTCTAAATAAAGAGAAATCTACAGTATTTCAAGTAAAGCCAATCGCCTGAACATCTGATTGAATTTGACAATCCAAACATAAGAAGGCTACTTGAGACAATGAATAGATATGTGCAAATAACACACGTGTTGGAGTGGGTGGGTTCCAACCTATGTGGAAAATATCCCGGAATAGAATTGAGTATTTCTACATATAATAGGAATACCTCAATTTATTTGAATTGGATATTCCTAAATATAATAGGAATATCTTAATAGATTTGGATTGAAAATTTCTACATATAATAGGAATATGTCAATGGATTTGGATTGGATATTGCTATCTATAATATGAATGCTAGTTGTGGGTTTGAGGCTATTATAGGTGTCTCCTGGCCCTAAAATATCTCTCTCTTTCTAAAAAAAAAAAATACAACAAAAAGGAGAGAAAATGAGGCAAAAGTGCCATTGCAACATTGGAGAGGAAAAAGAAGGATTGGAGGCCGTTTCGAAGAAGTAGATCAGTTTCGGGTATTTTTCGTTATCTTTTTTCTTCGTGGTTATAATCTATTTTCTGTTCCAAAAGAGTTGTGGTGATCCGTTTGGATCGGTGAGAAGTTTGTAAGGAGTCGGTGTATTTCTTATTCCATTAGTAGAGGCTTTGCAGGGTTGGACTCCGATCGTCCCGTAGTTTTTTCTGCAAGGATTTTTCACGTCAAAAATCTCTGTGTCTGCGATTTGTGTTTGGCATTTTTTTGGTTCGCACGTTTTGCTCAGCTCATACTGCTCCAACCCTGCAACTATACTACTGCGGATCTGCAAGAGGATGACCACCGACGCGCATGAAGGATAAGAACATCTCATACTCCTTCCGTGAAATCGACACCGATGTCGATGAAGAAGGCAGTGACGTCGGTGGAGTCTGTGTCGATGTAGGCACACTAGGAGGACGTATCCGCTCCAAGTCTGCGAGTCGCTGGTTGTAAGAATCCATGGTAGATAACAACCTCGTACTGCTATGAACCATTGAATCCTGCATCATCGTCAGCCTCTCGCCCATGGATAGCTGTGATGCCTGCAGCTCCGTGATGTTGCGGTCTGTCGAGGTTTTAAGATCATTTGTCAAATTTCGGAGCTCAGTGATGCTGCGGTCGAGCATATCGAATCGTGCGATGAGCGTCGGATCGTCCGCCTGCGGCTGGGACCGGGGCTGCTCCTCTATCCTTCGCAGCAACTCGTCACGGAGAGACACAATCTGACTGTCAACGGCCTCCTGGACTCTGGCCGACGACTGCGAGGGTTGTGGGGAATGCGCAGTTGTCGGGGTGGCCCTAGATGACTGCGTCGCAACCAGGGCGCCATAGGATCCCGTACCGTAGTACGTACCCCTCTGGAGACCACCAGCTGTGGTCACCCACAGGTCGTCCGTCGACGGAGCTGGAGCGGGCTGCGAGGAAGTACCAACCTCACCAGCTGTAGGTGCACTAGCAGTCGCCCGCTCACGCAGCCTAAGATACTCGGCCTAGAAAAGTTTGGAAACTCGATAATTACCTAAGTTATATTAAAATTAACACAAAGTAAAGTAATACTTACATAGGTCTGTGAGGCCCTCTCATCAATGAGATTTTCGTCCTTGTGATGGGTAGCCAAGAAGACGGTCACCATGTTTGCATCATCTCCCCTCTGTACCTATTAAAAATATATTATTTAGTACTAAACTTAAACATTTTTTTCTACTACCATTTTATCGTACTTACATTAAAATAATATATCTTAAATAAAAAAATATACCAAACGACGGAAATGTTCCGTCATCGGAATCGAGCCACCACACCACTTGGCAGCATTCCGCCTAGCCGCCTTGGCCTTCTTAGATCTTTCTTTGTAGCTCGGATCGTCGAATCTAGCCCTCATCGCAGTCCACTGCTCAGGCGTGATCCAACCTTAGATCGGTTTTCCAGCACGATCACGAGCCTTCTGGTCATCCAGAGCATCACGGATAAGCTTGGCGGCAACGGTAGGAAATAGCCGCTCGATCAACTCGGCCCGGTGCGGAGGATAGAAATACGTTTGCTACAATAAATAATTTAGTAAGTGAGCATCACGGATAAGTTATATAATATGCATAAATTAGAGGATTTATATAATATACTTTTACCTGGAAGTTTGCAAACCAGAATGCCTTCCTCTCCTCCGGAGCTTCAGAGTAGTTGATCCAAGGGCCACCGTAGTTGTTCCTAAGAAATAGGCCCAGGCGTCTCTGAACCGACGATGGACGATATCTATACAGAGATAATTATTTTGATCGAAAAAGTCAATATATGATGAATAAAAAAATACACGATATATATGATGCTAAACCATCTAATTGCTTACTTTGTACCGTCGGCCCAAATCTCTGTCCTCATCTCCTCCGGAGGTGCGCATGGAGGATCTTGCTGATGCTGGGACAACGTCGGCACGACCTCCTCTACATGCTCGTCTGTCTCCATGGTTCCGTCAGCAGGAGGAATGCTGGACGAGGGAGTACTATCACGCCTGGAACTACTCGTCCCATGAGTGATGCCACGTGACGTCGTCGCAGTCGGAGATGTAACTGATCGATATACTGGAGTACTGGGCGACGATGATCCAGAACCAACAGTAGGTAGTACCGGAGGAGCACTCTGTCTACCTCGGGACCTGCTGAATCCTCCGCGTCGTCCTGTCATACATGATAACAACATATGATGAATAAAGAAAAACACAAATATATAGTACATTCTACAGTCAAAATGTGATGCATATCTCACAGCATTCTATAGTCAAAATATAATACATATATTCGTTAAAATAGTATATTCTACAGTCAAAATATAGTTACATTCTATAGGCAAAATATTTTATTTTTAATCATCTTCAGAAAATTTATCTTGTTCGCCTTCCTCGTCCTCCTCTTCCTCTTCCTCCTCCTCGTCTTCACTTTCATCTACTTCGTCTTCGTCTTCGTCTTCCTCTTCGGATAATTCTACATCTTCTACATTATTACTCGTGTAATGAGTAACTTCCGTTGAGTCCACATTTACAATATTTTGTTACAAGAGTCCACATCTACCTTGGTTATGGGTTATTGCCTTAGCTATGAGTTAATACCTTAGCTTTGAGCCAATATCTTATCCCCGTATCTTAGTATCTTATGTTGTATCATGATAAATACCTGAATCCAATACCTTAGCTAAAACAAACATATCTTAACTTAATACCTATTGGTATCCCATACCACTCAACTGGTATCTCAATATATATATATATATATATATATATATATATATATATATATATATATATATATATATACACACACCTTAATACTAACTAGTATGACATCATACTTCACCACCTTGCATTGGTACACATCTCATGATACCACACTACGTACATTAACCCCAGACTCATAAACTTGACACTGGAATGAACCTACAATAGTTTCCACACACACCTAATACCCAATATCTTGATACTTGGTATCTCACATTTCTAGCACTCTTGACACTAGGCCACTTACCTAGGATACTCAATTACCTAGTGTCATAACTCATATCTTAGTACCTATACCTAGATTCCAATACCTAAACTCAAGGATACCCCTCTTGGTATGCTAGACTCACATATATTCCTCATAACTCACTCAATACACCTGTACTATCACCCTAAACAATCCCTCACACTTAGCACTCCACTCGAATCCTTCTAACCTACTGTTCCTTCCAGACTTCGACTGCCTGAGCTCTGCAATCCCCCTATTGCTACTGCATACAACACTTCCATAACAACACACTTCCTTAGGCAGTTTCTGGATGCAACAAGCAGTTGCAACTGCACAGGGTATTGGTATTTACTTTGTGGGTTTAACTTAAGAGTTCACCACCTCTGATACCTCTTGAATCACCCTTAAAAGTGTTTTATGTTGTCCAAACATTACTCTAGACACATATCCATATACCCCATAATCCCAACTTCAGGCCCCAATGCCAACAGCTCAACTCCTTCCAACTGCATTCCACATGCAGTCCCCTAGCACTGCTTCTTGCTGTTCTCAGATGTGCAAGGGCAAATCTCAGTGCAACACTGCAGGCCTAACTCGATACTCCCCCCTTCAATACTAAACCCGAGCCCCTAATAACTCTCTGTCTGTACTGACTTCCCTCCCCCACAACTAATACACAAATCAGTTCCAATCCTGCACTCATACAACCCTCTCCACACACAGGCACATACACTTGCCCCCATCTAGACTCATTATCTAAATCTTGGTATCCATGTTACCTTGATTCCTCCTATGACACAATACTCTAATCTGATACCTCAATACTTAACTGATACTTAAAGTTCAACAACAAACTTTATTCTCCACCCAAACTCACATCCATCCTAGCACTCGTGTACATGAAATCTGCAGTAATGGATGTTACCTGCTTGCTAAATAATTGACACAGCCTCTCTACTCTCTGCTATCTGCCAAGGCCTGAGCAGACCCCTTACCTCGAGCTGCTGCAGGAACCTTCCCCCTCTCTCCAAGTACCTGCTGTCAAACACAATTAACTCATCCATCATACCAGCATACTCAATACTACCCTATACACATGTAGACCCACATCAACACACACAAAATACACTAATGCACATAATACACTACCTAAACAACTTGGTTTGTACACTGATACCCATCTATACTCTTTAAGTTCTGCACACACCAAATTCGAAAATTAACGTGTCGTGTCGTGTCGTGTCGTGTTGTGTTGTGTCGTGTCTGTGTTAGAGAGAAAGAGAGAGACAGAGAGAGACAGAGAAAGGAGACAGAGAGAGGAGCTCACCGAGGAGGGGAGCCGGAGGAAGGACGTCGGAGGGAGAAGGGGAGCCAGAGGAAGGAGGCTCTGACGGCGGAGGGGGGAGGACGCGGCCGGAGGGGGGTCGCCGGGAGGGAGGAGGGGACGCCGGAGGGAGGAGGGGAGCCGGAGGGGGAGGACGCAGCCGAGGGGGGTCGCCGGAGGGAGGAAGGAGGAGCCGGAGGGGGGTTGCCGGAGGGAGGAAGTAGGAGCAGACGGGTTTGAAATTTAGGAGAGGGAGAGGGATCTGATCGAAGAAAATGGGGGGAATCAACCCTAAATGAAAAACTTAGCGACATTTTTGGCGATGCTAATAAAGACGTCGCTAATTAGCGACGTCTTTAACGTCGCTAATGACGTCGCTAAATGTCTAATATAAGATACGTCGCTAAATACATCGCTAAACGTCGCTAAATAAAAAATATTAGCGACGTTTAGCGACATTAATTGAACTTATAGCGGATAATCTTTTAAAAACTGAATAAAAGTCGCTAAACGTCGCTAAATGTCGTCAATTAGCGACGTCTAGCGACGTTTTTATATGGAGTCGCTAATTTATATTATATTAGCGATATTTTTCGTTGACGTCGCTAAAAAATGTCGCTAATTTCGCTTATTCTAGTAGTTGAGAGAGAGAGAGAGAGACTCCAAGCTGCTACACTTGTCCCAAAAGAAGTATATTCACCGGGTACTTCAGCGTTTCGGGATGGACGGGTCGAAGAAAGTGAGTAACCCCCTTGCAGCTCACTTTAAGTTCACTGAGGAGCAGTGTCCAACTACCGAGGACGAGAATGAAGGTATGGAGTGAGTTCCACATGCCTCAGCCGTGGAGAGTATTATGTATGATATGGTATGTACGATGCAGACATTGCTCACGTAGTCGGCACAGTTAGTAGGTATACTTCAAATCCTGAAAGGGTACATTGGAGTGGGGTCGAGTGGATTCTACGATATCTTTAGGGTACTGCCGATTGGAGACTTTCATTTGGTGGTGACGAACCGAAGGTGGTTGGATATACCGACACTGATATGACTGGAGATGTAGAGACGAGGCGATCGACTTCGGGCTATGTGATGATACTTGCTAGTGGAGCAGTATCGTCGCAGTCACGTTTACATAAGTTTGTTGCCTTGTCGACGACAGAGGCAGAATACATTGCGACGACGGAGGCTTGCAAGGAGTTGCTGTGGATGAAGAAGCTGCTGCAGGAAATTGGGCTAAAGCAAGACCAGTATCCTTTGCTTTGCGATAGTCAGAGTGCTATTCACCTTGTGAAGAACCAGATATTTCATAGCCGGTCCAAGCACATTGATACCCGGTATCATTGGATACGAGATGTGGTTGACAAGAAGGAAGCGACGCTTGAGAAGGTTCATACAGATGACAACAGAACAGATATGTTCACAAAGGTTCTACCAAGGAGAAAGTTTAAGTACTGCAGGCGGATCGTCGGGATGACGACCCCCTCCACATAGTTGTGAAGGAAGAGATTTGTTGGAGTGGGTGAGGTTCCCAACCTATATGAAAAATATCCCGGGGTAGGATTGAATATTTCTACATATAATATGAATACCTTAATTTATTTGAATTGTATATTCCTAAATATAATATGAATATCTCAATGGATTTGGATTGGATATTCCTACATATAATAGGAATATGTCAATAAATTTGGATTGGATATTCCTATCTATAATAGGAATGCTAGTTGTGGGTTTGAGGCTATATATAGGTGTCTCCTGGCCCTAAAATATATCTCTCTCTCTAAAAAATATTATAGCAACAAGGAGAGAAAATGAGGCAAGAGTTCCATTGCAACATTAGAGAGTAGAAAGAAGGATTGGAGGCTATTTCGAAGAAGGAGATCAGTTTCGGGTATTTCTCGTTGTCTTTCTTCTTCGTGGTTATAATCTATTTTCTGTTCCAAAAGAGTTGTGGTGATCCGTTTGGATCGGTGAGAAGTTTGTAAGGAGTCAGTGTATTTCTTATTCCATTAGTGGAGGCTTTTCAGGGTTGGACTCCGATCGCCCCGTGGTTTTTTTCGCAAGGATTTTTCACGTCAAAAATTTTTGTGTCTGCGATTTGTGTTTGGCATTTTTTTGTTTGTGCTTTTTGCTCGCTTCTCTCGCAGGTACTCTCTGATTTGGGGAACGGTTTCCACACTTTCGTTCCCAACAACACGAGACCCCCCCATTAGTCTCATAGATAAGAGGCTGATTCATATACATATTCTCTCGGTCAAATCATCATTGAGAAAATATATTTTTATATCTAATTGATGTAAGGATCAGTTTCGATGTACAATAAGAAAAATCAACACACTGAACAATATTAAACTTAGCAACGAAATAAAGATATTCTTATAATCAATCCCATACTGCTAAGTAAATACCCTAACAACAAGGTGCACTTACAAGCGCTCAACAGAACCATTCGGATTGTGCTTAACTATAAACACCCACCGACAATTAACACAACAATAACCAATGGGAGAAGCAAGAAATAAAATAATTATTATTAGACCAAATGTCTTTATTTCATCCATGGTGATCTGCCATCAAGGATGTCGGTCCGCCACCTCTAGTACAAAAGGTATGAAACGGAAGAAAGAGAACAGTAAACTTGTAGAGAACAGCAAGAAATAAAATAATTATATTTCGTAAATTATATAATATAATATTCTAATCAATAATGCTAAGTTTATTATCAAATGCTTACAACTTTCTTACAACCCTCTCACCCTCCCTGCTATGTGGGCCACTTTCGACCCCATCTCTCTTCCAATAAACAACCGTCATGTGACGTTTCGACCACGTGACGACCATCCAGACAGCCATCGGATCCCATCTCCTCTCTTTTCCAATAGACGGCCGCCATGTGGACACCATGTAACGGTTGTAAGAGGATTGTAGGCATTTGGTTGTAGTCTTAGCATATTCCTATTCTAATTATTCTAATAAGTAGGAAAAAAATTAAGTTATACCTCTTTCATATGATAATCTATTTAGTCTACTTCCATGATAATAAATTAGTGTTAGCATATGAGCCATGACGAGGAACTTGTATTAGAGTTTATGAATAGGCCGTTGCTGGAGTTGGAAGGTGAATGATGAAAGGGGAGAGAATTGTAAAGTACAGAGGAGCCGGTTGATAGAATTGTAGTTGATGAATGGGAGTTGAAGGACGTATATAAAGAAGAGAATATTAACATTTGTAATACTACCGTTGTTAATATAACCGTTGCTATTGCCATTCTTTCTTTTTCTTCTTCTTCTTCTTCTTCATCATCATTATTATTATTATTATTATTATTATTTTTATCTAGAATCACTTCTGTGACTCCCATCCAAAATTTTTCAAACATCCCTCCCATTTTTTTTTTTTCCTGTAAAAATAATATTTTGTCAAGACCGAAGGACGTTTTCCTCCCAAATAAAAAAGGCAAATTATAAGGGTACTACACATTTTACTCGGGGCTAGTCTATTAAAAATTTACAAAAAATTACAAGTTTACCATCATAAAAGCTACTTGGGACTAGTCCAAATTGTTATCATTGATAATTACAAGTTTGTCATTTCCAAACTCGGGACTGTTATAATCAGGACTGTCAAAATTTTGACAGTCCTACCACTTGGAAGGACTGTCAAAATTTTGACAGTCATACAAATTGTTAGGACTATCATAATTTTGACAGTCCCACAAGCTATGTGGAACCCACTGAAAATTTTATATAAAACTAGGACTGTCAGGATTTTGATAGTCCCACAAACAATGAGGACTGTCAAAATTTTTACAGTCCTCATTTTAATTGTCAGGATTTTTTCTTTTAGTTTTTTTCTATTTAGTTAGTTTTGGATTTTGATTTTTTTTATTTAGTTTAACATCCAAAATAAAATATGTTATCATTGAATCCAAAAAAAAAAAAAACTACCGTACGAATATTACGTCTGCCGTCGATCAGACTTCGAACGACCATAACTATTTGTTTTCAAATCGTTTTTTGTCACACAATAGGTCGATTTGTATGTTTTCGACGAGAGTAACACAATTCGTGTAGAGAGAATTTTCATTCGAAGTAAGACGTACATATTATAGGCAAAAATATAAAATATAAAACTTTAAAATATCATAACTTTTGACTGGGAGATCGAAACAAGGTCCAGTTTGTGTCAAAATGATCGTATGAAAAAGTAATTCGGGATAATCTGTTTCACCGTTTGACAGATTTTCCAAATTTTTAGAATCGCAAAAAAAAAAAACGATGTTTCGACCTCCAAATTTTATTTTGGTAATTTTTTTTTACAAAATATTTAATGTACCAATAATAAATTTACTATTTTAAATAACATAATACTTTAACAAATTTTAAGGATAGAAATTTATGATTTTGATACATATCGACAACTGAGTTAATTTATTTTAATTTTTTGTTAATTTTGAAATTTCGATCAGTAAATTTACTGTTAATTTATTTTAATTTTATTTCGTTAAAATATATTTTCTTAAATAAAACATAAAACAGAAAATTTACTGTAGCGAAATAAATATCAATATGAATTGGACGTTTATATTTATAAATATTATATTTTTTTCGTAAATTTTTTCGTCGTTAATCGACGTTAAAAAATAATAATATTAAAAATCTGCCGTAAGACTATTACGTCTGCCGTCGAGCAGACTTCGAGCGGCCATAACTACTTTTTTTTAAATCGTTTTCGTTAAATAATAAGTCGATTTGTATGTTTTCGACGAGAGTAACACAAATCATGTAGAAAAAAAAATTTATCCGAAATAAGACGCATATGTTACAGGCAAAAATATAAATTTTAAAACTTTAAAGTATCATAACTTTTGACTGAGAGATCGAAACAAGGTCTAGTTTGTGCCAAAATGATCGTATGGATAAGTGCTACAGGATAAACCGTTTCACCGTTTGACGGACTTCGAAAATTTTTAGAATCGTCAAAAAACGATGTTTCGACCTCCAAATTTGACTTTCGGTAATATTATTTTTGAATATTTAAAATTTACTGTAGTGAAATAAATTTATATTGGATGTGGGGGCCCACGGATTTAAAACGATGTTTCGATCTCCAAATTTTTTTTAGTAATATTTTAATTAATTATTTTATGAAAAACTAATAAAACAAAATAAATAATCAAACCTGTCACGCCCCAGTCCCAAAATGACGAGGGACTGAGCACGTGGCAATGGCCAGCAGCACGCACCGATGGACTACCCAATTTAATGGATCCATCAGGGCATGCTTAAGCTGTAGTCAACAGGAAATAGAGCATTTGTTACAAGTCTCAGGTTATTCTAATCTCATCCACAACAGATATCACAGATTAATAGACAGAATAATGTAATTAGAAATAACTGTCAAATCTCAATAAATTCCTCGGGAAACAAATCCGAGAATATGTCTGGTACAATCATGCAAATAGACATGAAATAAACAACTGAAAATAGAAACAGAGATAACTGACTCTATACTGCCAATGCTCAGGAGAAGTCCTCTGGTGCGATCTCGTCCTCAGGTCCTGGTACAGCTCCTGGAAGTGGTCCTGTACGGTGTAGCTCTGGGTGGATCTCTTCGGCTATACCTGGGGACATAGTCCATTCCAGGTCCTCAGGGGACATAACAAGGTACAGAAAATACAAGCCAAAATAAATGCAGTGCAGGAATTAAATAAGCAATAGGGCAAACTATGTAACCAGCTAAGTGATAAATGCAATATGAGAGCAGCACCAGAAACTCAGGCTGAAACTACTACAAGCTCTGTGTCGGGGAGCCGGTAGCAGTGATATCATGTAGTTGTCTAGCTCTTAGTGAGACTAAGACGCCGGCATAATATAAAATCAACCTGTAGCCTGTGTGACTCTCCCCACCCAATGTAATCACGCATATCATGACCATAACGTCTCATGTCCATGTCAGCGGGATTATAACTAATGCAACAAGTCATAATGTCTATAAGGTATCTCTGTCAAGTCCTGTATCCTATACAGAATCACCATGAATATCTCAGGAAGACTCTGTATCATGAATAGTGTCAAGTGTCCTGGGTTCTGGGATACTTGATAAGACAAGTACGAGCATTATCGGGTCTCGATAACCATCTCTATGTGACGTTACACAACTCCGCGTACGGTGTTGGCACCCGACTGGTAATCGGTCGCTAAGTACGCCACTCGGTCCTAGGTTTTAACAGTTGAAACAAGTTTATATGTATTTAAACAAAAATTCAGGCAAGTTCTATAACAGGAATTAATGCAATTTGGCAAGCTTTATTTGTCCACCGATGTATAACAAGTCAAGGAAATTAAGTAGCAAGCTGCAGGATTTGGCAAGGTACACTTGCCTGTGGTTCCGGCTATGTTTGCAGTTCTGACTTCGGCGGGAATTGCAGGCGGTACTCCGGTTGCTGAAACAAACATCACCATCAGATCCAAAAAATATCAATCAGCTAGAAACGCCTGTCCTTGGGTCCAATTTGGAGACAAGGGCAGAAACGACAGTTTCGGGTCAAAACGGGGTCCACCGGTGGGCCCGCTTTGCACCGAAAAACGCGTTCGGGTCAACGGTCTCCAAATTCACCAAACTTAGTGTCAACAGGTCAGGAACGCTGATACGAACCCAACGGAACTTTCAGATTTGGATTCCGATGAGCCGATCACAAAATCGCCCGTCGAGCGGGGCCTGTGGGGCCCACGACACGCGATTTCGTCAACGTTCTCAGAATCGAACCAAACTTGACCCACAGGACCAGCGTATCGCTACGAGTCCGATGGTATAAGTTTCGTCTCGATCCGACTTGTGTACACAAAGTTAGGTCAAAATACAGAAAAGGCGGATACGGGGCGATGTCCGCGGATACGCGTTGATTCCGGGGTGCACGCACCCCCGAATCGACTTCCGCGAAATCCCACACGTCCGTATCGACGAGGCGCACGTATCTGTGAAGACTGCGCACGACCGAGTCGTCCCGTTTGGCGGGGCGTACTCAGTTCCGGGGTGAAACAGGGTCTGGTTTTTCCTGTTTTTGGATCGCGGTGTGCGATCACCACAGGACGCGATGCCCCGAACAGTTTGTCCGGACACCGAGAGGGTTATACAGGCTTCGCAACGCAATTTGCGGAATCAAAAACGGAGCTACGAGCAAAAAGTTACACGCACCTGAACTGGGTCGAAAAACAGGGTTCTCGTCGTGTCCGACACGACACAGGACACGTGTCCTGTGTCCGACACGCGGGGGAGGATTAGGGTTAGGGCTGGACTATCTCGCCGGACACGGCGGCTTGGGCAGCCGTGCAGAGGCGGAGGGGGCCGGGGGCAGCGGCGGTTCGCGGCGCGGTGGCTGGGGGCTCGCCGGCGGCGGCGGCGCGGCTGGGGCGGTGGAGCTGCTGCCGCTGCTGCTGGCTGCCACTGCTGTCGTGGCCGAGCCGGAGGCCGGCGGAGGAGGAGGAGAAGGGGAGGGGCGGCGCAACGGGCAGTGGGGCGACGTCGTCGGCGAGGCGGCGGCTGCGGCGGAGCGTGGCAGCGGTGGCTGAGCGGGTGGCGGGTTGCCGGAGGGGAAGAATGGGAGGGTTTTATAGGGGAGGTCGGCTCAGGGCGAGGCGGGGGAGAGGCGGGGAAGGTGGAGTCGTGGGCGAGCGGAGCGGAGGCTGGGCGACGTGCGGCCGAGCGGAGCGGGCGGAGCGCCGGCGGATGCGGCGGGAGACGCGGGAGGGGGGGGGGAAGCTGGGGTTCGTGGGGGAGACGCGGGTCGGCGGGTGCGGGTCGGGCGGCGGCGGATCCGACCAGACCCGCTGGGGCGGGTACTGGGCCGGGTTGGGGCTGGGCCCGGTGGGCCGGGTCCAGCGGGCTGCGGGCTATGGGCCGGTTCATATTAAAAAATAATAATAATAATAATAATAATAAATAATTATCAGTAATTAATAAATAATTTTATTAATTAAATAAATAGTTTTTAGGCATTTTAAAATAGGTCCGGGGTCCGATAAATTCCAGAAAAATTGTCCTAAGTCCAGTTTTTCATTTTACACCCAAAAATATTATTTCCATAATATTTTAATATTGTTTATTATCAATTAAAAATCATTGAATAATTAAAACCCTGTTTTTAAATTACAGAAAATTCCCAGAAAATTCCAGAAAATTGTGAAAATTCCAGTTTTAAAAATTTTGAAAAATTCAGGGGTTTTACAATCTACCCCCTTAAGAGGATTGCGTCCTCGCAATCAAGAATAACCGGTCAACAGAGATGACGCGGTCGCAAGCATCGTTTGAAACACATCACAAGAGACTTCAGGGAAATACCGTTTTCCTAACAATTGAAAGTTTACACTTTCCAGGAAAATCTAGTTAAAGCAAAAATCTACAACTTTTATGGAAACCAGTTGTTATTAACAAGTTGTAAATTACTAGGTTGGGGCTGAGGTCACGAACCAAGAGGCACGAGCTACAACAGACTAAAAACGGATAACTACGAATCACTTACGCGCATCAGCTACTCCACGAGTCTGCGCGTTCTCTACTGTCATCGCCAGGGCTTGTTCGCGTCCTTGCAGTCGATTTTTCTGCTGTTGAGCCTGCTGGAAGAGTATTTCCTGGGGTATCAAGGGTGGCCTCGGCTGATACCCTCCTGGAGCTGGTGGTAGGACTTCTTGAACTTTCGTTCGCGGTACTTCCAATGCTGGTACTGGTAGCGCTTGTTGTTTTACCCTTGGTGCTCTGTCTCGACGCTCAGGGCATTCCTTTAATAAATGCTGACTGGATCCGCAAACTATGCATAATCTCTTCTTTCGTCTGCACTCGTCTTCAGTATGGCCTCGCTTGCGACAATATGGACAAACAGGTATTGTCTGTGGAGATGCTTCTGGTGGCTGGTGTACGTGAGGTCTTTTTGCAACTTTTTCTTGTAGTACTGAAGTGGAAGTCCGTTTCAGACTAGTCTCTCTCCTGATGACGCGCTCAATGCGTCGCGCTGCAGCAAGAACGTTCGAGTATGAAGTAGGTGCAACGGATCCAATTAGTTTCTGTAGCTCAATGTTTAGTCCGTCGACGAATTTCTCAGCCTTCTCTTCTTCTGTCAGGATCAATGTTGGAGCGAAGCGACTTAGACGAATGAACTCAGCGTTGTACTCTTCCACCGTCTTAGTATCCTGAGTGAGGTGATTGAACTTATCCCGAAGTTCTGATCGAGCGATAGCTGGAATGTACATCTCTTGAAAGAGTCTAGAGAACTCTTCCCAAGTGACTCGGTCTGGTCCGAGCCGTGCTTCCTCAGATAGCCACCAGTGATGCGCATTATCCGTCAACTGCATTCTGACGACAGTCATCCAACGTTCCTTTGGAAGCTCAGCTGCTTCTAGTTGATGTTGAGTGTTGGTGAGCCACTCATGAACTTCAGTGGGCTCTTCTTTGCCTGAGAATGTACGGGGCTTCAGTTGGCGAAAGTCGGTGATAGAGCCCATCGTTGGCCGTCGAGCTGGTAGGTTAGCCTGCTCCAGTGCAGTTACTAAGCTGCGATTCAGAGCCTCTTGTTGTGCTTGCATTATTGCACAGACCATTTGAACCATCTGCTGTCCGTCCATGGCCTGCCCTGGTGGAATTACGGGCATTGGTGGAGTAACTGGCGTCGTTGGTGGAATAGGATCGTGCTGGACTCTCGAGGTATGTTGTTGAGCTGATTGTCCTCCACCCATTAGTGTTACTTCATCTTCGTTGGTTACCACATCATCTCGTGGTGATGTTATGGGAGTCTCGTCGTTTGCTCGTGAATCCATAACCCTGCAACCAAAATAAACAATAAGAGGCGCACAGGAATCAAGGCAGGATGCAAGTCAAGGAATTAATTCGAAGTCGATAGGGATACCAAGAAGGTTTCAAGCAAGTGGATGAGATCCTAAAAACTTATCCTATCTTATTGCAGGCCTGTTCGATCCCTGAGTTGAAACCGAACAATTTAGTCGAAGAGACCTGCATGGGCCACCACAAAAACCATGTCACGCCCCAGTCCTAAAATGACGAGGGACTGAGCACGTGGCAATGGCCAGCAGCACGCACCGATGGACTACCCAATTTAATGGATCCATCAAGACATGCTTAAGCTGTAGTCAACAGGAAATAGAGCATTTGTTACAAGTCTCAGGTTATTCTAATCTCATCCACAACAGATATCACAGATTAATAGACAGAGTAATGTAATTAGAAATAACTGTCAAATCTCAATAAATTTCTCGGAAAACAAATCCGAGAATATGTCTGGTACAACCATGCAAATAGACAGAAAATAAACAACTGGAAATAGAAACAGAGATAACTGACTCTATACTGCCAATGCTCAGGAGAAGTCCTCTGGTGCGATCTCGTCCTCAGGTCCTGGTACAGCTCCTGGAAGTGGTCCTGTACGGTGTAGCTCTGGGTGGATCTCTTCGGCTATACCTGGGGACATAGTCCATTCCAGGTCCTCAGGGGACATAACAAGGTACAAAAAATACAAGCCAAAATAAATGCAGTGCAGGAATTAAATAAGCAATAGGGAAAACTATGTAACCAGCTAAGTGATAAATGCAATATGAGAGCAGCACCAGAAACTCAGGCTGAAACTACTACAAGCTCTGTGTCGGGGAGCCGGTAGCAGTGATATCATGTAGTTGTCTAGCTCTTAGTGAGACTAAGACGCCGGCATAATATAAAATCAACCTGTAGCCTGTGTGACTCTCCCCACCCAATGTAATCACGCATATCATGACCATAACGTCTCATGTCCATGTCAGCGGAATTATAACTAATGCAACAAGTCATAATGTCTATAAGGTATCTCTGTCAAGTCCTGTATCCTATACAGAATCACCATGAATATCTCAGGAAGACTCTGTATCATGAATAGTGTCAAGTGTCCTGGGTTCTGGGATACTTGATAAGACAAGTACGAGCATTATCGGGTCTCGATAACCATCTCTATGTGATGTTACACAACTCCGCGTACGGTGTTGGCACCCGACTGGTAATCGGTCGCTAAGTACGCCACTCGGTCCTAGGTTTTAACAGTTGAAACAAGTTTATATGTATTTAAACAAGAATTCAGGCAAGTTCTATAACAGGAATTAATGCAATTTGGCAAGCTTTATTTGTCCACCGATGTATAACAAGTCAAGGAAATTAAGTAGCAAGCTGCAGGATTTGGCAAGGTACACTTGCCTGTGGTTCCGGCTATGTTTGCAGTTCTGACTTCGGCGGAAATTGCAGGCGGTACTCCGGTTGCTGAAACAAATATCACCATCAGATCCAGAAAATATCAATCAGCTATAAACGCCTGTCCTTGGGTCCAATTTGGAGACAAGGGCAGAAACGACAGTTTCGGGTCAAAACGGGGTCCACCGGTGGGCCCGCTTTGCACCGAAAAATGCGTCCGGGTCAACGGTCTCCAAATTCACCAAACTTAGTGTCAACAGGTCAGGAACGCTGATACGAACCCAACGGAACTTTCAGATTTGGATTCCGATGAGCCGATCACAAAATCGCCCGTCGAGCGGGGCCTGTGGGGCCCACGACACGCGATTTCGTCAACGTTCTCAGAATCGAACCAAACTTGACCCACAGGACCAGCGTATCGCTACGAGTCCGATGGTGCAAATTTTGTCTCGATCCGACTTGTGTACACAAAGTTAGGTCAAAATGCAGAAAAGGCGGATACGGGGTGATGTCCGCGGATACGCGTTGATTCCGGGGTGCACGCACCCCCGAATCGACTTTCGCGAAATCCCACACGTCCGTATCGACGAGGCGCACGTATCTGTGAAGATCGCGCGCGACCAAGTCGTCCCGTTTGGCGGGGCGTACTCAGTTCCGGGGTGAAACAGGGTCTGGTTTTTCCTGTTTTTGGATCGCGGTGTGCGATCACCACAGGACGCGATGCCCCGAACAGTTTATCCGGACACCGAGAGGGTTATACAGGCTTCGCAACGCAATTTGCGGAATCAAAAACGGAGCTACGAGCAAAAAGTTACACGCACCTGAACTGGGTCGAAAAACAGGGTTCTCGTCGTGTCCGACACGACACAGGACACGTGTCCTGTGTCCGACACGCGGGGGAGGATTAGGGTTAGGGCTGGACTATCTCGCCGGACACGGCGGCTTGGGCAGCCGTGCAGAGGCGGAGGGGGCCGGGGGCAGCGGCGGTTCGCGGCGCGGTGGCTGGGGGCTCGCCGGCGGCGGCGGCGCGGCTGGGGCGGTGGAGCTGCTGCCGCTGCTGCTGGCTGCCACTGCTGTCGTGGCCGAGCCGGAGGCCGGCGGAGGAGGAGGAGAAGGGGAGGGGCGGCGCAGCGGGCAGTGGGACGACGTCGTCGGCGAGGCGGCGGCTGCGGCGGAGCGTGGCAGCGGTGGCTGAGCGGGTGGCGGGTTGCCGGAGGGGAAGAATGGGAGGGTTTTATAGGGGAGGTCGGCTCCGGGCGAGGCGGGGGAGAGGCGGGGAAGGTGGAGTCGTGGGCGAGCGGAGCGGAGGCTGGGCGACGTGCGGCCGAGCGGAGCGTGCGGAGCGCCGGCGGGTGCGGCGGGAGACGCGGGGGGGGGGGGGGGAAGCTGGGATTCGTGGGGGAGACGCGGGTCGGTGGGTGCGGGTCGGGCGGCGGCGGATCCGTCCCGACCCGCTGGGGCGGGTACTGGGCCGGGTTGGGGCTGGGCCCGGTGGGCCGGGTCCAGCGGGCCGCGGGCTATGGGCCGGTTCATATTAAAAAATAATAATAATAATAATAATAATAATAATAATAATAAATAATTATCAATAATTAATAAATAATTTTATTAATTAAATAAATAGTTTTTAGGCATTTTAAAATAGGTCCGGGGTCCGATAAATTCCAAAAAAATTGCCCTAAGTCCAGTTTTTCATTTTACACCCAAAAATATTATTTTCATAATATTTTAATATTGTTTATTATCAATTAAAAATCATTGAATAATTAAAACCCTGTTTTTAAATTACAGAAAATTCCCAGAAAATTCCAGAAAATTGTGAAAATTCCAGTTTTGAAAATTTTGAAAAATTCAGGGGGTTTACAAAACCAAACCAACTAAACCAACCAAAACAAATGAACCCAAACCACCAAAAAAATCCGTGGGTCCCACACCCAAATTCAGCCAACATAGTTGGCGGATTTTGGGTGTGGGGCCAATGTTTTTTTTTTGGTGATTTGGGTTGGTTTGTTTTGGATGGTTTTGGTTGGATTTTTTTTGTTGGTTTGTTTTAGTTGGTTTTGATTATTTGGTTTAGTTTTTTTATTTAGTTTTTTAGCCAACATTTTTTTTATTTAGTTTTTTTTATTTATTTAGTTTTGTTTTGGATTTTAATTTTTTTTATTTAGTTTTGTTTTGGAATTTATACAAATTTTGCTTTGGAAACAAATTTCCGAAAAAAAAATTTCTAAATATTTCTTTCCAATTAATTTATTTTAATTTTATTTCGTTAAAATAAATTTACTTAAATCTAATTACAAAACTAAACTAAACTAAATAAATAAAACAAAAATATAACTAATTAAAATAAACCAACGAAAAAACCAAACCAAACTAACAAACCAAACCAAAACCAAAAAAACGTGGGCCCCACGGGACCAATTTTCGCCAACTGAGTTGGCTGAAATTGGCCCCCCCCCCCCCCCCAATTTCAGCCAACTCTGTTGGCGGAAATTGGCCGTGGGGCCCACGTTTTTTTTTTATTGTTTTGCTGCTTACGTGTACACTAATTTTGTTTTTCGCCAACACTGTTGGCGGACCGTGATTTTTTTTTAAAATTTTTCAAACTTATTTCGTTTACATAAATTTAATATAAATTTATTTCGCTACAGTAAATTTTCTGAACATAAAATTAACAAAATAAATTGGCTCCCTCACCAATAAAAAAAATAAATTAACAGAAAATAAATTTTAGGACTGTCAAAATTTTGACAGTCCTACCAATTGGAAGGACTGTCAAAATTTTGACAGTCCTAAAAATTCAATATATATACTTTTGACAGTCCTACCAATTGAAAATTGGATAGCGATGGCGGAGTGGAGGACCTGGTGGTAGCGACGGAGGAAGGAGGGGAGGGAGGAGCGGTGGACGGGGTACGAGACGGAGGAACGGGAGAGAAAGGAGGCGGCGGGAGGCAGGGGAGAAGGCAGAGGCGACGACGGAGGAGGAGGACGAAGTCTCGGAGAACGGCCGGCGGGAGGGGGGAGGGCTCCGGTGGGGTGGGGAGGGTTTGAGAGTGTTTGGGAGAAGGGTTTCAAAGTGGACTAGTATGAGTAAACTAATGGACTAGTGTGAGTAAATTTTGTTCATTAATGGACTAATTCCAATCTTGGACTAGTCCCAAGTAATAATAGTAGTGTCCTTATAATTTGCCATAAAAAAACAAACAAATATGTTCTTAGAAAAGACGTTTTTCACAAAAAAATGTGACTTTGATGGACGTTTATTCAACACATTGATTACCCATTAATTTGGGTGGTTATAAGTGGGCGGGATAATTAACACGGTTATTTTTTTTTTTTTTTTACAAGTAATACGTCATTTAAAAGGATGTTTTATTTTATCAAATTTTTTTTAAAAATAATTCTTTCTGAATGACGTTTGAAGCCCTTATTATAATTTGGAAAAACTTTGTTCTCTTAGAATGTTCTCTTAGGATAATTTAGAGGAATTTGAATGTTGCCAATAAAATTTTATGAAATATAAATTTCTAATTTATCACACTACTCATTATAACAGTACTAGTTACCTCCGCGTACGTTGCACGTAAAAAATTTTTATTAAAAAATATATAAAAATTGAATTATTTAAAATAAAATATAATTATATTTTAATTAAAATTTGTTATAGATATGTTTTTACAGTTTTGGATATGCGAGTCAGATAATACCATGCACTTAGTTTAAATATTTAAATAAAAATTTGTTAATTAATTTTAATATTTTTGATTTTTTTAAAATTATTTTTTAAATTTAGTATTTAACCGATTTTAAATTTAGTATTTAGGTTTGGTGGACGAAAAGAATGAGATACGATGATGAGAAGGAAGTTTGTTTTAGTTTTTTTAATCTCCTGTTAGTTTTTTTTGTTAATTAAATTGGTCGAGTATTTATTAAGGATTTGGACAAAAAAGATGAAAGTTGGTTTAAAATTTTATTTATTTACCGTAAATAATTTTTTTAAAATTTAATTGGTTGAGTATTTATTTTCGATTTAGACGGCTCACTTTTTAGCCGTCTAGAAATCGCTTTATATAATAAAAGATAAATATTGTTTCAGTGGAGTGGAACCGTAGAAGACACTATCAACCTATAACTTATACTCCACATGACAAATATTAATAATCGTTTGGTTCGTATAATCATGATATTGAAAAAAAAATCATTTATTTTCTATGGTTAGATGAAAAAAAAAAAGAAAAAAAGAAAAAAAATTCCTGCTTAGAAAGTAAAATAGTTATCCAAGTCACCCAAGTATTCACTCTTCTATCTTTTCAAATTTCTTCGATTTCCGTTTCCTTTCAAAGGTGGAAGAAAATAGTAGATTGCGGTCATTTTAGACAATTTTTTCCAAGAAAAGAGTGGATTACGGTCTTTTCAGACAATATGTTTTTATTTTTTTTTAGCTACGTGAAAAAATAGTAATTAATTTTTTTTAATTATTTAATAAAAGATATACATATGACTTGGACGTAAAACAAAATCATTTCCGATCCATTTCAAACCGCATTATAATAGTACTAGTTAACTCCACGTGCACGTAAAACAAAATTATTAAAAAAAATATAAAAATTTAAATTATTTAAAATATAATTTAGTTATATTTTAATTAGAATTTGTTGTAGATATGTTTTTACAGTTTTGGATATGCGAGTCAGATAATACCATGTACTTAGTTCAAATATTTAAATAAAAAATTGTTAATTAAATTTTATATTTTTGATATTTTCTTTTAAATTAATTTTAAATTTAGTATTTAAATTTTAAATTTAATATTTAGGTTTGGTGGAAGAAAAGAGTGGATACGAAAGAAAGTTTTTTTTTTTTTAAAATCTCCTATTTGTTTGTTTTGTTATTTAAATTGATTGACGGATAAGATGAAAGTTGGTTTAAAATTTTATTTATTTACCGTAAGTATTTTTTTTAAATTTAATTGGTTGAGTATTTACTTACGGTTTAGACGACTCAGTTTTCAGCCGTCTAGAAGTCGCTTTATATAATGGAAGATATTTTGTGTCGGTGGAGTAGAATGTAGAAGACACTATCAACCTATAACTATATTCCACATGACAAATCTTAATATTCTTTTGGTTCATGTAATCACGATATTAAATTTTTTATTTAATTTTTTTTCTATATTTTAATAAAAAAAAAGAAAAGAAAAATACTTCCCGATAGATAGAAAGTAAAATAGTTATCCAACTCACCCAAGTATTAACTTTTCTGTCCTAAATTTTTTTTTTTAATTTTTTCGTTTTCTGTTTTTTTTTTTCAAATGTAGAAGAAAATAGTGGATTACGGTTTTTCTGACAATTTTTTTCAAAAAAGAAAAGAAAAGATCAATGAAACCTTCCGTTTCCTTTCCCCGAACCAATTTTTTTTTTTTTTCGACAAAGAGTTATATTATATTTTGGGTCTCTTCAGACCAGTATAAATGTACAATTGTCATGGATTCGTGATTAGAACGCCAACAGGAACTTCGCAGCCGGACTCGCAACGTGGGACCCACCTTGGAGTTGTCGTAACTGAAACCGTGAGGTCATTGCTGTGAAGGAACTTCGCAGCCGGACTAGCAACGTGGGACCCACCTTGGAGTTGTCGTAACTGAAACCGTGAGGTCATTGCTGTGAGAACGCCAACAGAACTTCGCCGCCGGACTCGCAACGTTGAACCCACCTTGGAGTTGTCGAAATAGAAACCGTGAGGTCATTGCAGCTGATGTGGACCCCATGAGAACGAATATTCCCGCGGCACGAAGGATTATTCCGAGGTATATTCTCACGGATAACAGATACCCAATGAGACCCGACAACTAGGAAAAAAAAAAAAAAATTTACGGTTCTGCCATCGTGTTTCCATTTGAGGGGAGAGCACCGTCTCCAAATCCTTTTTCCTTTAGACCCGAAACAAACACAGCAGCCATAACAAAGAAGAAGAAGAAGAAGAAGAAGAAGAAGAAGAAAGAAGACACCGACACGACTCTTTTTTAGGTGATGATCTCAAATTCCTTTCATAATTATGGATTAAATTTCATTTATTTTACTGTAAATTTTATAGAATTATGATCAACTTGTACATATGCAATGTCATCAGGCATCTAATCCGATTAGTGTAGGTTGATGAAGCATGCAGCCTTACTAGTAGCCAATTTGCCAAATTCACAGAGATTGATATATCCATGTTTTAGGTCTAGTTTGGGATCAAGGGTTTGCTAAAACGGAGTTAAGTTTATTTTGGGAGCTTTGAGTTGCGAAACTCCAATTCGCAGAGCAAGTTGAAGGATGTTTGGGAGTCTATAATCATTAGTTTTGTAAAAAGAAAAAGAAAAGGAAAAAAAAAATGAGACAAGAGTTTAAAAGGGGATTACTAGGGGCACTACATAATGTGTTTAGGACATCTAACATCATTTTGGCGGTCATAACAATAGGCAGATTTTGGCAGATTCTAGCAGATTTTAGCTGAAATAACAAGTTAATTTGTATGATTATATGTGCATGGTGTGAGCTTCCTAACTATTTTTTTTTTGGAGAATTTGTAGATCGGGACCATTTATTAATTCTTTCCCATTTTTTGTGAATTATGCAGATAATATCTGTCCTTGATACTTATTAATATATGGGCTCACTAAGTGAATGGAGCTCCGAAACCCAAGCCACTAAACCTCCCGGTCTTTGCTTTCTGGAACGCATCAAGAAAACCAGTCTCTCCTTCGGTACACACCGAGCTCTGGTTTTGATCTTAACGTTCTTCGCGTATGCTAGCTACCATGCTACCAGAAAGACCACAAGCATTGTTAAGAGTGTCCTTGATCCGAAAACAACACGAGTAGGATTTGCCCACTGGCCAAGGAGTTATTTTTTAGGAAATTCTAGTCTGGAGGCCCGAACCCCAGGGTTGAAAGGAGGTTGGGCTCCATTTGATGGTCCAAATGGCACCTCCATGCTTGGAGAGATTGATGTGGCCTTCCAAGTTATGTATGCTTTTGGCATCTATTTTGCTGGGCATTTGGGGGATAGGATGAACCTTAGAATCCTGTTGACGGTTGGAATGGTGGGCAGCGGATTGTTCACATCCCTCTTCGGTGTCGGTTACTGGTTAAATGTGCATAGCTTCTACTACTACTTAGTAATTCAGATGTTAGGTGGTTTGCTACAATCCACGGGGTGGCCCTCAGTGGTGGCAGTTGTCGGCAATTGGTGTGGCAAGAGAAAGAGGGGGCTCATTATGGGCATCTGGAATGCACACACTTCTGTGGGGAATATTTCAGGTTCTCTGATTGCTGCTGGTTTGTTGAAGTATGGATGGGGATGGTCATTTGTTGTTCCGGGACTTATTATTGCATTTGTCGGCATGGCAGTATTTCTCTTCTTGGCTATCAGTCCTGAATCGGTAGGGACTGAGAAAGAAGAGGAGCTACGGAAGCCTCACGAGAACGTAGTCACAGAGCCTCTGTTGGAGGTGGAGGGAAGGAAGGATGTTAGGGATAAAGCAGTGGGCTTCATTGAAGCATGGAGGATACCCGGGGTTGCGCCTTTTGCTTTTTGTTTGTTTTTCTCCAAATTGGTGGCGTATACATTCCTCTACTGGCTTCCTTTCTACATCAGCCACACAGGTAATACTATCTTCTGCAAACTCTAATGCTTACTCAGATTAAACAGTTTTGCAATGCCAAGCAGTTTGAATCATGGGATACAGTTTTTTTATAAGTCGGATATACTGATATGGAAGTAGGCTTAAAAAAAAATCTTGTGTCACAATCTTCTTTAAGACTTTCACTTCAAGTTTTTATTGAATTGAGATACTAGTTTGGCAATTAGTTGCTATTTAAATTGGCCGCATCATATAATTCTCATTTAGGTATTCTGCCATCATATGGAATCCATGGATATGTTGCAATCTTGAAAACAAAACAAAACAAAGATGTAAATTTGTTGTTTGCTTGAAACAAACAGACTACTTCTTGATGTACTGCTGGAAGTTGATTTGAACTGATTATATGGTGAATATTTTGTTAATCTTTCTCTCTAAGTAGGCATTTGGGTTTAGTTTAGTGCTTTGGGACTTCATATGATATACTGCCTGAGCAATGTCAGTTTCGTGCCACTTACACCTATCAGCATTGTATCATCTCCCAACTTTTTCAATTCGCATAGTTTCTGCGTTGAGTCATTATCTGGCCATTGTAAATGCTTGAACCGTGTTAAACATTTAACACTAATAAAATTAATTTCTGCGATGCAGCGCTTTATGATCTGCCCTTTCTTTTTGGGACCGAATTTTCTGCACTGGTCTATTATTCCTTTTTCTTCTCCTATCAATTTCTAACTCTTTCTACTGCCATGACATCTGCAGCTATCAATGGCCAGTATTTATCTGATTCGGTTGCTGGGAACCTTTCCACGCTATTCGATATTGGAGGCGTCGTTGGCGGCATCCTTGCCGGACACCTCTCTGATCGTCTGGATGCCCGTGCACTCACTGCTGCAAGCTTCATGTACCTTGCTATCCCATCCCTCTTCTTCTACCGTGCATATGGAGGCGTCTCCCTCTATTGGAACGTCGCTCTCATGTTCGTTACCGGGATGTTTGTTAATGGACCGTACGCATTGATAACAACAGCAGTCTCTGCTGACCTTGGCACACACAGTTCTCTGGATGGGAATTCTCGGGCATTGGCCACAGTGACGGCAATCATCGACGGGACTGGGTCAGTGGGGGCAGCTGTCGGACCATTGCTGACTGGATACGTCTCAGCCAAGAGCTGGAGTTCGGTGTTCATGATGCTGATGATCGCGGCCCTTCTGGCGGGGCTTCTCCTGACAAAGCTTGTGGTGGCTGAGGTCTCGGCCAAGGTCGAGGCTGCAAGGCCACGGAAAGCGAGTGATGACTTGGTGCCAGAAGTCTAGATTAGTGGTAGTGCAATCCCCTACTGTTTTTCTCATGAGGGTTGGCTAGAGATTGGATGCTGATGGGTCCTAGATTGGATTGGGTTTTACAATGCAAGATTGTGCCACCTTATTGTTGTAAAGCATATGAGTGCCTACCATTGTTTATACACTTCATAGTGTGGTGTGAGCTGTAAAATGTAATATTGTTACATTATTTGGCAGAAAGGAAAACCATTCCCAATGTTTGCATGATGTGGTTAAAATTACAGTTCTGGATGAAAATAAATATGATGACCACAACATTATCCTGTCGTGGTGTGATGGGATAGGACACTATAAAAGTTATTCGGATCTGTCATGAGTGTCAAAATATTTGACAATCTAAATGCTGATATTTATATACTGTCAATTTTTTTGACAATTCTTCTGAGAGGAAAAACTGTCAAAATTGTTTGCCAAAAAAATTTAGAAAAATTTTGAGTTAGCTTTCACTTTTTTTACCATATTTAAGGGTGCACCTCACAGTTTTTCTATAATGTACATGTTCTTCCACATTTGATAGAATCCGTTCAGAATTAACGGTTAACTACTTTGACCAATTTTTTTTGACGAAAATGTCCTTCCTCATTTTCTTCTTTCTCTTCCATCCTCTCCTCTCCTCTCCGCCACCGCCGTCTGCCCTCGCTCCCCCCCTCCCCCTCCGCTTCCCCTCCCACCCCGCGTTCGCCCACCTCCCTCCCCCGACGTCGACCTCCACCCTCTCCGCCACCGCCTCCTCCCCCCCCACGGGTAGTAGCAGCTGCAGCAATAGCAATAGCGGCGGGGGAGGGGAGGGATGCGGTGGCGAGCGACGGAAGGCAGTATTAGAAGTGGGGGAAGAGAAGACAGTACACGGGAAGAATATTTTCGTCCAAAATTTTAGGTCAAAGGAGTTGACCGTTAGTCTTAGACGATTTTCGTCAAAAGTGAAAAATCTTGTATATTATATAAAGACTGTAAGATACATTCTTAAATATGATAAATAAAGTGGGAATAATTTAAAATTTCTCAAAAATTTAACAGCCCACGAACAAGAAGTGTAGTACTTCTAAAAAAAAAATCTCGTTCACCATATTTATTTTCATCCAGAACTGTAATTTAAACCCCATCATGCAAACATTGGGGATGGTTTTCCTTTCTGGCAAAGAATGTAACAATATTACATTTTACAACTCACACCACACTATGAAGTGTATAAACGATGGTAGGCACTCATATGCTTTGCAACAATAAGGTGCACAATCTTCCCTTGTAATCGTGTTGCATATGCTTTTTAAGAAATAGTGTTCCGTCGGGAAATTGCATTTTGACGCATAACCCATCCACTCCACCCATACAGAAGTGTGGGCGGATTGCACTTAGTTGAAGCTTTTACATAAGCAACGCAAGGAAGTTAAACAAGTTTAAGAAGCACATAGAACAAAAAAGTGGTATATTCTGTTACTGATGGTGGTCAGGAATATCTGTTAACGACATGGCTGCGGAACCATTTCTTTACTGTTCGCTTGGGAGAGATGTAGCCCAATGTAAATGGAGCCATGCTAAGCTCACAGAATGCTGAGGACTCGATATGCGATTCTCGAATCGATGCTCGGACGAATATCATGACTTCCTGCTCCAGCATTCATCCCCTTGCGTTTTGAGGTTTATGAAGAAGACTTGATATACTGTTCATGGGATTACTCCTTTGTATTGTGACTTTGTATTGTGGCTTTGCGAGCTATAAAAAGGTTTGAAGTTCTGGTCGAAACAGATACATTTCATCCGTATACCTTTGGTTTTGAAGGTTCCTGATTTTGAAAGCATGCCGAGTTCTGTCTGGGTTGGCTCAGGCTGAGTATTGTGTGTAATGACCATAGTTTGCAATATCGACCAGTACCGGTCCGATACGGCCACTACCGATATGTTTTGGCATGTTTCAATCCGATATCGATCAATACTGACCGATACTGACATTGTGGTTCTCTTTTTCGGTCAATTTGACAAAAAAAATTAAACGAAAATGACAAATCAACAAGGATATAAAAACATAGTAAGGTTGTAAAAGCATGCAAGAAAAAAAATTATTTGTTGCATGTGAAACAATCGGCGTTGGTGACTAGTATCTCATTTAATTTCAAAACTACTAAAAAATAACACTGAAAATATTTAAAATTATGTGTAAATGTATAAAATATATTTTCTAAAATGTTAATAATTTAATAATAATTATTTCTTTTCTATACCAAAAAATTCAATACTTCGATCCTAAACTGCTGATACTGTGAATACCGTCGTTCCCTATACTCATATGAATAGTCTGATATCGATTCCGATATCGTATTGACTATAGTATCAAACAATATCAACCGATACGGCCAAAACTTCCTTAAAAAATGGGAGAACACGATTGGGATGTTAGGCCTTTGGGAGACCTGTTTACTTTAGGTTGGCTTCCATCAGTGGCGGAGCATAAGCTGAACTGACTCGGGCTGTAGCCTGGACTAAAAATAAAAACGATAACTTTTACCAGGTAAAATGGAATTACTTAGGTGTTGTGGTTAGATTTATGTGTGGGGTTGTGGACGAATGGATTCAAATCCCAACAGTCTTGCTATATATATATATATATATATATATATATATATATATATATAGTTTTAACATAATATGTTAAATTTTTTTTTTTTCATGATATTTTTTTTCTCTGAGTCACCTCTTGGAATAATTTCTCGCCCTTGGCCTCCATTGGTCCAGGGCATGAAGAAAACATATGCAGAACAGTCGAGATAAGGGATTGGATAAGAGAATTATCAGAAAATGCATGGTTAGAGAAAGAAGCGGTGGATTCGTAACACTGGTTCTTTGGCAGTGGAGTCTTGCACCGTTTTGTCCTCAGTGAACATATGAGAAAAATAAATAAATATATATATATACATAATTTTGTTTTATTATTATTATTATTTTTTATGTTCATTCTTGGGCTACTCGAATTCATGGCAGAACTATCCATCCAACCCGAGCGGAGTGGAGTCTACAACCCAGAGTGCTCAACATGAAGTCCCTCCTTCCGCGGAGAGGGATCTACAATCCGGATCATCCAACATGGAGCCTCCATCCAATTCAAGTAGGCTTGGTATGTCCGTGACACAAAGCCATCTAGCTGACGTTGGGGGGGGGGGGGGGGGGGGGGTAATCGTGGTCTTTTCTACAGATGTGTGCTAGAGATTCAAATCTAAGTTTTTCTAATATCATTGTAGAGTCTATGCTATTGCACCAAACCTATGGAGTGTTTGTGAGAGTTGAGGCTTAATATTTATATTATTCCAGTGATAAACACTAAAAGTTCTTTGCTATTTGAATGTGGTAATTATGCTGTACACATTCACCAATTTTAAAGTTCACTAAACCTAGAATTAAGTAACTTTGATATGTTTGCTGACATATTAACCTTCATGCAAAGTAAATCTTTTGTTCTTGGTTTGAGAAAGTTATACCGATGATGCATGTTAATATTGAGTTTATTCTGTATCAAAATTCAACAGTTATAGTGAAATTTGAGAATTATATATTTATATTATTACATACGTCTATAGCTCGAAGGTATATTTTGGACATAATGCTAGATTTACACATTGATATTATTTTTTAATAATGTTGGAAACGAAACGCGAAAACCGTTTCCCAAATCAGCGAGTACCTACGAAAGAATGGAACAAAATGCACAAACCAAAAACTCCAAACATAAATTACAGACACAAAGATTTTACGTGAAAAACTCAGATGAAAAAACCCACGGGACGATCGTAATCTAACTCTGAAGAACCTCCACTAATGGAATAAAGAGAATACACCCTCTACAAGTTCCTCCCGATCCAATACGGATCTCCACAACACTTATGAATAGAAAATAGATTACAGCACGAAGATAGAAGACAGTGAAAAATTATCCAAAATTGATCTTCCTCTGAACCGGCCTCCAATCCTTCTTTCTCCTTCCCAAAGTTGCTATGTCACTATTGTCGCATTTTTCTTTCCTTGTTGCATATGTTAGGGTTAGAAAAAATCTAATTTATATTTTCCAATCTCGCAACCGATCTTAACTGTAGGATACGATCCAATGGTGTATAAAATATCTCAAAAATTTTCGTTCAGTCCGCCAACCGAACTCAGACCGAGTCGATGATTTGCGAGGAAACGAAACAACAGCTCTTTAGAGCTTCTGGAACATCCAGATCGAGTTCGGTCCAAACTCGACCTGGGGAACCGAGTTCGGTCCGAACTCGGTAGACCTGTTTCCAGTAGCCCCCCCTCCCTCCACTCCCCTGTTTGCTGCTCCCGAGCTTCTCCGACTTCTCGAATGGCCCTCGTCGTCTTTTCGAGCTTATCTGATACACAGACGATGCTCGTCGTACTCTAGAATTCTCCAGGTTGAAAATTTTATCCACTCAAACAATAATTTCTTTAAAATTAGTGCTAAATGATTGGAATCTGAGTTGTTTTTTTTTTACTATGTATAAGTCCATGTTAAAGACCTAACACCACACCGTTATATTGAGGATATAGTGAGGGATGAAGGATGCATATTTATATCCTAATAGTCCTCAAGCAATAATAAGAACGACTGAAACCTGCATATGCTAACCAAATACAATAGCAAGAATTAAGCGTACTCATAGTAAAATTGAAAGAGTGGTTAAGAGAAACAAAGGGAAGACACATTAATTATTATATGTCGACAACTCAAGGGAACTTGCGAATTTCTAGGGACTGAGTGGTTTGCAGCAGAAGAAGCTGCACGCTAACTATTTGGTTCCATGCAGCTGAAAGGTATAGGTTCATTTCAAGTGTTTGTTGCAACATTTTGGTTGTAATTGGCCCCTTAATATGAAGGTAAGCTTATTGCCAATTGTGCTGCATGTTGCGATGAAGTGTGATGCTGACCTTCGGCTTCATGCATAGGCATACTTTTAACAAGGAGTAAAACATATTTTTTGAAAAAAAAAATGAAGGAAGAAAAAAAGGCAATTGAAAGTTGAAATGAAGAGAGGTAAGTGAGCAAAAAAAAAAATTTGACTTAGTTTGAGGGTGAAGGTTTAGGTGAAAAAAAAAGTCATAAAGAGTAAAATGGAGATTTGTTTAGTCTTATTTTGTTCATTTTTTCAACACTAAATCGAAAAGTTAACAAGGAGAAGTGAAAGATTTTGTTTAAAAAGTCGTAAATAATATAGTGACATTTTTTTCAAATTTTTTTTTGCTTTCAATCTTCTGTTTCGTCTTTCTGGCTTTCAATCTGTTGCCGTCCAAATACGCTGTCTCTTCTCATTTTCTCTTATTACTCATCGTTGAAAATTATAAGAAAAAATAAAAAAAATCGGTGGCTATGTTTTTTAGGCATCTGTTGAGTTGATCATAACCACATATATTTGATGCATAAAAAAATCCGTCCAGGTCCGTCGTCTCTCTTCCAATGTTTTATGTTTGATTTTAAATGGTTTTGATGATATGAACTTGACTTATTTCTAAGCGGTAAAAGTCTATAATGTTCATGTTACTTAATTTTATTGTGTTTTGATTCTAGTTATTTTCTTCATATATGTATTGAAATTATGAAGATATTTTTTGGGAAAATATCTTGACAAATTGATAATTAAAAATCCAAACAAATATAATTTTATGTCATATGTAGTAATAAGGATATTTTTGTAACTATTGTAATTTTTATTAATCCAACTTTCACTCAAAATTTTCAATCCAAACAAGAATATTTAACTCTTCCTCCAATTCAAACAAAGTTATATGTATTGACTCCCCTTAGCCTCATTTAACTGTTTTTTACTTTAACTTCACTTAACTTTGATTATTTTTCTCAATCAAACCCAGCAGAGCCCTGTTGCTCTCTGCTGGATTCTCCACTCCTAGGAGTGCTGAGACTGGCTGCCGATGCCTGATTTGCTGATTGCTTGAATCTGTTGGAAGTTTGTGTTTTGGCGATGTTTATCGGTTGTGTGAATAGTGTAGTCAATTTTCCTCAAAGCACCAATTAACATTAGCTTCTATGATAGGAATCATCATTTCTCTCTATTAAGAATCCCATGTATATCACCAAAGTCAGTTGTTAATGTTGTCTCTTTACTAATTGATTCTTTTAGCATTAGCTTCTTTTAGCATTAGTTGATCTGCCCACCAAGTTTAAGTCCATGCTTGTTCTGGAAAGAATCAGCACATAATATGCACTAGAAATCTGTGTATCAAGGTACAAACCTCCTGTGTCATCAGTATTTTTTTATGCTCTAATATACTTTCTTAGAGCCTACATGAAATGAAGAAACAAGGTTAACATAAAGTAGTTTTTGTGCTTGGTAATGATGAATAACAATTGGTGTTGAAATATGTACCTTTCTTATTCAAAATAGCCCAAAGATATCATTTTCTCTAGCTGCCTCAGTATGCTTACAAGCAATATATATATATATATATATATAAACGGGGTATGAGACATAGTGTTTATTTTTTTTTCTACATGAGTCATGCACATGTGGACCAATAGGAATAGAATGTATTAGTGCACATGCGATATGAAAGTCTATTTCTATTGGTCCACATGTGTCTGATTCATGTAAAAAATGAACACTATAGCTCATATTTCATTTACACACACACACATATATATATATATATATATATATATATATATATATATATATATAACAAGCTCTTTTACCAGCTATGAGTTTCCTCCAAAGGTCATTGATTATCTTCTTGTTGTCATATTTGAAGTGAGCTCATAATACTTGACCACTAAAATTGAGTGAGTGAGATTATTGCGGATTTTAATTGCGATACTATTGATTTTGATTACATTACTTGCTGAAAGTTTTGTTGATACTTTGTTAGAAAGTGGTCAAATGATTGTTTCTTTTTCGGCAGGCTAGGCCAACTATGTACCAGGTTGTGAAGAATATGATTGATAAAATGGGATATCAGGTGAATAGCAGCTTGTCTTGTAATTTTATCTATTATTATGTTGGATTCTTGGAACACGAGCGATCATTGTAATATTATTGGCTAGTTTATGAATGATTGAAGCACACACTGCCTGCTTCATCTATCACATAGTATCTGCCGAAGCTTCAATTTATGTGATATATTTCATGGAGCCTTTCTGTTGTAGGTAAAACTTGTGCATGTCAACAAAAGAGTGTTGATTTTTGTTTTCCCTTTTTATGATATATATATTTTTCCCTTTCCTGATATAATTTTTTTTTCTTTGCTGATTTTTCTTTCCATTTTTATGTATATATATATTTTTTCATTTCCTGATATAATTAGTTTTTGCTTTGCTGAATTTTATTTCCAATATTTTTATGATAATTATATATCAGAACCTGAAACAATTGACGCATATACGAGTTTTCCATACCTGAGAATGGAAGTATACAACAAAGGTGAAATGTGTTGGAAAAGAAGCGCGGAAACCTTCTCCCAAATCAGAGAGTATCTGTGAGAGAACCGAACAATACAACGCACAAACCAAACACCAAACCACAGAAAAATAATCCACGCAGACACAGAGAATTTTGACCTGAAAAATTCTTGCAGAAAAAATCACGGAACGATCGGAGTACAACCCTGAAGAACCTCCACTAATGGAATAAAGAGAATACACCCTCTACAAGCTCCTCCCGATCCAACACGGATCACCACAACACTTAAGTATAGAAAATAGATCACACCACGAAGATAGAAGACAATGAAAAATTACCCAAAATTGATCTCCTCCTCCGAAACGGCATCCAATCCTTCTTTCTCCTTCCCAAATTTGCAATGGCACCATTGCCTCATTTTCTCCTCTTTCTTTAAATGATATGTTAGGGTTAGGGTTTTGGAAAACCTAATATATACCCCCTAATCCCGCAACAAATCATGGACCGTAGGATACGATCCAACGGTGTATAAAATACCTCTGAATTTTCGTCCAGCCCATCGACCGAACTCGGACCGAATTCGTCCGAGTCGTTGATTTGTGTCACTACCACATTTTAGGAAAAAGGGTATTTTAGTAATTTCCTATTTAAATAAATATTGTGCATGGTAAATAATTTTTTGTTGTATTATTTAATTGTTGTTGGAAGTTATTTAATTATTTTGGACTTATTTTAGTGGACCCAACTAGTGTAGTTTGGACCCATGGACCAACATGAATTAAATAGTTAGATTTGGCCCATTTAGAAAGCCCAAAGTTAAGGAGATGGATTAAATTAATTAAGTGATTAGACTAGAAGCTTCCTTCCTTAATTATTTCTTCATGAGAGGCCCCAAGGGGTACATTGGACATTTTACAATTGCTTGGGAGAGGGGCAAGGCCGGCCTATTAAAAGATGGGGGAAATTTCTCTCTCCTCTCATTCTCATTCCAAATCTAGATCTAGAATTTCCCACTCCCAAATTTCCTCCATTCTCATTCCAATTCCCTACCAAATTCATTCCAAATTCTTCCCAATTCACCATTAGAGAAGGAGGAAGCAAGGATCTAGAAGAAGGAAGCAAGGATCTACAAAGAGGAGCAAGGATCTACAATTTGGAAGCAAGTTCTTCTCAATTGGAGGTTTCATTGGGAATCCATCTTCCAATAGGTATAATTCAGATTTTCCCATTTAAATAGCTTCTAAATCTGAGATTTAATTATGTAAAATCAACCTATATGTATGTACTACCCATAGGACTTTGTTTTGTGTTCATAGGAGACCCATGAAGAAAGTTATGGTACTTTTTGTGTTAATTTTGTTGGAATTCCGAATTTACATTTTGTTGTGTGTATCAATTGATCCTATAGATCAATTGGACATAAGCTTATGTGTTTGGGGCTAGTGTCGTATCCATAATTTGGTACATGTGGTTCGTATCCCAACTATTTGGTGATACGTGTCATTTTGGGGATTTTTCCTCCGACACGGGGCTTTGAACATGTCGTATTTTGACACGGACACATAGATCTACTTTTGACACTTTGATTTATTCATAAATATTATTTGTGATTTGTTTGTATCCTTCGGGGTGCAATTGGTTGTGTGTTGGACTCGTGTCACATGCGTATCCTAGATCTAGTGGGATACGGTGTGATACTCTCCAATTGTGTAGATTTTTGAATAGATCTAATTATGTATGGTTTAAATTCTTCAATTATAATTAGTAAATATATATAGATATTATATATTTATTTTGTGTATTTATTATAGTAATTATTGTAACATAGATCTATATATTTTTGTGTGTGCTAATATGATGTACAAATATAATATGTAGCTTTCTTGCATGTAATTATATATGTACTTATGTTAATAGTATAAATTATACATAAATGTTTTTATAAAATATATTTATGTGTTTAAATATGTAATTATATTATTTATAATTATTATATATTTAATTGTTAATTTAATGAATGTATTTTTATGTGTGCTTCTAGCCATGTAAAATACGTACATATGTGCGTGTGTTTGGTATTTAATTATAAGTTTATATGTGCATATATATATAAGTATATAATTATTTATTTATATATATGTATTGTGATTATTATTGCATATATATATTTATATATATATATATATTTTTTTATATTTTTATTTGTTTTGGTGACAGTGGTTTCTATGACAGTGAAACTGTCATTATTTGGTCTGAACAGCAGCCGATGTACAGTGGTCAGCATTAATGACAGATCTGTCATTAATGCTGCGGCAGTTTTGAGCGGCAACCTTTCAGCGACGTTTTTTTGTGACAGTTTGAAACTGTCAGCAAACTGTGACAGCAGCGGTTTTGTATATGGAGTTTCTGCGACGAATTTTCAGTGACAGTCAAGACTGTCACTATTAAACCTGTTTTTATTTTATCTTGTTTTGTTCACTGTTTTCAGTGACGCTTTGACAGTTTTAAATTATATTTTATATATTATTATTGTATATATATATATATATGTGTATATATATATGTGTTTTGTATAATATTTGTAATAATATATTATGTTATTTGTATACATATTGGTTTGTATATATATTATTTTAGGGTATATATTATTTGTATTAGTAGTATACTTTGTGTGAGTATGATTTGGGATCTAATTTTTATTCCTAAATTGTTGTATTTTATTTCTATATTATTTATATAGATTTCTTGTGAGGTTGACATTGGTTTGACCATGTTTGACTTTAGTTGACTTTAGAGTTGACCATAGTTGACTTTTAACTTAGAATTGATTTATTGACCTAGAAGTTGACTAGTTTGACTTGTTCTCTTTCCGGGACCTTGTATTAATGTGGTATTCCATATCTAGGTCTTCGAGGCACCGAGTCAGACATCTGTGAGACTTTTTCATTGGACTTCAGGCGAGTACATTCTCTGATAGTTTCTCATTTATGATATCCTCTATGTTCGTTGTATCTAGTGTAGATTTATATGTTTCTCTCGACACTATGGTTACACGGATTGGTATATCCGGATCTCGTCATGAGATGTTATTCCTTGGTATATGGTGTATATGGTGCAAGTATTGTTTCATTGGTTATCTTGTACATGTACAGACACCGATTCTCGGGAAGACTAGCTATCTTCTTGGGGAATCTAGTGCCATAGCATACCGTGGTTGGATCTATTATACCAGTTGGGGGTGGGGAGTATTAGTATAGATATGTGATCAAATCCCTATTGAATAAAGTATTGGTAAGCGAATATTGTTGATCATGCACCGCACGTATGATTAGCCAGGCCGCATTGTATCTTGCCCAAGTCGATCACATGTTAAGCTAGTACTCACACACTTAGTCATTAGTATTATTGTTTCATTGGCATATTGTTCATTATTGTATTTCTTTCCAGTATTTCCTTATTGTCTATATATCTCTTGTATCTATTTTGTGCATCTTGTTTATCCACAGCTATTTACTGTTACATAGTTTTTATCATGGATTAGAACTGCTGTTAGAGATGTACTCTGCTCCTTTCTTGACTGGATATATTTTTCCAGATGACACTGAGGAGTACCCTACCTATTATGGACCCCAGGATATTGTGGGTTTAGATTCGGAGACCCTGGCTCAAGAGGGACTTATCCCAACTGAGACAGTTGACCCTGGAGTGTAGCTTGTAGTATGATAGTATTCTTTTGTACTGGATTTGTCTCCAGCTTATTTTTGTTACTCTTCAGACTCATTGATGTATTATTTTAAACTCATGAGTTGATGACTATTCTATTCTTATCTGATTCGTGTTCATTCTATCTTAGTTCTGTGATTGAGTACACTATCTTTTGGTGGTTCATTATATTAGATAGACTTTCTAGACAGCGTTCTACCGCCGATTCTGCGGCGTAGGCTGGGCGTTGTTTCCGACTAGTACCCTTACCCCGGGTGTGGGTCGTGACAATTTGCGAGTAAACGAAGACAACAGCTTTCTGGAGCTTCTAGAGCACCCTGACCGAACTCGGACAAAGTTCGGACCGAGTTCAGCCCAAACTCTGTCTCCCCCTGGACAACAGCTCCTCCTCATTCTTTTCGAGCTTCTTCGACCTCTCGAATGGCTCTCGTCGCCTCCCCGAGCTTCTCTGACCACAGACAGCGCTCGTCGCACTCCAGAATGTTCTCCACATAGGTTGGAAATCCCACCCACTCCAACAAATCTTCCCCTTCACAACTATATGGAGGGGATCGTCATCCCGACGATCTGCCTGCATTACTCAAAATTTTCTCTTGGAAGAATCTTTGTGAACATATCTGCTCCGTTGTCATCTGTATGAACCTTCTCAAGCGCCGCTTTCTTCTTTTCCACAACATCTCGTATCCAATGATACCGGATCTCAATGTGCTTGGACCGGCTATGAATGTCTGGTTCTTCACAAGATGAATAACACTTTGACTATCGCAAAGCAAAGGATACTACTCTTGCTTTAGCCCTATTTTTTGCAGCAGCTTCTTCATCCACAGCAACTTCTTGCAAGCCTCCATCGCCGCAATGTACTCTACCTCTGTCATCGACAAGACAATACACTTCTGCAAATGCGACTGCCACAATACTGCTCCACCAGAGAACATCATCACATAGCCCAAAGTTGATCGCCTCGTGTCTACATCTCCAGCCATATCAATGTCGGTATACCAACCAGCTTTGGCTCGTCACCACCAAATAAAAGTCTCCAATCGGCAGTGCCCTGAAGATATCATAGAATCTATTTGAACCCACTCCAATGTACCCTTCCAGGATTGGAAGTGTACCTGCTAAATGTGCTGACTGCGTGAGCAATGTCTGGCCTCGTATATACCATAGCATACATAAGACTTCCCATATCTAAGGCATATGAAACTTACCCCATATCTTTCTTCTCGTCCTCGGTAGATGGACACTGCTCCTCAATGAACTTAAAGTGAGCCATAAGGGGGTTACTTACTTTCTTTGACCCGTCTATCCCGAAAAGCTGAAGTACCCGGTGAATGTACTTCTTTTGGGACAAGTGTAGCAGCTTGGACTCTCTCTCGGCTGATCTCCATCCCAAGAATAGTCTTCGCTGTGCCCAAATACTTCATAGAGAAGGTCACGCCTAGTTGGCGCTTCAACTCTGCTATCCTGGTGGCATTCCGACCCACAAACAACATGCCATCAACATAAAGTAACAAAATGATAAAATTATCCTCTGCGAAGTACCTCACAAAAATACAATGATCCGACGTCGTCCGTGCATAGCCATGATCTCCCATAAACGAGTCGAACTTCCTGTACCACTGGCTTGGAGCCTGTTTCAGACCATACAAGTTCTTCCTCATCCGGCAGACCAAATATGACTTACCCTTCTCACAGAATCCCTCTGGCTGCTCTATGTACAACTTCTCCTCAAGATCACCGTGGAGGAATGTCGTCTTCACGTCCATTTGCTCGACCTCCAAGTTAAAACTGGCTGCCAAAGTTAGCACCATCCAAATAGACGACTGCTTGACGACTGACAAAAAGATCTTATCATAATCTACGCCTTTCCGCTGACCTTAGCCTTTAACTACCAGCCTCACTTTGTATCGAGGGCGAGTAGCATCATCTGTCTGCTTCACTCTGAACACCCATCGATTATTCAAAGCCTTCTTGCCCTTTGGTAACCTCACCAGATCATAAGTAGAGTTGGTCTCCAAGAAAATCATCTCCTCCTACATGACCTCCATCCACTCCTGCCTGTGTTCGTCTTCCATAGCCTCTGTGAAACTTTCGGGTTCTCATCCGTCAGTCAGTAGCACATACTCACCAGGTGAGTATCTCGTAGATGGTCGACGCTCTCTATCGCTCCTCCTCAACGGAACCACTGGTGCTGGCTGTATATCTACAGTCTTCTCTCCTCCAGGTACTGCCTCCTTGGCATACTCATCCTCCTGAGGGTCACCCTAACCACCATTAGCAGGCTGATGATCAAGGTTGGGAGAAACTCCATTTACTGGCTCCCTAATAACTGGATCCTATGCGATGTCCTCTAGAAACCTCTCGAAGCAAAATGACTCTAACTCAGGCAATTCCTCAGCCTCAGAAGGTATCTCAAAATCCTTAGTGTTGGTCATGGTCTGATCCTCGACGAATACCACGTCCCTGCTTCTGTAGAGCTTTTTTCCCACTAGATCGTAGAGTCTATAGCCAAACTCATCCCGACCATAGCCGACAAAGATGCACTGCCTCGTCTTTGGCTCAAGTTTGGATCTCTCGTCCTTCGGTACATACACGAAGGCCTTACAACCAAACACTCGCAGGTGATTGTATGACAGCTCTTTGACATAACATACTTTTTCAGGCACATCATCCTGTAAAGGAGCACTAGGAGATAAATTAATAACATAAGCAGCTGTGTAAAGTTCCTCACCCAAATAGCTGCCCGACAAGTTTGCTTCTGACAGCAAACACCGTACCCTCTCCATCAGTGTCCTATTCATCCGCTCTGCTACACCATTGAGCTGAGGTGTCTTTGGCGGAGTCTTCTGGTGTCGTATCCCTTGCTCTCTGCAATAAGCATCAAAGGGACCGATATACTCGCTACCATTGTCCGACCGAACACATAGAAGCTTCTTGCTCGTCTCCCTTTCAACAGAGGCCTGGAAATCTTTGAAAGTGGGTAACACATGATCCTTGGTCTTTATGGTATAGACCCAAACCTTCCTGAAATAATTATCAATAAATGTTATAAAATAGAAGCACCACCAATGGATTTTACCTTCATAGGACCACAGACATCCGAGTGAATCAACTCGAGCAACGCCGGCTTCCTTGAACTTGGATGACTTTGGAAAGACACCATATTTTGCTTTTCTAACAAACAATGCGTGCACTTCTCCAACTTTTTAGACTTTAGCCCTGGAATCACCTTCCTGTTCACCAAGTAGCTCATCCTCTTCTCGCTGATATGGCTGAGCTGCATGTGCCACAACTCAGTAGACGCATCAGTAGCTGCGTTAATCTCCTATGCGCTCCCTTCCATATAGTAGAGTCCGGACCTCTTGCTTCCTCTGGCAATCACCATCGAATCTCTGGAAAGCTTCCACTGATTGTTCCCGAAGAGATGGAAGAGACCCTCGTCATCCAACCTTCCAACATACATTAGGTTGAAACGGATATCAGGGATATGACGAACATCTTTGAGAACAAGAACTGCACCCGTCTTTGTCCTCAAATGCACATCTCCAATGGCAACAGCCTTTGACACATCTCCATTGCCCATCTTTAACACTCCACAGTCACCTGTTGTATAAGTAGCAAATAGTGCCCTATTGTGAGATACGTGCGCTGAAGCACCAGAGTCGACCAACCAAGAGTTTTTATCGCATGCGAGGTTCATAACTACCTCATCACCTACAATGATCACGTTGCCTTCCTGTGTCGAGGCCGCCGCTGTAGTGTTATCACTTTGCTTTCCCTTGTCGTCATTATTCTCTCTCTTCCAAGCGAAACAGTTCCGCTTGATGTTGTCACGCCCCGGTCCCGCAGGGGTCCATTTCGTCCTCGCTTGGTCCCTACGGAACTGATCGTTCTCGCACGGGCGTGATGCCGTGCAAGCCTAAAATGCGCTTGTACAAGGCCAAAGCTTTGAACAAGGGCAAGTAAGCTATTCAAGACAGGAACATCGGTACATATATTGCAGAAAAGTAAAGAACACAATGGCATATGAAAATAAGCTCTTTATTGATAATTGAAAGTGTTACAAGCGACGTTTGGCCGAGGTTACAGTTCTCTCAAGCTCTCTCTTTCTCTCGATTACTATGACACCGTTCCATACATTATGTCCCTCTATACAAAAGCATCTCAAAGTCATCTCTATACGTCTCAAGGCATCGACTCTAGATTTTTGGGTCCCTGGGATGAGGCACGGCTATCGCTTCCTCGGATGATCTAGCACCTGAGAACAAGCAAACCGTTGAGGGGTCAGCATTTTTATAAATACTGGTGAGTATAAACAACTGAATATAAGCTTCACCCCCTGAAACCCACACCAAGTAATCATGTTGTAAAATATTATATTACTAGTGATCTTTGTAGTTTTACCTATGTTTGTTACATGCAGCACAGGAACAGAGTCATATTACTTCTCTTTTGGAAACATCTTTTGAAAACGGAGTTCATATTCGATATAAGCAAGCAGGCAAGATGAGCAGTTCATATACGGTAAGCAGATTTATTTACTATCCATAGTGCACGGTGTGTCTCGTGAATCATATGCATTTCTTTAAAGACTCTAAGCAAGCATCTAGTGGACTATCATCTTAGCAGTTCTCTCTTAGCATCTCTATCATTTTCTTATAAACAATATCTTATCATGCGAACGAGATCGAGGCATATAAGGAAATAAGACTTCTCTATGCAAGCATTTAATACAGAAGAACATAATCGATAACATGCATATCACTTATACAGTGATTCTTACCCTTTCACCCAGCGGTTATCCCTACAGCAGACATACGAGTTAGAAACATATGCATATACATGAATAAGGCTCTCTTTCCCTGTCCATCTCTGCATCAAACATTTTGGTATGCAAGAAGGCTAGCCTAGCATGCACCCTAACTATATGATGGTCCATGAGTCTCCTTCCTCAAGATTAGCAGCGATGTTATTACGTTCTAGCACTGCACTATGTATACTCGCTCATAATACATAGCTGCTTTGACACGTGAACCAGCTATGTATTAATGCACTATGCATGAATGCACTATGCATGAATGCAGCTCTATCAGATAAACTCTATATGAATGCAGCAGTTCTATAACAGACACATATTCAATCTCTACCCTTTCTGTCTTTTGTCTCTGTGTGGTCGGGCCGTCATTTCTATCTCTTATGCAGACTGGCTGCCACATTCTCTGATACCGTTCAAGCATTTCGATAACTTCTATAGAAACATATCACAATCTCTATATAAGCAAGCAAGCATGTAAATAGTTCTCTATCTCTTTTAACTAAGCATGCAGTTCTACTCTTTCTTTTAGCATATACGAAGGAAACATATAAACTTTTATTACTCTTGTCTATTAGCATGACAGAGGTTCGATAGCGGTGTCCGTGTAGCTAAGCATGCACATTTCTATCTTTCTCTTAGCATAAAAATGGTTCTATCCCTTTCTCTTTAGACAAGCATTTTAAGTTCTCTAGTTAGGCAAGCAGATTCGTTTCAATGACAAGCTATATGAGTTCTCTTACTAGCATGCAGAGGCAGGTTCTATCATTCTTCTTTGAAACTATCTTCTTAAGCAAACAAGCATTCAAAAACTCAGATTCATTATTAAGGCATGCAAGAATCAGAGAATGAAGTTTTGCCCACTCACCTAGATTAATCGTCTTGTGTTTCGATCGAGAACTTTCTGAAAAGGCTTTCGTTCGAGCCAGTAAATCGATATCTCTTGTACATAGTGTCGACGCAGAGCGGGGTACTATATACTTATCCACCAATAAAGAGTTTCGTCCTCGAAACTCAAGGAGAAACTTTCGATATCCCGAGCAGCGATAGTCCTCATCCCTCACCATCCTCAATCAAAAACTCTAGCAATCTCTAACAAGCACGAAAGCATAACTCTAAGCAACAAATCAAATCCAGAAAACTTTTATGCACATCTTTGAAAATATTTATGGACTTATTGTATGGAACGTTCATTGCATCACAACATCTGGGACATCTCTGAGTCAAAGGCAATGAAATGGCAAAGAATCGAGTCGCTCTGATACTATTATGTCACGCCCCGGTCCCGCAGGGGTCCGTTTCATCCTCGCTTGGTCCGTACGGAACCGATCGTTCTCGCACGGGCATGATGCCGTACAAGCCTAAAATGCGCTTGCACAAGGCCAAAGCTTTGAACAAGAGCAAGTAAGATATTCAAGACAGGAGCATCGATACATATATTGCAGAAAAGTAAAGAACACAATGGCATATAAAAATAAGCTCTTTATTGATAATCGAAAGTGTTACAAGTGGCGATTGGCCGAGGTTACAGTTCTCTCAAGCTCTTTTTTCTCTCGATTACAATGACACCGTTCCATACATTATGTCCCTATATACAAAAGTATCTCAAAGTCATCTCGATACGTCTCAAGGTATTGACTTTAGATTTTCGGGTCCCTGGAATGAGGCATAGCTATTGCTTCCTCTGACGATCAAGCACCTGAGAACAAGCAAACTGTTGGTGGGTCAGCACTTTTATAAATACTGGTGAGTATAAACAACTGAACAGAAGCTTCACCCCCTGAAACCCACACTAAGTAATCATGTTGTAAAATATTACATTACTTGTGATCTCTCTCCTCTCCTCCATTGTAAATCTCCTCTCCTTATATGCCTCGATCTCGTTCACATGATAAGATGTTGTTTATAAGAGAATGATAGAGATGCTAAGAGAGAAATGCTAAGATGATAGTCCACTAGATGCTTGCTTAGAGTCTTTAAAGAAATGCATATGATTCATGAGACACGCCGCGCACCAGAGATAGTAAATAAATCTGCTTACCGTATATGAACTGCTTGTCTTGCACATATATTGCAGAAAAGTAAAGAACACAATAGCATATGAAAACAAGCTCTTTATTGATAATCAAAAGTGTTACAAGCGGCGATTGGCCGAGGTTACAGTTCTCTCAAGCTCTCTCTTTCTCTCGATTACAATGACACCGTTCCATACATTATGTCCCTATATACAAAAGTATCTCAAAGTCATCTCGATATGTCTCAAGGTATCGACTTTAGATTTTTGGGTCCTTGGGATGAGGCACAACTATCGCTCCCTCTGACGATCCAGCACCTAAGAACAAGCAAACTGTTTGTGGGTCAGCACTTTTATAAATACAGGTGAGTATAAACAACTGAACAAAAGCTTCACCCCCTGAAACCCATACTAAGTAATTATGTTGTAAAATATTATATTACTAGTGATCTTTCTAGTTTTACCTATGTTCGTTACATGCAGCACAAGAACAGAGTCATATTACTTCTCTTTTGGAAACTTCTTTTAAAAATGGAGTTCATATTCGATATAAGAAAGCAGACAAGACAAGCAGTTCATATACGGTTAGCAGATTTATTTACTATCTCTGGTGCGCGACGTGTCTCGTGAATCATATGCATTTCTTTAAAGACTCTAAGCAAGCATCTAGTGGACTATCATCTTAGCATTTCTCTCTTAGCATCTCTATCATTCTCTTATAAACAACATCTTATCATGTGAACAAGATCGAGGCATATAAGGAAATAAAACTTCTCTATGCAAGCATTTAATACAGAAGAACATAATCGATAGCATGCATATCACTTATTCAGTGATTCTTACCCTTTCACCGAGCGGTTATCCCTGCAGCAGACATACGAGTTAGAAACATATGCATATACATGAATAAGGCTCTCTTTCCCTGTCCGTCTCTGTATCAAACAGTTGGGTATGCAAGAAGGCTAGCCTAGAATGCACCCTAACTATATGATGGTCCCTGAGTCTCCTTTCTCAAGATTAGCAGCGGTGTTATCACGTTCTAGCACTGCACTATCTATACTCGCTCATAATACATAGCTACTTTGACACGTGAACCGGCTATCTAATAGACATGAATACCCCCTGATCGTGATGACTTCTTTGCCTCAGGTATTCCTTAAATCCCCCCCAGGGCGAATGGTCCCCAGTGCCCCGAAAGACCGTTCGTGGGATTATCCCTTGTGCACAAGTTGTCTAAGACCAATGCATGAATGCAGCTCTATCAGATAAACTCTATATGGATGCAGCAGTTCTATAACAAACACATATTCAATCTCTACCATTTTTGTCTCTTGTCTCTGTGCGGTCGGGCTGCCATTTCTATCTCTTATGCAGACTGGCTTCCATATTCTCTGATACCATTCAAGCATTTCGATAACTTCTATATAAACATATCACAATCTCTATATAAGCAAGCAAGCATGTAAACAGTTCTCTCTCTCTTTTAACTAAGCATGTAGTTCTACTCTTTCTTTTAGCATATGTCAACGCCCCGATCTCCCGCAGGCTAAATTGGCCTTTCCCGCTAGGCGAGAATCACCGCGCCAGCGCTCCCGCGGAACGATCATTTTGACCCATCCGGGCATGATGTCGCACGAGCGTGAGCCACGCTCATGCAAGGCCGTGGTTCATTGGCTGGCTGTAAGAGTTCTAAGCCACAGAGTCGCACAGATTGTCCGAGTGCAGCGGAATCATAAACGCATAGGCAATTTGGTAACAAGTTCACTGAGTCGACAATATATAGCGGAAGCATTGAATAACACAATTTGAAGTAAAACAACTCTTTATTTGATATAAATAAGTGTTACAGGTGGCGTATAGCCGAGATTACAAGTCGCTCAAGCCTCTCTCTCGGAAATAATAAAAGCGTGCCAAGTGGCTACAATTATGGAATGATTGTACATGCGATGTTCAGGCAACGTTCCAACATTATGTCTTGTATATGTACTTCAGTTCCGGACGCAATGCTCCAAGGCTTCAGAGTGGACTCCTGGCCCTAGCACGCACGAAGGAGGCATCTGTACCGAATGAGGTTCTCCCGCACCCTACAAACGATCTGGTGGGTTATCAGTACATTGAATGCACTGGTAGGGAGGCTACTCGCCCGCTCGACAAATCCAAACACGTAATATAGGTTTCGTGCACCAACTATTAAGTTGTCTTTCTAGTTGCCTTATGATCAATTTCATGGCATATTGAATAACCTAACTTGTGTGGCAGTGCGCCGTACGACATAAGAGAAAACACAGCAAAACTTACCAACTTACCATTTATCCTTCCCTGTCCAAGACAAATATTGTTAATTCAAGCACGAGCAGGTATGAACATTCAGGGATAATAACATATGCAAATGCAAGTGTTTGGATGCGAGATTCATATCATTTAACTAATTCAGATTTCTTTCTTGATGCGATACAATGACTCGCACGCAGATAGCCGCTAAGCGAGGATGACTTAGCTATATGACATGAGTCGCTGGCATAGCCATAAAGGACACTAGTCAATGACGAGGATGGAATGCAACGAAAGAACGTGAGGCGCTACAAACCATCTCGTCCAAGAACGTGAGACTAAACGTGAGTTCCATCCGGATCAGAACGGTCCCAGTGCCCCGGTGACCGTCCGTGGAACTATACCTCGTTTCCGAGTTGTCCGCGACATGCAGGTCAGGGTCTTTCCAAATCCACAACTTGATATGATAATCCATGATTCCTGTTCTGAACCGAGCATTTGCTCCACGAGCTGGGATTCTTTCGTTACGTGACGTGATTCTCGTTCAGATGTAAACTTGATACGATTATCATTCAGTTGCAATGTGACAGAATTCTTGATTCATGAACAACTTACCTTGATGCATTTCCCCTGGGGCAGGAATTGCCTTGGTGACCTAACGGTCCCGGATACTTGCAGGTTCATTCTTGCACGGAACGACTATTAGATAGTCTTTCGAGGAGAACTAGATGAATGCATGACATGCACAATGTTACACAATTGAGGCATAGTTTATGCGACAAGCATCGACGAGTCAATATACAAGCAGGCATGCATGCGTTTCTAAGGAACTTAAGCAAATACTTTGGCTCGGGCCCGAAGGTAAACCGAGAGTTGAAACTGTAAGGGACTTCCCGAGCGACATGATCTAGGGTAGCATGCCAGGGTCTGTATATAAGCAATATTTTATTTTCATGTTCTAGCACAAGCAATACAAGTTGGGATTATTCCCTTATCTAGGTGCGTTGTATCCTTATTAGCATGTAGGGGTGATTCACCTAGCTACTAGCATGTATCATTCCAGATTTTAAGTGTGCTGGCTAAGAAAAGACAAGTTCACCGTAGCCACCCACCTTAGCGATAATTCGCCTCGGTTGAGCAATACGTCAAGCGAGCCTCTGAAAGCCTAAGCCGAAATCCTGTAGGGATAAGTCTGGATATCCTTTTCCTCAAACGAGTATTCTCGCCTGAGCAAAGCGGGTCGGGACATTGCACTTTTGCCGTTTGAATGGCAGTCCGCTTGAGCGGAACGGGGTGTTACAACATATACGAAGGAAACGTATAAACTTTTATTACTCTTGTCTATTAGCATGGCAGAGGTTCGATAGCGGTAACCGTGTAGCTAAGCATGCACATTTCTATCTTTCTCTTAGCATGTCAATGGTTATATCTCTTTCTCTTTAGACAATCATTTCAAGTTCTCTAGTTAGGAAGTAGATTTATTTCAATGAAAAGCTATGTGAGTTCTCTTACTAGCATGTAGAGGCAGGTTCTATCATTCTTCTTTGAAACTATATTCTTAAGCAAACAAGCATTCAAAAACTCAGATTCATTATTAAGGCATGCAAGAATCAGAGAATGAAGTTCTGCCCACTCACCTAGATCAGTCGTCTTGTGTTTCGATCGAGAACTCTCCGAAAAGGCTTTTATTCGAGCCAGAAAATCGATATCTCTTGTACATAGTGCCGATGCGGAGCCGGGCACTACATATGTGGCCCTTATTGCCACAATGGTAACACTCTGAGTCCTCGTACCGACCCTTGGACCTTTCCCTGCTTTTGTCTCTGCCACCGCCTTGACCCTTGCTTTTACCCCTTCCGCGGCTCTCTGAAACAAGAGCCTCTAAGTGGGATATGGATGAAGTGCCCTGAGAACGTCTTCGCATCTCTTCATTCAATATCCCGCTCTTGGAAAACTCCAGACTGACCATGCCTTCCGAAGCAGAAGTGATCATTGACACTCATACGGTCTCCCACGAGTCTGGCAATGTATACATTAGCCATAGTCCCTGAACCTCGTCGTCGAACTTCACTCTCATCGAGGATAGCTGGTCAACCACGCCCTGGAACTCACTCAAGTGATCTGTAATAGACGCCCCATCTTTGTACCGCATACCCATTATCATCCCAATCAGGAATAATTTATTTATTCCAGTCTTCTTCGCATACAAAGATTCTAGCTTATCCCATAGTATCCTCGTGTGGTCAATACTGGCAACGTGGTTATACACGTTCTCGTCAACGAACTGCCTGATGTATCCACACACCTGTATATGCTCAAAATTCTAATCCTCTTCGGATTTGTCACTAGGCCTCTCGGAGGCAAATACCGACAGATGCATCTTCTTGACAAATAACAAATCCTTCATCTTTCTCCTCCAGTAATGATAGTTGGTACCGTTCAGGTTTACCATGCGCACCGGCTTCGCGTCTTATCTCTCCTCCTTGGATTGCCTGTCAACTCCTGAAACCCTTCTGAAATACCATCTCGGTTCTCTCGCAAGTACTCTCTGGTTTGGGGGAAGGTTTCCGCGCTTATTTTCCAACAAAATGGTAGTGTTTTGGTACAATGAGAAGTAAGTTTTCTTCTTGTCAGTTTATTTTTCAAAGTCCATTGGACATTCCTATATTTTGTGTGGTTTGACTTTGTTATATATAGCTATCAATGGATGTTGGTTGTTGTTGATCTATTTGCTCAAAGTATCTACTTTTTTTATTCGCTTAGGCTTCAGCCACGCAATAGCTTAAGATTGTTAATTCCAAAGTAAGTGTTTAGCGAATATATATAATAGAATTCTTTACCATTTAGGAACCACTATATGTCACATTTATTATTGTAGGACTTTTAAGATATGACTAGCTCAAAAGGGGATAAAGTGGAAAAGCCTAACATGGAAGTGTGTGAATGTAAGTTTTAATTTAGGTTTTTTTTTTTCTTTGATTATCTGTGCTAACTCCTTTAATTTTTTATTTTCTAATGTAGTATCATAAACAACCAAACAATACTGAATGGGGTTACTATGTAATAAAATATATGAATGGCATATTCCAACTATCTACTACTAAATTAGAAAAAGTTGTAAGTTACATGTTAATTTCATGATTCTATTAATATAATATTTGTTGTATTGATATAACATAATGTCATTAACATAATAGTTATTTTTATGTCTGTTTTTGTAGTTTGCTGGGAGAAAGGATTACTCCATCAAAGAAAATGATGAAATGCGAGGAGAGCTTGCCAAATTTATCATGGATACTATTAATGAAGACAATATGTAAAAAAATAATAATGCATTAAGAAAACTTTGGAAGTATTAGTAATTTATGTTTTGAAGTATATATGTGAGAATGAAGTAATATTGTTTTAGTTAAATGTTGACTTTGAATAATTATGAAATAAAATGTTCTTGATTGGTCTTAAATATTATTTTTCTTATTCTTTGTTTTTCTTCTATGGGATATCGTATTACATAATACAAATTGTACAATATAGGTATAAAAATGGGTACGATAAATAATAACGAACATTTAATGATGCATAAAAGTCATCTTTTATAAATAAAGATGACTCATAAAAGTCATCCTATGTAAATAAAGATGATGTGTATTTGTGTACCCTCGTAAAAGTCATCTTTTGCAAAAACAGATGACACATATAAGTCATCTTTTGTAATATATATATATATATATATATATATATATATATATATATATATATATATATATATATATATATATATATATTTCATCTTTTATAAAGAATAATGACGTGCGTTTAGCTGTCATTGCTTTTCCACGATAAAATTCGTCTATTATAAATAATGATGGCGCATGTAATCATCGTTTGTAAATAAAGATGATGCATACAAGTCATGTTTTATAAAAATGATGACGTGTTTTGAGGCATCATTGTTGTACCCTCGATAAAAGTCATCTTTTGTAAATACATATGACACATATAAGTCATCTTTTATAAATAACCATGACACATATCAGTCATCTTTTATAGATAATAATGATGTGTATTGAGCGGTCATTGTTTTTCCACGCTAAAAGTCATCTTTTATACATAAAAATAATGCATAAAAGTCATCTTTTATATAAAAAGATGACATGTGTTGAGCTGTCATTGTTGTCTCATGATAAGTCATTTTTTGTAAATAAAGATGACATATAGAAGTCATCTTTTATAAATAAAAATGACGTACACAAGTCATATTTCATAGATAAAGATGACGTTTGTCGATGTGTCATTTTTTTCTCATGATAAAGATGTCGATCGGTAACGTAGATGACGACCAAACAATTGCCATTAATTAGAATATTTTGTTGGTATTTTTGCCTTTGGACTATGAAAGATAGTCTCACATTGGCTACACCACCAAGTGGGTATCTTAATATAATACTTTGTTTGTGTTGAGGTATGCACATGGGGTGTGGTGAGGCACATGGGTGCAATGTGGGGGTATTTTATTAGGATGAAAAAGAATTATCTCCTTCACGTAAGCTTTTAAGCTTTTTGTCATGCTCTTGAAATTTATTCCATAGGAGCTAAAGCCGCAAAGGAGCTTAGCGACTCGGACTCGGGCTCAAGGGCGTAAAGTGGCACTTTGTTGGCGCACTTTGCACTTAGCACGTCGGCATCGACATCGTTTCTCTTTGTAACCGACTAGGGGGCCAGGCTCCTCTATAAATACTCTCCTCTCAGCCCTCATTAAGAGAAGATTAATTTCGAGAGAAGAATTATGAGAGAGAGAGAGAGAGAGAGAGAGAGTTGAAGAGAGGCTGCTACGCCGCCAAGAGAAGTCCAAGAGTTCGTGCGAGTCCAGGAGACATGTGACACGAGCGTTCCAGAAGTTCTACGAGAATTTGCTGGTTCATGGGAGCAGATCGTGTGGGGCGAATCTTGCTTTGAGCAACGGTAATATTCATCACCCCAGCAAGCCATATAATCTTTCTTCTTCTTCCTCTTCTTCTTCTTCTTCTTCTTCTCCTCTAATTGTAACTCGTTCTGTCCGTCTGCAACTGCGATTACAAGGAAGAACCGAGATTGATTTTCTGATTCTTTTTTTTTTTGGAAACAAGTTGTAATCAAAGATATTCTATAAAGTCGTTGGAATCGAGATCTCGGAAGACAAACTTATTTGCTGAACCTTCTGAATCTCGACTACAACTTTTGGATCAATAGAGGGTAGACTGCAAAGTTTATCAGAAGCTCTGTTGGCCTTGTTCATTAATCATCTTTTGATTAAGTCCCGAGACTAACATATTTAGCCGTCATTGTTAACCATTTTTGTAGTAGTGCAACTAAAAAAATTTGAACCTGCATACGTAAGTTTAGTCCTACAATGGTTAGGAAAGGGAGTGTAGGTCTTTGTATGTATGAAGTTCTCTTTAAGAGTTGTTGGGCTCTTATGGGGTTTAACCTTCCTGGTTAGACAAACGGTTTTTGGATCAAATCACGAAAGAAATGTAGAACAGTAGATCCAAATGACATGCAACATAATGTGCATAAAGTTCCGTGTGTATCGTTGTGTATCTGAAAAAAGAAGAAGTTGTTGGGCTCTTGGTGGAACTGGATGAACTTGGGGACGTCCCACACTGGAATTGCATTACTGATAGAAATCTGCACAAGAGGGATGCAATACGCCAATAGCTTCTTATAAGGCAGCACACTCAAGTGCTTGCTCGCTTCATCCCATTCATGCTCGTTTTATTTCCTATGTTGCAAAATTTCTATTACTTCTACCGTATCTGTAATAATTTTGAGCACTTGACTACTATAATAAATCTAACAGTCTACGAACATATTTTCTATTTCATTTATATGCACCGAGGGATGACTCCAACTACATGAAGCCTGGTAAATTCAATGGCTCCAATGATTTCAAGACCCGACAAATTCAATTGCAGTATAGTTTGACAATATTAGGTCTAATTACAGCGATTAGACAAAGTCTCATTCCGGTTAGCACTTCCTCCAACAATATGGATTCCAACTCTAGTGAAAACAATGTCGATGTCATAACCTCTGATATAGCTAGAAAATCCAAATACTCTACTCCCAAGGAAGTGGAGATAGCCGCTGCAAATTCCATATACTTAGTACCTATCTTGCACGTAGTGGACATGAAACTTCATTGATACTCCTATCAAATAGGACTTTGTGCATGCCTAGGATGCAAAAGAATCCAAAACATAGTTGTAGTGATTATGACATATTTATGATCGTGCAAAACATACTTGCACTATGAGAATGTAGCATTTTTTAATGAATCATTTTGAAACTTAGTATCCAAAACATTCATATATATATATATATAGATATAATTAAGATAATGTATATATAATATGCATCTAAACATATTTTTATGTGTACATATAGTTGTATTCGTGTCGTATTTGTACCCCAAAATTTTCAGAATGCTGTACTTCGGATATGTATTAATTGTGTCTGTATTTGAATCCTTGTTTATTTGAACTTGTCGGTGCGCTTAACCGCTCTCTCTATCAGAGTTTCCTTCATCAAAATAATGCTAAGGATTTTTGGTCTGCATTAGAAAAGCATTACGAAAGACAATGTCAATATTGTTGAACAGTTTTCAATGCGACATTTCTACTTTCCGTTCCTCGTATTCTCTTTCCCTAGGGCTGGGGAAAGTCGTTCCTAAGGATCTCATTATTAGTTAAATAACCTAGATTTGACCAATTCCTTTTTGGAATAGAACTTGTCTAATTTAGATCCACCTTACTAGGATTAGTTCCACTTTAATAGGATTTGTTAGCTTACTTTTAGGGTTGAGTTGTTACCATAGGGGCTATATAAATATGTGTGTATTTGTTTGTTCAAAATTGAAGTAAGAAATAAAATATTTTTTCTCCAAATACATTGTGTTCACTATCCTTACCTCCCGAAGGTTACAACCCACTGCTTCTAGCCATCATCTGGTATCAAAGCCAAGTGTAAGCCAAAGTACCTTCGACTCAACAAGATGTCAATCGTCGAGCACTCGACGGCGCCAGCAACAAAGGAGGGAAGCATAACCTTGCACTATCCGATGCTGACATCTGTCAACTACTCCACTTGGGCGATCAAGATGGAGGTCTTCATGGAGGCTCAAGGCGTTTGGGACGCCATTGAACCCGCGGCCGGGGTGGTCGTAGAAAAGAAGAGAGACAAGATGGCGTTGGCGTGCATTTTTCAAGCTGTCCCCGAGGAGATCCTACTCCAGCTGGCCAAGCACAAAACGGCTAAGGAAGCTTGAAAAATCCTGAAGACAATATACCTCGGCACAGATCGGGTGAAGAAGGCAAGGATTCAAACCTTGAAAAGTGAGTTCGAGGTTTTGCGTATGAAGGGAACAGATTCCATCGATGAGTTTGCGGAAAAATTGACGACCCTCGCAAACAAGATTCGTGGATTGGGAGACAAGATGGAGGACGTTGTCATCGTCAATAAGCTGCTCGTCTCCGTCTCAGACAAGTACCTGCAAGTCGTTGCTGCGATCGAGCAGTTTGTGGATGTGGAGACCATGCCGGTCGAGGAAGTAATCGGACGCCTCAAAGCGTACGAAGAACGTATACGTGGTCGAGGCGAGAGCAACAACGGACAACTCCTGCTTACTCACGCTGAGTGGCAGGCGCGATCGAAGAAAGGCGGCACTGATTTGTCGTTGAGCGGAAAGGGGCACTCTAGCCACGACCGGGGCCGTGGCAAGCCCCGTGGACGTGGCCGCTGGCGCGGCAGGGGTGGTCGTGGCGGCCAAATAGTGCAACACCAGGAGGGTGAGAGGACTCGCGGTTCAAGTGTAAACTCCCTCACCCAAAATAGGTATTTGTGTATATTTTATATTATTATATTTATCATAGATGTTGAATTTATTTAGAGTATTCTCTTAGTTAATTAGAAAATAATTTTTTTTAGTATATTTACTTATATAAATATTCATTTAGAATTAATTTAGGTTATTTTAGATTTTTGGAGATTTTTCTAGAATTTTTGGTAATTAAAACTTAGAAAACATAAAATTCTAGGACTTCTATGATTTACTATACGACCATACTTGCATGTCGTTCCTACCAAATATTTATTTTAGTTTAAAATATTTAATTATATTTTTTTGTAATTTATTTAGAATTTTAAGAATTTTATCTAGATTTTTTAAATTAATTAGGATTTATTTGGATATATATAGTCTTAATATTAGATAGATGCTAATTTAGTGTTAATAGATATTAATAAGATTTTATAAATTATTTGTATTATATTTAATTATATTTAAGATTATAAATTATTGAGATAAATTTAAACTCTATTTTAAATTAATTCAAATCCTGAACCTACTAGGAAATCAACTTCATGCATATCCTATCCTTATTTAAATTCATCATAATCCTATCCAAATTAACCAATCCTAGTCGTATTTAATTAAGTAGTGTCCACCATTATAAATACCTCATCCTTCATATTTTTCTTCCCCAAATTCCTCTCTTTTTCGTCCAAAAATAGACAAAATTTGTCATAAATTCAGCCTCATTTTCTACTAGTTATGACGAATTAAAAAGACGATATCTCCTAGCTCCGGACTCCAAACGCGCTCCAGTTTTTTTATTAGAATGATAATGAGGTTAACTTTCTGATTATATAAATTGTTTTTCTAAATTATTAGTATTAAATTCTGTAAAATTTGTAGAGCACAGCATGTCCAAAAATAGACGTGTTTCGATGTATTCGTGATTCCGGGAGAACCAGGAATCAGAATTACGAACCGTTTCAAGTTTCGGAAAGCTAATGTCGAGATAATCGACATATATTTTCTCCAGAATTTATTTCGAAGTATTTATATACTTTTAATTCTATAGAACTTCTAGGTTAAAATTTAACCATCGGTGCACAATACAAAATTTATATGTGCCATAATTCCCAAACGAATTTGAATTCGGACGAGCCGTAAATTCCAGCATATTTTTGACGCTGAAATCTACAGGAAATCATGCATGAAAACGATTTGCGTGCCATGAGTCTCGAGTTGATAAAATTCAGTTTTTTTTGGACAAAATTTAGGAATTAACATAAAAATCAGAATAATAAGATTAAAATAGGAGTTTAGAGTAATTATTCCAGAATTAAATAAATTAAAATAAATTATCTTTTGACGTGATAAATTTGTAATACATAGGCTATTTGGACTGTGACTTGGACTCTGATTCATACCAGCAGCAGGACCCCAGGCAAGATACCTTGCCAAATTGTTTACAGTACTTTACATGCTATTTATATTTCTATTTATTTATTGCATTCTGTATATTTCTTGCATGTGTAGTTTTCTTTCAATCATTACTATGTATTAGATATGTTGACACACACATGGCACTTAGTATCATAGAGGACAATTATTAGGCGTATGGGCTTTTAACCACTCTGGTAACACCGTAGTCACTAGCACGCACTATGGTGGGTCGTGTCCGATGGTCGCTACCCCCGAGGTATGTCGATTGATGGAGTCCGAGGGTCGCTACCCCAGAGGTATGTCGGCTGATGATGTCCACTGACGAGCGTGAGGTTGTGAGGATTAGATCGAGTAGCCTACCCTAGCCCATACGTCGAAAAGTTGTCCTCATTTGTATTCATATAGATTGTCTTGTACAGTGTACTTATTTATTTTCAAATTATATGCATGTTTACTGTATTCAAATTGGCTCATATTTTCTGTATCTTGTTACGTCCCTCTGAGGACCTGGTCCGCTGCCAGGTGTATCTTTTTTTGAGTATTTGCAGGAGCGCAGATTTGGATGGTTACATGTGATCCGAGGATGTCTTCTCTTCGAGCTGTGATGGATAGCTGGTATTCTTATATTGTGTTGTGGTGTTGTACTTATATTGTATTTACCTCTCCATTCGAGTTGGTAGTGGATTTGTCTCCATCCAACTATCATCCTTAGATACTCCTTATTGAGATTTAGTTTCATAGATACTGGTCATTTATTTCTATATGATTTTGGTGGATGAGATTTAGATTATACCCTGTGACTTGTGACATATGTTTTATACCACTTGTGGATTTGATATTCATATTACACCGTACGTGTGGATTTGGTTTCCATACATTGGAGTTGCCACATCCATACGGCTGGCATGCTTACGTGTCCTAGTCCTACGTATTTTTGGGACTGGGACGTGACATATTTTTGTGGTGGCCCATGCAGGTCGAGAGCATATTGTCTCGGTTACGTTACTGTACCGAACAAGCCTGCCCCTAGGTCTAGAGTATAGGATCTCATCCACAATTGACTGTGATTCATCTCCTCCTATCTGTTCTATTTTGAACAATTATATCCTGCTTGATTCATGTGCTTCCCTAATAGTTCCTTGAGTATAGTCTTCTGCTAGAATATAGGAACCTCTGTTATTAGGATGATAATTAGAGTAGCACACCTATTAAGAATACAACGAGGATATAGACACACCACTAAGTTTAGAATATCTAGTGAACCTAGAATTCCTTATCTTTAGATTGTTATACCATTACCCCTTGATGTATTAAGAAGACTTGAGAGTAGTATAGACACTACTAGAGTTAGTTAGAAGTTTTACCATAATGTTTGACACCTAGTATCACATAGTCTTTTGACCTATTAATTGAAGTGTAACCGAATGATATTTATCGCATGCTAGCAAAAGACGACAGTGTTTATTCAGACCATAGAATTTAGAGGTCCTTGCCCTATTTGGTCGACTAGCGACTTAGATAAGAAGGTTGTATGATAACTGTAGAGATTGTAGAGTCTTTTATTATTATTGCTTATGTTATTTTTGCTTTTGCGAACTTGAATTATTTTGTAACTTCTCACATCATAATCCAGCGTTATATTTTCTGTGCTACCTTGAATTATGCTGCTATTATAGCCTAGTTTTTGCAAGCTTAATCTTATATCGAGCTTGTTCACGACATATGTGTTATTGGGGCCTGATCAACCACACTAATACAAATTGTCTAATCAGAATCAGTGTATTATGGTCTAGCTAGCCATAATGCGCTTGATTCGCCCTTCGCAATAATACTTTACGTGGATTGAGATATATAGTTGACTAGTAGACACCTGTACTTGCCCTCTAGATATGTCTAAGCATATCGTATCCGTTACATAACTGTACCGATGCGAGCATGTGGATAGGCATTACCAAAATAGGACTTCAATCCACAACTGCTTTGACAATTCCTATTTGAATTCTTTAAACGCCTTGATCCCGATAATTCTATTCTATTACCTCGCCCTTGAACTCTTTATTATCGATCTCCGTCTTCCCTTATTTCGGAAAGACGAAACCTCGTGCTTGGTATAAGTTTAATACACAGAGAGTACTAGATATACCCCGTAGGCCGATCACATACTTGAGGATTATTCTTTTGTAATTAAGGACATATCATATATGATATAATCGGCTTTGAAGTTTTGAGGATTGAATGACATGAGTAAATAAATTAAGGAATATTTTTCTTAAAGTATATAGCCTTCTGTGATAGATGGATAAATTCTAAGTTGGGTAGCAGTGCATTGTCAACTTGAGAGGAATTTCTTTTAGATTGTGATCAAGTAAGATTAGATTGGGAGATTCAAGTCATTTTAATTTTGAAAAATTTTAAAAGAAGGATTAAGATAATGAGGATTTAATGAAATTTTAAAAATCTTGATATTGATGACCCAATATTTATACTTTGAGCACATAATTTAAATTTTGAATATTGAAGGATGAATCATCGATTTAAATTTTTAGGATAAATATAGAATTTTAGACTTGAACAACTGGTGAATTAGATTTAAATTTTACAATTTGATGATTTGAATTAAAAGTTTAATTTTGATTGTTGGGTCACATATTTGAAATATTGAGGATGTAAATTGAGTTTAAATATTTGAAGAGTACAAAATTCTTAATTTGAGAATAGGAATAAGATTTGATTAGAATTGTTTATTGTTCAAAGTCTAGAGGAGATTATGATAGTTGGAAATTATGATATAAATTTTGATGTGGAATGTCATATAGACTTGAGTTAGATTTGACTGTTGATTATTTAAAAATCGAGAAGAGATTACGACAGGTTGAATTTTGATTTAAACAGTGGTTATATTAATTTTGAAGTGATCGCAATAGATTCGAATAGATTTTGTTATTTAAATTTTTGGAAGAGATTGCGATTGACATACCTTGTGTACGAATGTGAAGGATTTAACAAATTATGTCTTACTTTAATTTCGAGGACGAAATTATTTTAAGTTGGGTAGATTGTAAACTCTCTCACCCAAAATAGGTATTTGTGTATATTTTATATTATTATATTTATCATAGATGTTGAATTTATTTAGAGTATTCTCTTAGTTAATTAGAAAATAATTTTTTTTTAGTATATTTACTTATATAAATATTCATTTAGAATTAATTTAGGTTATTTTAGATTTTTGGAGATTTTTCTAGAATTTTTGGTAATTAAAACTTAGAAAACATAAATTTCTAGGACTTCTATGATTTACTATACGACCATACTTGCATGTCGTTCCTACCAAATATTTATTTTAGTTTAAAATATTTAATTATATTTTTTTGTAATTTATTTAGAATTTTAAGAAATTTATTTAGATTTTTTAAATTAATTAGGATTTATTTGGATATATATAGTCTTAATATTAGATAGATGCTAATTTAGTGTTAATAGATATTAATAAGATTTTATAAATTATTTGTATTATATTTAATTATATTTAAGATTATAAATTATTGAGATAAATTTAAACTCTATTTTAAATTAATTCAAATCCTGAACCTACTAGGAAATCAACTTCATGCATATCCTATCCTTATTTAAATTCATCATAATTCTATCCAAATTAACCAATCCTAGTCGTATTTAATTAAGTAGTGTCCTCCATTATAAATACCTCATCCTTCATATTTTTCTTCCCCAAATTCCTCTCTTTTTCGTCCAAAAATAGCCAAAATTTGTCATAAATTCAGCCTCATTTTCTACTAGTTATGACGAATTAAAAAGACGATATCTCCTAGCTCCGGACTCCAAACGCGCTCCAGTTTTTTTGTTAGAATGATAATGAGGTTAGCTTTCTGATTATATAAATTATTTTTCTAAATTATTAGTATTAAATTCTGGAAAATTCGTAGAGCACAGCATATCCGAAAATAGACGTATTTCGATGTATTCGTGATTTCGGGAGAATCAGGAATCAGAATTATGAACCGTTTCAAGTTTCGGAAAGCTAATGTCGAGATAATCGACATATATTTTTCCCAGAATTTATTTCGAAGTATTTATATACTTTTAATTCTATAGAACTTCTAGGTTAGAATTTAACCATCGGTGCACAATACAAAATTTGTATGTGCCATAATTCCCAAACGAATTTGAATTCGGACGAGCCGTAAATTCCAGCATGTTTTTGACGCTAAAATCTATAGGAAATCATGCATGAAAGTTAAGTTTGTGTCGGTTGACTTTTTGGTCAACAGATCGCCTCGATTTGCGTGCCATGAGTCTCGAGTTGATAAAATTCAATTTTTTTGGACAAAATTTAGCAATTAACATAAAAATCAGAATAATAAGATTAAAAGAGGAGTTTAGAGTAATTATTCTAGAATTAAATAAATTAAAATAAATTATCTTTTGACGTGATAAATTTGTAATACATAGGCTATTTGGACTGTGACTTGGACTCTGATTCATACCAGCAGCAGGACCCCAGGCAAGATACCTTACCAAATTATTTACAGTACTTTACATGCTATTTATATTTCTGTTTATTTATTGCATTCTGTATATTTCTTGCATGTGTAGTTTTCTTTCAATCATTACTATGTATTAGATATGTTGACACACACATGGCACTTAGTATCATAGAGGACAATTATTAGGCGTATGGGCTTTTAACCACTCTGGTAACACCGTAGTCACTAGCACGCACTATGGTGGGTCATGTCCGATGGTCGCTACCCCCGAGGTATGTCGATTGATGGAGTCCGAGGGTCGCTACCCCAGAGGTATGTCGGCTGATGATGTCCACTGACGAGCGTGAGGTTGTGAGGATTAGATCGAGTAGCCTACCCTAGCCCATACGTCGAAAAGTTGTCCTCATTTGCATTCATATAGATTGTCTTGTACAACGTACTTATTTATTTTCAAATTATATGCATGTTTACTGTATTCAAATTGGCTCATATTTTCTGTATCTTGTTACGTCCCTCTGAGGACCTGGTCCGCTGCCAGGTGTATCTTTTTTTGAGTATTTGCAGGAGCGCAAATTTGGATGGTTACATGTGATCCGAGGATGTCTTCTCTTCGAGCTGTGATGGATAGCTGGTATTCTTATATTATGTTGTGGTGTTGTACTTATATTGTATTTACCTCTCCATTCGAGTTGGTAGTGGATTTGTCTCCATCCAACTATCATCCTTAGATACTCCTTATTGAGATTTAGTTTCATAGATACTGGTCATTTATTTCTATATGATTTTGGTGGATGGGATTTAGATTATACCCTGTGACTTGTGACATATATTTTATACCACTTATGGATTTGATATTCATATTACAGCGTACGTGTGGATTTGGTTTCCATACATTGGAGTTGCCACATCCATGCGGCTAGCATGCTTACGTGTCCTAGTCCTACGTATTTTTGGGACTGGGGCGTGACATCAAGCTCCAACCGTGACAAATCAAAAATCAAGTGCTTCAATTGTGAAAACTATGGGCACTATGCGTCGGAGTGTCGCAACAAACGTCATGATGAGGAGGCAAACCTTGCACGAGCGCAAGACGAGGAGGCCGCATTGCTGCTGGGAGAGACTCAGGAGGAGACGCCTGACCTTGTCATGCTCAATGAAGGGAAGATAGTACCAGACTTGCGCAGTGCTGGAGAAGCGCAGGCCGACACCGATGTGTGGTACCTCGACAACGGCGCTAGCAACCACATGACGAGCCACCGAGGAAAGTTCAAGGACCTTGATCGGGATATCATCGGCCGTGTCAAGTTCGGTGATGGCTCAACCGTACAGATTGAGGGCAGGGGATCAATCATGTTCCAATGCAAGAATGGCGAACAACGTCTTCTGTCAGAGGTATACTTCATTCCAAGTTTAAGAAGTAATATATTGAGCCTTGGTCAATTAACAGAAGATGGAAGCAAGGTAGAGATTGTCGGTTCCTACTTGAGGGTGCACGACAGGAACGACATTCTACTGATGAAGGTGAGGAGATCACCTAACTGCCTGTACAAGATAGCTCTTGAATCTTGCAGGCCGATATGTCTAATGGCCAACGTACAAGACCCAGCCTGGTTGTGGCACGCAAGGCTCGGACACGTGAATTTTTTTGCGCTCAAGATGATGGCAGAGAAGGGAATGGCCATCGGGCTGCCGAAGATTTCTCATCCAAACCAGCTCTGTGAAGGGTGCCTCATCGCCAAACAAGCACGACTACCGTTCCCTCTGCAGGCAAGCTTCAGAGCTGAGAGGCCACTACAACTTGTGCACGCTGACATTTGCGGCCCGATTACACCCGCTCACTTGCTGGTAACAAGTACTTTCTTCTACTTGTTGATGACTTCAGTCGCATGATGTGGGTGTATATGCTCAAAGAAAAGAGTGATGCCTTTAATGCTTTCAAGAAACTCAAGTCTCTTGTGGAGAATGAATGTGACAGCAAGATAAAGACACTAAGAACTGATCGAGGAGGTGAGTTTCTGTCCAAGGAATTCACAAGCTTCTGTAAAGGCGAAGGCATACAACGGCACCTCACCGCACCATATACACCACAACAAAACGGCGTAGTAGAGCGTCGGAATCACACCATGATGGCTACGACAAGGAGCTTGCTCAAGAGCATGCATGTTCTTGGAAGTATGTGGGGCGAGGCGGTCAGACATGCTGTGTACCTGCTCAACCGGTTGCCAACTAAAGCTCTTAGTGCGCTCACGCCGTATGAAGCCTGGACTGGTAAGAAACCAAACCTCGAACACTTAAGGATGTTTGGATGTGTCGCACACATAAAGACTGCAGGTCCTCATCATAAGAAACTTGATGACCGAAGCACGCTATTGGTGTACCTAGGCGTGGAAGAGGGCTGCAAAGCACACCATCTTTATAATCCTCAACGTAGCCAGATCCATGTGAGCAGGGATGTTGTGTTCGAGGAATAAAGGAGATGGGATTGGAACAATGGTGATGGTACCGAACTACAAGGCTGGGTAGAACTCTCAGTCGAAGATCCTGTTGTCGAGACAGTGATCACTCCACAGAGAGCAGTGGGCGCAGCTATGCACACGCCGGAGGGCATAGGAGATGCGGCAACACCTATTACGCAAGGAGCGACAATGGCATCAAGGGAGCCTACTACACCACAAGCTGCGGCCACAACTTCGAGCGGCTCACCCACACCGACGATAGACACGAATGAGCCAAGGAGATACCGCTCAATTGTTGACATATATGCTGAAACTGAGGAGACCTTTCTTGATCCAGAGATGTTGTTTTTGTCGGCTGAAGAACCGACAAATTTTTAAGATGCTACACTTGAACATGAATGGCGGGAAGCTATGAAGAAGGAGGTTGAAGCCATCGAGAAGAATGGGACTTGGGTGCTTACTGAGTTACCATCTGGGCACAAATCCATCGGTTTAAAATGGGTATACAAGGTGAAGAGAGACAGTAAAGGCAAGATCCTCAAGCATAAAGCAAGACTTGTGGCAAAGGGCTACGTCCAGCAACATGGAGTTAATTTTGATGAAGTGTTTGCTCCAGTTGCCAAACTCGACACAGTTCGCTTGATCATTGAACTCGCAGCCCAGCACGGATGGGAGGTTCACCATTTGGATGTTAAATCTACGTTTCTGAATGGTGACCTCAAAGATGAGGTATATGTAGCTCAACCTGAAGGCTTTGTCGTCAAGAACCAGGAGCACAAGGTGTACAGGCTGTCCAAGGCTCTCTATGGCTTACGACAAGCACCGAGGGCCTGGACAGCTGCTTAAAGGAGCTGGGATTCATCAGATGTACTCAAGAGCATTCTGTGTACACAAGGAGCAATAGAGAGGGTGCACTCATTGTCGGAGTGTACGTTGATGACTTAATCGTCATAGGCACAAGAGTAACTGCAGTAAAGATTTACAAGCAGCAGATGATGCAAAAATTTGAGATGAGTAATCTTGGGTTACTCTCTTACTACCTTGGTATAGAGGTAGACCAACAGGGTGATCGCATTACACTGAAGCAATCAGCTTATGCGAAGAGAGTTTTACAGCAGTTTGGAATGGGAGATTGCAATCCAACCAGGTATCCCATGGAAGCTAAACTGCAACTCAGCAAGAACCTTGAAGGAACACTAGTCGATCCGACGCAATATAGGCGAATCATTGGCTGTCTCAGGTACTTAACTCATACTCGCTCGGACCTTTGTTATGCTGTCGGAATGGTGAGTAGGTACATGGAGAAGCCAACAACCATGCATCACTAGGCTGTGAAACAGATCCTCAGATATGTGAAGGGAACACTTGAGTATGGACTCATGTATGGAAGAGGACATGGTGAAGATGAACTGCATGGATTCACCGATAGCAACTTAGCCGGAGATGTCGACGACAGGAGGAGCACCAGCGGAATGGCGTTCTACCTCAACAAGAACCTGATCACTTGGGCGTCTCAGAAGAAGAAAACTGTCGCGTTGTCCTCCTGCGAAGCTGAGTTCATGGCGGCAACGGCTGCAGCGTGTCAAGCTTTGTGGCTGAAGAATCTAGTTAGTGAAATGACTGGCCGCGAACCTAAGCCAGTCACGCTCTATGTCGACAACAAGTCTGCAATTGCGCTGATGAAGAATTCAGTGTTTCATGGACGCAGTAAGCACATTGATACTCGTTTATATTTCATTCGCGTGTGTGTTGAAAGAGGGCAGATAAAGGTGGAGTTCGTGAGCACTGAAAAGCAACGTGCCGACATTCTCACGAAGGCTCTCGCCAAAGTGAAGTTCGCTGAGATGCAGCAGGTGCTTGGAGTTATCAACCTTGATCAAACCTAGATTAAGGAGGAGAATATTAGTTAAATAACCTAGATTTGACCAATTCCTTTTTGGAATAGAACTTGTCTAATTTAGATCCACCTTACTAGGGTTAGATCCACTTTAATAGGATTTGTTAGCTTGCTTTTAGGGTTGAGTTGTTACCATAGGGGCTATATAAATATGTGTGTATTTGTTTGTTCAAAATTGAAGTAAGAAATAAAATATTTTTTCTCCAAATACATTGTGTTCACTATCCTTACCTCCCGAAGTTTACAACCCGCTGCTTCTAGCCAACACTCATTGCTTCTGGAAACCTGTACAAGAGGGCGGCAATACGTTATTAGGGAAGAACATTGGGTTGCGTGCTTCTTCCCATTAGGATTCCTTTTTCTTTTCTTTTCTTCTTCTTACTTTGCCAATACTTTCTAATAGTTCTATTAGTTCTAGTATATTAATCATAATTGTGTGCTTTTGATTCTAATAATTCTAACAGAAACCACCATTGTCCTCTCGTGTTTTCTAGGACAGAGAAAGAAAGAAGGATCCATGAGAAGAAAAGGGATGGATAAGTATTAGCTCTTTCGACTCTATTGAGGTTCAGGTAAATGGTTTCAATGAGTTCCATAATTTGGGGGGAAATACAAATTCACTGACAACAAATAACTCCATTACAGAAAATCATTCATGTGCCAACAGAATTTATGTTGTCACTGAAACAACTGTTTTCATCTGCATATTGCCTTTTCCTTTTAGGCATAGTTTGTGGTATCTGATGATACTGAATCGATACGGCCGATACCAATACGATTTAGCATGTTCCGATCCGATGTCGATACTGACCGATACCTATGTTTAAGGGTCTTTTTTCGAGTCAATTCAAAAAAAAAAAAAAAATGAACGAAAAAGATCTATCAACAAGGGTATAAAAACACAATAAGGTTGTAAAAGCATGTAAAAAAGAAAACTTATCTATCGCAGGTAAACCAATCGGTAAAGATATGACTACTATTTCATTTAATTTCATTCAAAACTACTAATAAACAACAAAGAAAATAATTAAAGCTATGTCTAAATGTATAAAATATTTTTTTTAATATTTTAATAATTATTGTTTTTCCGTCACCAAAATATTCGATATTCTGATATGATACTGCCAATCCTGATACTCATAGGAAGAATACAATACCGGTTCTGATACTGTGAACCTTGCTTTTAGGACAAATTCTTAGAATTTTCAGTGACAGAGTGACACTACTCTGTGATGAGAATAAAAATGGTAATTAATAAGGGTTGGAGGAATGTTTTTTTCCAATACACATGCAACAAAATTAACATCAACGAAAATCACTCAACTATAATATCTTTCAATTGAAATAGGAACAATCATTTATCTTATAATTATATATTTTTAAAATTTTCTAGAATAGTTGGATCTGTGGAATAGATATTTTTAAGTTTCTAAAATAATTGTTCCTGTGAAATAGTGATTGTAACAAAACTTAACTAAATAAGGATCAAAAGTTTAATTTTGATTACATTTTTCTAAGTGTTGTTATATATAAATAAATATAACATATATATATATATATATATATATATATATATATATATATATATATTTTATTCGAGGAATATGAATTCGGAAGACCAGTACGGTCGTACTCATTGCACTCCCTCGTATCCGACCAAACGATATTCGCCTAATATTGGAGAGAGAGAGAGAGAGAGAGAGAGAGAGAGAGAGGCTTCTCATGGAAAGATTGCAGGCTTCTTACTTTTGTCCATCTTTTCTAATTAGTTAGATGCCTCGGGGTTGGTGGATAGACAGATTACAATGCTTTAATCGGATATATTCTGCTCTTTTAATGCTGCTGAAAAATCCTATATCTTGTCCAGATTTTCTTCATACGACGTGAACGACGGATTGTTTTATAATAATGTAGATATGCAGAGTAAAAAAAAAAAAAAAATGCAGCATAGATTCTCTAAGGAAAGAGTGAAGGAACAAAATCTCGTATGCCTATGATTTGTCCCTTTAACTGCCACTGAACTACTACTAATTGCCTTCCGAGCACAAGTTGAATCATAGCTTTAAATAAAAGTATGCTGAATATATTGTGTGTGAACTAAATGTCAATTGTCAAGCATGCATGTACTAATGGAAGTTTTGTTTGTGTCTATTAGGTATGGTGATGTTCCTGAGCAATTTAGGTGGTGATTCATAAGTTGGACATTTCGTACGTTGGGCACAAAGACGTGTGACCGCAGGTCCTCTGGGATATGTTCTCTACAGAACCATGCTTTAAGTAATTTGTTAAAGAACTTCTCAAAGAAATCGATTACTAATAGTGAGTAGTCGTAGTCTAGTGATAAAAGATTTGGGACATGAAAGGGTGGGCAGAGTTCGATCTCTGGAGAGGTCACGAGTAGTTAATTAAGGAGTTTTGGAGGGGGAAAGAAAATCTTGGTTAGAAAAAAAAAAAAAAAAAAAAAAAAAATAATCTAATAGTGTCGTTTATGAGATGTAAATTTTGTTGTTGCTCGAAAGCATTAAAAAGACTATAAAATTCAGATTAATTACATTCATCGAGAACTCTATTTCGTGAAAAATCTAGAGAAGTGAAACAAATAAATTTTTTTTTTAAAATGTGTCATTTATTTTGGGATTCGATTGGGCGTTTTTGAAATACTAGTACAACAAAAATTCTGCAAATGGACATTTCAGTAAACAAGATAAAATGTAACGCGCTATCCAAAGTTAAATTTTTTTTAAACTGAAGATGTGATTTGCGTAGGTCATTTCAAGAGAGGAATGCTTGTCAAATGGTAAATATGACTAGGTTTTACCATGGTGGCTAAAAGTCCAATTCACAACTCTCAAAGTGTAAGCCCTTGATTTTTTCAAAAATATTAAAATTGAATTTTTCGCAATTTTCTGAAATTTTCTGTAATTAAAATCAGGATTTTTAATTATTAAATAATTTTTATTTGTTAATAAATAATATTAAAATATCATGAAAATAATATTTTTTGGTGTAAAATGGAAAACTGGACTTAGGATAATTTTTCTGGAATTTATTGGACCCCGGACCTATTTTTAATCTCCTAAAAACTATTTAATTAATTATTTATTTATTTAGTTAATTGATTTATTATTATTATTATTATTATTATTATTATTTCTATTTATTTCCGGCCCATTCCTCAGCCCGCGGCCCAAACCATCCGGCCCAGCCCAGCCCATTGGGCCGAGCCCAACCCGCCAATTCTAGCGGGTCGGGTCGGATCTGCCCGCCGCCCGACCCGACCCAAACCCGCCTAAACCCTGTCACGACCCGCACCCGGAAATTCGGGCACGAGTGCGTGGGTACGTCCAGCCTACGCCGCAGAATCGGCGGTAGTACGCTGTCTAGGTCAATCCATATTTACTAACTAGCTCATTCACAAAAACATAAGCAAGATAATAATGAGAATTGAAACTTAAGATTGCAACTGAAAATAAATGTGACAACAGATTCAAATATTTTAATACAGGATTTCAAAGTGAAATCGGGGACAAACCCGATAAATAAGATGAGAATATAAATGAAAGATAGCTACTACTAGCTACTCAGCAGCAGGGGTCTCCTGGGTGGGTTCTGGCTCCTCATAGGTATCATCAGTCCCCTCATAGGGACCATAATAAGTAGGGGCAAGATCCTCATCATCGCCTAAATCAACAGATCCAGTCAGGAAAGGAGCAAAGTACACAGTGCACAACAAGGTTAAACTAAATATTTTATGACAATTAAATATTTGATATCATGTTGAGAAACAGTATAACAGAACATTATTAACTCAGAGTTAAACTGTAAACAGGAATATGAGAAACAGAACTAAATGAAACAGGAAATGAAACTACAACAGCCAGCAAGAAATATAACATGACCAGAAACTATCTGTGTGAACTTGTGTTTGTTTTTGGAATACTTAGTTGGCATGTAGGGGTTTATAAGGCTAATCCGGCCGTCATGAACGGCTATTAAACAGGGAAAATCGAGATCCGGCTGAGGTACAGTCGTGTACCAACAGCTATTAAATATGACAAGGGGAAGGGTAAACTACATGCCTTCTAGGTATTCTCCCACCCGACATGAAAAACAAGACAGGAACTACCAATATTCAAGACATGGAATTTAACATTTCTAACACTATGTGTAATCATCAAGGGTACATGTAAGGCAGGGAATTAATTATCACAATATATAAAGATTAACTTGAGGTGCAGGTACTTGCCTGTTGTTTGGATCTGATTAATATTGGCTATCGGAGGAAAATTCCAAAGATGAGTCCAAAAGCTGAAATAGACATTACCATCACTCTCAGAAGATGTCAAATAGCTAGAAACGCCTGTCCTTGGGTCCAATTTGGAGACAAGGACAAAACGGCAGTTTCGGATCAAAACGGGGTCCGCCGGTGGGCCCGCTTTGCACCGAAAAACGTGTCCGGGTCAAAGGTCTCCAAATTTACCAAACTTAGTGTCAACAGGTCATGAACGCTGATACGAACCCAACGGAACTTCCAGATTTGGATTCCGATGAGCCGAACACAAAATCGTCCGTTGAGCGGGGCCTTTGGGGCCCACGACACGCGATTTCGTCAACGTTCTCAGAATCGAACCAAACTTGACCCACAGGACCAGCGTATCACTACGAGTCCGATGGCGCAAGTTTCGTCTCGATCCGACGTGTGTGCACGAAGTTAGGGTAAATTGCAGAAAAGGCGGATACGGGGCGATGTCCGCGGATACGCGTTGATTCCGGTGTGCACGCACACCCGAATCAGCTTCCACAAAAACTCACACGTCCGTATCGACGATGCGTACGTATCTGTGAAGACCGCACACGACCAAGTCGTCCCGTTTGGCGGGGCAGACTCAGTTCCGGGGTAAAACAGGGTCTGGTTTTTCCTGTTTTTGGATCGCGGTGTGCGATCACCACAGGACGCGATGTCCCGAACAGTTTATCCGGACACCGAGAGGGTCATACAGGCTTCACAACGCAATTTGCGCAATTGGAAACAGAGCTACGAGGCGAAAGTTACACGTACCTGAAGGGGACCTGAAAATTCAGGGTCGAGTCGTGTCCGACTCGTGTCGGACACGGAAATTGGGAATTAGGGCTAGGGTTAGGGTTCTCGTCGGAATCCGGTCGTGGACGGCGGAGGGCGGCTGCTGGACGGCCGGCGAGGGCGGGGGACTGTTCGCCGGAGCGAGGCGGGGCTGCTGGCGGTCGGCGGTGGCTCAGGGCGGCCGGCAGCGGCGGCTGCGGCTGCTGTGCTGCTGCTGCGGTTGCTGCGGGGTCGACCGGAGGGCGGTGCCGAGGGAGGAGGGAGGCGCTGGCGGTGCAGGGCTGGGCACGGCGGGGGGTCGACGGTGAACGGCGGAGGTGGTGGAATTCAGGGGGCGGCCGGCGGTCTAGGGTTTACCGGAGAAGAGGAAAGGGGGGTGTTTATATAGGCGGTGGCCGGGGGGTTGCTGGCCGAGGGAGGCGGACGACGTGGGCGAGGTGGCCGGGCGGAGCGGGCGAGGTGGCCGGGCGGAGCGCCACGTGGCCGGAGACGGCGGCTCCGCCGGGAGACGCGGGGATGAGGGGAGAAGGGGAACCGGGTTGGCGGGTCGGGCTGCGGCGGGTCGGGTTCGGTTGAACCCGACCCGACCCGATAGGGTAGGGTCTGGGCTGAGGCTAACGGGCCGGGCCGCGGCCCAATGGGCCAGGGCGGCCCGCAGAAAAAAATAAAATAAAAATAAATAAATAAATAAATAAATAAATAAATAAATAATTAATTAATTAGTTTTCAGGCATTTAAAAATAGGTCTGAGGCCCAGAAAAATCCAGAAAAATTACCCTAAGTCCAATTTTTCATTTTACACCCAAAAATATTATTTTCATGATATTTTAATATTATTTATTGCCAATTAAAAATTATTTATTAATTGAAAACCTTGATTTTAATTACAGAAAATTTCCAGAAAATTCCAGAAAATTGGAAAAACTCCAAGATTTAATAATTTGAAAATTTAGGGGGTTTACAAACCCTCACCCCCTGACCCGCTCCCCCCGCTCCGCTTCCGCAGGTGCCTCCGCCACGCCGTTGCCGCTCCGCCTGGCTCGCCCCTCCCTCGGCCCCGAGCCACCGCCCTCTCCCCTTATAAACCCTCCCCGACTTCCTCTCTCCGGCAGCTGCCCGACCCCGCTCCGCCGTGAGCTGTCCGCCGTCGCCTCCGCCCGAGCCACCACCGGCTCCTCCTCCCTCCACGGCCCCGGCCTCCCCCTCGATGCAGCAGCAGCGAGCAGCCGCCGGCAGCCCTCGCCGTGCCTCCGGTCGGCTTCGCCCGTCCCCGGCGACGCCGCCCCGAGCCGCCCCAGACCCTCCCCGGTGCTCCTCCGCCGGCCCCGCCGCATCCCGCCGGAAAACCTAACCCTAAACCTAGGAGCTGGACACGATACAGTGGACACAGGACACGTGTCCTGTGTCGTGTCGGACACAATTCGACCCCGGCTTTTCAGCCCAGTTCAGGTGCGTGTATCTTCTTGCTCGTAGCTCGGATTTCGATTCCGTAAATTCTGTTGTGAAGTCTGTATGACCCTCTCGGTGCCCGAATAAACCGCTCGGGGTATCGCGTCCTGTGGTGATCGCACACCGCGATCCAAAAACAGGAAAAATATCGACCCGATTCACCCCGGAACTGGGTACGTCCCGCCAAACGGGACGACTTGGTCGCGCGCGGTCTTCGCAGATACGTGCGCAGCGTTGATACGGACGTGTGGGATTTTGCGGAAGCCGATTCGGGTATGCGTGCACACCGGGATCAACGCGTATCCGCGGACACCGCCCAGTATCCGCCTTTTCTGTTTTATGCCCTAACTTCCTGTACACACGTCGGATCGAAACAAAACTTGCGCCATCGGACTCGTAGCGATACGCTGGTCCTGTGACCCAAGTTTGGTTCGATTCTGAGAACGTTGACGAAATCGCGTGTCGTGGGCCACACAGGCCCCGCTCGACGGGCGATTTTGTGATCGGCTCATCGGAATCCAATTCTGGAAGTTCCGTTGGGTTCGTATCATCGTTCCTGACCTGTTGATATTAAGTTTGGTAAATTTGTAGACCTTTGACCCTGACACATTTTTTGGTGCAAAGCGGGCCCACATGTGGATCCCGTTTTTATCGAAACTGCCGTTTTTGCCCTTGTCTCCAAATTGGACCCAAGGATAAGCATTTTTAGCTATTTGATATCTTTTGAGCATGATGGTAATATTTATTTCAGCATCCGGAGTCATTTTTGGAAATTTCTCTGAGACACAAAACTGTATTTGGATCCAAACATCAGGCAAGTACCTGCACTTCAAGTTTAATCTTTATATTGTGATAATTAATTCCCTGCTTTACTAGTACCCTTGATGATTACACGTAGTGTTAGAACACTGAATTTCATGTCTTGAATATTGGATTTCATGTCTTGCTTTTCGTGTCGGGTGGGAGAATACTAGGAGGCATGTAGTTTACCCTTCCCCCTGTTCCTGTCTAATAGCTGTTGGTAAGCGACTGTACTATCAGTCGGATCTCGATTATTCCTGTTTAATAGCCGTTTATGACGGCCAGATTAGCCTTATAAGCCCCTACATGCCAACTATGTGTCACGACCCGCACCCGGAAATTCGGGCACGAGTGCGTGGGTACGTCCAGCCTACGCCGCAGAGTCGGCGGTAGTACGCTGTCTAGGTCATGTCCACATTTAACTAGTCTAGCTCATTCACAAATAACATAGGCAAGATAATAATAAGAAACAGATACTTAAGATTGTAATTGAAATAAATGCGACAACAGATTCAAATGTTTAGTACAGAAATCAGAAAGAAATCGGGGACAAACCCGATTACTAAGATAAAGAGCAAATAAATGAAATAGCTACTGCTATCTACTCTGCAGCAGGGGTCTCCTGGGTGGGATCTGGCTCCTCATAAGTATCATCTGTACCCTCATAGGGACCATAATATGTAGGGACAAGGTCCTCATCATCGCCTAAATCAACGGATCCAGTCAGGAAAGGAGCAAAGTACACAATGCACAACAAGATTAAACTAAATATTTATGACAATTAAATTGAGTATCAATATTGAGAAATTGCATAAAAGAACCTCAATATCTCAGAGTTAAAGCTGTAAACAGGAATATGAGAAAACAAAAATAAATGAGACAGGAAATGAAACTACAACAGTCAGCAAGAATTATGACAAGACTAGAAACTATCTGTGTGAACTTGTGTTTATTTTTAGAATACATAGTTGGCATGTAGGAGTTTATAAGAATAATCCGACCGTCATAAACGGCTATTAAACAGGGAAAATCGGGATCCAGCTGAGGTACAGTCGCGTACCAACAGCTATTAAACATGGCAGGGGAAATGGTAAACTACATGCCTTCTAGTATTCTCCCACCCGACATGAAAATAAGACATGAACTCCAATATTCAAGACATAAAATCCAGCATTTCTAACACTAGGTGTAATCATCAAGGGTACTAATAAAGCAGGGAATTAATTATCACAATATAAAGATTTAATTTGAAGTGCAGGTACTTGCCTGTTGTTTGGATCTGATTAATTGTTCTTGGAGAAATTTTCAGAGATGAGTCCAAAAGCTAAAATAGACATTACCATCACACTCAGAAGATGTCAAATAGCTAGAAACGCCTGTCCTTGGGTCCAATTTGGAGACAAGGGCAAAAACGGCAGTTTCGGGTCAAAACGGGGTCCGCCGGTGGGCCCACTTTGCACCGAAAAACGTGTCCGGGTCAATGGTCTCCAAATTCATCAAACTTAGTGTCAACAGGTCAGGAACACTGATACGAACCCAACAGAACTTCCAGATTTGGATTTCGATGAGCCGATCACAAAATCGCCCGTCGAGCGGGGCCTGTGGGGCCCACGACACGCGATTTCGTCAACGTTCTCAGAATCGAACCAAACTTGACCCACAAGACCAGCGTATCGCTACGAGTCCGATGGCACAAGTTTTGTCTCGATCTGACGAGTGTACAAGAAGTTAGGACAAATTGCAGAAAAGTCGGATACGGGGCGATGTCCGCGGATACGCGTTGATTCCGGTGTGCACGCACACCCGAATCAGCTTTCGCAAAATCTCACACGTCCGTATCGACGACGCGCACATATCTGTGAAGACCGCACACGACCAAGTCGTCCCGTTTGGCGGGACGTACTCAGTTCTGGGGTGAAACAGGGTCTGGTTTTTCCTGTTTTTGGATCGCGGTGTGCGATCACCACAGGACGCGATGTCCCGAACGGTTTGTTCGGACACCGAGAGGGTCATACAGGCTTCGTAACGCAATTTGCGGAATCGAAAACGGAGCTACGAGCAAAAAGTTACACGCACCTGAAGGGGACCCAAAAATCAGGGTCGAACCGTGTCCGACACGTGTCGGATTCGGGGAAAGGATTAGGGTTAGGGTTTGCTGGACTCGGCGGCGCTCAGGCGGACAGCACGGCGGCGGGGAAGTTGAGGGCGGCTCTCCGGGGAGCGGGGCGGCACTGGCGGTGCTGGTCGGAGGCGGTGGAGCGCCGCAGCGGCGTCGGGGCGGCTCAGGCGAGGGAAGGGGAAGCTGCTGCTGCTGCTTGGGGCACTGGCCGGAGGCGGTCGGCTGCTGGCGGAGCAGCGGCGGGAAGAAGGAGGAGGCGGAGAGGGGCTTCGGCGGATCTGGGCGGGACGCGATGGTGGCGGCTAGGTGGCGGAGGAGCTGTCGGGGGGGGGGAGGGGTTAGGGTTTAAATAGGAAGGAGGAAGGGGGAGTGGCCGAGGCGGGCGGAGGCCGGTGCGGGGCTGCGTGGGCGAGCCGGACGGAGCGGCGACGTGGCTGAGGTGGCGCGGCGGAAGCGGGGATGCGTGGCGGGTGCAGCGGTGAACGCGGGCGGCGTGGGGGGCTGGGGGGAACGGTTCGTGCGGGTCGGGTCGGGTGGCTAACGGGTCCGGACAGACCCGCCCGACCCGCAAGGAAGGCGGGCTGGGGCTGGCTGCTGGGCTCGGCCCACTGGGCCGGGCCGGACCCAAGAAAAGAAAGAAAAAAATAAAATAAGTATAATAAAAATAAATAAACAGTAATTTATATAATTAATTAAAATTAGTTTTTAGGCATTTAAAAATAGGTCTGAGGCCCAGAAAAATTCAGAAAAATTATCCTAAGTCCAGTTTTTCATTTTACACTCAAAAATGTTATTTCTATGATATTTTAATATTATTTATTAACCATTAAAAATTATTTAATAATTAAAACCTTGATTTTAATTACAGAAAATTTCCAGAAAATTCCAGAAAATTGGAAAATCCAAGTTTTAATAATTTTGAAAATTCAGGGGGTTACAATCTACCCAACTTATAAAAATTTTGTCCTCAAAATTTAAGAATAACAATGGCACGAAAAGAAAGGCCGGAAAATTAAAATATACCTCAGTGTTCAAAAAGATAAGGGTAGCGTTCTCTAATCTCGTCTTCTCGCTCCCAGGTGGATTCGCCAGGAGAATGGTGCTTCCAAGCTACGCGAACCAGGAAAATGACCTGGTTCCGTAGAACTTTCTCCGATCGATCCAGTATCTCCACGGATTGCTTTTGGTAAGTCAAACTTGGGCCTACTTCGAGCTCTGAGTGATCCAAAATGTGGCTGGGGTCTGACACGTACTTTCTTAGCTGCGACACGTGGAAGACGTTATGGACTCCATCCAGAGAGGGTGGAAATGCCAGTCGGTATGCCACTTCTCCAATTTTCTCCTGAATGCCAAAAGGTCCAATAAATCTTGGGCTGAGTTTTCCACTTCTTTCGAACCTAATGGTGCCACGTGTCGGAAAGATATTCAAGAATACCAGTTCTCCAACCTTTAATAAAGTTATAATCAAGTCTTAGTTCCATAATCAAAAAAATGTTTAAATTGACTTGAATTTCATAAATTTAATTACCTCAAATTCCAAGGGCCTTCGGTGGCTATTTGCCCAATGTCGTTGCCTGTCTTGAGCCACTCGAAGTCTATCCCTTATTTGTTTTACCTTCTCAGTTGAATCGATCACCATCTCTGGACCCAGCAGGGCTCTTTCTCCAACGTCGTCCCATGATAGCGGGGTACGACATCTTCGTCCATACAGAGCTTCAAATGGAGTCATCTCAATGCTTGCTTGGTAACTGTTATTATAAGAAAACTCCACAAGATGTAGATAGTCTTCCCAGGATCCTCCAAAATCCAGAACACATGTACGAAGCATATCTTCAAGTGTCTGGATTGTACGTTCCGATTGTCCATCGGTTTGGGGATGATAAGCTGTGCTGAATTTGAGTTGAGTTCCCAAACTGGCTTGTAAGCTCTTCCAGAAGTGAGAGGTGAATCTTGAATCTCGGTCGGAGACAATACTTACTGGAACTCCATGCAACCTAACAATATGTCTGATATATAAATCTGTCAGCTTCTCTGTAGATAGTGTCACCACCCCATTTTCAGATCCGGGTATTTTTTTTTATTTTTAATTTAGTTAATTGTGTATTATTTATAATTAATTATATTTATATTTAATTAGTGATTGCATTATTTTTTATTATATTTTTATTGTATGTTTTAGGATTTTGGCTAGCCTGGACCCATGTCAGACCCTAGTGGACCCATGTCCGACCCAGCCCACACCCTTGTGAGAATTATTTTGGGGCTTAGAATATTTATTTTATTTTTAGGAGGTTAGTTGGAGAGATTTGGAACTAGTTTGAGTGCTTTTGGAGCCCCGAAACCCAAAACCGAGAGTTAGGAGGACATTTTGGGTATTTTGGACTTTGTAACCCTTTATTACATGTTGAGACCCGACCCCTCTCCCCATTTCCAGCCCGCACGCAGCAGGAGCCCTCTCCCCACTTCCTCTTCTTCTTCTTCATTCTTCATTATTCTTCTTCTTCTTCTCCATTCTCCACTCTTCCTTCTTCTTTTCTTCTTCCCACTCTCAAGTAAGTTCCCATTTCTCCTCTTTCTTCTTCTATTCTTCTTTATGATTAACCCTAACCCTACATTCTTCCCTAACCTAGGTGGGTAGAGCCTAGATTTGGTGTTGGAGCTTGGATTTGAGGCTTGGAAGCTTGGATTGGAGGATTTGGAGCATTTTGGGGATTTTTGCTTGGGATTCCAACTCCCAAGAGGTAAACCCTAAATTTCCCCTTGTAATTACTCTTTTATAGTGTAGTTAATATTTTAGAACCTTCCTAGACCCTTAGGCTACCCGTGGGAGGAAGTTGGAACTAGTTTGGTTGGGTTTAGAGACTTTAACACTAGGTTTTGTGTCAATTTCGGGTGAAATCCGAATTTGGCCCAATTTTAGGTGATGCCCTAGGTTAGATGGACCTAGGTAGACGTTGTCGGGTGTCGTGAGGGTGAGAGCGTGTCTCCGTTCGGACACGGGAAGCCGCATCGCGGAGAAACGGGCGTTTCGGGCGAATTTGGGGCTTTTCGTCGTCGCCGATTCTAAGTGCGTGTGCGTTTCCGCCACGGGCCTAGAATCGACGCGGGAGCGCATTTTCTAGGATCTAGACATCGTTTAGGACGCGTGGGTAAATTTTGGGCTGATTCCGAGTTCGTTTGGTGTGCGTTTCAGGAGGTTTTCCGAGCCGCGCACCACGTGTTCGTCGAAATGACCGAACGGCCATTTCGACTTGGTTTCCTCGTTTCGGGCTTGTGCGCGCGTTGGGTTAGTATCGGGGAGTGTGTGCTAGAATTCTCGGGCTATATTTTATATATTTATAGGTGTTTGGGCGTGTCGGGGCCGTTGGGCGTGCGTTGGTGAGCGTTGTGTGCGTTGTGTTGTGTGTTGTGTTTATTTATATATATATATGTATATATATATTTGTGTGTGTGTTTTATATATATATATTTATATATATATGTGTGGTTATGTGTTTGTGAGTGTGTTAGTGAGTGCTAGTGTATGTGTGTAGGTGAGTGCTTGTGTGAGTGTGTGCTAGTGTGTAGGTGAGTGTGTGTGAGGGTGAGTGAGTGCCTATATATATATATATATATATATATGAGTTTGAGTGAGTATATGTATATATATTTATATATATATGTAGGAGTGTTTGTGTGTAGGGTTGTGTGTTTGTGAGAGTGTGTGTGTGAGTGTGTGTGCTTGTGTTTATGTGTGTGTGTGTATTAGTGTGTGAGTGTGTTAGTGTGTGTGTTAGAGTGTGTGGATGAGTGTATATATATATAGATATCTAGTTATATATATATAGATATATATGTATGTATATATATATATATATAGATAGTGATATATATATGTATATATAGGAGTGTGTGTGTGTGTGTTGATTTGTGTTTGAGTGTGTGTGTGTGTTAGAATGTATATAAGTTAGTGTGTATATATAGCTATAGAGTTATATATATGTATATGTATGTGTGTATATATATATAGTGATATATATATATAAATAGGTGTGTGTGTGTGTGTATGTGAGAAGGAGGGGGGGGGGCTGAACTGAGAACCAGCAGCAGTAGAAGGAGCAGCCAAGCAGCAGCTGCAGCAGCAGCAACTTGCTGCACCAGCAGGTGCAGCAGCAGCAAAAGCAGGTGCAGCAGCAGCAAAAGCAGTGGCAGCAGCATGGGCAGCAGCATCAGCAAGCACAACACCAGCAGCAGCAGTAATTTGAAGCACAGAGGTAGCTAGCAGCAGCTTTTAGTAGGTAGAGGATAGATGGATAGATAACTAATTAGGTAATAGATATATATATATAAGTAGATAGATAGATTGATAGATACTTGGATAGATAGATAGATTCATAGATAGTTAGAGAGATAGGTAGATAGTTAGACATTTAGATACATAAATAGAATTGTTAGATAGATAATTAGTTAGATATATGCATAGATAGATAAATAGGTATATGTTAGATAGATAAATAGATAGATGGTTGATAGATAGGTAAATAGGTAGTAGATAGATATTTAGATAGATAGATAACAAGGTAAATAGTTGAATAGATACATAGATAGTTAGGTTTCTAGATACTAGATAGGTAGATAGCTAGATACTTAGATATATCTATCTAAGATATAGATACCTATATACGTATAGATATATATATATATATATAAGTGTATGGGTAAGGTAATGGGTATTAATGGGTATGTGTGTGGATAAATATATACATAGGTACATATATGCTTAGATATATATAAATATGATAGATATATATATTATCTAGCCTAGATTAATAACTAGGTATATATTCAATAGCTAGATAGCTAGTTAGAGGGGTTTTAGAGCGAAACCTCAATATCTTGAGATACCAAGGTATTTCAATACCTTAAGATAACCAAGGTATTGGGTTTCGAGCGGGGTTTTTGAGCAATAGCCTAGGATTTGTCTTGGAGTGATTTTTATATGTATATGTGTATATATTTACGCGTGCTAGCATAGGTTTTAGCGGGTTTAGGCGGGGTGCGTAGCCTAGGTTGAGGTATCGGATACCGAGGGTATCCCGGTATCTCAAGGAGGCGAGTTTGAGAGTTTTCTAGCTTAATGAGCTCGGTTTGACCTAGAATTTCAGGAGCACCCTAGTTTGACCCAGACTTGACTGTAGTTGACTCAGTTGACCGCCAAAGTCAACTTTTGACCTAGTTTTGACCTAGAGTTGACTTTTTGGACCCAGAGTTGACTTTTTGACCCAGATTTTACCGGTTTGACCCGTTTGACCTAGAACGACCCTAGAAGCCTATTTTTAGTTATTTTATATCTATTTAACTCATTAGAACCCTGTTTAACCTTGCTTTTCGCATTAGGTCCTTGCGACACCGGTTCGGATCGCCAGTTGCTCAGGACGTCAGGCGAGTACATTCTCTGATAGTTTTCATTATCTGATGATTATTATGATTCAGCTTCTAGTATAGTATCATATGATTATTCTGGCACAACACGAGACACTGATTGATATTCTGGATTCATTTACTTGCGACACGTACATTTCATGTTTCTGGCCTCTATTCTGGAATCACTACTGGCATCACCTACAGGCATCACTACAGGCATCATTCATGTACAGGCTGGACTCATCTTGATTTGCGTGTCGGGTCTTGGATCCACTTGTATTAGTCGGGGCGGGGAAATACTCGAGTAGACATGTAAACATTCCTATCTGGCATCATCAGGAATCACTCCCTCTGGTCTAATCTGGAATGATAGCAGCCGCGCACCCAGTGCGCGGTGAGCCGTACTTACCCCTAGCCGTTTACATGTCGAAACAAGTATTTCAAAGACACCGAGTTCATTCTTTATAGTCTGGACTCTCATGCATTTCTTGACTTGTCTCACTTACATGTTTCTGGACTTGACTCACTACATGTTTTTCATGCTGGACTCACTACACGTTCATGTGCACGGACTTGATCTTAGCTTAGATTTCCTGTATATTGCAGTTATTACTATCTTGCTCTGATACCCATGCATCTTTACCTTTATGCACCAGTGATTTATATATTTCTTGTTTCATACTTGCTTCATTCTTCTTGCTACTTGCTATAACTGTTTTATAGTTTTTATCATTTAAATGGAACTGCTGTTAGAGATGTACTTGCTCCAGTCCTGACTGGACATATTTTTCAGAGTATCCGGAGGATTGGTGTCCGACGTTTTATGGACCTGAGCCTGTCGATGGTGCAGACAGGGACCCTCTAGTTTAGAGGTGATTTCCGGGTTGGTAGCCGGGATCACTAGGATCTTGTTGTTGTTTTTATTAGTTTTTAGCACCGGATTTGTCTCCGGTTTTGGATTGAGACCTTGTTTGTATATTATTTTGGATGATGTATTGTTGTATTATTATTATTATTGATGTTGTGGTTGTTGTAGTAGTAGTTGGTGGTTAGACTTTATGGTTGTTAGTCTTCTTTGCCATCTTATCGTGCTTAGATTCGTGATTGAGTATATTGTGATTATCATTATAATATTTGCTCCTCCGTTTGGAGTTGAGATCTTGACAGGTTTATATTGTTTGTGTGGTTGCCCTCCTTTTGGAGAGGTCATGGCCGATTTTTGTGTGAGATTATTATCTAGATAGTTGACCTAGACAGCGTTCTACCGCCGATGCTGCGGCGTAGGCTGGACGTACCCACGACTCATGCCCAATTTTCTGGGTGTGGGTCGTGACAGATAGGCCCACTTTGAAAGGTAGAAAATGTGCAGACTTGGTCAGTCTATCTACTATCACCCAAATTGTATCCTTTCCACTAGGTGTCCTTGTAAGTCCGGAAATAAAATCCATTGTGATATGTTCCCACTTCCACTCCGAAATGGGTAGGGGTTGAAGCAATCCTCCAGGTCTTTGTCTTTCTGTCTTGACTTGCTGGCACACTAAACAACGAGATACGAACCTGGCTACTTCTCTTTTTATGCCATGCCACCAAACATGCGTCCTCAGGTCCTTGTACATCTTGTTGGCTCCTGGATGTATAGAGTATTGCGATCTGTGCGCCTCTTACATAATTTCTTCCCTTATGTCTCCTTGAGGTACACATAATCTATCGCCATGCCTCAGTGATCCATCTTCATGAATTCTGAAATCTTCTACTAATCCAGCTTGCACTTGACCTCGAAGGCTCCGCAGGCCTTCGTCTTGAAACTGAGTTTCCTTGATCTTGTCTATTAAAGTAGACTGAATCTGCAAGTTCATCATTTGGCCTTCTTTTCCTGGGATAATTACTTCAATACCTAAACTTTCCAAGTCCTCGAGTAGGTGTCGGTCCATAGTCAAGTACATCGCCATAGGATATCTGCTTAGAGCATCAGCAACTACATTGGCCTTCTCAGGATGATACTGAAGGGTGATATCAAAATCTTTCATTAGTTCCAGCCACCTTCTTTGCCTCATGTTCAGCTCTTTCTGGGTGAAGATATATTTTAGACTTTTATGGTCTGTAAATATTTCCACCTTTTCTCCACAAAGATAATGCTTCCATAGTTTAAGAGCAAAAATGACAGCTGCCAATTCTAAATCATGAGTTGGATAGTTCTTTTCATGGGGTCGAAGCTGTCTAGAGGCATATGCTATTACTTTCTTGTTCTGCTCCAATACACAACCTAGACCTTTTTCAGAAGCATCACTATAAATAGCAAAACCTCCGGTTCCAGAAGGTAAGGTCAGAATAGGGGCAGTAGTCAGCATTTTCTTCAATTCTTCAAAAGCATGCTGACATTCATCAGTCCAGGTGAACTCTTCATCCTTCCTTGTTAATTTTGTCATGGGTTCAGCAATTCTAGCAAAGTCCTTCACAAACTTTCGATAGTAGCCAGCTAGTCCCAGGAAACTTCTAATTTCTGCTACCGAGTCTGGAGTGGGCCAGGATTCTACTGCCGCTATCTTCTTAGGATCTACTGCTATTCCATCTCCAGTCACAACATGTCCCAAGAATTCTACTTGGTCTAGGAAGAAAGCACATTTAGATAATTTTCCATAAAGTTTTTCCTTCCTCAAAGTCTCCAATGCTAGCCTCAAATGTTCTTCATGTTCTTCGGGGGTCTTGGAGTAGATCAAAATATTATCAATAAAGACCACTACAAATTTGTCTAGATATTTCTGAAATACTCTGTTCATCAAGTTCATAAAAACTGCTGGAGCATTCGTCAACCCGAACGACATTACTAAGAAGTCGTAGTGTCCGTTCCGGGTATTGAAAGCAGTTTTAGGGATGTTTTCCTTTCTCACCCTTACTTGGTGGTAACCAGACCTCAAATCAATCTTTGAAAATACCCGAGCTCCACTTAACTGATCAAATAAGTCATCTATCCTGGGTAGGGGATACTTATTCTTAATTGTTAAGGCATTCAAGGCCCTATAGTCAATACACATTCGGGATGTTCCGTCCTTCTTGGGCACAAATAATACTGGAGCTCCCCTGGGTGAGACACTAGACCTAATAAAGCATTAGTCTTCTAGCTCTTTGATTTGCTCATTTAGTTCTATTATCTCCTTCTTGTTGATTCTGTAGGGATTTTGAGATACTGGTGCTGCTCCTGGCACTAAGTCAATAGAGAATTCAACTTCTCGATCTGGGGGTAAGCCTGGGAGATCCTCAGGAAAGACATCAAGATATTCAGAGATGATAGGCAATTCTTCTGTTACTAGGGCTCCACAAATTTTATTATTACCCATTTCTCTAGAACCTCTAGCAAATTCAAATTCTGGCTTGTCAGGGGGCCTGAAGATTACACTACCTCTGTGGCAGTCTATAGTGGCATGATGTTGACTCAACCAATCCATACCCAGTATAATATCAAAACTGGGCACTGGCATTACGAGTAGCCTAGCATACAGTTCTCTTCTACACAATGTAATAGGGCAATTGTTACAGGCATCACTAACCGGGATAATTCCTCCACCGGTAATGATCTTATAACAATTCCTAAGGGGTTTAGTGATTAAGCTATGCTTCATAAGGAAATCTACTGACATGAATGAATGTGAAGCTCCAGAGTCAAATAAAGTAATAGCTGGTATTGAATTTATAAGCACAGAACCTGTGATCACGTCTGCTGTGGCTTCAGCTTCTTCCAGAGTCATTGCATGAGCACGGCCTTGCTGCGGTGCACCCCTCTGTTGCTGCTGTTGGTGCTGAGCAAAGCGTTGTTGTTGTGTTGGAAGCGGGGGTCCCCTCTGCTGTGCTGCTGGGGGCCTGGCCTGGACTGGAGCCTTGGGTGCAGCGGTGCGTCCTTGAGCAGCTGGACAGTCCCTCATTTGATGCGCTGCTGAGCCGCAGTAGAGGCAGGCACCTAGCCTCTTCCTGCAGACTTGCCAAGTATGACCTAGTTTTTGGCAAAAGTTACAAGCAGCAGCTTGTTGGTTCTGTCCTTGAGCCTGGTGTTGGGGTGCTGGAGCTCGAGGGAGAGGACGCTGAGTTTGCTGCGGGGCCCTCTGCTGTTGTTGTTGTTGAAAAGGGCGTTTGTTGGGTCCCGCATTTTCGGTATCTCTCTCTCGTTTTAGTTTATGCCCCATGTCTCTCTCAACGCCTTGTGCCACGCTCAGGATTTCCTCATAGGTGCGAGCTCGGCTGGTGGTGACAGCAAGGCGAATATCCGGAGACAGCCCCTTCTTGAATCTACGGGCTCTGCCCTCCGGGGTACGAACCATGTACTCCGCAAAGTGGCTCAACCTGCTAAATTCAGCAGTATACTCATCAACAGACAGGTTACCTTGTTCCAGTCTCTCGAATTGGCTTTCGAGAGCTTTCCGAGCCACTTCGGGGTAGAATTTTTCCTTGAATAACCTCTTGAAGTCCTCCCAGGTGAGGTCAGGAGCAGATAGTTGGGGTTCATCTCTGAACCAGGTTTGAGCTATGTCGAACAGTTGTAGGCTTGCGGATTCCACTTTGAGATCATCAGGAACCCGAGCAGTCTTCAGGAGTCTCTCGACATTCTCTATCTACTCATCGGCATAGAGAATGCCCTCAGTTCCGTAGAATTCCAGGGGTCTAAGGTTCTTGAAGTCTTTGGCACTCCCTGGCCTCTTGAGTGGCAACTCCTGGGACCTAAGAGCTTCTGAGAGGCTGGTCCGCAGAAGTACAATCTGTTCTTTCTGGGATTCCACCAGTCCCTGGAATACTCCAAGTAGTTATGCCCCATCCAGAGTAACTGCCGGAACAGATGGAGGCGGCGGGAGTGCAAGAGTCTCGGGCACATTCTGCTCAGCTGGTTCTGATGTGCCTCCTACTGTGTTCCTTGTCTGGACCATTCTGAAAGATTAAGGGATAGGAAGATCAGAATAGATTACTTGGAAATCAAAGGCGATAGGAAAATTGAGCAGAAATGATATCAAGAATTGAAATAAGGACCCTATACTGTGAATGAGCTTTTCCTAGAATCCTCAATCTTATTCCATACCCTGTCCTAGGGTATTACCCTATTTAAGGATAGGACCTGCATGGGCCACCATAAAAATGTGTCACGACCCGCACCCGGAAATTCGGGCACGAGTGCGTGGGTACGTCCAGCCTACGCCGCAGAGTCGGCGGTAGTACGCTGTCTAGGTCATGTCCACATTTAACAAGTCTAGCTCATTCACAAATAACATAGGCAAGATAATAATGAGAAACAGATACTTAAGATTGCAATTGAAATAAATGCGACAACAGATTCAAATATTTAGTACAGAAATCAGAAAGAAATCGGGGACAAACCCGATTACTAAGATAAAGAGCAAATAAATGAAATAGCTACTGCTATCTACTCTACAGCAGGGGTCTCCTGGGTGGGATCTGGCTTCTCATAAGTATCATCTGTACCCTCATAGGGACCATAATATGTAGGAGAAAGGTCCTCATCATCGCCTAAATCAACGGATCCAGTCAGGAAAGGAGCAAAGTACACAATGCACAACAAGATTAAACTAAATATTTATGACAATTAAATTGAGCATCAATATTGAAAAATTGCATAAAAGAACCTCAATATCTCAGAGTTAAAGCTGTAAACAGGAATATAAGAAAACAGAAATAAATGAGACAGAAAATGAAACTACAACAGTCAGCAAGAATTATGACAAGACTAGAAACTATCTGTGTGAACTTGTGTTTGTTTTTAGAATACATAGTTGGCATGTAGGGGTTTATAAGGCTAATCCGGCCGTCATAAATGGCTATTAAACAGGGAAAATCGGGATCCGGCTGAGGTACAGTCGCGTGCCAACAGCTATTAAACATGGCAGGGGAAAGGGTAAACTACATGCCTTCTAGTATTCTCCCATCCAACATGAAAACAAGACATGAACTCCAATATTCAAGCCATGAAATTCAGCATTTCTAACACTAGGTGTAATCATCAAGGGTACTAATAAAGCAGGGAATTAATTATCACAATATAAAGATTTAATTTGAAGTGCAGGTACTTGCCTGTTGTTTGGATCTAATTAATTGTTCTTGGGGAAATTTCCAGAGATGAGTCCAAAAGCTGAAATAGACATTACCATCATGCTTAGAAGATGTCAAATAGCTAGAAACGCCTGTCCTTGGGTCCAATTTGAAGACAAGGGCAAAAATGACAGTTTCGGGTCAAAACGGGGTCCGCCGGTGGCCCGCTTTACACCGAAAAACGTGTCCGGGTCAATGGTCTCCAAATCCACCAAACTTAGAGTCAACAGGTCAGGAACGCTGATACGAATCCAACGGAACTTCCAGATTTGGATTCCGATGAGCCGATCACAAAATCGCCCGTCGAGCGGGGCCTGTGGGGCCCACGACACGCGATTTTGTCAACGTTCTCAGAATCGAACCAAGCTTGACCCACAGGACCAGCGTATCGCTACGAGTCCGATGGCGCAAGTTTTGTCTCGATCTGACGAGTGTACAAGAAGTTAGGGCAAATTGCAGAAAAGTCGGATACGGGGCGATGTCCGCGGATACGCGTTGATTTCGGTGTGCACGCACACCCGAATCAGCTTCCGCGAAATCTTACACGCCGTATCGATGACGCGCACGTATCTGTGAAGACCGCACACGACCAAGTCATCCCGTTTGGCGGGGCGTACTCAGTTCCGGGGTAAAACAGGGTCTGATTTTTCCTGTTTTTGGATCGCGGTGTGCGATCACCACAGGACGCGATGCCCCGAACGGTTTTTCGGGCACCGAGAGGGTCATACAGGCTTCGCAACACAATTTACGGAATCGAAAACGGAGCTACGAACAAAAAGTTACACGCACCTGAAGGGGACCAGAAAATCAGGGTCGAACCGTGTCCGACACGTGTCGGATTCGGGAAAAGGATTAGGGTTTGCTGGACTCGGCGGCGCTCAGGCGGACGGCACGGCGGCGGGAAGGTCGAGGGCGGCTCGCCGGGGAGCGGGGCGGCACTGGCGGTGCTGGTCGGAGGCGGTGGAGCGCCGCAGCGGCGTCGGGGCGGCTCAGGCGAGGGAAGGGGAAGCTGCTCCTGCTGCTTGGGGCGCTGGCCGGAGGCGGTCGGCTGCTGGCGGAGCAGCGGCGGGAAGAAGGAGGAGGCGGAGAGGGGCTTCGGCGGATCTGGGCGGGACGCGATGGTGGCGGCTAGGTGGCGGAGGAGCCGTCGGGGGGGGGGTTAGGGTTTAAATAGGAAGGATGAAGGGGGAGTGGCCGAGGCGGGCGGAGGCCGGTGCGGGGCTGCGTGGGCGAGCCGGACGGAGCGGCGACGTGGCCGGGGTGGCGCGGCGGAAGCGGGGACGCGTGGCGGGTGCAGCGGTGAACGCGGGCGGCGTGGGGGGCTGGGGGGAACGGTTCGTGCGGGTCGGGTCGGGTGGCTAACTGGTCCGGACAGACCCGCCCGACCCGCAAGGAAGGCGGGCTGGGGCTGGCTGCTGGGCTCGGCCCACTGAGCCGGGCCGGGCCCAAGAAAAGAAAGAAAAAAAATAAAAAAATAAAAAAAGTATAATAATAATAATAAATAAACAGTAATTTATATAATTAATTAAAATTAGTTTTTAGGCATTTAAAAATAGGTCTGAGGTCCAGAAAAATCCAAAAAAATTACCCTAAGTCCAGTTTTTCATTTTACACCAAAAAATATTATTTTTATAATATTTTAATATTATTTATTAACCATTAAAAATTATTTAATAATTAAAACTTTGATTTTAACTACAAAAAATTTCCAGAAAATTCCAGAAAATTGGAAAAATCCAAGTTTTAATAATTTTGAAAATTCAGGGGGTTACACTATGTATTCTAAATATACAAGTTCACGCACATAGTTCTTGTCGTGTTGCAGTTCTTGTTGTCTTGTTACAGTTACATTTCCTGTCACATTTTATTCCTGTTTTACTCATATTCCTGTTTTAAAGCAATTAATCATGTTTTGCTTATAGTCCTGATTTATAGCATTAATTCTCAGTTAATTTTTACTACTTATTTATGCATATTCTCAACATGATGCTTAGTCAGTTATTTTCTACCTGTCACAAATATTTAGTTTAAATCTTGTTGTGCATTGTGTACTTTGCTCCTTTCCTGACTGGATCCGTTATTTTAGGCGATGATGAGAACCTTGCCCCCACCTATTATGGCCCCTATGAGGTAGCAGGTGATACAGTTGAGAAGTCGGTTCCTACTCAGGAGATACTTTGAGGAGTAGTAGCCAGTTAGCTAGTATTTTCTTTCAGCACAGTAATCGAATTTGTCCCCGATTTATCTTCTAGATTCTGTATTAAACCATGGATTTGTATATCATAATTTGTCTTATGAAATCCTATCATTTCTATTTTCCTGTCATTTTTCTTGTCTATTTACTTTATTGTGGATGAGATAGGTTTTAAATTACCTGTGATTATGACCTAGACAGCGTACTACCGCCGACACTGCGGCGTAGGCTGGACGTACCCACGTACTCGTGCCCGAATATCCGGGTGCGGGTCGTGACACAAAGGGGTTCATGAGTTGGTTATATAGCGAGATCGGTCCACCCGTACTGTTATGGGGTTCGATACATACGTGGGTTTAAATAGGACACCAATATTGTTATGGGGTTCAATACATATGTGGGTTTAGCTCTCGACTACAGAAACTCAAATAGGAACTCACTTGCAATCACATTATGACACGTGTACAAAATTTTCTATTTAGGTTCTTAATTTTTTTATTTAAGCTCTTAATTTTTTTTTAGTTAAGTTCTTTACAAGAAATTAAAGGTTGAGATACATGTAATCCAACGGTCGTTAATGGTCGAGTTTAAAAAAAAAACTCATGAGTTCCTCTAAGAATTTTGTTCTGTAATATTGCGTACTATATACGACCGATGGGTGTGGATGGTTATCCCGGTGGTTATTCAAGACATGGCATTAATCCAGATTCGATTCGCTGGCGGGATTTTTTTGATTCCATGGATGAAATAATTATCAAATTGATAGGAATTAACATTTCAAGTCGTGAGAAAAAAAGAAGAAAAAAAAGAGGGATATAGTTAGAATAAGGTATGTTTAGTGCTTCCTTGATTGTATTTTCCTACTCACCCCGTGTCTTATCTATCAAACTCGAGTGACCCTTGTGGTTACTGATAAGAAGTATAAGATCCTGACTGGATGGCAGAAGGTCAGTGGTTTGAACTACGACGACGAATTATTTCTTTCATTTATAAAATGGTAGGAGTTGGAGGACAGTGAACCCAAAAGACATACAATACAACGTACACAAAATTTCGTCCGAACGTCATGTCGAAAATTTAGAAAAAAAGAAGAAGCATGCCTTATCTCACTTGGGCTTTGGTGCGGTGCATGCCCATATGTGAGGTACAAGATATTTTTGCACAATGGATGTCCGATTTAACCGGATTGCATGAGATTTGACTTTGGGTATTTGGATTCCCCCGGAGAGGAAGCATTGATTATTTGGAATGAGTGAAGATGTCGAGTACATAATGAATAATATTGATCAACTGTATCACCAATCATTCTAATTCGCTTGATGCGCTCATACCTAACCCAACTTGAGTTTGTTGTACACTTAAAATGGACCCAGTAAGTTAGTGAATTAGGGCTATCACGACAGATATGACCTACCAACAATATGTCCCTTCTAACAAGAGAAAAAGAAAACAATAGGAACTTTTTTTATGGTACGAACTATTGTTGTCTAATTAACTAAGTCCAATAAAGATATTCTTTAGAGATGAATTCTCAAGCGGCTAAATCCTTCGTAGACATCTATTTATAATTAATAGCATGACTACTTAATAACTGAAGGTAATTAATAATATCTTTACAAGTTTACAAAGTGATAAATGTATATATCTATTATTAATTGGCACAACTCCAATAGTTAAAGTTACAATTGTAACATTCCTTCTTGGGTGTACACAACTCATAATCAATCTGTATCAATACTTAAGAATGATCAACATCGATCTTCAGGGATGATTAATGTCAGTCTTCATGAATCATGGATTATCAACATTTGTCTTCAGGGATGATCATCATCATTATTCAGTTAACATATTAATGCAGATTTATGGGTATATACATATTTATATAAACTTCACTAAAACACTTATTAAAAAAAATACTAGAAAAATTCGTATTTGAAGAAAAAAATATCTAGAGGTATGACCATCTCTATGCGGGTGCCTTGATAAAACCTTCTCAGGGTATATATTCTTATAAATTAGGAAAAATAGTACAATAAGGTTAAATGAGTATACTTCTAGATACTCTTTCTGATTTTGAAATTATCCTAAGCTACGAGGTTGCAATGCAGAGAGCATCTGCAATCGGATGCGGTGAACGATCTTCTGGAAAGTGGACTTCGGCCGAGACTTTGTGGACATGTTGGTCAAGTTGTCTTGGGATCAGATCTGTTTGACTTTAATATTTTGTTGTCATTGTTGCTAATACGAGAAACAAAACTTCGATGTAATGAGCTTGATATTGTCTTCCTTGATGTAGACATTCTTCATCTAGTAAATGCATGTGACATTGTTTTCATACAACGTCGTCGGGACATTATTGATAGAAGAAAATTCACTCGCAGTTCGAATATGTCTAATGATGGCTTACAACCATATACACCCTGGTGGCATCACGAAGGACGATGACATGATTTGAATAAGTAACGATTATGGTCTATTTTGTAAAATTTCAAGAAATCGTTGCATCCGAAATGGTAAAGACATAACCAATTTGAATATCGTCTTGTGCGAGGTCAGATAAATAATCAACGAGGCTAAGTCTCAGTCATATTTTTTTATTCTGACAAAATACTAAGCCCTTGTAGGGCTGTCAGGGTGTGCTATGCCTCCGCTAAGAAATATAATTAGTTTTTTTTTTGTCTAGTTTGCTCGGTCAAACTGCTAGTTGCAGAGGTAGGCTTTGTGAGATTATGCCTCAGTGCCGAGTTTGCTTCGTACAAACTGCTGGCAACGGTGTTAGTCTCCACGAGGCTAGATTATGTAGGGCTAAGCTCTGAGTGGCTATGATCCACGAGGCTGGACATTAGCTCCATGTTTTCATCTAACAAACTTCTTGCCGCAGGGTTAGATGCCTTGGGGCAGAGTTTTTCATGGGGGATAAGTTACACGGAACTGCTCCATTCCGTAGAGATAAGTTCCTCTGGACAAAGTTCCGTGGGGTTGCTCCATTCAACCATTTTGTGGAGCTAAGTTCCGCAAAACCGGTTCATTCGATGAAGCTTCTCTATTCCACAAAGGTAAGCTCTCCGTGAGGTTGGATTCCCCAGGACTAAGCCTTAGCGCCAAATTTGCTTTTGACAAACTTCTAAGCCTCTGGGTTATGCTTCATCGGAGATCCCTTTGACTGCGAGGCTACTTCATTCAGCAGTGTTGTTCCATTTCACAAAATTTAGCAGAGCAGCTCCATTCGGCAAATTTAATGACTTAGATAATTGTGATTATCGTTTCAGGCGATATTGTGACAATTGTTAGCCTCGAATATATTGAGACTGCACAAAAATCAATAGCGTCAGGGATGCTCTAAATAACAAAGGACGGACTTTCAACCGTTTGCATAGCGTCGTAAATGCTGATTTTGACAGCTATTGTTGGCTAATTGATCCAAAAGGAACTAAATAATATTGAAAGCCATTATTGATTGATAATTCAGAAGATCTTAAAATGAAAAGCCATTTATTGCTGGTACATCAGAATATATTAATTGAAAGTCATTTCTGGATGATAGATTAGAAAATTTTAAATGAAAGTCATTTCTAATTGATAGATCAAAGTATCTTTTCTTTAGGGAGTGGGGGTGGGGGGGGGGGGGGGGGGGGGTGGGGAGGGGAGTCAAAAAAAAATTAGATCATATTTACTTGTATCGTTCGAGGATTGATCGTGCGATCATAACTTTCACAGTATAGAACTTTGTGCTGATAACGTGTTGTTAATCTAATTTACTACACTAAGAGATGAGAGAGATGGAAAGATGAATTCTCAAGTGCATGGCTGAACCCTTCAAGAGTTCTCCATAAACATCTATTTATAATAGTGATGACTTAACAATTAGATACAATAATATATACTATCTTTACAAGCTTACAAAGAGATAAGTATATCCCTATTATTGGTTAGCATAAGCATCCAATAATTTGATACAAATAACTGCATCAGAGACATGACTTTTTAGATATTTCATTACCCTAGTGATCTTTTTCACCATGAAATAGCAGGATAAATCAATGTATGGTTCAAGTAGCTACAATATAACATCTCTCTCTCTCTCATTACCCTATTGATATTTTTCACCATGAAAAAAAAAGTCTTTTTAGATATTTCTTGTAGATGGGAAGGGCCGCCCCTAAAGAAACCAATCATGCATCCATCCAACTCTTATCTGCACACAAAAGAGAGGTCATATAGTGAGGGAGGAGAAGGGGGTAGCGACTAACAGAACCTAGGACAAGGACACATGCATAGTAGTACTTGTCTCTAGTATCATAGGGCAATGAGATGGAAGAAGAAGAAGAACCATGAGTTAGACGTTATTGACTAGAAAAATTGTAACGAAAATGACACCAAATGGTGAGCACACAACAAGACAAAACCTCACTCCCACTAATCAAATTTAGGAGGCTAAGCTACAGTGAAGTGTTATATGTCTAGAAGAAACGGCCATGAGAGAGATTTGCATGGGAGTAGTGATTGCTAGAGTAGACCCACTTCTTCTTCTTTTTTCTTGTAGAAAAGAATAGTGCATAGGATTTGAGAGGGATATAAAGAAAAGAGAGAGAGGGACGGGAAAACTAAAGAAGAAAACTCCTCATTTGTAAGCTACCAAAGTTGTCCTTGCTTGTGGAGCCCCTTCTCCACCGAAGAGAGTTGGAAGTGGAAGAACATGACATGGGGAGAGTAGTAGTAACAGTAACTAGGGTAAAAAATTTTGTGTACGTACTAGAGTGGAGAAAGAGAAAGGAAGCGTGTTCCACGCACGCCGCCAATGAAAGCGCATTTAACAAGTAGATAACCCACTAGAGGTAGATACATGAATGAATGCTAAAGAGAGAGGGAAAAAAAAAGGAAGAAGGAAAGGCAACTTTGAGAAAGAAAGGAGAAGAAAAAGAATTAGGCAAAGGGTCGGCGCAACGAAAATCCAGGATTTTATGAGCTCGTCTTGCCCACCAATGCAATATGAAACTCTCTTCGCTTATTATCACTAGCTATTCCACATTCTAAATTAGGGGTGAGCATTAATCGGTTCTAAACCTAAAAACGAATCGAACCGAACCGAATTAGTTATTCGATTCAGGTGAAAAAGATAACGGGTCGGATTCGGTTATTAAAATCCTTTTATTCGGTTACCGGGTTCGGATTAGGTTATTGGGTTCGATTTCGATTTAAAATCGAAACCGAATTAGTATCTAGAATTACTATAATACCCTCAGCCCTAAACCTAACTATCAATCATAATTTCCTCTCTCTCTCCTCTCATACTCTCTTTTTTTTCCTAGCCGCTCGCTCCGCTTGTAAAACCCCTATTTCTAAAAATCATATTTTTTTTATTAATTAATAATTTAATTATAGTAATTATGTGCTAATTAGGATAAATAGATTTTTATTAATTTTTTATTAAAAGTGTTCGGGCACTTAGAGGATTTTTGGGACCATCAGAAATTTTTCGGAATTTATTTCATGTAGGAGACCCCTTGAGCAGTTGCTAGCTTAATAGTGTGCATTAATATAATCTAAAAATTTTCCATGAGTATATATATATATATATATATATATATATATATATATATATATATATATATATATATATATATAATATAAACAAATAGTAATAAACTAATAATAATAATATTACTAATAACTTAGCAACTAAAGCAAATCAATAGCAAACGTTAGCATCCAATTCCGACAAAGCAACTTACTAGCAAACTTAGCCAGAAAACCACTTAAGTAATTCCATTCCATTAGCAATCCGCCTAAACTAGCAGCAGCCAAGACTTCCCCCCATTGCACACGTTGACCCGCGAACCCACTCTCTCCTCTCTCCCTATATATATATATATATATATATATATATATATATATATATATATAAAACCCTAACCTAATCATCCAGACCCTCCTCTTCTCATCTAGACCTAGAGAGAGCCGTCACCGCAGCCAGAGAACCTCGCCAGGCCGTCCAAACAAATTTCGACGACCGTGACCCCGCGCACTGCAGATTCCCACAACGAGGTACCAGCGTTCCGGAGTTGTTTTCCGTCGACTCGCTGAACCAAACGCCGTCCCGTCTTCACCAGTATGCTCACCCCTTAACCCTCTTCCATATCTGTATGATAGCAGACCTCGAACAACACGAAATCCTAGGCGAAAATAGCGCCAAAGTTGGCACAAGCAGACCGAATTCTGGGATCGCAGAAAACTGCGGTGACCACCCATGTTGCCGAGTTCGTATCTTCCACCACAGAGATACAGTTTAAATTCTGTTAAATAACCCTAGATTATTAACTGTTGTGGACAGAATTAAATTCGTCATAAAATCCTGCGAACCCACTTTTCCCATATTTCTAAAAGTTGTGAAACGGAGCGCGTCCCGCCAAACAGGACCGCCCCATCGTGTATCAAGTATACCAAACGGTGCGTGCAGCGTAACTGGACACGTAAAAAATTTGCGGAGACTGATTCGGACGCGTGTGCGCGGCGGAATCAGCCCGTATCCGCGGACACATCCCGTGTCACAACTTTTGTGGAAGTCGCGCGCATTTTGTGCACGCTTGTCAGATTGCGACAAAACTTGAGACACTGAACTTGTGGTAACGCGCTGGTCTTGTGACCCAATTTTCACGCAATTCTGAGACAGTTGACCAAGTCACCAATTGGCGGACCCTACGGTTGACTTTTTTGGTGAAATTATGTTCGGCTCATCGGAATCCATATTTGGACATACCGTTGGGTTCGTATTGACATCTAGAGTTGTTTGACCTATAATTTGTCCCATTTAGAGACTGTTACCTTTGGCACACTTTTTGGTGCAAAGTGGGCCACACGTGGACCCCACTTTTACCCGAAATTACCGTTTTGTCCCTGTGTCCAAATTGGACAAAAGGGGAGTACTTTTTAGCTATTTTGCTTATTCTGAGAATGTTGGTGATATTTATTTCAGCATCTGGAGACGTTCATTCTGAGGCCGTAGCTTCTGACTCTTGGTGTTGACATCGGGACACTACATTTTGCAGCTTTCTTGCAAGGCAAGATACCTTGCCAAATTATTTACAGTATTTTGCATGCTTAGTATATTTCTGTATATTTATTGTATTTCTGTTTATTTATTGCATGCATGTGTAGTTCCTTTCAATCATTACTATATATTAGATATGTTGACACACACTTGACACTTAGTATCATAGAGGACAATCATTAGGCGTATGAGCTTTTAACCACTCTGGTAAACCGTAGTATATAGTTCGCACTACGGGTGTGTGTCGCGCTGGTCGCTACCCCCGCGGTATATCGATTTCTGGAGTCTCGCTGGTCGCTACCCCCGCGGTATGTCAATTTCTGATATCCATTGACGTGTGTGTGAGTTGTGAGGTAGATCAAGTAGCCTACCCTTGTCCATACGTCGAAAAGTTGTCCTCATTTGCATTCATATAGATTGTCTTGTACAGCGAACTTATTCATTTTCAAATATTATGCATGTTCACTGTATTCAAATTGGCTCGCTTTTCTGTATCTTGTTATGTCCCTCTGAGGACCTGGTCCCTTGCCAGGTATAGATGACCAGGAGTATCCGCAGAAGTACGGACCTGGACCTGACGCATTACTTTCTGCCGAGGAGGTCTTACCTTCTGAGCATCTTTGATTACATCTAGCGATGGATCTTTTAGCTGATACACTTCTGTCTTCACATTATTTTATATTGGAGATTTTATACTCCTCTCTCATTTTAGTTTTGGATATAGTCTTTAGTAGTGGATTTGTCTCCACCCGACTATTATTTTGGTTATTTCAGACTCCTTATTCTAGTTTAGTATTTCTTTTCTATGACTTGTTGTGTGGATGAGATTAGCACATCTGTGACTTGTGACATTATATATACCACATGTGAGTTTATATTCATTCTACAGCGTACGTGTGTATTATGGTATCCATATATTGCAGTTGCCATATACATACGGCTGGCATGCTTACGTATTCCTAGTCCTATGTATTTTGGGACTGGGGCATGACATATTTTTGTGGTGGCCCATGCAGGTCGAGTTAGCCGTTTCGGTTACATAACTGTACCGAGCGGGCCTGCACCTAGGATTAGAATTTTAGATCTCATCCACACTTGACTATAACTTACCTTCCTTCCGACATGTCCTACTTAAGTGCTTGCATCCTGCTTGATTCATGTACTCTTCTTAATCCTTCGTCCATCTCTTGCAGAGAGATAAATTTGCATAACGGGCATGCTGCCACCGGGGAGAACACGTCTCCAGGGGACGACAACCAATCACCTGGAGTGACCTCAACGACACCTCTTCTTCCCGGACCGGATGGACTGACTATCAATCAAATTCCACCAACTCTTTCCACGATACCCGATGGGACCCTTCCAGCTTTATCAGCACCGCAGGATGGCCAAGCGCAGCTGTTCCAATTCTTTCAGATGATAATACAAGAACAGAGGCAGCAGGCAGCAGAGCAGAGGCTAGAATTTTTAGCAACACTAGAAAGAATGGCTGCACTAGCCCCTATACCAACCCAGGCACTAGCTTCAGTACCACAAGCTCGGGTTGGTTCAGTCAAGGACTTTGTGCAGATGGGCCCTAAGCCATATAAAAGCAATGAGAGTCCAGAGGAGACCACGAACTGGATTGCCAATACCAAGAAGTTGTTAGAGGCATCACAACTACCTACTGACCTATGGATGATAGGCGTGAGGACTCAGTTAGAAGGCAACGTGCATCACTGATGGAAATCAATGGAGCGCCAGTTGGGTACGTGTCAGACTTGGGAATAATTCTTGGAGTGCTTTGAGAGGAAGTACTTCCCGGATACTGTAAGGGATGCATTGTACGATCAGTTCCTCCATCTAGAGCAAGGGAACAAGATGGTTGATGAGTATGACGCAGAGTTTAGCCGCCTCAGTAAGTATGGCACAGTCCTAATACCTAATGACTTGGAGAAGGCTAAGAGATTTCACCGTGGGCTGACTCAGGAGCTCCAGCACTACACTAGCTCTCTGTCCCGGATCTCTTATGCCGAGTTATTGACAGAGGCCAGGATCCAGGAGGCCATTAGCAAGGGAAACGGAATTCAACAGAGAAGTCACCAAGGACCAGTAATGATACAGCAAGGAGGACCCATTCGACACCCTTTGACACGCCAGCAACCAGATAATGTCGCACCATATCAAACCAAGGACCCCCGTACTTATCACTTTTGTGGTAAGATAGGTCATATTCATAGAGACTGTCATCGTCGATTGGGGCTGTGCATGATATGTGGATCAAGTCACCATCAAACCCGAAGATGTCCTCAGCAGAACCAGAGGTCTATGGCATTAGAATCAGGAAAACCGCATACACCCTCAAGTATAGAAGACCAAAGGGACCCACCACTGCTTCTACAGTCTGCACAAATGGAGGAGACTAGACCCCAGTTGAACAACCAAGAACAAGGCCAAGCACTCATTATGACAAGTATGGGAGAGCAGGCACAGGAAGCCGTAGATACAGGTACGACCTTTTAGTTATAATTTTCTCTGTATACTCATAACCCCATTGTGACACAAGATCTTAGATGCACAAATAGATATAGAATTATATATATGGTAGTTTAGCAGTTATGAGGAGGTATGCATATTCTATCCAGATAGCATACACGCGATGCTAATGGATGACGTGCTAGCAGTAATAGTATTCTTCCCCTATCCTTATCTCGCCCTCTTGGGTGACTCATCTCCTCTTTTTATATTCATTCCTTATCTCGTGCTTAACTCTTCGTATCATAGTTGTATCTTTTCGTGCCATTATGAATTGTTGATTTATATCAACCTCATCCCTATTTGTTAGTTAAAACATAAATATGTTAGTAATGCTTGATAACTAAGGATGAGTTCTTAATATGTATATGCACTATAGCAATATCTGTATTCTTTATTAGTTTAACCCTTAAGTAGCACCATGTAGCCCAGTAGAAATTGTTAGATTATTTGAGCTAGATCATACCCCTAATAGTTAGTCAAGACCTTAAGTGTTTCTATAAAAACTTAGACTATGCCTAGGAAAGAGTTGAAGGCACTTGTTATGAACTGATGACTATGACAAATCGCTGGCGAGGTAGCGACAGTTGCAGCCAGACGATTTTGGTAGAGTAGTCGAATTACTTGCAGCCGGCCATACTGGCCAGGTTGCATGGTAGTATTAGACTACGATACTTGACGGTTACGGGAAAAAGTCATAGTTATGAGATTCTAGACAGGTATCCCAAGATTCTCGACCCAATAAATATATTTACCTTACAAACCTAGACAATAGCTTCGAAGAATGTGACTACTAGTAGAATTCTTATAAGTGGGTAGTGTAGACGAGTTAGAGGATGATAGAATAGTGTATGGACAATAGATGAGGAAGTGTTAGAATAGCAGACCAAGAGTTCTAGGAGTCCTGCTAGATACCAATGTAGTGTAATAGCTATAGCTATCATTATGAATATGGGTTAGTGTCAATTTCGAGGACAAAATTTTTGTAAGTTGGGTAGAATATAAAAAATCCCTATTTCTAAAAATCGTATTTTTTATTTTTTATTATTAATTAATAATTTAATTATAGTAATTATGTGCTAATTAGGAGAAATAGATTTTTTATTAAAAGTGTTCGGACACTTAGAGAATTTTTGGGACCATCAGAAATTTTTCGAAATTTATTTCATGTAGGAGACCCCTTGAGCAGTTGCTAGCTTAAAGTGTGCATTAATATAATCTAAAAATTTTCCATGAGTATATATATATATATATATATATATATATATATATATATATATATATATATATATATATATATATATTAATGGAAAAGAAAAGAAAAGAAAAGAAAATATAAACAAATAGTAATAAACTAATAATAATAATATTACTAATAACTTAGCAACTAAAGCAAATCAATAGCAAACGTTAGCATCCAATTCCAACAAAGCAACTTACTAGCAAACTTAGCCAGAAAACCACTTAAGTAATTCCATTCCATTAGCAATCCGCCTATACTAGCAGCAGCCAAGACTTCCCCCCATTGCACACGTTGACCCACGAACCCACTCTCTCCTCTCTCCCTATATATATATATATATATATATATATATATATATATATATATATATATATATATATATATATAACCCTAACCTAATCATCCAGACCCTCCTCTTCTCATCTAGACCTAGAGAGAGCCGTCACCGCAGCCAGAGAACCCCGCCAGGCCGTCCAAACAAATTCCGACGACCGTGACCCCGCGCACTGCAGATTCCCACAACGAGGTATCAGCTTTCCGGAGTTATTTTCCGTCGACTCGCTGAACCAAACGCCGTCCCGTCTTCACCAGTATGCTCACCCCTTAACCCTCTTCCATATCTGTGTGATAGCAGACCTCGAACAACACGAAATCCTAGGCGAAAACAGCGTCAAAGTTGGCACAAGCAGACCGAATTCTGGGATCGCAGAAAACTGCGGTGACCACCCATGTTGCCGAGTTCGTATCTCCCACCACAGAGATACAGTTTAATTTCTGTTAAATAATCCTAGATTATTAACTGTTGTGGACAGAATTAAATTCGTCACAAAATCCTGCGAACCCACTTTTCCCAGATTTCTAAAAGTTGTGAAACGGAGCGCGCCCCGCCAAACGGGACCGCCCCATCGTGTATCAAGTGTACCAAACGGTGCGTGCAGCATAATTGGACACGTAAAAAATTTGCGGAGACTGATTCCGACGCGTGTGCGTGCCGGAATCAGCTCGTATCCGCGGACACATCCCGTGTCATAACTTTTGTGGAAGTCGCGCGCATTTTGTGCACGCTTGTCAGATTGCGACAAAACTTGAGCCACTAGACTTGTGGTAACGCGCTGGTCTTGTGACCCAATTTTCACGCAATTCTGAGACAGTTGACCAAGTTACCAATTGGCGGACCCTACGGTTGACTTTTTTGGTGAAATTGTGTTCGGCTCATCGGAATCCACATTTGGACATACCGTTGGGTTCGTATTGACATCTAGAGTTGTTTGACCTATAATTTGTCCCATTTAGAGACTGTTATCTTTGGCACACTTTTCGGTGCAAAGTGGGCCACACGTGGACCCCATTTTTACCCAAAATTACCGTTTTGTCCCTGTGTCCAAATTGGACAAAAGGGGAGTACTTTTTAGCTATTTTGCTTATTCTAAGAATGTTGGTGATATTTATTTCAGCATCTGGAGACGTTCATTCTGAGGCCGTAGCTTCTGACTCTTGGTGTTGACATCGGGACACTACATTTTGCAGCTTTCTTGCAAGGCAAGATACCTTGCCAAATTATTTACAGTATTTTGCATGCTTAGTATATTTTTGTATATTTATTGCATTTCTGTTTATTTATTGCATGCATGTGTAGTTCCTTTCAGTCATTACTATATATTAGATATGTTGACACACACTTGACACTTAGTATCATAGAGGACAATCATTAGGCGTATGAGCTTTTAACCACTCTGGTAAACCGTAGTATATAGTTTGCACTACGGGTGTGTGTCGCGCTGGTCGCTACCCCCGCGGTATATCGATTTCTGGAGTCTCGCTGGTCGCTACCCCCGCGGTATGTCAATTTCTGATATCCATTGACGTGTGTGTGAGTTGTGAGGTAGATCAAGTAGCCTACCCTTGTCCATACGTCAAAAAGTTGTCCTCATTTGCATTCATATAGATTGTCTTGTACAGCGAACTTATTCATTTTCAAATATTATGCATGTTCACTGTATTCAAATTGGCTCGCTTTTCTGTATCTTGTTATGTCCCTCTGAGGACCTGGTCCCTTGCCAGGTATAGATGACCAGGAGTATCCGCAGAAGTACGGACCTGGACCTGACGCATTACTTTCTGCCGAGGAGGTCTTACCTTCTGAGCATCTTTGATTACATCTAGCGATGGATCTTTTAGCTGATACACTTCTGTCTTCACATTATTTTATATTGGAGATTTTATACTCCTCTCTCATTTTAGTTTTGTATATAGTCTTTGGTAGTGGATTTGTCTCCACCCGACTATTATTTTGGTTATTTCAGACTCCTTATTCTAGTTTAGTATTTCTTTTCTATGACTTGTTGTGTGGATGAGATTAGCACATCTGTGACTTGTGACATTATATATACCACATGTGAGTTTATATTCATTCTACAGCGTACGTGTGTATTATGGTATCCATATATTGGAGTTGCCACATACATACGGCTGGCATGCTTACGTATTCCTAGTCCTACGTATTTTGGGACTGGGGCGTGACATATTTTTGTGGTGGCCCATGCAGGTCGAGTTAGCCGTTTCGGTTACGTAACTGTACCGAACGGGCCTGCACCTAGGATTAGAATTTTAGATCTCATCCACACTTGACTATAACTTACCTTCCTTCCGACATGTCCTACTTAAGTGCTTGCATCCTGCTTGATTCATGTACTCTTCTTAATCCTTCGTCCATCTCTTGCAGAGAGATAAATTTGCATAACGGGCATGCTGCCACCGGGGAGAACACGTCTCCAGGGGACGATAACCAATCACCTGGAGTGACCTCAACGACACCTCTTCTTCCCGGACCGGATGGACTGACTAACAATCAAATTCCACCAACTCCTTCCACGATACCCGATGGGACCCTTCCAGCTTTATCAGCACCGCAGGATGGCCAAGCGCAGCTGTTCCAATTCTTTCAGATGATAATACAAGAACAGAGGCAGCAGGCAGCAGAGCAGAGGCTAGAATTTTTAGCAACACTAGAAAGAATGGCTGCACTAGCCCCTATACCAACCCAGGCACTAGCTTCAGTACCACAAGCTCGGGTTGGTTCAGTCAAGGACTTTGTGCAGATGGGCCCTAAGCCATATAAGAGCAATGAGAGTCCAGAGGAGACCACGAACTGGATTGCCAATACCAAGAAGTTGTTAGAGGCATCACAACTACCTACTGACCTATGGATGATAGGCGTGAGGACTCAGTTAGAAGGCAACGTGCATCACTGGTGGGAATCAATGGAGCGCCAGTTGGGTACGTGTCAGACTTGGAAACAATTCTTGGAGTGCTTTGAGAGGAAGTACTTCTCGGATACTGTAAGGGATGCATTGTACGATCTGTTCCTCCATCTAGAGCAAGGGAACAAGACGGTTGATGAGTATGACGCAGAGTTTAGCCGCCTCAGTAAGTATGGCACAGTCCTAATACCTAATGACTTGGAGAAGGCTAAGAGATTTCACCGTGGGCTGACTCAGGAGCTCCAGCACTACACTAGCTCCCAGTCCCGGATCTCTTATGCCGAGTTATTGACAGAGGCCAGGATCCAGGAGGCCATCAGCAAGGGAAACGGAATTCAACAGAGAAGTCACCAAGGACCAGTAATGATACAGCAAGGAGGACCCATTCGACACCCTTTGACACGCCAGCAACCAGATAATGTCGCACCATATCAAACCAAGGACCCCCGTACTTGTCACTTTTGTGGTAAGATAGGTCATATTCATAGAGACTGTCATCGTCGATTGGGGCTGTGCATGATATGTGGATCAAGTCACCATCAAACCCGAAGATGTCCTCAGCAGAACCAGAGGTCTATGGCATTAGAATCAGGAAAACCGCATACACCCTCAAGTATAGAAGACCAAAGGGACCCACCACTGCTTCTACAGTCTGCACAAATGGAGGAGACTAGACCCCAGTTGAACAACCAAGGACAAGGCCAAGCACTCATTATGACAAGTATGGGAGAGCGGGCACAGGAAGCCGTAGATACAGGTACGACCTTTTAGTTATAATTTTCTTTGTATACTCATAACCCCATTGTGACACAAGATCTTAGATGCACAAATAGATATAAAATTATATATATGGTAGTTTAGCAGTTATGAGGAGGTATGCATATTCTATCCAGATAGCATACACGCGATGCTAATGGATGACGTGAGTAGCAGTAATAGTATTCTTCCCCTATCCTTATCTCGCCCTCTTGGGTGACTCATCTCCTCTTTTTATATTCATTCCTTATCTCGTGCTTAACTCTTCGTATCATAGTTGTATCTTTTCGTGCCATTATGAATTGTTGATTTATATCAACCTCATCCCTATTTGTTAGTTAAAACATAAATGTGTTAGTAATGCTTGATAACTAAGGATGAGTTCTTAATATGTATATGCACTATAGCAATATCTGTATTCTTTATTAGTTTAACCCTTAAGTAGCACCATGTAGCCCAGTAGAAATTGTTAGATTATTTGAGCTAGATCATACCCCTAATAGTTAGTCAAGACCTTAAGTGTTTCTCTAAAAACTTAGACTATGCCTAGGAAAGAGTTGAAGGCACTTGTTATGAACTGGTGACTATGACAAATCGCTGGCGAGGTAGCGACAGTTGCAGCCAGACGATTTTGGTAGAGTAGTCGAATTACTTGCAGCCATACTGGCCAGGTTGCATGGCAGTATTAGACTACGATACTTGACGGTTACGGAAAAAAGTCATAGTTATGAGATTCTAGACAGGTATCCCAAGATTCTCGACCCAATAAATATATTTACCTTACAAACCTAGACAATAGCTTCAAAGAATGTGACTACTAGTAGAATTCTTATAAGTGGGTAGTGTAGACGAGTTAGAGGATGATAGAATAGTGTATGGACAATAGATGAGGAAGTGTTAGAATAGCAGACCAAGAGTTCTAGGAGTCCTGCTAGATACCAATGTAGTGTAATAGCTATAGCTATCATTATGAATATGGGTTAGTGTCAATTTCGAGGACAAAATTTTTGTAAGTTGGGTAGAATATAAAAAACCCCTATTTCTAAAAATCGTATTTATTATTTTTTATTATTAATTAATAATTTAATTATAGTAATTATGTGCTAATTAGGAGAAATAGATTTTTTATTAATTTTTTATTAAAAGTGTTCGGACACTTAGAGAATTTTTGGGACCATCAGAAATTTTTCGGAATTTATTTCATGTAGGAGACCCCTTGAGCAGTTGCTAGCTTAAAGTGTGCATTAATATAATCTGAAAATTTTCCATGAGTATATATATATATATATATATATATATATATATATATATATATATATATATATATATTAATGGAAAAGAAAAGAAAAGAAAAGAAAATATAAACAAATAGTAATAAACTAATAATAATAATATTACTAATAACTTAGCAACTAACGCAAATCAATAGCAAACGTTAGCATCCAATTCCAACAAAGCAACTTACTAGCAAACTTAGCCAGCAAACCACTTAAGCAATTCCATTCCATTAGCAACCCGCCTATACTAGCAGCAGCCAAGACTTCCCCCCTTGCACACGTTGACCCGCGAACCCACTCTCTCCTCTCTCCCTATTCTTATATATATATATATATATATATATAAATCCCTAACCTAATCATCCAGACCCTTCTCTTCTCATCTAGACCTAGAGAGAGCCGTAACCGCAGCCAGAGAACCCCGCCAGGCCGTCCAAACAAATCCCGACGACCGCGACCCCGCACACTGCAGATTTCCACAATGAGGTACCTGCGTTCCGAAGTTGTTTTCCATCGACTCGCTCAACCAAACGCCGTCCCGTCTTCACCGGTATGCTCACCCCTTAACCCTCTTCCATATCTGTATGATAGCAGACCACGAACAACACGAAACCCTAGGCGAAAACAGTGCCAAAGTTGGCACAAGCAGACCGAATTCTGGGATCACAGAAAACTGCGGTGACTACCCATGTTGCCGAGTTCGTATCTACCACCAAAGAGATCCAGTTTAATTTCTGTTAAATAACCCTAGATTATTAACTTCTGTGGACAGAATTAAATTCGTCACAAAATCCCGCGAACCCACTTTTCCCAGATTTTTAAAAGTTGTGAAACAGAGCACGTCCCGCCAAACGGGACCTCTCCGTCGTGTACCAAGTGTACCGAACAGTACGCACAGCGTAATCGGACAAGTAAAAATTTGCGAAGACTGATTCGGACGGGTGTGCGCGCCGAAATCAGCCCGTATCCGCGGACACATCCCGTGTCGTAACTTTTGTGGAAGTCGTGCGCATTTTGTGCACGCTTGTCAGATTGCGACAAAACTTGCGCCACTGGACTCGTGGTAACGTGTCACTACCACATTCTGAAAACAGGGGTATTTTTGACTTTTTATGTATTTAATATTTCGTGTATTTAAATTTAATAATTTCATGAGAGGTATATTAAATATATTATATTGTATTCAGTGTTCATTAATATCTGAGCTGGTAGACTTGACCTAGAAGCCCAGTAGACGAACACATGTCCGAATTATAGGATTTCGTGTTAATTGTATTAATTATAATTTTAATTATTGGATGTCGTAATTAATTACCGTATTTATTTAATTGTTGCGCGCTGCCGTTGCTTCGATATTCGGAGCGCTACCCTAGTTTTTGCCTTCCAACAAATTTTACAACATTGCCCTAGACATGCCCGCCTTCCATTCTGCCATTTTTTGTAATTCATAGTTATACTCTCTTGTGCTTCATTTTAGCAACACAAAAATCATCGCGGACGTTTATTTAAATTCTAAATAAATTCTAATTTTATATCGTTGTGCGTTCCAATCGAAATTGGAGGCAATCTTGACCTATTTTTCATACGACCCAAATTAGGATAATATTCTGTTCTGAGTCTCCTTCATTAATGATGTTGATAACCCGACCTAATTTTGGCCCCATGTACTCCTAATTAATTTTAGAACACAGCTTGCATTTATTTTTAATTTAATTGAGGATACCATTTTGTCTGATTCCGTTAATTTCGGTTTAATTCCAGTACCCTGCTAATTGAGCCCATACGACACACACAACGCCCCCTCACCCTACAAAATGCCAAACACCGAATCGCCCGCCAAATTTTTATCATTTTATGTGTCCGTGCAAATACCCAAATTTAAGGGGGCTAATTTGTAATTATTACATTAGGTGTCAACACCCCATTGGTTCAATCAAATGGAGAGCCCCATTATTTGACTAAGTCAACAACCCTCTCCATGAATAATTAAATTTTCTTCATGACAAGTCATGGCCACCCATTCTAGATGGATGCAATCACCACCATTCATTCCCTCTCACATCACCCTATTTAATGTCCTATCACCTAGCCCTAATCCCCAAAAACCTAGGGAAGCACACCTTCTCACAAGCCCCCCCACACTCAACCGTAGCCTCCACATTTTCAGTCTTCCCTTCTTCTTCTTCTTCTTCTCTTTTCTTCTTCTTCTTCTCTTCTTCTCCTTCTTTCTCCTTCTTCTTCACCTTTCTTTTAAATTTGAAAGAGGGGGGGGGGGGGAATTTGGAGTCACTGTTCACCTGGAGATCTCCGGCCCCTTCAGTTTGGCCGACCCGCTGGAGTTCAACCGAGCTCTTCCCTGCATCCGGCAGCCACTGCACCCGCCGGCTCTCCACTCTACCCCGCCTGTACCCCTCCAGCCTCGACAGCCAATTCCTTCCCTACCTCGGTCATCTCCGGCACGGCTCGACTTCTCCATCGAGATCCTCCCAAGCTCCCTCTTCCCCTTGCTCGCAACTCCGGTCAGCTTGCATCCCGACCCCGCTCCGGCCGAGATCCGACCACTCTCCTCCATCTCTTCCATCTCCACCTCACTCAAGCCGGCCGCCTCCCTTGCACGAGCCGCTGCCTCTACTCCGACCACCCTGCAGACTTCGCCGGATCTTCTCACTGTTCACCTGTACACCTGGCCCCTCTTTCCGGCCGACCCGCCGGAGTATCACCCCGCTCCACAATCCCGAGCCCTCCTATCCTCGCTGAACCACCCAGCCGAGCGACCCCGCTGCCTGCATCCCGGCCGACCAGAGACCACAACTACCACCATCAACAACCTCCTCCCTACTCCTCCTCCTCGAGTCAGCTCCTGATTTCCGGCGAGTCAGCTCCTGATTTTCGGCGAGCAGAACCACCCTATCACCACTGTACGTGAGATTCCTTTCCCTCTTCCCTCCTTCTTCATATGTAAACGTATTAATATGTATTTTGGTGTGTATGTTTATGTGTATAAATGCGTATTTATATAAGTATGTGTGTACGTATAAGTGTGTGTAGGTGTGTAAATACGTATACGTGTTAGTGTATATATATGTATGAATACATATTTTGTGTGTATAGCATACGTGTATATGTTTTTGTGCATTTGTATAGGTATATGTATATATAATATAACTGGTATACATGTAAATACGTATATATAGTATATTTAATCTAATTGGTATATATATATATGTATATATATATATTGGTTTATTTTTATATAATATGTAATTAATTAAAAGTATACTAGTATAAATTAAAATTGCGTATTAGTATTTGCATTAGTGAATGGTATATATATGTACTATATACAAGTATATAGTATTATATTTTAATTGGTATATATATATATGTGTATATATAATTAGTCTATGTATGTATTTGTTAATTTGTATGTGTATATATATATATATTTGTATAAACACGTAGTATATTTTTAATATATAAATTTGGTATATATATATTATATATGAAATTAAATGGTACATAAATATATATTGTATATGTATTTATTTTGGTGCATATATATATTGTATATGTATTTATTTTGGTGCATATATATATTGTATATGTATTTATTTTGGCGCATGTATATATTGTAAGTATTAATGTTAGTTAAAAATAGGTATATGTGTGTTAGATGTCTATCTACTAGATGACCCTAGTTGACCAGTATCATACCTGGCATAGCTCTGAGTTATGTTTTTGTGTTGTGTTAGTATAGCACCTGATGCAAATGTTGTATTTGATGTGTCTTTAGGACTGTTGGTTCCTCCAAACGGTACTCTGGAACAGGACATTGGTATTACCAGCTAAGGACCCAAGGTGAGTACATTCTCTGATTAGTTTCTTATTTATGATATCTCCTATGTTCACTGTATCTAGTGTAAATATCTATGCTCTTGACACGATGATTACACGGATTGGTATATACGGATCTCGTCATGAGATGTTATTCCTTGTTCATGGTGTAGCTTGTACAAGTCTTGTTTCATTGTTATCTTGTACATGTACATACACTGATTTTCAGGGAGATTTGCTACCTCCCTAGGAAATCCCGTGCCATAGCGTACCATGATTGGATCTACTATACCAGTCGGGGGTGGAGAGTATTTTAGTGTAGATATGTGATCATACCCAACTCTACATGCATCATAGCTCACCCACGCCTCACGTCGGTGCAGCCTTACCATTACATGCCTCATCACTGTTACATATGGTTAGCCTAACTATTACTCGCATCATAGCTATTCCTACGGATTAGCCTGACCTCAAGGATGATCGCTAACCAATGTAATGAGTTTACCAGTCCCAAGCCGATCACATGTTAAAGCTAGTACTCACACACTTAGTCATAGCATTCTTGCTCATTGACATATTATTTCTTTTCCTGCATTTACTTACAGTATTTCCAGTATATCCTTATTGTATGTTTCTCGTACATATACATGCATCTTGTATATTTTCATCTATATACTGCTACATAGTTTATATCATTCATATAGAACTGATATTTAGAAATGTACTTTGCTCCTTCCTGACTGGAAAACATTTTCCAGACTATGTCTAGAGGACTGGTATCTGACACTGGTGGACCACAGGGTGAGTAGCTGCAGTCTTGGTCCTAGTAGTACAGTTGTGATTCCGGGAGGTATAGCCGGAATCCTTAGTTGTCTAGTTAGTTCCTTTAGCATATTATTTGGTACCGGATTTGTCTCCGGCAAATCTTATTTCAGACTTGGTTTATGTTAAGTTAGATTATTTAAAGTTTAGACTTGTGTTGTATTTTTATTTATTTCTTCGAATTCTAATCGTGCTGTCGTTATGTGATTGAGTATGTTGTTATTCATATAGTGTTATCCGTGTCTCCTTATGGAGTTGGATACTAGTGCGAGATTGTTTAGATAGTGCTTGACCCAAACAGTGTTCTACCGCCGATGCTGCGACGTAGGCTGGACGTACCCACGCTCTCGTACCCCTATACCGGGTGCGGGTTGTGACATAACGCGCTGGTCTTGTGACCCAATTTTCACGCAATTCTGAGACAGTTGATCAAGTCGCCAAATGGCGGGCCCCACGGTTGACTTTTTTGGTGAAATTGTGTTCGGCTTATCGGAATCCACATTTGGATATACTGTTGGGTTCGTATTGACATCTAGAGTTGTTTGACCTATAATCTATCCCATTTAGAGACTGTTACCCTTGGCACACTTTTCGGTGCAAAGTGGGCCACACGTGGACCCCACTTTTATCCAAAATTACCGTTTTGCCTCTGTATCCAAATTGGACGAAAGGGGAGTGATTTTTAGCTATTTTGCTTATTTTGGGAACGTTGGTGATGTTTATTTCAGCATCCGAAGACGTTCATTCTGAGGCCGTAGCTTCTGACTCTTGGTGTTGACATCGGGACACTACATTTTGCAGCTTTCTTGCCAGGCAAGGTACCTTGCCAAATTATTTACAGTATTTTGCATGCTTAGTATATTTTTGTATATTTATTGTATTTCTGTTTATTTATTGCATGCATGTGTAGTTTCTTTCAGTCATTACTATATATTAGATATGTTGACACACACTTGACACTTAGTATCATAGAGGACAATCATTAGGCGTATGGGCTTTTAACCATTCTGGTAAACCGTAGTATATAGTTTGCACTACGGGCGTGTGTCGCGCTGGTCGCTACCCCCGAGGTATGTCAATTTTTGGAGTCTCGCTGGTCGCTACCCCCGCGGTATGTCAATTTCTGATATCCATTGACGTGTGTGTGAGTTATGAGGTAGATTGAGTAGCCTACCCTTGCCTATACGTCGAAAAGTTATCCTCATTTGCATTCATATAGACTGTCTTGTACAGCGTACTTATTCATTTTCAAATATTATGCATGTTCACTGTATTCAAATTGGCTCGCTTTTCTGTATCTTGTTATGTCCCTCTGAGGACCTGGTCCCTTGCCAGGTATAGATGACCAGGAGTATCCGCAGGAGTACGTGCTTGGACCTGACGTATTACTTTCTGTCGAGGAGGTCTTACCTTCTGAGCATCTTTGATTACATCTAGCGATGGATCTTTTAGCTGATACACTTCTGTCTTCACATTATTTTATATTGGAGATTTTATACTCCTCTCTCATTTTAGTTTTGGATATAGTCTTTGGTAGTGGATTTGTCTCCACCCGACTATTATTTTGGATATTTCAGACTCCTTATTCTAGTTTAGTATTTCTTTTCTATGACTTATTGTGTGGATGAGATTAGCACATCTGTGACTTGTGACATTATGTATACCACATGTGAGTTTATATTCATTCTACAGCGTACGTGTGTATTATGGTATCCATATATTGGAGTTGCCATATACATACGGCTGGCATGCTTACGTGTTCCTAGTCCTACGTATTTTGGGTCTGGGGCGTGACACCGCTCCTTCCCGAGGAAAAAAAAAATCATATTCCCTATCCCTACCAAACTCCGCCTCTTACCGCCTCTCACCGCCAGTAAACACCAGTCACCACCTTCCTTCTTGCTTCTCAGACTCTCTCCTTCTCTCACGGCCACCTCATCTCTTCTCCCTCTCTCTCACACATCTCCAGCCTCCTTGCGAGAAGGGTATTTTTTTAGTACATGTCTTTGTAGATCTAAAATTGGAGTGTTATACTGTTATATGATTATTTGTGTATATTTTAACTTTTTATAAATGTATTGTGGTTGTTGTGTTGTTTAATATATTTAGAATTTACTATATGATTATTTGTGTATATGCTTACGTGGTTGTTGTGTTGTTTAATATATTTAAAAAATTAAAAAAAATACCTACAGTTCTGTTATATGATTACTTGTGTATATTTTCACTTTGTAGATCTAGAATATTTTTTTTTAGTACATGTATTTGTAGATCTAAAATTGGAGTGTTAAACTGTTATATGATTATTTGTGTATATTTTAACTTTTTATAAATGTATTGTGGTTGTTGTGTTGTTTAATATATTTAGAATTTACTATATGATTACTTGTGTATATTTTTTTTAGATCTAGAAGAAAATATATAGTTTGTAGATCTACAATAAATGTATTAGTATACTATATAATTAGTTCTGTTATATGATTACTTGTGTATATTTTCACTTTGTAGATCTAAAATATATTTTTTAGTACATTTCTTTGTAGATCTAAAATTGGAGTGTTATACTGTTATATAATTATTTGTGTATATTTTAACTTTTTATAAATGTATTGTGGTTGTTGTGTTGTTTAATATATTTAGAGTATACTATATGATTACTTGTGTATATTTTTTTAGATCTAGAAGAAAATATATAGTTTGTAGATCTACAATAAATGTATTAGTATACTATATAATTAGTTCTCAAAGATCTATTTCATTTATTTTGTTACACTTCTGTCATTTAAAATAACTTGTATGTCATTTATTTTCTTACACTATGTTAAACTAGTATACTATATCACTTTTGTTTTTTCTTAGACTTGTCTATCATTTAAAATCAGTGAACATGTATACTTGTCTGTCATTTAAAATCAGTGAACATGTATACTCGTTTCAGGAATATATAGTTATATTGTTTTTTGATCAATCTGAATTACTATATATGTTGGCTGGAAATGGAATTTGTTTGCAGGGCTAGCCAACTATGCTTATAGTGCCAGTTTGCACAAATGTCGTATTGCGCAATGGCCAGTTTGCCAAAATGCTTATAATCTGAATTTTTTGATTGTCTTATATGATTTTTGCACAGTTTGTTATCTTATATTAGTTTTTGAATAATTTTGGCATAATTTGTTATCTTATATTAGTTTTTGAATGATTGATGAGGACATTATTTCTTGTTTTGTTTAGTGCTTGGTTGAGTTTTGAATATTTTTAACTGATAAGAACAGATAAGTTATAAAAGCACACTTTCTTATATCTTATATGATATTTACTGATAAGAACAAATAAGTTCCTTAGCATTTTTAACTGAGTTTTGAATATTTTTAACTGAAATGAAATGAATATTCTGAAAATGATATTGACTGATAAGAACAGATAAGTTGCTTAGTTTGATACTTTTTTACAAAAAGTATCTGAGTTACTTTACATAAAGTTGCTTAGTTTGTTTACTGATAACTGAAATAATATTTTAAATTGAAATAAATATTTATAAAAAGTTGGGCTTTTGCATATTGATGAGGACATTATTTCTTGTTTTGTTTAGTGCTTGGTTAAGTTTTGAATATTTTTAACTGATAAAAACAGATAAGTTGTAAAACATTTCTTATATCTTATATGATATTTACTGATAAGAACAAATAAGTTCCTTAGCATTTTTAACTGAGTTTTGAATATTTTTAACTGAAAAAAATAAATATTCTGAAATGAAATGATATTGGCTGATAAGAACAGATAAGTTGCTTAGTTTGATACTTTTTTTTACAAAAAGTATCTTAGTTACTTTACAAAAAGTTGCTTAGTTTGTTTACTGATAACTGAAATGATATTTTAAACTGAAATGAATATTTATAAAAAGTTGGGCTTTTGCATATTGATGAGGACATTATTTCTTGTTTTGTTTAGTGCTTGGTTAAGTTTTGAATATTTTTAACTGATAAGAACATATAAGTTGTAAAACCACACTTTCTTATATCTTATATGATATTTACTGATAAGAACAGATAAGTTCCTTAGCATTTTTAACTGAGTTTTAAATATTTTTAACTGAAATAAAATGAACAAAACACTAAACTGAAACAGATAAGTTGCTTAGTTTGTTAGTTTGTTTACAAAAAGTGTCTGAGTTACTTTACAAAAAGTTGCTTAGTTTGTTTACTGATAACTGAAATGATATTTTTAACCAAAATGAAATGAAATTTTTGGCACATTTTGAAATCTTATATATTATTTACTAAAATTACTTTCTTATACTAAAATTACTATCAAAAATTAATAGGTCATTTATTGCGTCAAATAAGTCAAGTTCATGGCATCAACATCATACTCATGCAATGTGCGTTTTCTTATCTTCAGTTTCATTTTATGAATTTGCTTTTGAATTGAAATATATTTTTGTTTTCATGTTTATTTTAGATGTCAAGCGAAGCTCAACCTATTGAGCTTGAGGTTCCAGTTGTGAGGGGAACAAGTTCCTAAGGCACAAATGACCCTGACCCAATTATTTGTAAACTCAAAGCAAAAAAACAAACGGATTGGAAAAAAGGGCTATTTATTGGGATAAATTTAGATAATTTCAAGAGAATGGGAACCCAAAAGCAGAGTGTAACTACTGCAAAAAATAGTATTATTGTCACCCCGTAATTAATGAGACCTCCTCAGTTAGAAATCATTGGCTTATATGTCCCCTTAATCCAAAGCACAAAGGTCCTTCTCAATCAATATTGAGTATGAAATATGTTGAGAAAGGCAAGTCAACTCTCACTAGTTGGCAATTTAATCAAGAGTCCGTAAGGAAGGCCTTGTCTTATATGCTAATTGTCGATGAGATTCCATTTCGGTTTGTCGAGGGTGAGGGCTTCAAACGTTTCGTTTCTATTGCATATTTGATGTTTGGTGTACCGTCGAGATGGACCGTTGCACGAGATTGCTATAATCTTTGTACTAGTGAGAGGACTAAGTTAAAGGCTTATTTTAGGGAGTCTAATCAAAGGGTGTGTCTTACGACGGACACATGGACATCTAATCAAAAGATAAACTATATGTGTCTTACGGCACATTACATTAATGAAGATTGGAAATTACAGAAAAGAATTATCAACTTTTGTCCAATTTCAAGTCATAAAGGCGAGGCTATTGGGAGGGAAGTTGAGTCATGTTTGATTGAGTGGGGCATTGAGAAAATTTTTACAATCACCGTTGATAATGCTAACTCTAATGATGTTGCTATTGCTTATCTAAACAAAAAGTTTGCACAACGGGGAAATATTATTCTTCAATGCAAGTATTTACACATGCATTGTATTGCACATATTATCAATCTTGTTGTAGAAGATGGGTTAAAAATGATGTCTTCTTCAGTTGCTCGTGTCCGGAGAGCTATTAGCTATGTTAGACAATCTCCTTCACGTTTTCAAAAGTTTAAAGATTGTGCTCAAATTAAAAAAATAGAAAGCAAAAAATTATTGTGTCTAGATGTGAGCACCCGTTGGAATTCAACATATTTGATGTTGGATACGGCCCAAAGGTTTTAAAGTGCCTTTGAGAGATTCCAAGACGAAGATCTTTCATTCAAAAGAGAACTTGAGGGTGAGAATTTGTTTCCAACCGAAGAGGATTGGATGAATGTGATAAGGTTGTGTACGTTTTTAGAACATTTTTATGAATTTACCTTACGTGTGTCGGGCTCTTTATATGTCACTTCAAACAAGTTTTTTGAAGAGATTGCATCTATTGATTTTCTCTTGAAGAATGCTAAGAGTAATGACGACTTCGAGTTGTCTATTATGGCGGATAAAATGAGAGAGAAATATGATAAATATTGGGGGGACGTTGAGAAGATGAATATGGTTGTCTTCATTGCGCCACTCTTTGATCCAAGGCAAAAGTTTGCATATTTGGAATGGTGGCTATATCAATTCTATGGCCAATCAAAGGGTGACACCATACTAGAGAAGGTTAAAATTGTTGTTTATTCCATGTTTGAAGAATACAGAAAGTTGTATGCACCTATAGTTTCTTCTACAACTAGTGAAATGACTGAATCTTCTACCATCGAAGATCGTCCAGTCTTTAACTTGAAAAGTATGATGAAGGCTCAATATAAAAATCATAAAATAAAAACTGTTGGTTGTGATAATAAATCTGAGTTGGATCGTTATCTTATTGAGCCCACTGAAGCCGATGAAGATGAGAATCCTAATTTTGATCTCTTGGCTTGGTGGAAAATTAACTCTCCTCGTTTTCTTGTTCTTTCAAGAATGGTTCGTGATATCTTGGCTGTTCCTATATCTACGGTAGCTTCGGAGAGTGCATTTAGTACCGGTGGTCGGGTCCTTGATGCATTTAGGAGTTCTTTGACACCTAAGATTGTTCAGGGTCTTATTTATTCTCAAGATTGGTTTAGGACTGGTTCTGATCGATCTATTGTTAGTAATCTTGAAGAGAATTTGGAATCCCTGGATAAACTTGAAAGATGTATCATTTTATATAACAATTTATATCACATAATGTTAATTTTTTGTTTTTTACTTGTATTGATTGTTTGTTCCTGTAATTTTTTATACTTATGTAGATTTAAGCCAATTGATGGGTTCAAACTCAAGCGATGTTTGAAGAGTTATTATTTGGAATCTGGATTATTTGGTTTGGATTATGTAATATTTAACACTGTCACTGAAATGTGTAGCCAGGCCCCAGGTTTTCAGTTTTCACTAAACAATGCACTACCTCATTTTGGAATTTGGATTATGTAATATTAAACACTGTCACTGAAATGTAATATTATACAAGACACTAAACAATGCACTACCATATTTTGGATGTGTATAACTGCACATTTATACATTATATGTAGCCCAGGCCCCAGGTTTTTACTGCACTTTATATGTAAATTGGTATATCAGTGAACTTTATATGTAACAATTAGCCAATGTTATTTCTTAATAGTTTGTGTATTACAGTTACTTTTTTATTCCATTATAAGTTGCTAACAAGTATGTGAAGAAAATTGCAATGATGATATGACATTAGTAAGTGGATAGATACTACAATGCAATGCATCATTTTTTGATGCACAATTGCCTATCTGAGCTTCAAATAATTGCAATGATGATATGATGATATGGCATTAGTAAGTGGACAGATACTACAATGCATCACTTTTTGATGCACAATTGCCTATCTGATCTGAGCTTCAAAGACTTCAAACCATACTTTCTCTTGCTCCATCATGCAGACTTCAAACCATACTTCAAGATTCTCAATGTGTGCTAAGTCTGCCACTTTCAATCAGTGATGTTCCTGCAGTTGCTCATCGTCTCTCTTCATTAATCAAACAGAGGTAAAGGCTCAAAACAGTTGTAAGAATATTGATGCTATCTTATTTTTCCACTGTGGCTACTGTGAATGGCTACTGTGAATGCAGAAAAATCTATACATTGATAGTAGCCCATAAATCTAAAAGGCTACTGTGGCTACTGTGAATGCAGGAAAATCTATACTAGCTATGTAGTTATGCTCATGTATTTAGTTTTATATTGATGCTATCTTATTTTTCCACATACTGATAGTTTAATCTTTCATGTTTCATGTATCATTTGATTGTTTCATGTCTCTATCAACAAGCACACCTCAAGTATGCAGCAAATCTAGTTGGTTACTTGGTTTGTCCTGAAATTTTCATCATCAGGCATTCATCATAAGTTATATATTGTACTTGCCAGTATGTTTTGCTTCTTTCTGAATCCTGACTGTTTATGTTTGTTAAAGATTGATAGTAGCCCATAAATCTAAAAGGCTACTGTGGCTACTGTGAATGCAGGAAAATCTATACTAGCTATATAGTTATGCTCATGCATTTAGTTTTACATTGATGCTATCTTATTTTTCCACATACTGATAGTTTAATGTTTCATGTATCATTTGATTGTTTCATGTCTCTATCAACAAGCACACCTCAAGTATGCAGCAAGTCTAGTATGGCAAAGGAGTGGGCTACACAATTTGTGATATTTGGCAAGGAAAGTCTAAGCTTAACAAATCTGGAGCAAGTCTAGTATGGCAATGGAGTGGGCTACACCATTTGTAATGTTTGGCAAGGAATGTCTTCAAAGCTTAACAAATCTGGAGCTTAACAAATCTGGGGCTGTGTATAACTGTATATAATGGCCCATTTATATTGTTGTGACTTGTCTGCATAATTAAGAAACTTGAGTATAAGAAAGAAGAAAGCTGTGTATATATTGTTGTGACTAGACATAAGAAAGAAGAAAGCTGTGTATATATTGTTGTGACTTGTCTACATAATTAAGAAAGTTGAGTATAAGAAAGAAGAAAGCTGTGTATATATTGTGTATGAATTTTTATGGATTTTTTGACAAGTGTTTGGTCCAGGCCCAGTAACAAAAAATGGCCCAACTATCCGGCCCACTATAAAAAATGGCCCAACCGAATAAACCGGTTAAGCCGAATAAACCGATTTTATTATCTCGGTTCGGTTATTTTCGGTTTCTCCTAAATTCGGTTCGGTTTTGGGTTTTTTTTTTTACTTTCGGTTTAATCGGTTTTCGAAAAATCGGTTCGGTGGAAACCGATTAAACCGATTACTCACCCCTATTCTAAATTCTAGATTCAAAATATAGGAGTATATTTGTAGAATAGTAAGTCTCATTTCTAGTTTTAATTTTTTAATTTTCGATTCCATTTCATCCATATGTGCTAAGGGTCTTCCATTTTCTAGATTCTAGATTGTAGGAACTCATTTTGCAGAATAGTAAGTTCTAATTTGGAGCCAAACTTTCTAGATTCTAGATTTTTATTTTTATTTTTTTCCATATCAATTTTTGACAACACATTTTTTGAGACCAAAGTTCACTTTATCATTTCCTACTATTCTCATACAAACCCAACGCATTCTACATTTACCTTTTTTTTTTAAAAAATTGGATCTCAAATTGCATATTGGAGAGTTCCAACTACTAATAATGCTCTTATGGGTTGCCTTGTCCACCGAGGCTAGATTGTTTGATGTCTTCATTTCTCCCTATGCTACCACTATCTCATCTAATACTTGTGCTTTAGACTTTAACCTAAGACATATGTTAGTGTTTGGTGGACTTTTCAACCTATGTGGAGAAATTTGGATACGCATATCATTCGTGTGTCGGAGAAATTCAATAAGTCAAAAACTGCAAATATGGTTCGATTTGAGCGCGTATCGGAAGCTATTGAAAAACTATAGTTTCAGTATCAGCTGTATATCGTCGATATATCGATGCTGGTGTACCAACGCTATACCGATTTGAGAGCAGTTTTTCAAGAATGGTTCTGATATGAAATGTCACTATTGTGGTATACCGCTGACGGTATAACGATGTCGGAACTGAACCCGAAATTAGGTATTTTATCAACACCGTTGGATCAATATCATCAATGGTCTAGATGTCTGTGGGATTAGGAGAATTTAAATAACTCTTTTCCTAACCCTAGCTAATCCATCATCATCTATCATTGTAAGATCAAAATGAGAGGTTTATCAAAGTTGTAACTTTCTAAGAGATGAAGAGAGATTCGGAAGATTGTTTTGGAGAGAGATCGTTTCGTGGATATCGTTCTTCGTCACCTTCTAGTCTCCAGTAATATTTTCATACTCTTGTAATCTATTTTCATCTGTAAAGTGTTGCGGTGATCCGCGTGGATTGGAGGAAGAAGTTTGTAAGGAGTGTGTATCTTCTTATTACATTAGTGAATGATTTTCGGGTTGGATTTCGATTGTCCCGTAGTTTTTTCGTCAGAATTTTTTACTTAAAATTTTTGGTGTTTGTATTTGGTTTTTGTTTTGTGATTTTGTCAAATAGATTTGTGCATTTTTTCTTCGATTCTCTCAGACTGTTGGTTTGGAGAAACAGTTTTTGTGTTTCGTTACCGACAATATATTTACGCTGTGTAAATAATATTTTTGTAGACAATATCTCGTGCATCTCTTTGCTAGTTAATAAATAGGTCCGTCGTGCACGAGATGAGATATCCTGCAGCCTCTTATTTGGCTCGCAGAATGAAACTGCACCAGATTTTCAAACACGCATGGAATTTGAATAGCTTGCTAGCATACATCTTGACATCAAACAAGGTTGTGATCAAAGCTTCCGACTTTCCTAGAGGAAAGTTGAAGCAACAAGTACATAAAAGAACTCACGTTAAGCTCGTATTAGGGAGAGAACATAGGGCCAACCTTATATTTTAAACACATTAATTGATGACTGATAAGAGAGAAATGTACAGTTCAAAATTTTGGAGATTCTTGGTGGCCACTAATGAGAGTTGAGACTTGATTTATAAGTATATGACACCAGGGAAGGAACCAAAATTGAAGAACAAGTTCAAAAATATTGATGCTTTCTACTTTGCTTTGGGAGTTTTAGTCTCACATTGAAAAATAACTAATATGTATATCTCAATATATAGTTTTGTTTAGTATTGATATCTGTACATAGAGTAGTAACCCATATGAGTTAACTTTCCTAGAGGGATTAAATGTGAACCCATTTATGACAATCTTTATTTTGTCATCACCTTTGAGATGTTTCCATTATGACTTAATTCTTGAAGGGGCTTAGCGACTCGGACTCGGACTCAATGTCGCAAAATGGCGTTTTGTTGGCACATTTTGCACTTAGCACGTCAGCGAGCTATGCGTCCAAGGGCTATGCGGTCTCGTCAGCATGGCGCTCCTGTGCTCATTTTATGCGCGAATTGCATGCACGGTTGCTGGCTCGGGCGCATGCGGCGAGGTGCTATACGTCCAGGAGATATGCGGCCAGGAGCTATGCGGCCTGGGGCTATGTGTCCAGGGGCTATGCGGCCTGGAGCTATGCGACCAGCGAGTTAGCCTGAGCGAGTCGAGTGTGGAGGAGAAATGATCTGCTGTTGACGGTGCAGGCGGCGTATGCTTATCCGTGCCTTCCGGAACATGCGACATATGTGACATGCAGGTATCTATGCACAGAGGCAGCTGCTTTTGTCTCTTGCCGTCGTTTGGCAGCGCTACTCTGTGCAGCATGACCGACGACGGCGGTGACAACGACGCATGCGGCTCCGGCTACGGCTACGCATGCGACTTGGTGTCTGGTCGGATGTCGCATATGCGACTTGGGCTTTCTCATATGTGCCAATTTTCTCTATATATAGATGAGCTTCTCTTTCATTTGAGATATTGGAAAAAACGGAGAACACTAGTGCATTTGCGGCCCAGAGAGCTCCCATCTCAAATAGTGATTTATGAGTGATCCGAAGGTGACTTAGAGCGTTCTAGAAGTTCTCGTGTGAACTTGCTGGATCCTGTCCTTGAGCACCGGTGGTTTTGATCACACTAGTGAGGAGTTCCTTTCTTTGTATTTCTCTTCTTGTGCACGTTCTTTCTCATTGTAGCGTATGCGTACGTAGAGAGAAGAATATTTTTTCCATTATTATTGTATTTTTATTTTCTTGTTCAGTCAGTTTATAACATGTTCCTGGTATTGTGCTTCTTGGGGGTTGCATGTCACTGTAGAGAAACTCTTGTGTGAATCTCAGTGCACCAATTTCTCTTCTGGAGATAGTAGAGACGAACTCTTGTGTGAGTCTCTACTTTGTGGATCATTTCTTCTCTGATCTAACTTTGGGCTAACAATCTCAAGGCAAGATCCTAGTTAGAATGGACAACTGCTTAAACCTTCTCGATACTAGCTTTCACAAGCTTGAGAAGTTTGATAGCAAACACTACAATATTTGGAAGAGGAAGATCTCCTTGAATCTTTAACTTGTCAATGTTGCTTATGTGTTGGTTGATCCTGAACCTACCATCCCAAAGATGGAGGAGAACTTGCAGTTGACATGGTGTAGGACTCGCACTCCAAGTGGAAGAAAGATAATGACCTCTGCAGGTTTTTGATCCTAAATGCTACAGACGACTCGATGACAGAGTCCTACAACAAGAAGAAGAATGCAAGAGATGTCTGGGAATCTCTTGAGAAGTACTACAAAACTAACAAGAAAATATCTAAAATCTATCTCATCGAGAAGTTCTTCACTCCGCAATTTGAAGGCGAGAATATGATGCTACCACAAGTCAAAAAACTTCTGAAGATACAGCAGAAACTGGAGGAAGAGGGCATGAAGCAGGAAGACAAGTTCATGGTGGGGGCTATCGTCACCAAGCTTCCTCCAGGCTGGATTAATTTCAAAATTGTCACGTAACGTAAGAAGATGAAGATCCAGCTCGAAGATCTTATTCACTGGATTCACATTGAAGATGGGGGCAACTGAAGTTGGACTCCTTGTCCAAGGAGTTGGCTAAGGCCAACATGGTACATACTAGTGATTCTAAAGGGAAGAAAAAATTTTCCTACAAGAAGAAGAAGAAGGACTTCAACCAGCAGAAGGTAAAGTCGGCTCAGTTCAAACAAAAGTGGAAGACTGCTATTACATGGTACAACTATGGCAAGAAGGGTAACTATACGAGCGACTTGTCACAACCCGCACCTGGTGATGGGCATGAGTACATGGGTATATCCAGCCTACGCCGCAGCATCGGAGGGTATAATGATGTCTAGGTCATCACTAACTAACTAGTATATTACACATCATATATAATCTGTCAATAATATCTCAACTCCAAGAAGGAGGACAATATGATAATAATGGTATGATAAATACTCAATCACAATCTAAGCATGATAATATATCAAAGAAATCTAACATAACTATGAAGTCTAAACATCAACAACATCCAATAATATCAACAATAACCAAGTCTCAAATATAAGCCAAAAATAAATCCGGTACCAAAATGCTAATAAAAACTAACTATGATAACTAGTGATTCCGATTAGACCTCCCGACAACCACTCCTGAGTGTCAGGGTATCACTACCACGTTCCAAAAATAGGGATAATTTTGACTTTTTATAACTCTGGCTCATAGTCTATCGTTAGAGCAAGGGTCCATCCTTACAACCAAACAAGGACAAGGATGAGACCATCGTAACACGCTAGTCTATGCTCCGCCTATCAATAACTGCTAAGTCTTCTAACATGCATCACTATTAGCAGTTATATCCTATCCGTCGCATGCCTACACGTACAGGTGGCCAACCACATACGCAGGACCGTGCCCTACATGAGACTCACAACACGTGTAAGAAATGTGTCAAGGCCTGGGAAGTCATATTGATAACTCCTTAACTTTAGGTGGGTCCGCTAGACACTAGGTCAGACACAAGTCCTAACGTCAACGCATTCGTTGACTGCACCCGAGTCTCTCTCGGACGCGCACAATTAAATAATAAATATGCAGCTAATAATATAGAATTTAAACAGTACAACAAGGCAAGGTATACTTGCCTGACAAGAAGGCTGCGTAGTCCCAATATTCTGCTCCTGAAGTTGCGTAGAACAATCCGATATGTCCTCAGTCTTCTGTGGATTCGGATAGGGTAGTTGACAAGCAAAATCATGCACCCCCCTTTATTATTCCGAGACCTAGAAAAGCCAAGGCCTATTTATGGAAGGGTCTATGTGAACTTTGCCTACTATTTACTTTACTTCACGTGAAGGTGAAGCATGAACCATGTGCTATCTCCTATTCATGGGACCCACTTACATCATATTGTTTTGCTTGGATTCCTTAGCTCACGTCCTATGGGCCATGCTACTACTGCTTCTAGCTTCTTGTATTTAAAAGGAAACAAAACATCCAGAGGCTTGGGCGCTCGCCCTTATTGGGTTATTATCGGTGTGCATGGTCCGTGCGGTGCTCGCAAGTTGAAAACGGTGGACCGGTGGGCCGTGGATCCTATGGCGAGCAGCCGCGCATGGCAATGCTGAGAGGAATCGGGCGGCACCGGGCGATGCAGAACGAGGAGGGTTGAGGAGTATGTTGTTGCAGCGGTGGAGGTGTTTCTCGGCTGAGTCGTGGAGGAGAATAGTCGGCTTCGGCGACGGGATATCGCACAGCGACAGTAGCTGTGGTTTGGGAAGCTCTGACACGGCGCCGACGTAGCGCCCGGGGGAGCGATGTACGTCGCTGGGGCCTGTGGGTAGGACCAAGGCCGGCGGGCACGGGCTGCAATCGCCGGAGGTCGGGTGTAGGCAGGGAAGGAGAGGGAGAAGAAGGGCTAGCGGGGATGATGGTGGTCGTGCTGGTGGTTGTGTTGGATGATCGGGAAAAGGAGCAGGATGAGGTCCGGCGTGGCGGGGCTGCTCGTCGAGGCGGCTGGGTATCGGGCTCCGGTGACGGGCTGGAGGAAGGAGGAAGAGGGTGAATTGGAAGTATAGGGGAGGGGTCGGCTGAATTATAAGTTTTAGGTTTTTGAGTTAATAATAAAAAAAGAGAAAAGAGGTATTTATATACATGTGAGGGAGGGTTGGTTTGACCTAGGAATATTTTGACTTGGTCAGCACTCTCCTTGGAATGGGCTTTGGGCTCACATGGGGATGTTGGGAGGGCTACAAATCACATTAATTAAATAAAAGGCTATATTTTAAATGGGGGACGATGTGCGCGCGTTGCACATCCCGAAAAATTACAAAAAAATCCACGTGAAGGGAAAATTGGGTTTCTTCACGTATTGTCCAAAGGTGGGGATATCCCAACGCATTTTTTTGCATAAAAGTCCTAACAATTGGAAAAATTATACAAAGACAGAAATTGAATTTAATTAATTAAAATTACCGTACAAGGTGTTCTGGATTTAATTAGGGGTACATGAAGATAAAATTAGGTGGGCCACAAGTATCAGGGACGTAGAGGGTACAATATAGAGTATTAATAAAATTTAGGTCGCACAAAACGGTCAAGATTGTGTTCCTAATTTTGATTGGAACGCACAAGGGTACAAAATCGTATTATATATAGAATTAAGAAATAACGTCCGCGACGTTTATTGTGCGACTAAAAATGTAGCACCAGAGAGCATGATTATAAGTTACACATAGGTCAGAAAGGTAGGAGGACACGTCTAGGACAATGTTGTAAAATTTGCAGATAGGCATTGGCTAGTGTAGTGCTCCAATTAACGAAGCAACGGTAAGGTGCGCTACGCGATAAAATAATGTACAGTTAAATCAAATGCCGTGTTCTAAATTCTAATTGGTTCAAAGTAGCCCTAATTCCACTATATAAGCCAAGTAAACCTAATTTCGGGTGAGGGGGTTTACAGTATCTTGCTGTCACATTCATTCTCTACAAGAGACTTAAATTTCTTAAAAGCATTAAAGGCATCACTCTTTTCTTTGAGCATATACACCCACATCATGCGACTGAAGTTATCAAAAAGTAAAAGAAAGTACTTGTTACCAGCAAGTGTAGCGGGTATAATCGGGCCGTAAATGTCAGCGTGCATAAGTTGTAGTGGCCTCTTAGCTCTGAAGCTTGCCTACAGAGGGAACGATAGTCGTGCTTGTTTGGTGATGAGGCACCCTTCACCGAGCTGGTTTGGATGAGAAATCTTCGGTAGCCCGGTGCCCATTCCCTTCTCTGCCATCATCTTGAGTGCGAAGAAATTCACGTGCTCTAGCCTTGCATGCCACAATCAGGCTGGATCTTGTACTTTGGCCATTAGACATATCGGCATACAAGATTCAAGAGCTATCTTGTACAGGCGGTTAGGTGATCTCCTCACCTTCATCAGCAGAATGCCATTCCTGTCGTACAAACTCAAGTAGGAACCGACAATCTCCACCTTGCTTCCATCTTATGTTAATTGACCAAGGCTCAATATATTACTTCTTAAACTTGGAATGAAGTATACCTCCGACAGAAGACGTTGTTCGTCATTCTTGCATTGGAACATGATTGATCCCCTGCCCTCAATCTGCACGGTTGAGCCGTCACTGAACTTGACACGGCCGGTGATGTCCTGATTAAGGTCCTTGAACTTTTCTCGATGGCCCGTCATGTGGTTGCTAGCGCCATTGTCGAGGTACCACACATCGGTGTCGGCCTGCGCTTCTCCAGCACTGCGCAAGCCTGGTACTATCTTCTCTTCATTGAGCATGACGAGGTCAGACGTCTCCTCCTGAGTCTCTACCAGCAGCAATGCAGCCTCCTCGTCTTGCGCTCGTACGAGGTTCGCCTCCTCATCACGATGTTTGTTGCGACACTCTGACGCATAGTGCCCATAGTTTTCACAATTGAAGCACTTGATTTTTGATTTGTCGTGGTTGGAGCTTGAACCGCGAGTCCCCTTACCCTCCTGGTGTTGCACTATTTGGCCGCCACGACCACCCCTGCCGCGCCAGCGGCCACGTCCACGGGGCTTGCCACGGCCCCGATCGTCGCTAGAGTGCCTCTTTCCGCTCGACGACAAATCAGCGCTGCGTTTCTTCAATCGCGCCTGCCACTCAGCGTGAGTAAGCATGAGTTGTCCGTTGTTGCTCTCGCCTCGACCACGTATGCATTCCTCGTACGCTTTTAGGCGGCCGATCACTTCCTCGACCGACATGGTCTCCACATCCATAAATTGTTCGATCGCAGCAACGACCTGCAGGTACTTGTCTGGGACAGAGACGAGCAGCTTATTGACGATGACAATGTCCTCCATCTTGTCTCCTAATCCATGAATCTTGTTTGCGAGGGTCGTCAATTTTTTCACAAACTCATCGATAGAATCTGTCCCCTTCATATACAAAACCTCAAACTCACTCTTCAAGGTTTGAATCCTTGCCTTCTTCACCCGATCTGCGCCGAGGTACATTGTCTTCAGGCTTTTTCAAGCTTCCTTAGCCGTTTTGTGCTTGGCCAACTGGAGTAGGTGTCACGACCCGCACCCGAAAATCGGGCATGAGCCATGGGTACGTCCAGCCTACGCCGCAGAATCGACGGTAGAACGCTGTAAAGGTCCGTTCTAGGTCAACCAACTATCTAGATAACTCACAGAAAAATTGGCCATAACCTCTCCAAAAGGAGGGCATCCACGCAATATATATATGAATAATCTTCTCCAAAAGGAGGGCAACCACGCAATATATATATGAATTCTCAATCACAAAATCTAGGGGAAGAATAAAGCACGATATGATAGCAAAAGAAAACCAGAACCAAAGAGAGCAAGACAATATCCAAAATATACAGTTCAAGGCCAAAATAGCTACAACATCTTACAGCATCAAAATAATAAGTACAATCATCCAAAATATAACACTGGGAACAACCCAGGAAACCCACCTAGCTAACTAGGGTGCTATAGGCGTCTCCTCGGCGCACTCCTCCTCAGTCTCGGGGTCACAACCCTCGTCAACACCCGGCCCGTAGAACGTCGGGCAATAGTCCTCAGGATCCTCTGGAAAAAATATACCCAGTCAGGACTGGAGCGAAGTACATAACTCTGAAAGCAACTCCAAATACATGGTAAGGTGTATATAACAAGCAATAAAAAAGTATACAAGATGCACAAGAAATAAATATATACTGGAGCACAATAAGTAGCTGTAATGTAAACTGGAGAATAATACAAGTAGTAGAAAAGTAACTGCAGGTGAGAAACATGAATACTAGCTAAGTACCTTGAGCACAAGTTCTTTATGTGATCGGCTTAGGTTGCACATAAAAAACACTACGATAACTCCGTTATACGTGAGTTGCAAAACCGACATACACATAAATACTGTTTGGCTTTGATCACATAACCAACTCCTACTCCCCTCCCCCACTAATACCATTGGATCCAACCACAACACGCTACGTACATGATAAGTAGCTCGTGCACATGAAGGCGAGAGCACAAGAAGCACATGATAGCACATGAGAATCAATACCCGAAGCACATGATGAAATACACGTGATAGAGTACCCGCTGAACACGGTAAGGGGGATAGCATCTCATGACGGGATCCACTAGTACCAGCTCGTGTAATAATGTGTCAGAATCAAGTATCACAGTTCTAGAACAGGTGATATAAACGCTATCATGAAATAGAAACTATCAGAGGTAGGTACTCGCCTGATGTCCTGAGCAACTGATGAGGATCGAGATCCGGACCGGTGTCGCAAGGACCTATTGCGAAAAGTAAAATTAAACAGGTTTCTAAGCAGTTAAACTGATATAAAATAATTAAAAACATACTTCTAGGGCTATTCTAAGTCGAACGGGTCAAACCGGTAAAATTCGGGTCAAAAAGTCAACCTGGGGTCTAAAAAGTCAACTCTAGGTCAAAACTAGGTCAAACGTTGACTTTTACGGTCAACGAGGATAATTATGGTCAAAGCTAGGTCAAACTAGGGTACCCCTGAAATTTTAGGTCAAACCGAGCTCATTAAGCTACTAAACTCACAAACTCGCCTAATCAAGATACCGGGATACCCTCGGTATCCGATACCTCGCCCTAGGCCACGTACCCCGCCTAAACCCGCTAAAACATATGCTAGTACGCGTAAATATATATACATAAACATATAAAAATCACTCCAAAATATTTCCTAGGCTAATGCTCAAATACCCCGCTCGAAACTCAGTACTTTGGATATCTCAAGGTATTGAGATACCTCGGTATCTCAAGGTATTAAGATACCGCTCTCAAACCCCTCTAACTAGCTATCTAGCTAATAATTATACACCTAGTTATTAATCTAGGCTAGAAAATATATATATCTATCATATATTTATATATCTAAGTATGTATATACCTATATATATAGATATCCCCACACATATACATATACCCCTATACCTTACCTATACACATATATATATTACTAACTATAATATATATTTAGCTCTAGGTGTATATATATATATATATATATATATATATATACATATATATATATATATATATATATATATATATATATATATATGTATATGTATATATATATATATATATATATATATAGATATAGGTATCTACCATATATCTACCTATCTATCTATAATACTATCTATCTATCTATCTATCTATCTATTACCTATCTAGCTATCTACCTATTTATCTAGGTAACTAACTAATAGCTATCTATTAAACTCTAATATCTATCAACCTACTAATCTATCTATCTATCAACTTATCTATCTAACTAGTTATGTATCTATCTATATAGTTATATCTATTATCTATCTATGAATCTAGCTATCTATCTTATTATCTATCTAGTTATAACTCACTCACACCTAGCAACTACTGCTCCCTAACATCGCTGTGCAGCTGCTGCTGCTCTCCCCTTGAATGCTGCTGCTGCTGCTGCCGCGCAAATCTGCTGCTGCTGAATATTCTGCTGCTGCTGTGCTGCTTAGCTGCTGTCCAGCTTGCTGTGCACGCTGCACTGCACGAGCGCTTCGCTGCGGCTGCTCCGCTACTTCATACTGCTGCTGCTGTCTCCTTCATACTGCTGCTGCTGCTCCCTGCTGTGGCAGTTGCTGCCTCCCCCCTTCCAACTCACAAACACACACACACACTCCTATATTCACATATATATATCACCCTATATATATATATATATATATATATATATATATATATATATATATATATATACATACATATATCTATATATATATACTACTAGATAGATAGATATATATATATATATATACACACATATATATACTAACACACACACTAACACACTCACAAACACTAATACACACACACACACTAACACATATCAACACACACACACATATAATTATATACATAGCTATATATATATATATATATATATATATAGAACCTATTTATATATATATATATATATATACACACACACACTCATCAAATATATATATATATATATATATATACACACATACACCTATATATATATATATATATATATATATATATATATATATATATATATATATATATATATATATACATACATATACACACACAAGCACACTTACACATATACATATATATATATACACATAGACATATACTTACACAAGCACATAGATATAAATACACACATACATATATAAATATATATACATAAACACACATACAAATATATATAAATATATATATATTTATAGACACATATACCCAACCACCACACAATGCACACAACACACAAACAACACGCCCCACTCACGCCCTATGTCACGACCCGATTCCGTGGAATCGATAGTCGTCCCCCGGGCGTGACCGCCGTGCGGGCCTAGGTTGCGCACCGCACAAGGCTAAGTATTTTGTTTCGCATAGCGAGCACATATTCAGAGTACGCAGATAATTGAAACACATATTGAAACATGGAAAAGTTCTCTTTTATTGATAATATGAACATCTATTACAAACTCCTTGAACTGAGTCATAAGGATTGTCTCTATGGACTTACAAAAGTGTTGACACAAAATGAGATAGCAGTCCTGTACATTACATCCTTACTAAACTCAAAATATAAGACCTTGTGTCGGAACGACTGCCTTGCCACGAAGTTGCATGTTTACTTGGTGGCTAGCTTCTTCAAAATGCTTTTTCAAAAGGTTGGCACGGTCGAGGCGTGCCTACAGCTTGGACTGGATTGGGGGTTTGTCTCCTGCTCCTCGCTCGGCTCTCCTTAACGCGGGGAACCTGTTTCAACGAGGGTCAGTAAATCGAAACGTACTGGTGAAGGCAAGCTAACCCAACTATACCAATCAACACGTTATTTTAATGAAGCAATGCATATTTTGTGGGTTTCTATCTTGCCTTAGTTCATTTACAGCAAGAAATAGATATGGAAATTACTGAAATAACCTGCCACCGCTCGGTGATATTTACCTGCCCGTCTGAACCACCTGCACATTACTTACCATGCCTTTCCTGCCAAGAAGACACAAGTTAGTTGCAACAGGTTTAAATATACAAAGGGATCACTGGCACGTTGCCATAATGGACGGGCTAGTCTCGGGACGGAATGACGTGCGGCGCAGAGAACAGGAGGCGCCACAAGCCACTCGATCTGAAGCAGGCGACTATCGTGTATTTCGTCCAGATCGGATCGGTGCCAGTGCCCCAGCGACCGTCCGCAGGAACTAAGACCTTGTGCACAAGTTGTCCGTGATCAACGCAGTACACTAAGATAGCATTTGAGGCAATATCAGGCACAGGGCAATAACAGGGCAAGATCTACTTTAGCATAGTCTTCCTGTTGAGTTATTGCATTAAAGATGAGTTCTATACATAGCACAGTTTTAAGAAAAAATATACATTCTAACTTATTCTTATGCATATGATGAACATTCCAAACGAGCAAGCATATAAGTAAGTAACCGTTCACAAGTTTTATTTGACAAGCATAACTTTACCCAAGTCTATTCCCTTTATTATCTTGAAGTCTTTTAGTTATTACTTGGTATCGTTTGATCGGGGCAAGCACGAATACAAGATTTAGATATGAAGACTAGCAAGAAGGGCTAGCTAATCGGGTTGGTAGCCACTCACTTTAGTAGTTGGAAGAAAGAGGAAAGAAGTGCTTTAGGAGTCCGCTCGAGCGACGCCTACTGCTTGATCACCTATATTGCCACGAACAGCTGATCAGTACTTCTTCCTCTCTTTAGTTATCGGAATTGAAGTGCAGTCCTACGAACGAAAGCACTGAAATCCATCGAAACCGTTCAAGAAAACCCAAGCAAATCAGAAAACCAACTCAAGGCACGAAAGCAACAAGCGACAGCGAAAACTAGGCAACAAAGAATGCAGCAGAGAGGTCCCTCCTGACTCTGCCGTTAAGTCGATCCCGGAGGCACGGTCCACTGAATATGGGAATCGATTCCGAAGAGACAAATTTATAATAAGGATGAGTTCTTGATTCAATCTTTCCCGATCGAACGATACCGTCTTGTATTTCTTAGCCGCGCTTCCCGAATAGGGGGAACGGGGCACCACATCCTACCCAACTAATTGGAAGTTTTGTCCCGAAACTTAAGAATAGAACCTACCACTAGGAAATAATGAGGGAAACCTTTCCCTCATTTCTGATTCGAGCTCCCAAGTAGATTCTTCGACAGAGTGATTCCGCCAAAGCACGCGCACTAGAGGAACCGAACGGGTCCGAAGCAGCTTTTCTTTTCTATCCAAAATTTGTACCGGTTGTTCTACATACGTCAAGTCGGGCTGAAGATTCAGTTGTCCCAGGTCTACCACGTGGCTTGGATCGTACACATATTTTCTAAGTTGAGAAACATGGAATATATCATGTACGTCGGATAGGGATGGTGGTAGTGCGATCTGATAAGCAACTGAGGCAACCCGCTTTAGTATTTCGAACGGGCCGACAAATCGTGGACTTAGCTTTTCCTTCGCTCCAAACCTGCTGACCCCTCGCATGGGCGAGACCTTGAGGAATACCCGGTCGCCTACTTGAAACTCTAGCGGTCTCCGATGAACATCCGCATAGCTCTTCTGACGACTTTGAGCTATCTTTAATCTGTCCCGAATCAGCCGAACTTTCTGGACGGTCTGCTCCACGAGCTCAGGGCCAAGTACTTGCCGTTCCCCAACTTTGTCCCAACAGATAGGAGATCTACACTTTCGCCCGTATAACGTCTCATACGGCGCCATTTGAATGCTTGATTGATAACTATTATTGTAAGCAAATTCGGCTAAGGGTAGATGAAGGTCCCAACTAGTCTTTGTGTCCAAGGCGTAGAGTCGCAGCATGTCTTCGAGGATCTGGTTGACATGTTCGGTTTGGCCGTCGGTCTGTGGATGGTAGGCGAAGCTGAACTTCAACTTCGTCCCCATTGCTGACTGCAGGCTTCCCCAGAAACGTGATATAAATCGACCATCTCTATCGGAGACTATAGATACGGGCACGCCATGGAGTCGAACAATTTCGTTGAGATATATCTGAGCCAGGCGGTCGGCACTCCAAGTAGATTTGATAGGCAGAAAGTGAGCTGACTTGGTGAGTCGATCGACGATAACCCAGACTGCATCATGTCCCCGTTGCGTCCTTGGCAAGCCAACAATAAAATCCATCGTTATATCATCCTATTTTCACTCCGGAATAGCAAGGTTCTGAAGCTCTCCGCCTGGTTTCTGGTGTTCGGCCTTCACTCGTTGATAAGCCATACAATGCGACACAAACTGCGCCACATCCCGTTTCAAGCCGTGCCACCAAAATGTCGTGCGAAGATCCCGATACATCTTAGTGCTACCCGGATGAGAAGTATAACTTGCATAGTGAGCTTCAGTGACTATCTCTTGTCTGAGGGCCGCGTCGTTCGGAACGCACAGTCTTCCCTTTATTCGAAGCATCCCATCCGTGCTTACCGCAAAGTCGGACGCCTTCCCTGCTGAGATAAGGACATGAATCTTTTGCAGGAACGGGTCGTCCTTCTGAGCGGCCTTCACTTTGTGTAACAAGTCGGGTTCGAGGCACAGTTGAGCTACTTGCGCCCACTTCTTATATCTTATTTTTAGTGTAATACCCAGTGATTCAAGAACTCGGCGCAGCCTATCATCAATAACCAAACTCCCTACAAACACTCGACTCAACGCGTCAGCTACTACGTTTTCCTTTCCAGGCGTGTATCTGATCGTGAGATCGAAGTCGCTTAGGAGTTCAAGCCATCGCCGCTGCCGAAGATTCAAATCCTTTTGAGTGTACAAATATTTCAAGCTCTTATGGTCCGTGTAGATTTTACACGGTACACCATAAAGGTAGTGGTGCCACAGCTTCAACGCAAACACTACCGCCGCCAGTTCTAAGTCATGCGTCAGATAATTCTTCTCGTGAGGCTTTAACTGCCTCGACGCATAGGCTATGACTTTATCGCGCTGCATCAGGACACATCCTAGACCCTTTCCTGAGGCATCACTATATATTTTAAAGTCATCCGGTCCGTTCGGCAGAGTGAGAATTGGGGCAGAGATGAGGCGCTACTTTAACTCCGTAAACGAAGCTTCACAGTCCTCCGTCCAAGTAAACTTCGCACCCTTTCGTGTCAACTGAGTCAAGGGCGAAGCAATTCTAGCAAAATTTTGTATAAATCTGCGGTAGTACCCTGCCAGACCAAGGAAACTTCGGATATCGCTAGCTGATTTCGGACGTTTCCACTGCGTGATTGCTTCTATCTTCTTCGGATCAACTGAGATGCCTTCCGAGGAGATGATATGCCCCAAAAATGAGATACTATCCAACCAGAATTCACATTTACTTAGTTTGGCGTACAACTTGTTGTCTCGAAGGGTTTGCAGCACCATCCGCAGGTGTCCTGCGTGCTCATCCCTAGTCTTCGAGTACACCAAGATGTCATCGATAAAAACCACCACGAATTTATCGATGAAAGGCCTGAATACACAATTCATAACATCCGTGAATGCCGCAGGGGCATTCATCAGTCCAAACGGCATCACTAAAAACTCGTAATGACCGTAGCGGGTTCGGAAAGCAGTCTTGGGCACGTCTTCTGGCTTAATCTTCAGTTGGTGGTAGCCTGAGCGAAGATCAATATTAGAAAATATCGTTGCCCCTTGTAACTGATCAAACAAGTCGTCTATCCGTGGCAGAGGATATTTATTTCTGATTGTGACTTTGTTTAATTCCCTGTAGTCTATGCAGAGGCGTAGAGTTCCGTCCTTCTTCTTCACAAAGAGCACAGGAGCGCCCCAAGGAGACACGCTCGGACGGATGAACCCACGATCAAGCAATTCCTGGAGTTGGCATTTTAATTCATTCAGCTCTGCAGGAGCCATTCTGTACGGAGGCTTGGAAATCGGCTGTGTGTTTGGAAATGTGTCGATAGTGAATTCAATCTCTCGGTCTGGCGGCATGTCGGGTAGTTCGCTCGGAAACACATTAGGGAGCTCTGCCTCAACGAAAGTAGACTCGACGTTTGCGTAGTCCTGCCGTGTGTCCCGAACCGATGCTAGGAATCCCTCGCAGCCTGTGTAGAGCATTCGCCGAGCAGATTTTGCCAAAATCACCATGCAGGCCCTAGTCGCATCGTTCGCTGGACTACTGGTGTAACAGAACACGGCTTCTCCGGGCAGACGAAAAATGACTCGCTTCTCTGCACACTCAATAGTTGCCGCGCATGCGCCCAGCCAGTCCATTCCCAAAATGATATCGTAGTCCCGTACATCAAGAACTAAAACATCAAGTGACAGCTTCCTCTCCCCAATACAGATATAACCGCCTAGGCATGCTGAACAGACAGGTATTTTTGTACCAGATGGGGTGCTAACGCTTAAATCTAAATACAACGGAGTCATTTTTACATTGCTCTCCGTGGCAAAGTTTGTAGAAATAAAGCTATGGGTTGCACCAGAATCAAATAGAACACGAGCAGGTATATTATTGAAAAGCAAAGTACCTGACACGACGGTATCCGAAGCTAGAGCTTCTTTCCGTGTCATGGTATAGACCCGGCCCTGAGCTTGATTATGCCCTTGCTGAGGCACCGCTCGATTTTCCTGAGGCGCCGGAGTCTGATTCTGTTGTTGTTGAGGTGGAAGGAGCGGACAGCTGCTAATCTGATGGCCAGGATCGCCGCATCTGAGGCAAGTGCCGAGCCGTTTACGACAGACATTCTCGGTGTGCCCTCTTCTGTTGCAGTAGGTGCAACGCTGGCCCTGGTTTTCTCGCTGACGACCGCCGTTATTTTGATGCTTTGCATCGTTGTTTCCTCTATCGTTGCCTTGGCGTTTGTGATTGGAAGTTTGCACAGCGCCGGCAGCAACGTGAGGATACTGCGGTTCGAGCGAAAGGGCATGGTTTAAGACTTCTCTCATCGTCTGATACTGCGGAACGGCTATATGCCCGTGGATGCCAGGACGTAGCCCTTCTTCGAATCGTCTGGCACGACTCGCTGCATCCGGTAGATAAGTGGTAGCAAATTTGGCCAGTTTAAATTCTGCCGAGTATTGCTTTACCGTCATGCTGCCCTGCCGGAGCTGAACAAACTCGTTTTCCCGTTGACAGCGTACAGGTGGGGGTATAAACTCCTCCTCAAACGCGGGACAAAAAGTCGTCCACGCGATCGCCTCCTCTCCATGGCCAGGTTGAAGAGATCGTCGATGCACGTCCCACTAGTCGTGCGCATTGAGGCGAAGCAGTAGTTGGGCACAGGTGACGCGCTTGTCTTCCGGCACTTCTAGGAGAAAAAAATGATCTTCAAGCTCGGCGAGCCAATCTAGGGCCACGATCGGGTCCTCAGTCCCATTAAATGGCGTATTACAGACTTTTTTGAAGTTGCCAAAGGTGAAGGCAGTCACTTCCCTCGTCCTTGGCACTAGCGGTGTTTCGACTTCAAGCGCTGGCTTCTCCACTGGTGTAGCTATTGTTGCGACAGAATGGTTGGAGGCCAGGGTCTGAACAAGCTGCTGCAGGGTATCTACCTGCTTTTGTTGGACTGAGAGCCGGGCCTCTAGGTTGCTCTCGAACTTGGCTTGGCGGGCATCATCCCTCTGTCGTTGCTCCGTGAACATTTGCATCACCTGCTGAAGCGAATCTGATCGAGACATGCCCCGTTGGCTTCGAGAGCTAGCTGATGTGCCGGAGCTGCTCTCCTGAGCCTGTGTCTCGCCTGGCGCTAGCGCTGACGGTTGCGCTTGCGTCATTCCTTGAAAGGAAGGTAAATTATATTAGGATCATAATGTATTATGGACTTATTGCATGAACGTATCTCATTTTGGCCTTAACGAGTTCAGGAGTTCGCACAGGAATTTATCGTTAAGGGAACTTTTCCAGTTCAAGAGTCAAAGGAACTTTGAAGCTGTGCTCTGATACCAACATGTCACGCCCCGATTCCGTGGAATCGATAGTCGTCCCCCGGGCGTGACCGCCGTGCGGGCCTAGGTTGCGCACCGCACAAGGCTAAGTATTTTGTTTCGCATAGCGAGCACATATTCAGAGTACGCAGATAATTGAAACACATATTGAAACATGGAAAAGTTCTCTTTTATTGATAATATGAACATCTATTACAAACTCCTTGAACTGAGTCATAAGGATTGCCTCTATGGGCTTACAAAAGTGTTGACACAAAATGAGATAGCAGTCATGTATATTACATCCTTACTAAACTCAAAATATAAGACCTTGTGTCGGAACGACTGCCTTGCCACGAAGTTGCATGTTTACTTGGTGGCTAGCTTCTTCAAAATGCTTCTTCAAAAGGTTGGCACGGTCGAGGCGTGCCTACAGCTTGGACTGGATTGGGGGTTTGTCTCCTGCTCCTCGCTCGTCTCTTCTTAACGCGGGGAACCTGTTTCAACGAGGGTCAGTACATCGAAACGTACTGGTGAAGGCAAGCTAACCCAACTATACCAATCAACACGTTGTTTTAATGAAGCAATGCATATTTCGTGGGTTTATATCTTGCCTTAGTTCATTTACAGCAAGAAATAGATATGGAAATTACTGAAATAACCTGCCACCGCTCGGTGACATTTACCTGCCCGTCTGAACCACCTGCACATTACTTACCATGCCTTCCCTGCCAAGAAGACACAAGTTAGTTGCAACAGGTTTAAATATACAAGGGGATCACTGGCACGTTGCCATAATGGACGGGCTAGTCTCGGGACGGAATGATGTGCGGCGCAGAGAACAGGAGGCGCCACAAGCCACTCGATCCGAAGCAGGCGACTATCGTGTGTTTCGTCCGGATCGGATCGGTGCCAGTGCCCCAGCGACCGTCCGCAGGAACTAAGATCTTGTGCACAAGTTGTTCGTGATCAACGCAGTACACTAAGATAGCATTTGAGGCAATATCAGGCACAGGGCAATAACAGGGCAAGATCTACTTTAGCATAGGCGCCACAAGCCACTCGATCCGAAGCAGGCGACTATCGTGTGTTTCGTCCGGATCGGATCGGTGCCAGTGCCCCAGCGACCGTCCGCAGGAACTAAGATCTTGTGCACAAGTTGTCCGTGATCAACGCAGTACACTAAGATAGCATTTGAGGCAATATCAGGCACAGGGCAATAACAGGGCAAGATCTACTTTAGCATAGTCTTCCTGTTGAGTTATTGCATTGAAGATGAGTTCTATACATAGAACAGTTTTAAGAAGAAATATATATTCTAACTTATTCTTATGCATATGATGAACATTCCAAACGAGCAAGCATATAAGTAAGTAACCGTTTACAAGTTTCATTTGACAAGCATAACTTTACCCAAGTCTATTCCCTTTATTATCTTGAAGTCTTTTAGTTATTACTTGGTATCGTTTGATCGGGGCAAGCACGAATACAAGATTTAGATATGAAGACTAGCAAGAAGGGCTAGCTAATCGGGTTGGTAGCCACTCACTTTAGTAGTTGGAAGGAAGAGGAAAGAAGTGCTTTAGGAGTCCGCTCGAGCGACGCCTACTGCTTGATCACCTGCATTGCCACGAACAGCTGATCAGTACTTCTTTCTCTCTTTAGTTATCGGAATTGAAGTGCAGTCCTACGAACGAAAGCACTGAAATCCATCGAAACCGTTCAAGAAAACCCAAGCAAATCAGAAAACCAACTCAAGGCACGAAAGCAACAAGCGACAGCGAAAACTAGGCAACAAAGAATGCAGCGGAGAGGTCCCTCCTGACTCTGCCGCTAAGTCGATCCCGGGGGCACGGTCCACTGAATATGGGAATCGATTCCGAAGAGACAAATCCATAACGAGGATGAGTTCTTGATTCAATCTATCCCGATCGAACGATACCGTCTTGTATTTCTTAGCCGCGCTCCCCGAATAGGGTGAACGGGGCACCACACCCTACGACCCCGACACTCACCAATACCCTAAAATATATAAAATATAACTCGAAAACTCTAGCACACACTCTCCGATACTAACCCAACGCGCGCACAAGCCCGAAACGAGAAAACCAAGTCGAAATGGCTGTTCGGTCATTTCGACGAACACGTGGTACGCGGCTCGGAAAACCTCCTGAAACGCACACCAAACGAACTCGGAATCGGCCCAAAATTTACCCACGCGTTCTAAACGATACATAGATTCTAGAATAAGTGCTCCCGCGTCGATTCTAGGTCCGTGGCGGAAACGCACACGCACTTAGAATCGACGACGACGAAAAACCCCAATTTTGTCCGAAATCCCGTTTCTCCGCGACACGGCTTCCCGTGTCCTAACGGAGACACGCACTCCCCCTCAAGACACCCGACAACGTCTACCTAGGTCCGTCTAACCTAGGGCATCACCCAAAATTGGGCCAAATTCGGATTCCACCCGAATTCGACACAAAACCTAATGTCAAAGTCTCTAAACTCAACCAAACCAGTTCCAACTTTCTCCTACGGGTAGGCTTAGGATCTAGGAAGGTTCTACAACACTAATTACACTACACAAAAATAATTAGCAAGGGAAAAGTTAGATTTTACCTCTTGGGAGTTGGAATCCCAAGGCCAAAGTCCTCGATCTACTTGGAACCACCTCCCTCAAGCTCCAAGCCTCCAATTCTAGCCTCCACACTAAATCTAGGCTCCACACACCTAGGTTAGGGAAAAAGTAAGGTTAGGACTAGCATAAGGAGAAGGAATGGAAGAAAGAAGGAAGAAAAATGGAAGAATGACTCACCTTGAAGAAGAAGGAAGAAGAAAGAAGAAGTGGAAAAGAAGAAGAATGAAGAAGAAGTGGAATATGAAGAAGAGGGGCTGCTGGTTCACAGGTGTGGGGGGTAGGTAGGTCGGCCACTTGCTACATAAAGGGTTACACAAGTCACCAATTGACCAAAATGCCCTCCTAACACTTGGTTTTGGGTTCCGGGTTCCAAAAACACTCAAACTAACTCCAAATCTCTCCCACTAACCTACTAAAAATATGATAAATATTTCTAAGCCCCAAAATAATCCTCACAAGGGTGTGGGCTGGGTCGGACATGGGTCCACTAGGGTCTGACATGGGTCCAGGCTAGCCAAAACCCTAAAATAATCATTAAAAAAAATAATACAAGCACTAAAAAATATAAACATAATTAAATACAATACACAATTTATAAAATTAAAAAAAAAACCCTATTTTCTAGAATTGGGTAGTGACAGTAGGATCTCCTCGGGGACAGCTTGAAAAATGCACGCTAACGCCATCTTGTCTCTCTTCTTTTCTACGACCACCCCGGCCGCGGGTTCAATGGCGTCCCAAACGCCTTGAGCCTCCATGAAGACCTCCATCTTGATCGCCCAAGTGGAGTAGTTGATAGATGTCAGCATCGGGTAGTGCAAGGTTATGCTTCCCTCCTTTGTTGCTGGCGCCGTCAAGTGCTCGACGATTTACATCTTGTTGAGTCGAGGGTACTTTGGCTTACACTTGGCTCTGATACCAGATGTTGGCTAGAAGTAGCGGGTTGTAACCTTCAGGAGACAAGGACAGTGAACACGATGTATTTGGAGAATGTTTTTATTTCTTACTCATGATTAAACAAACAAGTACACTCATATTTATATAGCCACTATGGTAACAACTCAATCCTAAAAATAAGCTAACAAACTCTATTAAAGTGAATCTTAGATTTGACAAGTTATATTCCTACAAAGAAATGGTCAAATCTAGAATATTAACTAATAGCGAGCCCATTAGTCTCTTCTCCTCGGTTATTTCATTTCACCGTATTGCTTTGCATTGTAAAAACAATTATTTTCTAGTTTGTTTGTGCTGAAAACACAGCAACACACCCCAAAATAGTTAGGTGGCATATCTAACATAGTATTTATGAATCCCAAAACAGTCAACACAACTCTCTGAAGAAGACCAGACTTGAGATGCAAGCATTGATGACAACTACCACTGCCCTCACCATTCAGTGGTCCCTTGGGGCCGCCACCGGTCCTCCTTCCCCAGTCATCTCTCAATCAAGACAGCCACAAATGGTTACAGAAGAAGGAAGACATGATCTGGGCTCTGGGCACAACAATGCTCCTATTTTGGATCTCCGAAAACCAACAGATTGGCGGTCCCGCCTCATCCGATCCGTGTCCCTTCTTCAGACCAACTGTACCACCAATGTCATTCTCGCATCGGTTTCCAGCCTCCAGAGTTACCAGCTGGACCAAAGACTCATTACTATCGTGCGAAGAAGATTACTGGGGAGAACAGTGATGATTGCAAGCAACTTTGGAGTTGATGTAGAAGCCAGAAGGATATCCAGAGCTACAATATCATTCTCTAACACCTGGAAAAGCAATGCAAGTTTTCTATCACTGGTATCATTTGTTAAGAAAGGACATGTTGTTGACACATTTATGTACAGTACTTTAAAGTAAAGTAAATAAAAAATGATATTCAAAGTAATGAGATGAGGGGGCAATCGCAATGAAATATTAAGGCTAGCATGTGGGGGGTAGGTCACATACCCATGTGCAAAGACAAGAAAGAGAGCACTAAATTAAGCCAATTAAGCTTAATTAATAGATATTTTTTTTCTGGTATGACAAGAGTCGATACGCTCACCCATCCTTCACCGAACCACATGAAAAAATAAGAGCGATCCGAGACTAATCCAGCAGGTAGCAAGGTGGACACGCTAATGATCAGTTGATATTCTAGCTACATTCCAAATTCATTGTACAAGAATACATGTTCACAAACTTTGACAAGAGTTCTCATAAAATAACAAATATTAGCAAGACTTAACAAGAAAACAAAGACAGACATGACATCTTATGGTAGAGTATCTGCCAGAAAGATTAAAGATGATTGATGCCTGGTTTATGTAGAAAATGATTAATAACTGGTTTCCTAAGTTATGAGAGAGTTGGACCCTAACTTCGCAACACAATTATGTTCATTTCAACCAACCTTTGGATGATTGAACAAGATAAAGAACAACAGTGGTTAGAAATCATAAGTAAATTTTCTAAAGTAGTGTGATTATTCCTCTAAGAAGTATTTGGAACATGAAGCAGTAACAAAAAATCATCTATGAGCAACCTGTGCACAGACTAGAGATAAATACTGGAGCAACTATATGAGAAATGAAATGTCGCTACAAATATCACCTAACAAGAGGCAATCCCTCTTCTAAACCGTTTAATTACGGAAAAGTACAAGTTACACAACAACTAGAATCATTCTTCAACCAGCGAAATACAGTAGAATAGACAATGGTACATCATATAAATTTGAAAAGAATGGGAAGTTGTGATGACAGGATAAAGAAGCATCGGAACAAGAGAAGATGCTTACAGCAACCACCATCTGTAAACACCTACAGAAACATTGGCTTGTATTAAAAACGCAACAAAGAAACTGAGAACTAGATAACATGAATTCTGTCTGGTTACAGTAAATATATTGCCATAATCATAAACAGTGAGTCACATCTAATCCTATGTGTTCGGTTTTATGAATCCTTGGAAGCCATGTTTTCTTGTTCGGGCTATTTCCAATGTCAAAGCAAGAGGGTCTCCATTTTCACTCAAACCTCAAGTCAGGATTTCAGTACACTTACTCCTTCCCAGCATATTAAACCCCTACTCTTTCATCTCTACAATTCATACATAACAGATAACTTTAACACGGGTTCATTTTGCTGTTCTACCTCGTGTTTTCTAAGGTTTTCTCATGTTTCAGTTTCGCATGACACTATCATCAGCATATATCCTTTACAATGTCTAAGATTTTTACAGTCTTCTTACTTCTAAGGTCTTTCTCATATGCAACATATCTATACAGAATACATATTTCTAACGTTTCATCGAGAGCTATACTCTAATTCTTTTAAAATTCTTTATTCGATAAACATGTAGCCGCAACACTTCACAACGTTTTATAATTTAAAATGCATACCTTCTCTCATATAATGACCAAAAGAAGCCATTCAACTCCTTATCACTATCATCTGCTTCATCTGAGATGAACAGATATGCATCACCAATTGCTCTATACGTTTCAATATGTTCCTACTTTCTTACATAATTTCCCCCAAATCTTGTACTCAAGGGATTCACATATCTCCCTTGAACAAAGAATTTTTAAGCAAAATAATATATGCATCCAGAAAACCTTCAGCCTCACGTTACAATGTTTGACCAATATAATGCAATTAGCTAATGTGCAGGTTCTAACCTATATTATTCCCACGTATTGTGAGCTTATATGTATTTTTTTTCATCACAACTTCCATACAAAGGACACTACACGCACTGTTTTACAGCACATACCTATGTGTGCCAAAACTTATTCGTTCCTTCCCGGAATTTAACATCTTTCAGTGTTCAAATATATTATTGTAAGTATTTGATATGTTACCATACTGAATTACTAGAGGTATACAGCAAACACAAAAGATGGCCAACAATAACTTTGAGCAGCAGCCGCAGCCGCAGCCGCAGCAGCAGCAACAGCAAATCTACTCAATGCATACAGGCTGTAAACCTATAGGGACCCCAAATTGTTCATGCAGTATTGTGACTATTTAATAATTATGACTTCTTCTTCCTAGAGGCATTGAACTTGAACCTCTATTTTATAGTATAATAGATGGTTTTCCATATTTTCCTAGAGGAATGTATTTACAGAAATGATGATAGGTATCATGCTTCCTTGTCACGATGTCTACATATACTCCTTGTTTGGAGTCATGAATCAACTACTTAAGTTAATACAAAAAAGTCTTTTCTAACTTAGCCTCATGTTGCCACATAGTTTCGTCAAAGATATTTCTCCTTAGTGCAAACGATACAAGACAAAATTATAAATTGTCAACTTCTGACCTTTAAAAACGTGTTTAGCTTTCTAATACCTCATAGAGACCTTGCAGTAAGTATAGCATGTCAGGAGGGAAAAACCAACCAGAAAACCATACCTACATGGCATCAAAGCAATGATCTTAATGCTCAGTACTAGATGATAAAATCCGCAAAATATGGACTGTTGTAGTGCCCCGCTGGCACTATGTACAAGAGATATCGTTTTGCTGGCTCGAGTGGAAGTTTTCTCGAAGAGTCCCCGATCGAAACACAAGACGATTGATCCGGGTGAGTAGGCAGAACTTCATTCTCTGATTCTTGTACGCCTTAATAATGAATCTGAGTTTTTATAATGCGTGTTGCGAAGTAGAGAATGTTCGCATGGGAATGACAGAACGAGAACCTGAGAACCTGTATGCTTAACTAGAGAACTTGTAATGCTTGTCATTGAAAAGAATCTTGCCATGCTAAGTAAAAGAATAGAATGTTGCATGCTAAGTTACACGGACACAGCTATTAAACGAACCATTGACATGCTAATGAGAAGAGTAATAAGATGTCATAAACTTGTCCATTTTTGTATGCTAAAGTTAGAATGACCTGCCATGCTAAGGAGTAGAGTAGAAAGTTTGCTTGAACATGCTCTGTTTCATTGCTATGGTAAGGTAGAATTACATGCTTAGAATACAAGAGATAGAAATTGCATGCTAGATTTATAGAATCGTTATCGTGTTCGCTTATAATATGTTCCGCTTGCTTGTTTCCTTATATCGAACTGCTAAAGATATAATTGTATGAATAACTCGTACTGTGCTATTGAACATATCGATCGATTGAAAAGAAAAGAAGATTGAACCTATCGCTTGATTGAATAGAAGAGATTGAAGAGCTATTGGCTCTATCGCTTGATTGAAAACTTTGCTTGTTTCTGGACATGTGCATAATATAGTCTTTATCTGATAGAATTACATCCATGCATTGGTCTGACAACTTGTGCACAAGGTTTATCTCTCGAGCGGTTCTTGGGGCACTGGGGATCGTTCGGCCTGGGAGAGATATGGATACCCGAGGCTAGAAGTCCTTATTTACGGGAGGGTGTGGCTATTAGTGTAGTACTGAACCATGAGTCCCGACTGCTATTTTGAGCACATTTTAGTGCAGAGCAACCATGTGTCTTAGCAGCTATTAGCCGATCTGTCATTAGTGAGATGGGCTTGTACGTCCCAACTGCTAATCCCGGGGATCCAACACTCGGAGGCCATCATATAGTTAGGGCGCATGCTAGGTTAGCCTTCTTGCATACATAATTGTTTGATGCAGAGACGAACATAAAATAGTACTTAGATATTTATGCAAATTGTTACTAACTTGTATGTCTGGAGATAACCGTCCGGCCGAGGGTAAGAATCACTGTATAAGTGATCACTAGTTATTGTTTATCTTTCTTATCGAACTTCTCATAAGACTTGCATGTTTAACTTGAATATGTTGCTGCCCTCTTGTATAAGATGAATAGTCCACTAGATCACTGCTATTGTTACTAAAGTAATCAAATATGGCTCATGATACATGCTGCGCACTGCACGATAGAACAATGTCCGTACTGTATGCTCGAATGTATTGAATATGCAAATTGCTTTCAAAGATATGTTTTCGAAAGAAGTAATCTGACTCTGGTCCTGTACTGCATGAAATGAACCTAGGTAAAGGTAGAAAAATCACTAGTAATGTAATGTTTTATCACATGCTTACTTAATGTTGGTTTTAGAGAGTTGCTTTTGTTCGTTGCTTTTATACTCACCAGTAAAATTTTCAAAGTGCTGACCGCCCACCAGTTTGCTTGTTCGCAGGTACTGGATCGTCCGAAGAAGCGATAGCATATCCTCATCCTCAGGCGCCAAAAATATGGAGTCGATGCCTTGAGACGTATCGAGATGTTTTGAGATGCTTTTGTATAAAGGAATGTAATGTACGGAACGATGTCATTGTAATCGAGAGAGAAAGCTTGAGCGAATTGTAATCTCGGCCAAGTGCCGCTTGTAACAATTCTTGAATATCAATAAAGAGCTTATTTTCTTATACTATTGTGTTCATTGCATTATTGTGCCGCTGCTTCTATCTTGATAGCTTATTTTATCCTTGTTCAAGCCTTGGCCTTGTGCAAGCGCAACTTAGGCTTGCACGACATCAAGCCTATGCGAGGACGATCGGTTCCGCAAGACGCTAAACGAGGATGATCGACCCCTACGAAATCGGGACATGACATAATGGTATCAGAGCAACTCGATCCTTTGGCCATTCTGTTGCTTCGTGTCAACTCAAGATGTTTCCTTGCCACTTGATATTGTTGACGTAATGAGCGTTCCATACAATGAATCCGTAAATATTGTCAAAGATGCCGGCAAAAGTTTTCTGGATTATTTTATTGCTTGAGAGATGTGATTTATGATTGCTAGAGTTTTCGATTGAGAATGGCGATAGATGAGGACTATCGCTGCTCTGGACATCGCAAGTTTCTCCTTGAGTTTCGAGGACGAAACTTTTTTCTCGGTAGGTCAGTATGTAGTGCCCCGTTCCGCGTTGGCACTATGTACAATAGATATTGCTTTGCTGGCTCGAGCATAAGCCTTCTCGAATAGTCCCCCGATCGAAACACAAGACGATTGATCTGGGTGAGTGGGAAGAACTTCATTCTATAAGCCTTAATAATGAATCTAAGTTTTTATAATGCTTGTTGCTAAGTAGAGAATGTTCACATGGGAATGACAGAACGAGAACATGTATGCTTAACTAAAGAACTTGTAATGCTTGTCATTGAAAAGAACATTGTCATGCTAAGTAAAAGAATAGAATGTTGCATGCTTAGTTACACGGACACAGCTATCAAACAAACCATTAACATGCTAATAAGAAGAGTAATAAGATATCATAAACTTGTCCATTTTTGTATGCTAAAGTTAGAATGAATCCCTGCCATGCTAAGGAGTATAGTAAAAAGTTTGCTTGAACATGATCCGTTTCATTGCTATGGTAAGGTAGAATTACATGCTTAGAATACAAGAGATAAAAATTGCATGATAAATTTATAGAATCGTTATCGTGCTCGCTTATAATATGTTTCGCTTACCTGTTTCCTTATATCGAACTGCTAAAGATAGAATTGTATGAATAACTTGTATTGTGTACTATTGAACCAAACGATTGATTGAAAAGAAAAGAAGATTGAACCTATCGCTTGATTGAATAGAAGAAATTAAAGAACCATTGGCCCTATCGCTTGATTAAAAACTCTGCTTGTTTCTGGACATGTGCATCATATAGTCTTTATTTGATAGAATTGCATCCATGCATTGATCTGACAACTTGTGCACAAGGTTTATCTCTCGAGCGGTTCCTGGGGCACTGGGGATCGTTTGGTCTATGAGAGATCTAGACACCCTGAGGCTAGAAGTCCTTATTTACGGGAGGGTGTAGCTATTAGTGTAGTGCTGAACAATGAGTTTCGGCTGCTATTTTGAACGTATTTTAGTGCAGAGCAACCATGTATCTCAGCATCTATTAGCTGATCTGTCATTAATGAGATGGGCTTGTACGTCCCAACTGCTAATCCTTGTGGATCCAACACTCGGGGGCCATCATATATTTAGGGCGCATGCTAGGTTAGCCTTCTTGCATACATAACTGTTTGATGCAGAGACGAACATGAAATAGTACTTAGATGTTTATGCAAATTGTTGCTAACTTGTATGTCTGTTGCAGGAATAACCGTCCGACCGAGGGTAAGAATCACTGTATAAGTTATCACTAGTTATTGTTTATGTTTCTTATCGAACTGCTCATAAGACTTGCATGTTTAACTTGAATATGATGTTGCCCTCTTGTATAAGATGAATAGTCGACTAGATCACTGATATTATTCCTAAAGTATTCAAATATGGCTCATGATACATGCTGCACTGCACAATACAACACTACCCCTACTGTATGCTCGAATGTATTGAATATGCAAATTGTTCTCAAAGATATGTTTTCAAAAGAAGTAATATGACTCTGATCATGTACTGCATGAAATGAACCTAGGTAAAGGTAGAAATATCACTAGTAATGTAATATTTTATCACATGCTTACTTAGTGTTGGTTTTAGAGAGTTGCTTCTATTCATTGCTTTTATACTCACCAGTACTTTTTCCAAAGTGCTGACCTCCCACCAGTTTGCTTGTTCACAGGTACTGAATCGTCCGAAGAAGCGATAGCATATCCTCATCCATAGGAGCCAAAAATCTGGAATCGATGCCTTAAGATGTATCGAGATGTTTTGAGATGCTTTTGTATAAAAGGATGTAATATATGGAAAGATGTTATTGTAATCGAGAGAGAGAGAGAGAGAGAGAGCGCTTGAGCGAATTGTAATATCGGCCAAGCGTCGCTTGTAACAATTCTTGAATATCAATAAAGCGCTTGTTTTCTTATACTATTGTGTTTATTATAATATTGAGCCGCTGCTTCTATCTTGAATAGCTTATTTTGTCCTTGTTCAAGCCTTGGCCTTGTGCAAGCACAATTTAGACTTGCACGATATCACGTCCATACGAGGACGATCGGCTCCGCAAGACGCTAAGCGACGACGATTGGCCCCTGCAAAATCGGGACGTGACAACTGTACTATCAAATTCTTCAACATTGAGTACGTGTAAAACCATACCCTATCAACAAACAAGAGTTGCTTCTCATATGACACCATTAACAACAGAAACAACACAAAGCATGTGATCTTAAATCCTAATACCACGCTCCTAATGTCCAAAAGGAACAATAATAGATAGGCATGTTTTAACGTTAATATGTCCAAATTCACTAGTCAACAAGCTATGTGAAGACAAAAAGCTTTTCCTACTTGTATCTGAGGAAGATATTGCATGGAAACATACACTGCTAACAAATCAAAACCTTCAGAAGCTTTAAATTGCGTTCATGTCTTTACACAACTACACAAGAAATATGGCAGTAAGCTCAGTAAAAAGAGATTAACAGACAAGATGTACATTATGGGGGAAAAACTAACAAGCTAAAGACGTTATCAGAAAATTCAAAACACGAACCACAATTTAAGTCGAATTCACAGACTGTTAAAGTTCTTCAACATTCGATCCTTTCTCAGAGGTATTGCATCTTCAAGAACATCGAATCACTATCAATTAACAATTAAAGACTACTAAGCACGTCTACCTTCTACTCGGAAACACGATAATTGAGTAGAGGAACCATTAGGCACACCACAGAAAATTCAAAATAGGTGATGTGTTCCTGGCTGGGTCACACCACAGTTCTCCAAAGAAACACATCTATACATAACAAACTTGAGGAAAAAAAAATTTGACAACTACCACCATCACTGCCCTCACCATTCAGTGGTCCCTGGGGCCTCCTGCAGTGATCTCTCAATCCAAACAACCACAAATGTGACAGGAGAGGGGAAGGCATGATCTGGGCTGTGGACACAATGTTGGATTTCGAAAAAAAGATGCCCTATATCAGACAAACTGTACCACCAATGTCATTCTCACATCAATTCCAGGCTCTAGAGTTACCAGCTGGACCAAAGACTCAATACTATGATATCATGTGAAGAAGAATACAGGGGAGAATAGTGATTGTAAGTAACTTTGGAGTTGAAGTAGAAGCCATAAATATATCCAGAGCTACATTATCAGTCTCTAACCTGGAAAAGCAATCCAACAGTTTTCTATAACTGGGATCATTTGTTAAGAAAGGGCATGTTGACACAAATATGTACAATGCTTCAAAGAAAAAGAACAACTCTTCCGAACAACCCAGGCAAGCATGTGGGGAGGACACCTACCATGTGCAAAGATAAAAGGGAGAGAACAAAAATATGCTAATGAAGCTCAATTAATAGGGGTTTTGTGTTGTTTGTTGGTTACAAAAAACCAACTTACCTGTTATCTTTAGTCCCACATCGGTGGGAAGGTGTGGTGGGTGTGTGCTTATATTTCTCTTTCCCTCTTGCTCCCTTGTGGGCTTGTGTGGGTAGCCCTATGGGCCACACGCGCGCGCTGCCACCGCCTGGCCCGGCTTGGTTCGGCGCACGTAACGGATGCGGGTATGTGCCCACATCTGTGGGGGCCAAATGTCAATCCGATTACCTCTTCGGGGTTCGGACTGAGACCCTAAACTTCTTTTTGTTGTTCATTTATTTTCTTTTGACCATTTCTCTCCATAAATTTCTCTTGCACGTTACCAAGTCTCTCAGATCCGATCTCCGTGGCCCATTTACAGCGAACGTTTTACGTGGCTAATTACCCACTACGGTTACGTCATAGATGCTTATTTATACAGGTTTTCTCTTCTTTGTGAACTACAAAAATTCTTATTCTCAAAAAAATCTAACTTCTATCTCTTTCCACTCCTCACCTCCAAAGCAAAACTCTATTCTTCAGTTTCGTGCTCTGGGCAAAAGCTAAGCTCGTGTCATTCTCTCCGAACTGTGTGCCGTGACGAGAAATCGGTAGCACGGGAGGTTTACCTCTATGAGAATTCGAGAAAAAGTTTACACATAGACCTCGGATAAACTCTTAGGGCAGTGCGTAGTATGCGACTTCCCCAGAAGCCGGTAACACTAAACCTTGTTTATTTTTGTTTACAGGTTTTATAAGAAAAATATGGATAACATTTCGTCTGGTATGAATTGTGTATCAAGAGTCGATACAGCTGTCCATCTTTCGACCGAAAACATGAGAAAAAAATAAGAGATCTCGGAGACCAATCTAGTAGGTAGATGAACAATTGATAATCTAGTTACACTCCAAATTATTGTACAAGATATACTAGTTACATTCCAAATTATTGTACTAGAATACATGTTCACAAACATTGACAAGGAGTTCTCATGAAAATACAAGTATTAGTAAGGCTGAGCAAAAATAAAGACAGATATGACATTTTATGTGAACAGTATCTGCCGAAAAACATAAGAATATTTGATGCCTAGATTAAGACCTCATATCCTAAGTTATGGGAGTAGAAGAGGCAATTTTGCAACACAATGATTATTTTCAGTTCAACCAACCTTCAGATGATTAAACCGGAAGAACACGATAACAGTGGTGGTTAGAGGTAATGAGATTTGAGTCAACAGAAATACAGTTTTCAACAAATTGATTATTCTTCAAGAAGTGTTTCGAACATAGTGACATATATGAGTGTAGCAGTAACAAAAAGAAATTTTGTCAAGAAACAGTCTGCAAACTACAGGGGAAAAGAATGGAGAAACTATGTAACAAAGGAAATGCTGCCACAAACTGAGAACTAAATACTTGAACCAGTAAATACATTGCCACAAGCATAAACAGCAAGTCATCCTGTTTCCTAATCGTCCATGTCCAGTTCTGTGAAGGCCATATTTTCTGGTTCAGGCTATTTTCTATGTCAAAGCTAAGATGATCTATATTTTCGCTCAAATTTCCCAGCATGTAAAACTGCTCCTCTTTCACCTCCTACAGTTCATACATAACAATAACTTATTAACACAAGAGGTTCACTTTGCTGTCTTAGCTAATGTGTTCAAAGATTTTCTCATGCTTTAGTTTTACACTCTACAAAGTGACCTATTGATCTTCTACTCAGCATATATCCTTTTGTTAAGACTTTTAGAATGTGTTCTAACTTATGTTCATAGAAAGAAAATTATAGGGCATTGTTTATAACCACATACCTATGTGTACCTTAAATCATTTGCAGCTTTCCAGAATTTAACATCTTTCTGTGTTCCAAATAAACTATTATAAGTTATGATGTGTTGTTACCTTGCTGAATTACTTGAGATATGCTAGCAGCAGCAAATCTACTCCATGCATACAGGCTGTAAACTGAGAGGAATCCAATTTGCACGATGGAGAGTTAAAGTATTGCAACTATGCTATTAATTCTACTACAACTTTTTGTTCCTTGATGCAATGAACTTGAACCTTTGTCTTAATAGATACTCTTTCATCTAATATGTTTTTTGTCTAGTCTTCCATATTTTACCTAAGGAATGTATTTAATGATCCATATCATTCTTCCTATCCATGATTCGCCTACATACGCTCCTTGTTTGGAGTCATCAATCAACTACCTATATGAAAAAACAAAAAAATATTTTCGAACTTAGCTTCATGTTTGCCACATATATAGTTCTGCCAGAAGTCAAAGATCTCTCTTAAATGCAAAGGATACAAGACAAACTTATAAATTGTCAACTTCTGAACTTTTAAAAAGTGTTTAGCTTGATAATACTCAGAGAACTTGCAGTAAATTTAGCATGTCAGGAGGAAAAGGATAGCATGTCAGGAGGAAAAGGACGACTAGAAAACAATATCTACATAGCATCAAGGCAATGATCTGTACTAGCTGATAAAACCCACAAATAAAAGTTCGCCTAGACTGTAAAATGCTTCAACATTGAGCAAGAGTAAAACCATACCCTATCAGCAAGCAAGAGTCGTTTCACATATGACATCAAAACACCATTAACAACAGAAACAACACGAAGTGCGATATCTTGTATCTAAATACGTGTCCATCTCTCCTAATGTCCGTAAGGAACAATGATAGGCATGTTTTAACGTTAATATGTGCAAATTCACTAGTCAACTAGCTATGTGAAGACAAAAAGCTTTCCTACTTGTACCTGAGGATGATATTGCAAGGAAACATACACTGCTAGATAAATCAAAACCTTCTTAACCTTTAAATTGCGTTCATGTCTTTATACAACTACAATAAGAAATGTGGCAGTAAGGTCAGTAAAAAGAGATTAACAGACAAGATGTACATTATGGAAATTGAAAAAGAAAAAGAAAAAGAAACTAACAAGCTAAAGAGCAGATGTTATCAAAAAATTCAAAACACGAACCACAATTTAAGTCGAATTCACGGATTGTCAAAGTTCTTCAACATTCGATCCTTTCTCAGAGGAATTGCTTCTTCCATAACATCGAAACACTATCAATTAGCTATTAAAGACTACTAAACATGTCCACCTTCTACTCCAAAACATGATAATTGAGTAGAGGAACCATTACGCACAGAAACAAGTAGCTTGATACAGTAATGCATAAACTTCTACTAAAAGTACAAATGACATGCCTGAAATGAGAAGATATCGGATCATGTCATTAGAGCTGGCGATCAGCACCTCCATGCAGAGATGGAGCCGAGCTCCCCACGCTGCCAGTAGAGGAAAAGCGAGGCTTGGCGCTTCTCCACTTGAAAACCCCTCACCTGCACCCTCTTCAGCAGGCACTCGGCCTGCGCCTCCGTGAAATTGGTAAACTGGACCGGCACGAACCCGACCGAGCTGAAAAGCGTCCTCCAGGGGTGCATCTTCTCGACAGCACGGTGGCGTCCGGTCAACGCCCCCTCGACCCAGGGCTGCACCAAGAACCTTTCTATCTTGCCGGCCACATCGGAACCAGCTCCGGACGCGTCGATGGAATCCAGCAGCACCATGCAGGACTGGAAGCAGTGGAGGAAGCTGTGGGCGAAGGAGAGGTCGCTGCGGTCGCATCCGTGCTCGACGGAGACCACGACCTTCGGGGCAAGCTGCTTGACGAGGCGAAGCAGGGTCGGGAACGGGAGTCTGTAATGGCACCCGACGGGCAGGTTGACGGCGACGACTTCGGCGGGGGAGGAGGCCGCGAGGAGCTCGTTCGGGTGGAAGGACTCGATGCTGAGGATGTTGAGTTCGAAGGGGATGTTGCGTTCGGCAGCGAAATGGGAGAGGTTCTGACGCGTGAGCTGGAGCTCGAGCGGGTGGAACGAGGAAAGAGAGACGAACGCGGTGATCCTGAGGAACGGCATGGCCGGGGATCGGCGGTGGGCGAGTTCCAGCATGAAGGAGGACCAATGCCCGCCGAGGCCGATGTCGAAGTCGACGATGTGGATTCGGTCGGCGTCGGCGAGCTCTTCGAGCAGGGTCTGGGTGCAGGTGAGGTTGGCGAAGTGGAGGAAGGGGGAGGCTTCGGAGAAGGCCTTGCAGGCGCTGAGCTTGAGCACGACATCCCATGGGTTGGAGATGGGAGTGTTGTTGTTGTTGTTGTTGTTGCTGCTGCTGTTGGAGAGGAGGAGGTGGAGGAGGGACTCTTTGAAGTAGAATGCGGAGCGGAGGATGGGCTTCAGCCCGATCGGCGAAGCCGGGAGCTGGTGATTGAGCCGCGCCAATATCTCACGCGCGCCGAGGGGGCTGCCGGTCTCGACGAGCTCGGCCGCCTTGAATAGCTGGTCGACAAGCGCCTGTTGCTGCTGCTGGTGGGCCGCCACGGTGGTGGGTTCGTCCTTGGGCTTCCCCGGCCGCTGCTGGAGCTGGTAGGGGACGACAGCCGGGTTTGGCGGAGTGAAGGGTGGTTGTACCGAGTGGTGGTGGTGGTGGCGCTTGGGTGGAGGCGGGAACATGAGAGTGTGATGGGTTTGGGGCAGAGGAGGGAGGAAGAAAGGCGGTGGGTTCTGCAGCTCAGCTTCTTGGAAGAACATCGGGAGGCTATTCGGCACCGGAGGCAGCAAGACTTGATTCGGAGACGATGCTGGGATATCGAGCAGCCCACTGAAGTCATGAAGCGACTCCTGCAAGAATATCTGCTTGGAGTAGTCGACATCGCCCATGATCCAGCTGAGGAAGGTCTGCTCCTCCTCTTCCTCCCATTCATTTGCGGTAGGCAAGGGGGGGATATCGGAGGAGGAATGGGGGATGATGGGCTGGAGCTCGGAGGCCCATTCCTCCTTCCGCTGCTGATCTAAAGGAGGCCATTTGTCGGAGACGGACGCTGCCACGCCGGCCGTGTCGGAAGAACACCCACCGCCGCCGAGGCCGGGGGAGGAAGAGGAACGGCTAGGGCTGCTCCGGTTATCCAGAACAGACCTCGGCTCGACCCCCACCACCACCAGCTCTCCCTTCCTCTTGCTACCACTACTATTTGCTCCTCCTTTTGGTCCTAGTGTTGTTGCAATATCAGTGTCAATGTTCCAGTACTTTCTCGTTGCTGTTGCTTCCACTTCCAAGAAGGGCATGTGCATCTCTCTCATCTACCCTGATCTTTCTCTTCTTCGTTCTGCTTCTTCTCCTCTCTCTCTCCTGTTTTTCCACTCATTCTCTTCTTCTCTTCTTCCTCTAGAGATCAAATAAATTAAATGAATGAATTTTTTTTTTTTTTTTTTTTTTGATGAAAGAAGAGTGGAGACGAGTAGCGAAGTTCTTGCCAGTTTCTCTCTCCTATCCTATTTGCTGTCGATGCTTTCACCACAAAAAAGCAAGCTGCTTGTTCATTTAATTTTTTTAAGTTATTTATATTTCCGAAAATTTGTTGTATTGAAATTTTTTTTTTAAATAAATTAACTAAAATAAAATTATTTTAAAAATATTTAAAGTAACGCAAGTTTTCGCCATGTCAAATGACGAAAATATAAAAAATATATATATATTTTATATTTATTAAATTTTTGTCATCCCAGATGTCGAAAATATAAAAATAATATTTTTTTTATATTTTGTCAAATTTTTGCAATCTTAGATGGCGAAAATATAAAAAAAAAATATATATTTGTCAAATATTAGACAAATGGAATTTTTTAGGTTTTATTTTATTTGTTTTAGGTTTTCTTTTTTTTTGGTTTTTTTATTTGTTGGTTATTTGTTAAATTGTGATATCTATTTAAATTATGATTTTTTCATAAATATATGTTTTAAATGTTGAATATGTGTTATTTTTTAAATGTTGTCTATTATATCATAATTATTTATTTGTTATTTTTTAATTTGATATCATAACTATAACAGACAATTACGATATCAATTTTTTTTTAATTACGGTATAGATTTTTTTTGAAACAAAACACTTATAGATTTTCTAAAGACAATTTAAATTTAACTAAAATATTTTTTCAAATATTAGATACCACATCTAGTATCATTCAAAATATAATTTTCTAAGGACATATTTAAAGTTTATTATGGATAATAATATATTCAAAATTTAAATTATATTTAAACTAACTACAGGATATCTAATAAACATATATTCAAAATATAAAATATATATTTATGAGAAATCATAATTAAAATAGATATCACAAAAAATAAAAAAATATTCTTGTCATATTTTTAATCATCTTCACCCTGATATATTATATGATAACGTTTGAGGGTCTGGAGATACAAAATTTTACTCGTTAACATTGAAATATCGAAAAAAAATTCAAAAGCAAAATTTGGATGTCGAAACATCATTTTTTGGCGATTGTAAAATTTTTCAAAGTTCGTCAAACGGTGAAACGATTTATTCCATAGTACTTTTTATTACGGTCATTTTGGCACAAGCTGGACTTCGTTTCGATCTCTCAGTAAAAAGTTATGATACTTTTAAATTTAAAATTTTATACTTTTGCCTGTAACATGTGTGTTTTGCTTCAGATTAAAATTCTTTCTACACGAATTGTGTTACTCTCGTCGAAAAGATACAAATCGACCTATTGTTTGACGAAAAATAATTTTCGAACAAATAATTATGGCCGCTCGAAGTATTCTCGACGGTAGACGTAATATTTTTACGGCAGAAAACTTAAAAAATTTTGGATGTTCAATGATAGCATTTTTTTATGTTAAATTTTGTTTTTTCTAAATTATTTTAAAAAAATTATTGTTACAACAATTTTTTTTAAAAGAACTAAACCAAACCACTCTTTTTTCCAAAAAAAAAAAAAAAAACAATTAAAAAAAACCAACACTCAAACATTAAAATCGAACCAACCCTCACCCACCCACTCGCGGGTCAAAGTGTTGAATTTTTGCTAACTCAGTTGGCGAAACTTTGACATTCTCGATTTTCGGACAAGTCCAAATTTTTGCCAAACTATGTTGGCAAAAATTTGACATTCTCGATTTTCGCCATCTTCGATGGCGATTTCTATCATCGATTCAAATTTTAAAAAAATAGTATAATTATAGTTAATTTATTTTAAAAATATTTTCTGTACAATAAATTTTTTGTTTATATTTACCCATAATCCTAATTGTTAATCATGTTGCCTTTAATTATTTTTTAATTACTAGTACCCTCATTCTCTCATAATGTGTTATTTGTAATTATATTTACCCCATCAAAAAAAAATTCTAACTTTTAAGAAATGAGAGAGAAGTAGCAATAAAAAGAAATTTGGGGTAATAGAATTAACAATTATAATTGAGGAGGTAAATACAAATAACTCTATTTTTTATGAGTTATTTACTGTAACCTTACCTATATTTTATTTTTATTACACAAATTTTTCTTATTTTAAAAATAATTATATTAATTTCTATATGTTTTAATTTTATTATACGGATCTTCCATAAATTTTATATATTATGTAAATAATTATTACACTAAACATCCTTAAAATATAAAGTATAAGGGAAGTCATTGTTATTATTTTTAAAATAAGGATAGTTTGTGTAAAAAAAACATAAAATATAGAAGAGTTAGTATAAATAACCCTTTTTATTTTAATTGGTCAACCTTTATAGCATGCTTGTTCATGAACATGTGCATCTTAGAATTTATCTGATAGTGTTTCATGCATTTGCACCGGTCGGACAATGGCTATTAGTGCAGAGCTGAACCATGAGTCATAGCTGCTAATAGTATCAGATAAATGAGTCATTGGTTAGCTGGATTACCGCTACTGATCCTGAGTTTCTCGGGGATCGACATCTTATTGATAGTTCAACTTGTGTGCTTGATTGCATGATAGTTCCTGAATGATGCATTAACCCTAGAGTTCTTGAGCATAGCTCACGAGATATGTTGCTCATACCCCGATTGATACCTCGTGCTTGAAATGTTTGTCTTGTATGCTTGAATGAATCAAACATGAACTCTGTTTTCAAATATGTTTCCAAAAAGAAGTAATATGACTCCGTTCCTGTGCTGCATGTAACGAACCTAGGTAAAACTAGAAAGATCACTAGTAATGTAATATTTTATCACATGATTACTTAGTGTTGGTTTTAGTGAATGTTGCTTATGTTCGTTGATTTTAGACTCACCAGTACTTTCTCCAAAGTGCTGACCCATCAACAGTTTGCTTGTTCGCAGGTACTGGATCGTCCGAGGAAGCAATAGGCGTGCCTCATCCTCAGGACCCGAAAATATGGTTTCGATGCCTTGAGCTATATCGATTGCTTTGAGCTACTTTTGTATAGAGGAACATAATGTATGGAACGATGACATTATATTCAGAGAACCTCGTGCCTTGTGATTTGTCCCGTATACTCAGATGGATTATTGTTTGCAACACTGTCCCTCCGCTGCGTACTCGATCGATTCGATGATAGCCACAACTTTAACGATGTTGTCTTGTGCGGACGTAACTCCAGGCTCGCACAGCATCACGTTCGGATGACAAACGACTATACGTCCCCGGGAGCGCCGAGACACGGTGATTCGTGCCCGACGGGGGCATTGTCGGGACCTTCGGGATCAGGATGTGACATAATGGTATCAGAGCACTCGATCTTCTAGCCTTACACCCATTTCGCTGATGTTTCTAAATGACGATTCCTCGTACATTGATATCGTTATTGAATAGAGCATTCCATACAATAAGTCCATAGATATTCTCAAAGATGCTAGCAAAAAGTTTTTTGGATTTGATTTGTTACTTGAGAGTTGTGCTTTCGTGCTTGTGGTTTGCTAGAGTTTTCGATTGAGGATGGTGAGGGATGAGGACTATCGCTGCTCTAGATATCGAAAGTTTTTTCTTGAGTTTCGAGAACGAAACTCTTTCTTGGTGGGTAAGTATGTAGTGTCCCGCTCCGTGTAGGCACTATGTACAAGAGATATCGATTTGCTGTAAAAATGATATCTTCCTTAAGAGCTCCTTGTTGAATCAGGAGATGACTGATCAAGATGAGTGTGCAGAAACTTTATTCTGTGATTCTTGCACGCCTTAATAATGAATCTGAGTTTTTGAATTGCTTGTTTACTTAATAAGATAAGTTTGCATGAATGATAGAACGAGAACCTGCCTGCCTAAAGAGATAGAACCATTGCCATGCTAAGTATAAGAAATGTTGTATGCTAGTTACACTGACACAGCTATCGAACGAACCTTGCCATGCTAGAAAAAGAAAGAGTAGAACTGCATGCTACTAGAAGAGATAAATAGACCCGTGCCATGTCTGCTTTAATCATAGATCGTTCATATGTTTGCTTGATATCGTGTATATATTTGCTTGTCTTGGATGCAAAAGCGTGATGGAATATATGCTTATTTTGTTATAAGAGTAAATGCTTGTCTTGTTTGTGCAGAGACTAGTAGCCCGCCCTGATGTTCCGGTCCTATGGGATATAGGGGGTGCGGCTATTAGATAAGAGAGATGTGTATTAAAAACTTGTATTGTCATATTGTGCGTGTTATAAGATGTGATACGCTTGTTATCGAGGAGCTTGTGGGAGATGGAGGCTAAACGACAAGTTGGGAGACTAATAGTGCGCCCTGAGCTCGGGGCATGGCTATTAGAATAGTGGATGGAGATTGTGTAGCGCCCCGTTCTCCCGGTGCGGAGAGCGCGGCTAAGAAACACAAGACGGTATCGTTCGATCGGGATAGATTGAATTAAGAACTCGTCCTCGTTATGGATTTGTTTCTTCGGAATCGATTCCCATATTCAGTGGACTGTGCCCCAAGGATCGGCTTAGCGGCAGAGTCAGGAGGGACCTCTCCGCTGCTATCTTTTATTGCCTCGGTTTTCGATGTCGCTTGTTGCTTTCGTGCTTTGAGTTGGTTTTGGGATCTGCTTATTTTCCTTGAACGGTTTCGATGGTTTTCATTGTTTTCGTTCATTGACTTGCACTTCTATTCCGAGATTGGAAAGAGAGGAAGAAGTATTTAATCGAGCTGTTCGTGTGCAGGTGAACGAGCAGTAGGCGGCTTGCGAGCGGAGTCGTGAAGCGCCTCTTTCCTTCTTCTTTCCAAAACCTAAGTGAGTGGCTACCAACCCGATTAGCTAGCCTTGCTTCCAAGCCTCACTCCTTCGCCCCGATCAAACGATACCAAGTAATAATAAAAGAAACCAAGATAAAAGAGAATAGACTGGGTTCATTATGCTTGTCAATAAACTTGTGAACGGTTATATCTTTGCATGCTTGTTCGTTCGTAATGTTCATCAAATGCATAGATACAAGTTTAAACGTATATCCTGATGCATGAATATAACGTAGTTGCAATGTAAACGAATCATGCAATATTGCTTATCTTGTTCACGTGCCTCAACTGCATCAACGTTAACGTGCCACGAACGATTGATCACGGACAACTTGTGCACAAGGTAACGGGTTCCGCGGACGGTCGCTGGGGCACTGGCACCGATCCGGTCCGGGCGGAACTTCACGATAGTCTCACGTGCGAACGGGATGGCGTGCAGCGCCTCACGTGCTTCGTTGCACACCATCCTCGTTCAAAGACTAAACGGTCCATTATGGCTCCTAGCCAGTGATCCCAACGTGTATATTTAAACCTGTTGCATACTAACTTGTGTCTTCGTGGCAGGGAAGGCAAGGTAAGTATTGTGCAGGTCATTCAGACGGGCAGGTAAAATCCACCGAACGGTGGCTAGTTCATTTCAGTAAATTCTATATGCTGCTTACTTGTAAATAAACTAAGGCAAAATAGAAACCCACAAATATGCATGCTTCACTAAACAACGTGTTGATTGGTATAGTCAGGCTAGCTCACCTTCACCAGCATGTTTCGATATGCTGACCCTCGTTGAAACAGGTTCTCCGTACCAAGGCGAACCGAGCGAAGAGCCGAAGTCGTCTTTCCGATCCAGTCCAGCTGTTGGCGCATCTTCACCGCGCCCCTGAAGCCTTTTGAAGTCCGAAGCTGCAACTCTTCATACACAAATGCAGCTCCGTGGCAAAGCTATCCTCCAGCCTGGAGGTCTATATCGTTTTGAGTTTATAAAGGGATGTAATGTACAGGACTGATATCTCATTTTGAGTCATCTCTTTTGTAAGCCGTTCGGCATATTAGCTAACTCGTTCAAGAGTTTGTAATAGATGTTCATTATCAATAAAGAGAACTTTTCCATATCAAATCTGTGTTTCAATTTATCTGCGTACTCTGAATATGTGCTTGCTATGCAAATCATTAAAGCCTTGTGCGGGCACAACTCTAGGCCCGCACGGCGGTCACGATTCGGGAGACGCCTCAAGTGATTATATGGAATTGGGTCGTGACATAGTGGTATCAGAGCACAGATTCAAAGTTTCTTAGACTTCGTGCTGGAAAAGTTCCTTTAACGATCAAATTCCTGTGCGAACTCTTGAACTCGCTAGGCCAAAATGAGATACATTCATGCAATAAGTCCATAATACATTATGATCCTAATGTAATTTACCTTCTTTTGAAGGAATGGATCCAGCGCAATCTGTAGCGCAACCACTGAACGAAACGCAAGAAAGCAGTTCAGGTACTTCGGGAAGCTCTCGAAGCCAACGAGACATGTCTCAAGTCGACCCGCTTGAGCGGGTGCTACAAATGTTAGAATCGCAACGACAACGAGATGATGCTCACCAAGCCAAGCTCAAGAGTAATCTAGAGACCCGATTCTCAGTCCAACAGAAGCAGGTAGATGCCCTGCAACAAATCGTTCAGACTTTGGCTGCCAACCAATCCGCCGCAACAGCAACGACTCTGGTGGAACAGCCCGTGCTTGAAGTGGAGACGCCTCAAATTCCGAGGCCGAGGGACGTGACTGCCTTCAACTTGGGCCATTTTAAGAAAGTCTGCAACACCCCATTCAACGGGACTGAGGACCCAGTGGTAGCTCTAGATTGGCTAGCAGAACTAGAAGATCACTTCGCTCTGCTAGAGGTCCCCGAGGATAAGCGCGTCGCCTGCGCGCAACTACAGCTCCGCCTCAACGCACACGATTGGTGGGACGTGCATAGACGATCTCTCCAATTTGATCACGGAGATGAGGCGATCTCGTGGACGACCTTTTGTGCCGCGTTCGAAGAGGAGTTTATACCCCCTCCAGTACAGCGTCAAATGAAAAATGATTTCGTGCAACTGAGGCAGGACAGTTTGACTGTTAAGGAGTACTCCGCCGAATTCAACCGACTCTCAAAATTCGCTAAGGCCTATTTACCTGATGCAGCGAGTCGAGCCAGAAGGTTTGAAGGTGGACTACGCCCTGCCATCCATTCGCACGTGGTCAACAATCAGTACGGGACAATGCGTGAAGTCATGAATCACGCCCTATCTCTCGAACCGCAGTATCCTCACGTTTCCATCGGCGCTGTGCATACCTACAATCACAAACGCCAAGGCAACGATAGAGGAAACACCGCTGCAAAGCGCCCTAACCACGGCGGTCCACAACGAGCAAACCCAGGGCCTTCGTGCAATTTCTGTAAGAAACAAGGGCACACGTCCGATAAGTGCCGCAAGAAACTCGGGCAATGTCTTATTTGCGGTGACTCCACCCACCGAATGCATGATTGCCCAAACTATTCTGTTCATCACCCTTAACGGTAAGCATTGTTCTTAAGTTTCGGGACAAAACTTCCAATTAGTTGGGTAGGATGTAGCGTCCCGTTCTCCCGGTGCGGAGAGCGCGGCTAAGAAACACAAGACGGTATCGTTCGATCGGGATAGATTGAATTAAGAACTCGTCCTCGTTATGGATTTGTTTCTTCGGAATCGATTCCCATATTCAGTGGACTGTGCCCCAAGGATCGGCTTAGCGGCAGAGTCAGGAGGGACCTCTCCGCTGCTATCTTTTATTGCCTCGGTTTTCGATGTCGCTTGTTGCTTTCGTGCTTTGAGTTGGTTTTGGGATCTGCTTATTTTCCTTGAACGGTTTCGATGGTTTTCATTGTTTTCGTTCATTGACTTGCACTTCTATTCCGAGATTGGAAAGAGAGGAAGAAGTATTTAATCGAGCTGTTCGTGTGCAGGTGAACGAGCAGTAGGCGGCTTGCGAGCGGAGTCGTGAAGCGCCTCTTTCCTTCTTCTTTCCAAAACCTAAGTGAGTGGCTACCAACCCGATTAGCTAGCCTTGCTTCCAAGCCTCACTCCTTCGCCCCGATCAAATGATACCAAGTAATAATAAAAGAAACCAAGATAAAAGAGAATAGACTGGGTTCATTATGCTTGTCAATAAACTTGTGAACGGTTATATCTTTGCATGCTTGTTCGTTCGTAATGTTCATCAAATGCATAGATACAAGTTTAAACGTATATCCTGATGCATGAATATAACGTAGTTGCAATGTAAACGAATCATGCAATGTTGCTTATCTTGTTCACATGCCTCAACTGCATCAACGTTAACGTGCCACGAACGATTGATTACGGACAACCTGTGCACAAGGTAACGGGTTCTGCGGACGGTCGCTGGGGCACTGGCACCGATCCGGTCCGGGCGGAACTTCACGATAGTCTCACGTGCGAACGGGATGGCGTGCAGTGCCTCACGTGCTTCGTTGCACACCATCCTCGTTCAAAGACTAAACGGTCCATTATGGCTCCTAGCCAGTGATCCCAACGTGTATATTTAAACCTGTTGCATACTAACTTGTGTCTTCGTGGCAGGGAAGGCAAGGTAAGTATTGTGCAGGTCATTCAGACGGGCAGGTAAAATCCACCGAACGGTGGCTAGTTTATTTCAGTAAATTCTATATGCTGCTTACTTGTAAATGAACTAAGGTAAAATAGAAACCCACAAATATGCATGCTTCACTAAACAACGTGTTGATTGGTATAGTCAGGCTAGCTCGCCTTCACCAGCATGTTTCGATATGCTGACCCTCGTTGAAACAGGTTCTCCGTACCAAGGCGAACCGAGCGAGGAGCCGAAGTCGTCTTCCCGATCCAGTCCAGCTGTTGGCGCATCTTCACCGCGCCCCTGAAGCCTTTTGAAGTCCGAAGCTGCAACTCTTCATACACAAATGCAGCTCCGTGGCAAAGCTATCCTCCAGCCTGGAGGTCTATATCGTTTTGAGTTTATAAAGGGATGTAATGTACAGGACTGATATCTCATTTTGAGTCATCTCTTTTGTAAGCCGTTCGACATATTAGCTAACTCGTTCAAGAGTTTGTAATAGATGTTCATTATCAATAAAGAGAACTTTTCCATATCAAATCTGTGTTTCAATTTATCTGCGTACTCTGAATATGTGCTTGCTATGCAAATCATTAAAGCCTTGTGCGGGCGCAACTCCAGGCCCGCACGGCGGTCACGATTCGGGGGACGCCTCAAGTGATTCTACGGAATTGGGTCGTGACAGATTGATGGGGTGAGACTAATAGTGCGTCCTGATGTTCCGGTCCTACGAGATTCAGGAGGGGCGTGGCTATTAGATGGGAGGCGGTGCTTCTGTTGAGAATAGTTAAGTTTGTGTTAGAGAAATTAGCTTGTTCATGGAGATAGCTGCATTCAGGTAGTTAGGGAGCATGCTAGGCTAGCCTTATTGCATACCTAACTATTTTATGTAGAGACGGACATGAAAGAGAACCATATGTTTATATATGCATATGTTGCTAACTTGTATGTCTGCTGCAGGGATAACCGATCGAAAAGGGATAAAAAACACAAAGAGTATATATATAGCCTGCTTGTTCATGAACATGTGCATCTTAGAGTTTATCTGATAGTGTTTTATGCATTTGCATCGGTCGGACAATAGCTATTAGTACAGAGCTGAACCATGAGTCATAGCTGCTAATAGTATCAGATAAATGAGTCATTGGTTAGTTGGATTACCGCTACTAATCCTGAGTTTCTCGGGGAGCGACATCTTATTGATAGTTCAACTTGTGTGCTTGATTGAATGATAGTTCCTGAATGCTGCATTGACCCTAGAGTTCTTGAGCATAGCTCACGAGACAAGCTACGCACACCCCGATTGATACCTCGTGCTTGAACTGTTTGCCTTGTATGCTTGAATGAATCAAACATGAACTATGTTTTCAAAGATGTTTCCAAAAAGAAGTAATATGACTCCGTTCCTGTGCTGCATGTAACGAACCTAGGTAAAACTAGAAAGATCACTAGTAACGTAATATTTTATCACATGATTACTTAGTGTTGGTTTTAGTGAATGTTGCTTTTGTTCGTTGATTTTAGACTCACCAGTACTTTCTCCAAAGTGCTGACCCATCAACAGTTTGCTTGTTCGCATGTACTGGATCGTCCGAGGAAGCAATAGGCGTGCCTCATCCCTAGGACCCAAAAATATGGTTTCGATGTCTTGAGCCGTATCGATTGCTTTGAGATGCTTTTGTATAGAGGGATATAATGTATGGAACGATGACATTGTATTCAGAGAACCTCTTGCCTTGTGATTTGCCTCGTATACTCAGATGGATTATTGTTTGCAACACTGTCCCTCCGATGCATACTCGATCAATTTGATGATAGTCACAACTTTAATGATGTTGCCTTGTGCGGACGCAATTCTAGGCTCGCACGGCATAACGTCCCGATGGCAAACGATAATACGCCCCGCGAGAGCGCCGAGGCGAGGTGATTCGCGCCCGGCGGAGGCGTTGTCGGGACCTTCGTTATCGGGGTGTGACATAATGGTATCAGAGCTGAACCATGAGTTTGGGCATTACACTCCGAATCAGATACAAAAGGGGGCGCAAGTGGCTCAGCTGTGCCTCGAACCAGACTTATTAGAAAAAGTTAAGTCCTCTCAGAAGGACGACATATTCATGGAAAAGATACAAAGTCTTATCTCAGCAGGAAAGGGAACCGACTTTGCGGTAAGCACGGATGGAATGATGCGACTTTGCGGTAAGCTCGGCCTTTACTCTCTGACAAGCCATGCATTGCGACACAAACAGCGCCACATCATTTTTCATGCCGTGCCACCAAAATATCGTACGGAGGTCTCGATACATCTTTGTGCTACCGGGACGTGAAGTATAACTCGCATAGTGGGCTTCGGTGAGTATCTCCTTTCTGAGGTTTGCATCGTTAGGAACACACAATCTTTCCTTTACTCGTATCATTCCATCTGTGCTTACCGCAAAGTCGGTTGCCTTTCCTGCTGAGATAAAACTCCGCATCTTTGGTTTGTAGAAAGGAAAGAAAACAAATCAACTCTTTCCTCTTATTTTTTTTGAAAATTTTAATTCTCATTAGTTTTTCTTTCTAGTGTTTGAAAAGGTTCAGAAAATTGGAAAAAAAAGTCAATAATTTGGAGTGGAAAAGTGTTTCCTTGGGACAAGGGAGAATTATTTTTTTTCATATTTTTCTTTTCATTGAAAATTAGTTTTCTTTTATGGTTTTTTTTTTCCATCTGATTATGTGAACCAAACATGTGTGTGGCCTTTTTTTTTAGCAAGTGGAGTGCAGTAACTATACAAATGTATAATTTTGAAATATTTTTTTAAGATGTTTGATCAGCAAATTTTACACAAACAATCAACGTTTGTTAAAATTATACATAGAGCGCAAACTTTTTATATTTTAAAATAAAAAAATGAAAACGCCAGTCCGAAAGGAATTTTCATTGAACAAAATAATATAAAAAAATTATATACATCCGAAGGATGTATCCTGCGTGGATTGGAATCAGCAGCCAAATAGCTGGAATCTTGAGTTGGCGGATTTTTTCTGTAGTAAGTTCATCAACGGGGTGACACCGTTATGCTTAATCCTATTATGGAGTAAGATATGGTGGTGGTGAGGTTTTGTAAGTTGTAACTCTATACTTTCGAATTAGTACAATTACCTTTTATATCTTCTTTACATATACCTCCTTTATTTTGATAACTATCAAAAAATTTGTTGTACATATAATATTTTTATATTAATTATTTAAAAAAAAAATATTTTGTAAAAATTTGAAATCACGAAAATTTTTGCCATCTGGAATAACAAAAATTTAGTATATAATATTTTAATATCTCCATAACTCAGCAAATCATATTTTAATACATCATGTCATATTTTTGCCAACTGGGTTGGCGAAAATTTAACAAATCTGGTTTAATCTGTTTAAGCCATGGATGCATGTGGTTTTTTGTTGGTTTTTTTTGTTTTGGGCTTGTTTAGAATTTTTTTTTTTTTGCTGGTTTTTGGGATAGTAGTGTTTGGTGGTTTTTTTTTTTTTTTTTTTGTACAGAAAAAAAAAATCTGAGAAATTTGCTGTACAAAAAAAAAAAATTTATTTGAAATTATTTTTTTGTTATGGGTTTTATTTGTTTTTTTTTTGTTTTCTTGTGTAGGTTTGGTTTTAGTTTTATTTGGTTTATTTATTTATTTTAAATTTGATTTATTTTTGCATAAAATTTGTTATACTTATAATTTTTTAAATAAATTAGAAAAAACGAAAAAAGTTTGAAGCAGTAACGAAATAGTTCGCCAACCGAGTTGGCGAAATTCTCAAATTTATTTTTTGTTGGTAACGATGTTTTCACCGATTTTGGGATATTTTTGAACCGATTGTTTATTTTTGAAACAGTAACGGACACTCATAATCGGTACTCTAAAAATACCTCATAACCGCTACTCCCACAATTGCTAAGCAGCCTTTCAAGTTTCTACCGTAATCGAAAGTTAAATCGATCTTATTACGATTAGTAAATTATTTATAAATAAATAATTTTATCGTTAGAAAATAAAAAATATACACAATAATATATTTTGCAATTCTAAAATGACCGAAAGTAAAATTTGGAGGTCGAAACATCATTTTTTTGCGATTCTAAAAGTTTTTGAAGTCCGTTAAATGGTGTAACGGTTTATCCCATTGTACTTTTCGTTACAGTCATTTTGGCACAAGCTGGGCCTTGTTTCGATCTCTCAGTCAAAAATTATGATACTTTAAAGTTTTAAATTTTATACTTTTGTCTCTAACATGTGCGTCTTATTTTGGATGAAAATTTTTTCTACACGAATTGTGTTACTCTCGTCGAAAACAAATAAATCGACCTATTATTTGATGAAAAACGATTTTGAAACAAATAGGTTTGGTCGCTCGAAGTCTGCTCGACGGCAGACGTAATTTTCTTACAGCTGAATTTTTTTAAAAAATTTTGGATGTTCAATGATAGCATATTTTATTTTGTATGTTAAATTTTATTTTATTTCTAATTTATTTAAAAATTATTGCTACAACAATTTTTTTTAAATAACTAAACCTAAATAAAACTAAACAAAATCACTCTTTAAAATAAAAAAAACAAACCCAACTATCAAAAAAAGTTAACACAAAAAAAACATAAAAAAACAAACCAAAACAAACAAAAAAAACAAAAAATAAAATCACTATGTCAGATTTTTGCCAACTTGTTTGGCGTCGCCAATCTAGTTGGCAAAAATTTAACAAATATATATATATATATATATATATATATATATATATATATATATATATATATATATATATTTCGTCATTTCAGATGGCAAAAACTTTCACGACTTCAATTTTTTTTAAAATAATTTTGTTTTAATTAATTTATTTAAAAATATTTTATATACAACAAATTTTTTGGATAACTATCTATGGTTTTCATACTTAACAAGAAACCCTGAGGATGATATATTCTTTAGCATATATAACCAACTTATCCTTTAAACCAAGGAGTAAGTTGAGTTCCTTATATCCGGACAAAGTTTATAAAGTAGACAAATAACACCAAGATCTCTTAGCAGATTTACACATGATATTTGGCTATTGTAGAAGCATAAAAAAATTGGATTCATGTGTCTAATAATCATGCGTTCTAAGATCGACTCAGAAGAAATCATGCTGCAGAATGACCATGACCATGCGGCCAAGAAAAAGTAGCATCCATGCGCCCCAAATATTGGTCGCATAAAGGCATGACACGAAGATTATGTTTGACACAGAATTATGACAAAAAATAATTTTCTGAATGCCTCGAAAGATGTGAGCACACTAAGCGACAAGATGCTCTCGTCAGACTAATAACACTACCAAAATAATACATATTAGCGACGTCAAAAAATGTCTCTAATAGGTAAAAAATATCATAAAAATATATTAGCGACTTAATTAGCGATGTTTTGGTGTTGTCGCGTAATCCATGGTCGCTGACAAAAAATTCGTCGTTATTCGTCACTATAGCGACGTATATTTGTGACGCGTACACGTCGCCAAATATTTTGTTATTAGCGACGTTTAGCTATGCGACGTCGGTATATTAGCGACGTTGTATATTGTCGCATAACGTCGCCAAATCAGCGACATTATCATCGACGTTTTGCTACACCAATGTTGACCTGGCAAAAATTGCCATGTCAGCTTTTTAGCGACGTGTAGCGACGTTTTGACACAAATTAGCAACTTCCCTGATACCAGTTAGCGAAATTTTAATATAATTTAGCGACGCAGTCACGTCGGTTAACGTCGATAAACGTCGCAAAATGTCGCTAAATTTTAAAAAACCAGAAAAAGCATGTAATTCCTAAAATTATTTTTCAACAAAGTCTGCCTGCAGTTATAAAATCACGGTTTATATAAATAACCCGGAGCAACCCTTAGTTGAATTTCATGGGTTCTCTGACCCCTTCGGTGGAACACTCAACACCGGTACATACACAAACACGTCAAGAATATCGAAACATGCAGGATTGTCCCAACAAATAAATACATGAATATAAAATAATGTCACATTCATCTCATCCAAATAATATAGTGAAAAGTATGAAATAAGTACATCAAAGACCCAATAATGGACCAATACACACAAATACTAAAAATGTCCCAATAAGAACTACTGCGGATCAGGAGGAGGATGAGGAGGAATACTACCGCACATTTGGGATAAGAGGAAGCCATACTGCTCCTGAGAAAACATCATCGGTTCCGATAAAGGAGGCAGTAGAATCGATGGAGTCGGTGTCGGTGTCGATGCCGGCGGACCAGAAAAATGTATATGCTCCAATGCTAGCAGTCGAGCATTGTATGAATCTATGGCAGATACCATCCTCGAAGTTTTCGTCTCCATCGTCCGACTCAACAAATCCTTCGTCGTATGTATCCTCGTAAGTAAGTCGCTCATGGCCATATGCGACCCCTCCAGCTCCGCATGTCTTCGCTCCGTAGACGCGGCTAGAGTCTCCAAGCTACGCTCTGTCGTCTAGCTCATAATCCTGAGCTATATAAGGCTGTGCTCCGTCGTTTGGCTCAGAGTCCTAATCTCCAATAGGCTACGCTCGAGCGCATCAAAATGTGCGATGATCGTCGCATCGTCGGTCTACGGCTGAGACTGGGGCTACTCCGTAATTATCACTACCACATTTTCTAGGAAAGGGTATTTTGGTCATTTCATAATTAATTAAATAATATGCATATTAAATAATTATTTATTATATTATTTAATTATTATTAGATGTTAGTTTATTGTTTTGGACTTGTATTAGTAGACCTAACTAGTTTAGATTAGATCCATGGACCAATATTTATATTTAGTTAGAATTGAGCCCAATTAGAAGCTCATTCATTAGGAGGAGGATTAATTAAATTAAACCCATTAGACTAGAACCTTCCCTCCTTAATTATTTCTTCATGAGAGGCCCCAAGGGGTATATTAGATATTTTATAGTAGCTTGGGGTGGGGGTTATTGGGGCCGGCCATAAAATAGAGGGGAGAAATTTCTCTCTCCTCATTTTCATTCAAATATAGATCTAGAATTTTCTCTTCCCAATTTCATCATTCCCACACCAAATTTTTTCCCAATTCATTCCCAAATCATCATTGGAGGCTATTGAAAAAGGGATCTACAAGGAGAAAGTAAGGATCTACAAGGAGGAGCAAGTATCTACAAGTTGAAGGCTCATTTCAACCAATTAAAAAGTTTTATTGGGAATCCATCTCCCAATAGATACAATTCAATTTTTTCTCTTTGTATATACTCTAAATCTGTGTTTTAATCATTAGGAACCACCCCATATGATGAATCTACCATAGGAACTGGAATTAGGTTCATATGAGGCCTATGAAGAAAGTTATAGTATATTTTGTGTCAATTTTGGGAGAATTTCGAGATTGACACATGTTGTGTTTGTCAATTGGTCAATTAGACAAAATTGACATGTGATTGATTATTTGTGGCTAGTGTCGTATCCACAATTGGATACGTGTAGGCCGTATCCCAATAATTTGGAGATACGGGTTAATTTGGGATTTTTTCTCCGATACGAGACTTTGTGCATGTTTGCTCGTGTCCTTCGGGGTACGTTTGATTGTGTGGTGGACTCGTATCGCAAGCGTATCATAGATCTAGTATGATACGGGTGTGATGCACTCCACGTGTTTGTTCCATTGCATTTCTAGATTCAATTTGCATTGTTTATAGCTATTAGTAATATATGTATATATATATATATGTATATATATATATATATATATATATATATATATATATATATATATATATATATATATATATATATATATATATGTGTGTGTGTGTGTGTGTGTGTGTGTATGTGTGTGTGTGTGTGTGTGTGTGGTGTATATATATATATATATATATATATATATATATGTGTGTGTGTGTGTGTGTGTGTGTGTGTGGTGTTTATGTATGTATATATGCATGTGTGTGTGTGTATATATATATATATATATATATATATATATATATATATATGTGTGTGTGTGTGTGTGTGTGTGTGTGTTGGTGTTTATGTATGTATATATGCATGTGTATATATATATAGATATATTGATATGCACTTATATGTTTATATGTATGTTTATATATGTACATGTGTATTGTGTAGTTATGTATTTATATAAACTTGTGTGTGTGTGAGAGAGTGTTGTGTTATATATATATTGATATGTATATATGTATAGATATATATTGATATCTACTTATAGTTATGTATGTATGTATATATATATATATATATATATATATATATATATATATATATATATATATATATATGTGTGTGTGTGTGTGTGTGTGTGTGTGTGTGTGTGTGTTGGTGTTTATGTATGAATATATGCATGTGTATATATATAGATATATTGATATGCACTTATATGTTTATATGTATGTTTATATATGTACATGTGTATTGTGTAGTTATGTATTTATATATACTTGTGTGTGTGAGAGAGAGTGTTGTGTTATATATATATATATATATATATATATATATATATATAGAGAGAGAGAGAGAGAGAGAGAAAGAGAGGTATATATGTATATGTATAGTCTTGTGTGTGTAGTTGTGTGTTTGTGTGTATGTGAGTGTGTGCTAGGGGGGGGGGGTCTGGCACTGCACAGTAGCAGTCGAGCAGTGAATCGAGGCAGTTTAGAGCAACATCAACTGCAGCATTAAGCAATGCATTGGCAACAGCCAACTGCAACAGCGAGCAGCGTACACAGCAACATGTTTCATCAGCAAGTGCCCAGCAATTCAGTGTTTCGGTAAAATACAGAAAGCCAGCAACAACTAGCACACCACCAGCAATAATTGCAAGGCAGAGCAGCAGCAGCAAACGCAGCAGCAACAGCTAGTAGCAGCACAACAACAAGCATATACAGCAGCTCGAGCATGGGCAGTGAGCAGCAGCTACACCAGCAACAACAACATGTATCAGCAGCGAAAGCAGAAGCAGTTTCAAGCACAACAAGGTATCAAGTTTCAGAGCTAGGTAAGTTAGTAGTTTAATTAGCTTAGTAGTTAGTTTGGCTAGCTAGTTCATTAGTAGTTTAACCAGTTAGTAGTTATATATACATATGTACTTTTGATATCTAGTACTAGTGATACTATTAGTGTTATGTATATACTTGTATCTCTAATTGTGATAGGTATGTATATATGTAGTAGTTAGCTAGTAGTATGGTATTAATTCATACATATGAGTATATACTAGTAGTTTGGGTAGTTAGCTATATACTAGGGCGACATTACCATGAGATACCAAGGTAAATGTCAAGGTATTAGTTGATACTCAAGGTATTGGATTTGAGTATCAAGATGGGGGTGTAGTGGTGCGATACCACATTGGTTCAAAGCCAAGGTATCCACTTAGCAATTGTAATTAAGAATATTATATATAATATTAATTGTATATACTTATTGTGATAATTTCTTATTTAATTGAGTTGCGTATCTTGCAATACGGTATCCTATTGATTTCCTAGTATCCTAGTATAGCTAGTATGGCCTAGTTGCATAGTGTATGGACCCAATATCCTAAAGATAGACTCATGCAACCTAGAAATAGGTAGTTTAACCAGGTTTGACTAGTTTGTCCTAGTGTTGACCTAGTTTGACTGTTTTGACTTAGAAATGGCTTTTTGATCTAGATGTTGACTAGTTTAACTTATTTTTATTCTGAAACCTTTTATTGATATTATATTCCCTATCTAGGTCTTCGAGGCACCGTACCGGACATATGTGATACTGTTCACCAAATTTCAGGCGAGTACATTCTCTGATAGTTTCTCATTTATGATATCCTCTATGTCTCTTGTATCTAGTATATATATTCTTGATTTTTTGATACGATGGTTACACGGATTGGTATATCCGGATCTCGTCATGAGATGTTATTTCTTGGTATTTACGGTGTATCTTGTGCAAGCCTTGTTCCTTGTTCTTCTTGTACAAGTACAGACATTGGTTCATGAGAAGAGTAGCGCCCTTCTTGTGAAAACCCGTGTTATAACGTACCATGGTTGGATCCACTATACCAGTTGGGGGCGAAGAGTATTTAGTATAGATATGTGATCATACCCTCCTTGTGCATTTCTTGTTTCTTGTGAGTGTTGGTCATACACCACACGTATGATTAACCAGACCTTTTATCCTTGTACAAGTTCCTTGTGCAAGTTCCTAAGCCGATCACATGTTAAAGCTGGTACTCACTTACTTAGTTATTAGTATTCTTGTTCATTGCCATATTGTTCATTCTTGTATTTATTTCAGTATTTTCTTTATTGTATATCTCTTGTATCTATGTTGCATCTTGTATATTTTATATCTATTTACTGTTACATAGTTTATATCATTTATTAGAACTGCTGTTAAAGATATACTTTGCTCCTTTCATGACTGGATATTTTTTCCAAATAACACTGAGGAGTGGTACCCCACTCACTACGGACCTCAGGATTTTGTGGGCTTAGAGCCAGAGACCTTGGCTCAAGAGGGTCTCATCCCGACTGAGACAGATGACCCATGACTCATAGCTTAGATGATTAGTTTCTTTGTACTGGATTTGTCTCCAGCATTTTGTTTTAGTATTTTCTTTGACTCATTTGATGTTATTATTTGTCTCATGAGTTATATTCGTGACTCTTCTACTCTTTTATCATATTCGTGCTATTTTTTATCTTATAGATCTGTGATTGAGTATATTCATTGTTGGTGGCATGTTTATATTGATATATAGTTTACCTAAACAGCGTTCTACCGCCGATGCTGCGACATAGGCTGGACGTTATTCACTACTTGCATCCCTACACCGGGTGCAGGTCGTGACACATTTTTAGTGGTGGCCCATGGATGTCCTTCGAGGTCGCAATTAATGCGATTCGTAGTGGTGCTCTAAATTGAGTGCTATTATGAGACTGTTTTAGGATATAGGCTATAGGCTATATGTGACGCCCCATTCCCCCTATTCGGGGAGCGCGGCTAAGAAATACAAGATGGTATCGTTCGATCGGGATAGATTGAAACAAGAACTCGTCCTCGTTATGGATTTGTTTCTTCGGAATCGATTCCTATATTCAGTGGACCGTGCCCCCGGGATCGACTCAGCGGCAGAGTCAGGAGGGACCTTGTTTGATAATAAACGAAAGAAATAAAACTAGGTTTATACGAAACCATTTCTTTGGTTTACAAATAAGAAGTACAATTAATCCTATACGAGATGTTAAGTACAAATTTAATCTGGATAAATATTGCTATAGGAGTCTGTTCTGCGGTCGATCACTTTGTCCCTTGGACCACACGATGATGATGAAGTGCTGTAGAAGAAGGAGAAGCTTCAAAGTTTGCAAGAGGGAGCGGATGCTCGATGCCAAAATCGTCGATCACTACTCTCTGTCTGTGCTCTTCTCTCTTTGATTTTTTGACTCTTCAACCTTTTTCTTTTCGACCCCGGACCTCTGTCAATAGAGGTCTTTATTTATAGGGTTTTAGTGACAGTAACCGTCCAGTCGGCGTAGAAGCCGGATAGTGGAGAGTATGGCACTTTTTACGCGGCGGTTGCAATAACTGCCACCCACGTATAAATGATCTTATGAATCTGCGTGTGACGCGTGTCCCATTATGAGATAATGCGTATAACTACTACGAAGATCACGGCATGCAAGCCACTTAGGTAGCTGTACCTCGCGTAGAAAAGGTTGGCATAGAAGCCAATAACTGTCACCATGGCGTAGAAGCCGAGTAGTTGTCAAGTTGGCGTAGAAGCCAAGTAGGCCTGGAAGCCCAGTAGGCGTAGAAGCCTGATGCTGCATAGATAGGTAGCTAGCGTAGAAGATAGCCGATCCTCCTTCCTTGACTGAGGTCTTGAGCTAATTCTGGACCAAATAACCATATTACGCACCAATGCGAAATATAGCCTGAGTTGGCATATTCTGAGGAGATAGCATACAGCGTACTCCTTATAGCTGAAAATAGCCCATTGGCGTATTCCAAGGAGATAGCGTACAGCGTGCTCCCATAGCTGAAAATAGCCTGATGGCGTAATGTGCAAAGGTGATAATGTGGACGTATTAGCCGTAATCATGGCTCGCCCAGTCTTTGAAAATAGAACCAAATTCCATGCATTAAATGTAGAGATCTGCCCCCATCCTGCGCATTAACTGCAGAGACGTGCCTCGAGCTCTGTACGAAGAGCAGCTTTTGACGTGGCAGTCCGTTTGTTTTCTGCGGAGCGTAAAAGCTCATATTTTCCTGTGTAAAACTAGGCAGCGTATTCTCTTGTATGCGTAAAAGCAGTTTATACCAAGGAAATGTTACTAAACGACGGTTTGGGTCTCTGTGCTGCACCATCATTACAGCCGTCGTCTGGATAGTCGTGCAGTACTCTTTGTCAGGAGTCAGGTTCACTGCATGATCTGACAGGTTCATTCGAGAAATACGAAGCGTTCCTCGTACACTTCCATGCTGTAATAAAAGCGGATGAGTTTTATGCCATAAAGGCGATGTAACAACCTTTTTACGCTGAAGCAGTCTGAACACACTGCACTACGCGGGTTGTTTTGGAGCTATATTTTACTCTGTACTAGCGATAAAGCTCTATTTGTACGCCGATGGCTCTGAAGTCACGTCTTACGCCACACAGCACTGAAATACTGCGTATAACTATGTAGCGTATTTTTTATGCTTCTACAAGACCCCCTTCAAAGTTTTCAAATTCATCGTAATTTGAAACACTTTGAATGAAGCATAAAACGGTCAAGTCTGACCCGTTCCTCGAGGCTGATTTCTTGGTGGATTTTTGGGGATTTGTTGGGATTCAGTGTGTTCTTTTTTTGCGTATATAAAGGCTGAGGAGTTAACCTGTTCTTCCCATATTTCCTTCACCACACAGAGATGATTGCCGGAGTTTGTCGAGTCGACTTGAAGAAGAAGAAGACCATGTTCTTCCAGCATATAAGGAGCCAAAAAAGAAGGCGTCTTCGAGCAAATGTCATCTGCAACGATGGATCATGGAAGGATATCATAGCTTCCTTTGCTCGGAATAATCTGCAACTTCATATGGCGATTCGTCCAGGAGAGAGGAAGGGTCACATTCGACCATACAGCTTGCAAGCTGTATTTTCTTCCGTCGTTCATGGACGAGGGCAGACAAACTAGCCCTGTCTTTGAGTATTGAGTTGGGTCTAAAACCTCAACTCAATCTGGCATGGCGTATGGAGGATGGGCTCTGAAAAATTTACACAAGCCCAGTTGTGTATCCTCCCGCCATTAATCATTTTCTTGTTAATCGGCCGCGGAAGCCGATTAACTGCTGAAGAAGACGGAAGAAGATCTCCACCAATATGAGAACCTAGCAGAACAAATTCTGGGGGTGATCTTTTAAATGAAGATGAGGAATCCTTTGTAGACGGGATTTCCCTCATATGTAATCATGAAGATGAAAAAAACCCTTTGTAGACTGGATTTCTCTCATATGTAATCATGATTTAATAAAATTGTCTTATTTTGCGTATCTGATGATTTGCCATATATATTTTGCTGTGATAAAGTCTGAATATGTGTAGCTTCGACACGTCTGGATAACTTTATGCCGACTCTGAAAAAAGAGTATTTGATCCCGTCCTGTCTTTTACGCGTAACTTACGATGCGTAGAAGACTGCTTAGCATTTAGGTCGAATATTCGAACTATCCTGCTGTTAGGAATGGAGAACTGCGTAGAATTCTGAACTGTCACCTCTCTGATAAGGAGAATTTTTGTTCAGACCATCGTCTTCAAGAATGATTTCCCGAAAATTCCTTGAAATAGGGCAAGAAACGGCTGTAAAAACTGAGTCGCCATCTTGAACTGTAGAGAAAATATTCAGACTGGATTCTGGATGAACTTCAAATCGACCCAAGAAGAAGAGTCATTTTTAATGCTGAACTCTGTATGCTTTGGATACTTGGGATATTTTGAGGCTAAGAAGGAGCATCTTCTGCGTGAACCCTTGCAATTGACCTCCTTGAGATTTGTTCAGATATACGCATACTCTGGCCTGCGTATTTTCAGATATGCGGAAAGTCATAGATTCGTAATGTAGATGAGCATAAAATCCTAAGTTTGTAGCCTCTCGAGCGTGAAAGCTGCCGAGCGTAAGAGCATCCGGGCGTAAAACTGTAGATTTGTAGCCTCTGATAAGAAAGCTTCCGAGCGTGAATTCGTAGATTTGTCGCCTCTGAGCGTAAAAGCTACCGAGCGTAAAATCATAGATTTGTAGCTTCTGAGCGTGAAGTCGTAGGTTTGTAGCCTCTCGAGCGTAAAAGCTACCGAGCGTGGGATCATAGATTTGTAGCTTCTGATCGTGAAGTCGTAGGTTTGTAGCCTCTCGAGCGTAAAAGCTACCGAGCGTGGGATCATAGATTTGTAGCTTCTGATCGTGAAGTCGTAGGTTTGTAGCCTCTCGAGCGTAAAAGCTACCGAGCGTAAAAGCATCCGGGCGTAAAACCATAGACTTATAGCCTCTGAGCGTAAAACCGTAGATTTGTAGCTTCCCGAGCGTAAAAAGCTCCTTGGCGTAAAACCACGAATCTGCTCTGCACGAAAAACTTTTTGAATTCGCTGACTGTCTGTCTCCCCTAAATGATAGGCTGACGTGGTCCCGAATCATAACCGAATATTAAATATTAGATTTGGTTAGGGATTCAAGGAGTCTATCCAAACTCTATAAATACCCCAAGGCCTTCAGAGAAAAACTTTTTATCTGTCTTTTGCAAAACTTTGAGAACTCTCCTTCGTTTCTTCTCTGAACATTCTGAGTTTTTTAGAAATGGCACCAAAACCAATCTCCTTCTCTAAGGGAAAGAAGGCTGCCTCCTCTTCTCGCTCCTCTACCCAAGCAAGGGCGACTCCCATCGGGCAGGGCGAACCTCGCTCTGAACGAAGTGTCCCTCCGACGAGCTGTGCACCCGGCGTTATAGGTAAAGCTTTTGGGATGATAAAAAACAAAGAAAACCCTTCGCACACGTTGTACGCGGATGTGCTAGGTCATCTTCTGTGCTGAACGCCTCTTCGAGGAAGATGATGCACATAGATGTTTCATCTTTTACGCCCATATTTCTAATGTCTCAGCGTAAAAACTCCATATTTTCGCATTATGGCGTAAAAGTTTGGGTGTTACGCTCTGGATGAAAACTCTGGCGTAATAACTCAAACTTTGGCAGTCTGGCGTAAAAAAACACAGACTGTCATTTTTGTGCATACTGCCAATCTTGGATTTTACGCCTGAGAATGGGATTCCAGCGTAAAAATTCAAGTTTTCATAGTCTTGGCGTAAAAGCACAGACTGTTTGATCTTCGGCATAAACTGCAAGACTGTGAGGTCTAGTAGAGAAACTGACATATTTTTCTTGCACTTTATAGTTAACTTGCAGATATCTCCGTTGGCTGAGGTGATGGGTTCTGCTGCTGGGATGCTGAACTCCAATTACCTGGAGGATTTGTCTCATGTGACATTTTCTATCTTCGGACCCCAGTATCCTGAAGGAAGGGGAATCCTGATATCGTCTCAAGGTGAGCGAATGCTGTTGAGCATGATCAACGGAGAGCCCCTGACGTATATAGACGGGGCCAAATACATAAAACCGCCTTTCCTCTTCGGGGATATGATTGACAAACAATCCTAGACGAAGCCCAAGAAAGAAAATTGGGTTTTTCCTGCCGGGGCCCTGGTCCTGTATCTGCCCAGGATGCTGAGAGATTATTCCATCTCGGCATTCTTCCATGCCACACATCCGAGGAGGATGTCATGGACTCTGACTCCCAATCTTCACGGCCAGCCGGGAAAGATATTTTATCAGAAGGGATCAGACCAAGGGTTATTTGTGAGCCGCCCTTCCGGTCCAGTCATCCCTTTCAGGGAATTATTTCTGGGCATTGTCCCGAGTGAAGATACTGCACTATTCCAGCCAGTCCAATTACCGACTTTCTACAATGACTTCATGGGGCATGGAGGAGTATACCCCAAGGTTAATCCTCGGACCAATGGGTGGCTTACCCCTACAAATCTTCGATGGGTTCGTTTAGCTGACTGGGCCCTGAAGAACTTTCAAACGGAGCTGGAGAGCATTGGTCTGTACGCGGCTATGAGTGCTACCAGTGTTGGGTTACCTCTCAACCCCAACCTGTTTCTGGCTTTGATGGAGCGATATATCTCGCTCACTGGGACTTTTGCCACTCCACTGGGGGAGTTGAAATTGGCCCTTCACGAAATAGCAGAGATTTCAAGACTGCCAATGGGGGATACTCCTTATGAAGAGTATGTTCCCACAAATCGGGAGCTGGGGGATACAGACCCTCGGGTGGTGGCAGTGTACTAGGAGCTGATGTGCTACTATTTAGCGTGCACCGCCTTCTATATTGAGCCCTCTGATTTGGCTCATACCAACAAATGAGCGTCCTACCTCTTCTTCCATCAGGCTAGAAATGCTAAGCCAGACAAAGTTGTGGATAGCAGGGATAGACCTTTGAGTTTTCTGAGCGTGCTTAGTGCTCAAGTAGTCGATGACCTTATTGAAGACGTTAGGGCTTCAGATCAAATTTTTCGACGAAGGGATAGGAAAATATCCTGCAGGCACTAAAGCCTACAGTTATTTGAGTCATTGCCGCAGGCCTCTGTCCAAGGAAGCTCAACTGACTGGCTTCCTCTCCATATGGCTGCGTCGACTGGTAGTACCCGGCATTGCATCTTCAGATCGCATCCACCGTAACACCTTATGGCCTGCAGTGCATTTGGTGTTCGGGGCGAGACTGGGCTTGCTCCCTGCCATGGTATGCCGGATACAAGCTGGCCTGAGGGCCATTACTGATGGACTGCTTGCCGATGAAACACGGCGTGACAGCTTTCCCAGGGTAGAATTACCGTTCCTATATTTGATGGGATGGCTAATTCTTCATAACCCCAGAGTGATGTCTCCCGGCTCTGCCAGTAGTTTGGGAAATAATTTCTTGTTGAATTACAAGAATTCTACCTGGAACGTGACCACAGTTTTAGACTGTCGGCGAGCGTTAAATTTTGCTCACAGCTGGAAGCTCTTCTGCACCGTCCCTACTGTACATCTCAATCAACAGGGGACGCGACTTCAGGATTTAGGTGAAGAGAAGACCGTTCTTTCTCCTAAAGCTTTTTATTGGTTGGTTTGCATTAGACCTTCCCATTTATTTTACAGAAGTGAAGACCATTGCTTCTTGGAGCCCTATCTGTCTAGTTGGTTCGCCAGGCAGTTCTGGTATGACCAGTTGCACGTGGGAAACACCATCACCAGCTTCAAGTCCAGAGGTGGACTTATTGAAGGAGCGAGAGGATGGCGATACTTTATAATGGGTTGTACTGGAGCGGCCTTTACTATACCAGCGACTTCTCTCTCCATGGAGTTGCGCATCCTCCACTCGTACGCCCAGTTTTACGTGGCCATCATTACCTTCCATCGTAATTTTGATATGAGTAGAAGTTTTAGGATGCCTTCTTCTAAGTCCGCGAGAAGAGAGGAACTCCCATCAGTTTCCTCTGACGAGGGTGAAGACTCTGTCAATCCAGATGAGCATTTGCTGACAGTACCGAGAGGCGAAATACCTCCACCTGCTGAGCCTCTGGTTATCCCTGGAAAGCGACGGGCTCCTATTCTGAAGGAGGCTTCCACTCGCAAGAAAAAGAAGACTGTCAGTGGTCCTGCCAGGACTTCCCGTCCTGAGGTTCCTAGGAGTGAACCTGCTGTTTCCCCTGTTGGGCTAGGAGAATTTTTGACCAGAGGTCCTTCGCCTATTAGAGAGGGAACCTTCACTGATCCGGCTGGTAGTGCCGGAGATTCTTTGATTGAGGCTGCTGTTGCTGCTACCGCTTCAGGTAGTGGTACGAGGTCGCCTTCTAGGCCAAGCAAAATAAAAATACCTTTATCCAGACCACCAACGGGAGAAACCCCTACCGCGTCTGTAAGTATACCCAGCGAGATTCCACCTGGTGAGCCTCGAGTGGATCTCGGTGAAAACCTGGAGGAGTACCTGCCAGTGTCAGTTGGCACACCCCCTTCTCCAGGTATGACAGCTCGCTTAGCATCATTAAGAAATGATTTAGCTGTACTGGCTGCCGACGCGACATATATACCATCGGCCATGGGTAAATGTCGTCTTTATGCCTCTTTCAAAAAAATTAACATCATGTTGATATTAAATTTCATTTGTCTTCTTTTCAGGGGAAGACATCTACGGGGAGGACAGCATCGACGCAACTTTTGGCTCTGTTGCAGCTCCTGCTGATGACACGGAGGTGCCATATTTTGAAGAGGAAATATTTTCGGGTGCTGGCTCGCCCGAAACAGTTCCGATATCTCGAGAGGAGGATGAGCCTGTCACTATGACTATGCCTCCTTTGAGTACGCCAGCGACTTCAGCCGCTGTCGGTGCCTCTACCTTTGTCGCACCCTCTACTGAAGTGACGACTGTGACGATACCCTATACAGTCATTCCTGGAAGGGGGTTCGCCGATATTGCAGCCACTCCCAGCGTCCACTCGAATTTATCCATGCTAGTTGAGCAGTTTACTAGCATTTTCTACGCCACTTTGAAAATGCTGATATCGATGGTGCTGGAGAAGAATCTAGGCTTCGAGGCTCTGAAGACGTCCTCCAACCTTACTATAGCGTAGATTAGATATTTCAGTGACACTGAAAGAGCTAATACGCTAGATCAAATAGTTAATGGTTTAGAGTAACCCATTAACGAGTATTTACAGCTATCTCGAGGCAACATCGATAAGCTGATTCTGGCTGAATATGAATCCCTGACTGCGCAGCTTGCTGAACAGATGGAGGGCCTAAATAAATCCATCCAAGCACAGCAACAGGAGATGGAGAAAGGGAAGACCGTCTTGGAGGAGGTTATTCCTCTTCAAACAAAATGCCAGGCCGAATATGAGGGCAATGCGGCTAGGGTCCGCAAACTGGAAGCCAAACTCGCTCAGGCAAAGGAGTGGGTTCTCCAGTCTTCGGTAGCTCTAGACGTGGTGAATGGCCGACTGGATATAGCTCAGCAAAACTTGGCACGTGCAGGAGTCGCCTGTGCCGATTTTGTTCAGGCTAGGTTCGAACTGTCCCTCCTGAGCAATGATGAGGTACGACTGGAGCGAGCTCGCGCTAACGTCTTGAACTCCAGGAATGAGAAGATGGTCGTACTGGCGCAGCAGATCCGTGATTTGACTGCTCCTCCCAAATGATGTACCCTTTTTTTTGCCTTTATATAAAATTTTGCTCCTTCGGGAGATAATAATAAAGAAATTTTATCTGACTTTGGTGGACCTATCATTTTGGAATATAAACGATAGGGTAGAGTGAAAGTGATATCAGAGGTAATATGGACGTGATATCCCTTCAGTAATCTTCAGCTGGACATATCTATTCAGAGGTTATATGGACATGATAGAATATGATCCAACTAAATTTGTATACAAAACACTATCAGAGGTAATATGGATGTGATAGGTCTTGAAGTTCCAAATTAGTTAAACATATCTATTCAGAGGTTATATGGACATGATAGAATATGATCTAACTAGTTTTGTTTTGGAAGTAGTATTGTCAGAATGAGATCTTCACCATACTCCATTTGAGCAAAGGAGGTTAAGCATAGTACCTATTTAGGAATCTGCCGTTGATAGGAGCCATCAACAAGTCTCCATTAGGCTTGGCTAATCTGTAAGCGCCGTTTGAGAACGTCGTCTCGATCACATAAGGGCATTCCCATTTGGGTTGGAATTTACCCTTACTCTTGTGAGTAATGATCATTGGCCTTTTCACGGCTAAAACTAGCTCGCCAACTTTGAACACTCTTTCCTTCACTTTTTGATTAAAAGCTCTGGAAATGCATGCCTCGTAGAAGCTGGTACTCACTTACTTAGTCATTAGTATTTCTTGTCCATTTCCATATTGCTTATTTTTGTATTTATTTTCAGTATTTCCTTTATTGCATATCTCTTTTATCTATATGTTGCATCTTGTATATTCACATCTATTTACTGTTACATAGTTTATATCATTTATTAGAACTACCGTTAGAGATGTACTCTGCTCCTTTCTTGACTGGATATATTTTTTTCAGATGACACTAAGGAGTGGTACCCCACTCACTACGGGCCTTAGGACATGGTTGGCTTAGAGCCAGCTACGACGGCTCAGGAGGGTCTCATCCCGACTGAGACAGATGACCCAAGACCCGTAGTTTCATAGTTAGTTTCTTTGTACTGGATTTGTCTCTAGCTTTTTTGTTAGTATTTCTCTGACTCATTGGATATAATTTTAGTCTTGTGAGTTGTATTTGTGACTTTTTTATTCTTTTATCATATTCGTCCTTATTCCATCTATAGATTTGTGATTGAGTATATTTATATTACATTGGTAGCATTGTTATGTCTTGATTATTAGATAGATAGTTTACCCAAACAGCGTTCTACCGTCGATGCTGCGACATAGGCTGGGTGTTGTTCACTACTTGCATCCCTACACCGGCTGTGGTTCGTGACAAAAGACAATCCCAAGGACATGTTGGACTTGGATGAAATATGCAGAAGTCCTGTGTTGCATTTAATAGAGGAAAGGAATGAGAAGTATAAGCATCCTAAGGCAATTTTCTCACTAGACAAGGAGAATAAAAGGATACTTTGTAGGTGGATTCATGGGCTAAAATTTCCAGACTGGTACGTGTCAAATCTGAGAAGATGCGTTGACCCAAAGGAGAACAAACTGACGGGTATGAAGAGCTACGACTGTCACATATTCATAGAAAGGTTAATTCCAATTGTATATCGAAAATTCTTACCGCAGGTAATTTGGGATCCATTAACTGAGCTTAGCATATTCTTGAAGGATCTTTGTTCTAAAAAGTTGATCATCGATCGTCTAGAAAAGCAAGATAAGGACATTACGGTAACACTATGCAAGCTTGAAAGAGTGTTCCCTCATAGATTTTTTTGACTCTATAGAGCATTTACCAATTCATCTTTCTTATGGGACACATTTTGGTGGTCCTGTCATTTATCGGTGGATGTACCCGTTCGAGCGTCAACTGAACCATCTTTAGAGAAAGATAAAAAAATAAGGCACGGGTCGAGGGTTCTATTTGTGAAGCCTATGTTCTTGAGAAATTATAAACTTTTTCTCGATGTATTTCAAGCCACATGTTGCTACTAATAGAACAAGAGTTCCCAGAAATGATGACGGATATTAGTAATCTAATGATACAATACTGAAAGTATTCAATGCTTTTGGTAAGCCTTCGGGCAAAATGAATGAGAGATATCTGAATGACAATGAGCTAAGGGCTGCTCAGTTACTCAACTACGATGAGGATGAAGTGGAGAAGCTAGAGGGATAAGTAATTAATACGTCAACGTTTAAGTCATCTTAGTTTAATAGTATACAGTAATATTGTTACACTAATCGGGCAATTTTTTTTTATTTTTTAGCATATTTAATGATGAGGTGAGGTCGATGAGACTATATATAACAGATGAATAAGTAGAACAAAAAATGAGACTTCATTTCCCTTCTTGGTTGAGTACATATGTAAGGATCTTTTTGTGTATGAACTAATGCACAATAATTAACATAACATTGAATTTAATATCATTTCCTTAGTATTTAAGTCGATCGTCCCCACACAATACTCGAGAATGAGTCTATTATAACTCTAGCCAAGGGACCAATTTTTGCCGTCAAAATCTGGCAAAGCTACTATGTGAATGGGTTTAGGTTCAAGTCAACAAAAGTTCTGATAAGAGAGCTTCTTGGATCTCGATTCTACGAAAAATAATTATTTGTGTATCAGATCTTTGAGCTATAAAGATGTCGATCCAGACAATGATTTCAATGGCGTCTTACGAAAGATTATGGAGTTGAGAACAGGGACTGCTAATATCATGTTATTCAGGTGTGATTAGTTCGATCCGATCCAAGATCAAGGTTAGAAAATAGACAAGCATGATCTTGTGGATATAAACTACCGGCGTCGATATCAAGACTATGAACCATTTGTCCTATCAAGTTAGGCTCAATTCGTGTACTTCATAACTTATCTTAAACGGAGAACAACGAGGTCGGACTGGTGGACAGTATGCAAAACAAAAGCTTGAAATACCTTTGACGTTAACAAAATATCTTATCAGGAGGATGAGCTACCTATTGTAACAAATATTATAGATGTGGACTCAACAAAAGTTCCTCATTACACGTCTAATCGTGTGGTAGAGGTTGAATTATCCGAAGAGGAAGACGAAGTAGATGAAAGTGAAGATGGGGAGGAAGAGGAAGAGGAAGAGGAGGACGAGGAAAACGAAGAAGATAAATTTTCAGAAGGGGATTAAAAATAAAATAAAATTTATTTAGAACTCTAGCTATGTACTGTATTTTTAATGTGGAATGTAACATCCATTTTAACTGTATGAATACTTTTATATTTTGCTTATTGTGTGACTGCGATACTTTTATTTTGTGACTGTGATATTTCATATACTTTTGTGATATTTTGTACCCAAAAAACTCAACGGAGGGTTGCTCCGGGTCTGTCTATTTTTATGAACTGTTATAAGTCTGTGTATTTATTTTATCATCGTATGTTATTAACAGGTATGATAGGACGATGAGGATCATACGGAGGTATATCCTCTAAATAGAGTGATCCTCCAGTACCGACTACTGGTTCCGGATCCTCGTCACGGAGTACTCCAGTGTACCGACCAGTTATATCTCCGACTCCGTCGATGGTACGTAGTAGTAATCTTGGGACCAGCAGTTCTATGCCTGAGACTACTCCCCCGTCCAGCCTTTCTCATACTGACGGCACCATGGAGACAGAGGAGCTGAAGGAGGAGGTCGAGTCGACTCCATCTGCGCATGTCAGAGTGATCCTCTATGCGCGCCTCCGGGTGAGACGAGGATAGAGATTTGGTGGGACGGGCCTAGCAAGTAAGTTAAATAGTTATCATTTTCTGTGTCAGGTCTAACCATTTATGTCATATCCAGAGTAAATTCTCTCTGGGTATTAATGACTAAGCCAAGCACACTCAATTCTCGTTTAGCCACATAAGCAATGTTACTATCACCCTATGACATGGAATATGTCCCACAAAAAGCAGTAAAATGTTAAGCGCTAGCTGAATTCCTGGCAGCTTATCCTGTACCTGAAACTTCTAAATTGTACGATGACATCTCAGATGAAGTCTTAGAGTCTAATATGGCCATGAAAGATAACACCTGGCAACTATTCTTTTATGTTGCATCAAGAATAGGACCCAAAGTAATATAGTAGTTGGAGTTGGCATAGTCCTAGTATCTCATGACAAACTACTTATTCATCGAGCATATTCTCTCAGTGAACCATATTTTCAATAATGTGACAGAATATAATGCTCTACTCATTGGTCTCCAATTAGCTAAATATTTGGGCATAGAATATCTTGAAGCCTACGAAGATTCTAAGCTGATAGTCAATCAGATCAAGGGAGAGTACGAGGTTTGACATGAAGACCTCATCCCTTATCATCAAGCAACAATCGAACTGGCTTTTAGTTTCAAAGGATTCTTCATCAAATACGTGCCTCAATTACAAAATATGGAAGCAGATGTTTTGGCTGACTTAGTAGCATCCCTAAAGAGACGACAATCAATTATGCTAACAGGATAAAAATTGTTCTGTACAAAAAATAACTTGCATGTTGAATAGAGTTACGTCATAAAGTCAACTTCAATGGATAAATATTGGAGAGACCCTTTTATAGACTACGCTGGTTATGGGATTCTTCTAGAAAATTTGAAAGAAGCCACTTCTATTAAAAGACGTTCACTCCGATTCTACTATGATGCCTCATACAAAATATTATATCATCGTTCTTCTGAGGGATTGCTGTTACGTTGCCTTTTTAACCCTGAAGCAAGACAATCACTCTGTGAAGCTCATGATGGCATCTATGGAGCACATCAGCTAGGTCCTAAATTACAAGATCGCCTCAGGAGAATGAGTTATTATTGGCCCACCATGGTGGCGGATACCGTAGATTACGCTCGTAAGTGCAAGTCATGCCAAATTTATGCTAATTTTATCCACCAACCAACATAGTTCTTACACCCTACAGCTGCCTCCTGGCCTTTTGAAGCTTGGAGAATGGATATTATTGGTCCGATCAGCCCATCATCTTCTAGAGGATATCGGTTTATACTTGCAATAATCAATTACTTCTCCAAATGGGCAGAAGTAGTCCCGCTCCTCGAAGTTAAGACGTCCAACGTAATTAACTTTGTCAAACACCATATTATCTATTCGGTGTTCCCCGGAGGATAATACATGGCTATGGACCAAAATTTTCCAGTCAAGGATTTTATCGATTCTGTGACAAGAATCGAATCCAAAATGTAGCATCTACGGCCTACAATCCAGCAGCCAAAGACTTAGCGGCAGCCTTCAATAAGACCATAATCAAACTCCTTAAAAAGTTTGTCTCATCCAACAAACGTGATTGTAATGAGAAACTCGAAGAGTGTTTATGGGCTTCTCACACAACAGTTCTAATACCAACAGGTTGTACACCATTCTCTTTGGTCTACGGATGCGAAAGAATTCTTCTACTTGAAATCCAGATACCTTCTCTTAGAATAGTCATTGCGAATGAGCTAACAATAGAGAATAATGATCGATTGAGCCTGCAAAAATTAGAAGCATTGGATGAAAGTGCCTGCATGCTAAACAACGTATTAAGCTATACCAAGTACGTATTTCCAGAGATTTTAATCGAAAGGTCAAGGAAAGAATATTCCAGGTAGATGAATTGGTCCTTACAGTAAGGAGACATATGATCAAAACACATAAGAGCTAAATGGAAAGGTCCTTATGTGGTATAGACAATGTTCTCCAACGGAGCTTACAGGCTCGCTAAGACTAATGGAGTTTTTATAATGATATTATCAACGATAAATTCCTTAAGAAGTATTATGTCTAAGCACGACATGTTTCTCTCTATCTCTAGCAAATTAAAATAAGATGTACAAAAAATATATCTTTAATCCCCAGCAACTCGTAGCCTACACGGCCTCTTGAACTATTACCTATATTCATTTTTGAACAAGACATTGGTAATGGGTCCTCAAATTTTCCCAGCGGGATAATACTCAGATCCAATGGAACACTCTCGTTGAGATTATCTAAACGATTATATCCAACAAAAATATTTTATTCTTAAAGCCTAGTTGTTTTAAGGATATCCTATTCCTTATCCCTAGTTGGGTTGAGAATAATCTCATGTGTTTACTCACCAGTCAATAAGTGAAATGTGATTCATGTCCATATTACCTCTGAATCGTGTTCCATTTATTATCCCCTTAAGAGAAGATAATACTTTGTCCTTGAACTACTATTTCTTCTCTTCCCCAGTGGAATAAAATAGTGAGCTATCATGTCCATATCACCTCTGATAGTATTGTATCCCGTAAAATTTATCATTTGTACTCAGCATGAGTATGCCTTGAGTGATAAATCTACCAAAATTTTCCACAAAATTATATTCTGCCAAGTCCATAATACCTCTGAGCAGATATATTTGGTGGAATTCTATTTGAAATCATACCACGTCCATATTACCTCTAATCTTATTTTTAATCTAACCTATTATTTGAATCTAATAGTAGATACACAGTAAATAAATGGGTCCACAACAAATAATTGTTCTTTGAAAATTTTAATTTATTTTTTATTGAAAAATTTACAAGGAAAAGGATAAGATAGGTTTTACTCAGGTAGAGTAGAAAGATCAAGAAGGAATTGTGTCAGTCGAGCTAGTTGTTGGTCTTTATTCAATGTCGCTCTCCTACGTGCTTTGAGCATTCTAGAGTCATCTGTAGCAAAAGTAACCATAGAAGAAAATAACTCTATCATCTTTTTTCGAGCATGATCAAGCCCGTTCTTGTTATACTCAAGCTCCAAAAGTTGTTCTCTTGCTAAGTTACATGTACCAGCTTTTCCCGGTGCCGGTCCATAGTCACCTTTAACTCCTCTTTGGCTTGCTTAATCTGGGCTTCGAGTTCTTGGATCTGAGCGTTGAGCTGTATCGCCCTGTCATTATGTTTATCATGGGAAGAATGATGAAGAGACAAATAAGAAGTCACTTCTTTCACATAAGCATTTATTCGGACAGTCTTCTCAGTATGGATCTTCATATACTCCTGGAAAGTAGACTGACGTTCTATGAACTCAGCAGTAATTGACTCATATAGCTGCAGATATTCATTAATAGGTTGCTCAAGACCTATCAAGATTTGCTCAAGAACAATAGCCCTATCTTCATCCTTGAAATTTTTGATGAGATGAATCATGGGCTAGCTAGGATCTTTCATATCCTCAAAGGATAAACCTTTCTTAAGCACCAGGTTTATCAACTCCTTCAGTGTTGTGTAGAAAGAAGATGTACAAGCTTCTACTAAAGCATTAAAGCGAGTGCTCAAACTTGGAGTCACAATAATTTCAGCTAATCCTCGACCATGATGTACGAAGACAACTGGCGCGATAGTTGTAGCCTCGACACTAGAGACAAAAGAAGAAGAACCCCTGCTCGTTCTCTCGGGCTAATAGTGGAAGCTATTTCAGCAACACTGGTCATTTCTACCACAATAGAAGTTGAAGCTACTTGTGGTATTGACTCGATGTTCGCAACCGGAACCGTGATATCAGTAACAAAAGTTATTTCATCCTGCTAAATGACCATCTCTTCGGCCCTCTCCAGAGTAACTCATACCACAATTTCATCATCTAAAAAAAGAAAAATCGAACAAACAATTTGATCAATAAATAATATATTATAATTAAGATATATGCACGCCGAGCTAAGGAAAGAAATGACACATTGGCATGGGCTAGCAGGAGCTATCACTGCTTGAATGTGTGATAATGAAGCATGCAACACAATAATTTATGGTATAGAAAGAATAGAGAGACATATACCAGTACCAGGTGGTACATACTCATCTTCAGGAGTCTGCCCCTCCAAAGAATTCCTCAGGTCTGTCAACGAAGCCTCTACCTCTAACGAATTAGCATAAAGAAAAAAAATTATCGTAGTCACTCATAGTCATGCTCGCTTCTGAAACTACAGTTTCAATATCAATCTTCTCCGTAGCATCTTCAAGCCCAGCTATAACTATAGCAGATTAAGGCTGATACTGAATGTCCTATTCAGGCATATATTCAGAGGCTGTGGGGGTAATGTCAGCATGTGACTCAATCTGCTCATCAACTTCAACCCAAGAAGGTAAAATTATTTCTATGCTGACGTCTTCTCCGCTATCACTAACCCTGGAATAAGAATTTCCAAGAGCAGGTTGAGCCTTTAGATCCACTAACGGAGCAACCTGGTTCTCTGGATCCATCGATGGAGGAGGTATGAATGCAATCGGCAGAATAAATTGAGCCGCAACATCAAGGATTGGAGGTGCCAAATCAAATATTGCAGCAATAGGGGCAACACTTATTCTTTTAGCAATAATAGGGGGAAGGATGGAAGTGTTAATCCTCTGCACCACTGGAGAAGAGACAGACGGTTCCGACCGCTCTGGCGAACTAATCAATTCGTTAGTCAAATTTCTTCTTTAAGGAGAAGAAATCTTCGATTTTGGCTTCCTAGGCTTTACGACAACAGCCCTCTTCTTGGCAGACCGACCCTTAATAAGGGACGCAATCTTATTCTTCCAAGATTTTTGAACCACTATGGCAAGGGCGGGTGCATCTGGTTGTACATGTGGAAGAACTTCCAATACATCATCCCGTGGTGCCTCATCCTCCTCTTCGACTAATGAAGTCCTTATTGGTTCCGGAGTGACTACTTCTACCGGAGTTCGGAAGCTAACCCGTATATCAAAATCCCTTTGAAATTGGTTGATAGAACAATAAAACTGGGCAAAGGAAGGCAATAAACTTAAAGGAGGATTAGGTGCAGGCAGAGTAAAATTAGCTCATGTACAACCCATGATAAATTATCTCCATCCCTGGGCACCGTCGATTAAACCTCCAAAGTTTGTAAGACACAGTAGTATTTCCAATGTGCAAATGATCATAGCCAAATTGTCTTACAAAGCAGCTAGATAAATACAATTCAAAAGTGCAACGGTTGCCATTTCTATATACCAATTGGGATGGCCGAATAAACATCAGCCATAAAAATACCCCTAATGGCAACCTCGATATGGTGGTTCCCTCATCAAGAAAACTTGAACCTTGGTGCTCAGTTGCTACGTCGGGACAACGCAGTAAAAGCTCCAACTGTTCCACATGTTTAAAGCTTGCCTGGTCTGAAAATGTGTAGTATAAGACCATTTAGAAAGCCTATATCTACAAAGGAACAAGTGTTCTGTTTCGTCAGCCCGAGTCAAGCTGGGAGCCATCAAAATCTGATTGTGTAAAATCAACCAACCCATCAGATATGTAAATGGAAGCTCTGTTCGAGGAAATTCCTCTCATCGAGGATCTACCACCAAATTATGAGCAAGTTCTTATAAACCAACGTTCAAACGGAACACCATAGTTGGTAGCAATGCCAGTCGATGCTTGAAAACTAGACGGACTGTAAAGAATAAAACATTTCTATGGAGTCGATCCACTGAGCCTGAACCTCCAGGGACTACCCATCTTCGGAGCCATAAAGAAAAATATTCGGCCAACAAAGCTTCAGACGAGATCTCTGTACGAATGTGTCTGAGATAGATAATAGCCGACGTACCTACTACAAAACTTCCCACACGATCCTCAAAGGACTTATCTTCAGCATTATGACTTTCCATTAGTTCTTCAACTTTAGTCGATCTCAAAGGTCGAAGCGGTCAAATCTTTGTGCATTCCTTCTCGTTTTTATCGTTGAAGAGGTATTGAAACTACTTCCTGATAAAGACAGTGTCATAATCAGTGTTGTAGTAATGGTTGCAATCCATGTAGTAGCACATCAATTCTTGATACACTTAAACTAGACGCGGCTCAATCTTTGGTAAATCTGTCAGTTCCGCATTGGTAGGCACATACATCTCATAAGAAATATCCCATGTTAGCAGTACAAATATATATTTCATCTCATGTAACGCGAACCCCAACTTGCCACGAAGAGTGAAAACAGTACTAGTACTAGAGTTATATTACTCTAACAAAGCAAAGAATATATTGGCGTTAAGCGTAATGCCGTAGCAAGTTCCTAACAAGGCATTGTATAAGCTAGAAGACACGAGATTCTCGGTATATTGATCCAGTATCTATGTCGTTGTTCGACACCAATAGATATTTTCATTGGTCAACCATCCTGGAAGTTGAAAGTTCTTGTGAGGATAAATGCTTTCAACATCAGTATAAGTGTTGGCGAACAAAAGAGACTGAATATGTTGAATAAACGAAGAATCTTCGCTTGGTACGTTCCCGGGATGAATTCCTCGTATTTAAACTAAATTTCCATCATCGGAACTAAAGAAACGACCTTGTTTGTATCTAATATTCCCCGGGCTTAGCTCCAGTAGTAGGGGGAGTCAAATTCTACTCCATCTTCTGTAGATAAGTAGCATGGGAGAAGGCAGACAGAGAAAAACTTGTTGACATCTCTGGGAGATACATGACACTATCATGGATATTGAATAACTATTTCTCCTTATTTTTCTTAGGCTGAGATAATTGATGAATGGTGTCACCAAACATGGAAGCCGGTTTAGAATATGTCTCATTCGCAAAGAAAATAAGATGTTCGCTGCTTATCAAAGATGTCAACATCCATTCCCTTTGCCCGGCTATTAATAATTGGCGTGTGCTTGACATCCTCTTATCAGATTGGGAAAACTCAGTGTGCGATAAGTCTTCCAGAAAATTGGTGTGCAAAATTCTAGTAGTGGATCCCATCAGTTCAGCTAAAGGATGAATACCCAAGTCAACTGCAAAGCCATAAACGAGGAGTCAAGAAATCTCATAAAGAAGAGAGATAAGCACATTTTATGTGCCAATATGTCAAAACAGACGAGAGTGCACCGACTCGCCAATAATTAAAAAAGTGTGCCGTTGTTGCCAAAGCTTTCTTATTGTTAAATTCTCCAAGTTGTTAATAGCATTCCCTGTATTTCTTTATCGTCGAGTGGTCCAAGGAGTAAAGTGATCATCCGCATATCAGATCTTCACATCTATACTTTTCCAGAATCAACTGTACTTAGATTTCTGTTTAGGATCTATTTTGTAATTTTCTTTTTTCAATAGTTTTTAATACAAAAATTTCGTATAAATTTTTCTTCGTAAACATCCAATAGAAAACTCTAACGGCCTATGATGCTGATCTGCCCAATAACGATGACGATCTTGTGCAACTTGAAGCCGCTCCCTGATATGTTTTCAACTGTTTGAGTGATCATCTCAGGCCCCAACATCTTTCGTTCACCAATGTCATCCCACGCTCAGGGTGACCTGCACTTCCTTCCTTACAATGCTTTGAAAGGAGCCATTTGTATGCTGGTATGATAACTGTTATTGTACGAAAATTCCAATGTAGATGATCTTCCAAGAGCCACCAAAGTCTAAGGTACAAGTCCGCAGCATATCTTCCAAAGTCTGGATTATTCTTTCTGATTGTCCATCTGTCTCGGGATGATATACGGTACTGAATCTTAACTTGGTACCCAAGCGCTCGTGCAAGTTTTGCCAAAAATGTGATGTAAAGCGAGTATCATGACCTGATACTATACTTACTGGAACTCCGTGCTGCCTTACTATCTGTTGCATATACATCTCTGCTAATTTTTATGTAGACCGCCCTACTCGAAAAGGAAAAAAATGTGCCACTTTCGTGAGTCGATCTACTATTACCCAAACTGGATCAAGCCCAGTAGGGAATCTAGGTAAACCGGTCTAAAAGTCAATCGTAATGTGTTTCCACTTCCACTCTGGAATATGTAGTGGTTGTAATAATCCTACTGGTCTTTGTTGTTCTTCCTTTATTTGCTGACATACGAGATATCGTAAAACGAACCAAGCTATCTCTCTTTTAATTTTGTTCCACCAAAAATGCTGCTTGATATCATGGTACATCTTCGTGCCTCTTGGATGTATAGAATATTGAGAACTGTGTTCCTCGGTCGTTACTTCTTAGCTGATATCTCCACTTGGCACACAAAAACGGTTTCCAAATCTGAGTGTTCTGTCTTCATAAATATTTAATTCCTTCCTAAGACCTGACTCACATTCTGCCATAAGCTTCTGAATCTGAGAATCTTTTACTTGAGTCGCCATGATCCTCTCCACCAAGGTTGACTGTATCTGAAGACTCGCTAGCACTCCCATTTTTTGAGGTATTACTAGCTCGATGCCCATCTTCGAAGATCTTCCAGAATGTGCTTCTGAGTTGTCAAGATGAATGCGCTATCTCTCCTACTTAGAGCATCTGCCACCATATTTGCCTTGTTTGGATGATATTGAAGTGCTACGTCGTAATTCCCAAATAATTATAGCCACCTCCTCTGCCTCATGTTCAGGTCCTTCTGGGTGAATATGTACTTCAAACTCTTGTGACCTGTATATATCTCCACCAGATGCCATATAGGTAATATCTCCATAACTTGCGAGAAAATACTACTGTCGCTAACTCCAGATCATGTGTTAGATAATTCTTCTCATGATCTCGAAGCTGTCGGGACGCATAATCTATTACTTTACTATGTTCCGTCAAAACACATCCAAGTCCTTTCCCAGATGCATTACAATAAACTGTGAATCCTCCTGATCCTACTGGAAGTGTAAGGATCGGTGATGATATCAACTTCTCCTTCTTCTCGAATACTACTTGGCACTCTACTGACCAAAAAAACTTTACCTCCTTGCGGGTTAGACGAGTCATTGGCGCTAAAATCCGTGCAAAGTCTGCCACGAACCTTCGATAATATTCCGCTAATCCCAAGAAACTACACACATCTGCTTCTATCTTCGGGACTGGTTAATTCTTTATTGCTTCAACCTTCTTGGGGTCTACTGATACTCCTGCTCTTGAGATGATGTGCCCCAAGAATGACACATGATCTAACCAGAATTCAAACTTACTGAGCTTGGCATACAACTGATGCTCCCTTAGAACTTGCAACACTTTTCGAAGATATTTTTCATGCTCTTCTTTACCATTAGAGTAGATAAGAATGTCATCTATGAATGCCACTACAAATTTATCTAGGTATGCCATGAAGATACAATTCATCAAATCCATGAATATTGCTGGAGTATTGGTCAATCCGAATAGAATAACTAAGAATTCGTAATGCCATATCAATATTGAAATACTATCTTCGGTATATCTTGCTCCCGGTCCCTTACTTGATAATTTCCAGATCAAAGGTCTATTTGGAAAAATACTTTTGCTTTACTCAATTGGTCAAACAAGTCATCAATCCTAGGCAATGAATACTTATTTTTCACTGTTAAGACATTCAATTGCTTATAGTCGACACACAACCGTGTCGACCCATCATTTTTCTTTACTAGAGGTGCTAGTACTCTCTATGGTGTACCACTAGCCCGAATAAACTTCTTCGCCTTCAGTTCCTCTATGTGCCGATATAACTGGTTAAGTTTCATTGGTGACATATGATAGACCTTGTTGGAAACTGATTCTGCTACTGGTTTTAACTCTTTGCAGAACTCTAATTCTCTTACTGGGAGTAATCCAGGAAGCTCTTCCAAAAATACGTCAAGAAATTCTTTAATCACTCTGGAAACTGATCCTAGTCTTGTTTAGCATATGATAAAAACATATGCACATTCTTTTACTCTTGTTTATTAGCATGGCAATAGTTCGTTCGATAGCGGTGTCCGTGTAACTAAGCATGCAATATTCTATTATTTAACTTAGCATGACAATGATTCTATCTCTTTTAGACAAGCATACAAGTTCTCAAGTTAAGCATGCAGGTTCTCGTTCTATTATTCTCAATATGAACATTATCTTATTAAACAAACAAGAATTGCAAAAACTCAGATTCATTATTAAGGCGTGCAAGAATCAGAGAATAAAGTTATGCCCACTCACCAAGATCAGTCATCTTCTGGTTCCACAAGGAGCTCTCCAAGAAGGTTTTATTTTTGAGTCAGCAAACCGATATCTCTTGTACATAGTGCCAACGCAGAGCGGGGCACTACAACACTTGCCTTGGTGGACTAACAAACATCTTCCTAGAACAAAGTCTAGGGATATGGCTAGGGCTAGGGTTCGGCCAAGGGGGAGCTCTTGAGGGAAGGAGGAAGAAGAAAGAAGAAGGAAAGTGAAATAAGGAAGAATGAGAGAGGAGAGATAAAACCATATATATATATATATATATATATATATATATATATATATATATATATATATATATATATATATATATATATATATATATACACACACACACCAAGTGGAGATATGAGGTTAGCTCTAAGATCAAGTTATGACACTCTCCAACCAAATCTCAACCATCCAAAATAGGCTTAGTGGTTCCAATAGTGAACTGGGTCTGGTATCCATCCTATATACGGGTCCTAGCACGGGTCCATGGCAATTGTCAAGGTGTTCACTACTGGTCTCGGGTAGTCTGTCACAATAAACATGAATAAAATTAAATAAAATACATCATAATTAACAGAAATCAACATGTAAAATACATCATGAATACATCTACAGGAAACGTTTTAAATATCACAAATTCAAGAATACCAAATCTGGGAACGAGTGTGACAATTTCTAATATGCTAAAAAAATATAATATTTCAAGATAACCACACGTTTTAAATTAGGGTTCTTTTGTAAGCATTCCATGGTTTTGTAACATCACTTTTTTGATTCATCTGGAAATGGGGTGTCAACAAATTTGATTAGCGGTTCTCTCCGATCAATTTTCACATGCTTATTATTTTTAATTTGCTTGGGCGCTAGGCCCCTGCCCAACGCGAGTCCGGGTCCTAGCTTCGTCCCTGCACACATACACACACACATATAAGTCTCTGCTTTGAGTGGACATCTTCTATAACATAACGAGGCTTCAAAATGGCTCAAAATTTAGCCGTTTAAGCCGTATGTATATCATCAATTAATTATTTTAAAAAATTAATATTACGTAAAACAAATTGTTAAATTTTTTTTAATTTGTTATAAATAATATTACAAGGATTCAAACTCAACCAACCAGGAAGAATATCTCCTACCTTAACCACATGAGTTAGAAAAGATATTTGTTTATAATTAGATAATATTACGTAGTTAACCGTTTTTAAGAATCTTTACGAAAAATAGAAATATATCTATTACTAATTATAATTAAAATATAATCAAATATATAATAATTTTTTATTAAAATATAAAAATATATTTAATAAATCTTAATTTAAATATATTTAAATATTTAAATAATTTTATATAAATTTTGAAAATAATTATTTTTTGTACAACGTACATGAATTTACTAGTATATATAAAAGTAGCTGGAATATATATATATATATATATATATATATATATATATATATATTAAATTTGAAAATAAAATGACCCCATTCTCCGCCAAATGATGAATACAACAAAGCGAACCTCTCCCACCAATCAAATTTAGGAAGCTAATGCTATAGCTAATAAGCGCAATGTCTAGATGAAAAAGGCCATGAGAGTAGTGTTTGATTAGAGTTGACCCATTTTTTTTTCCTTGTAAAATAGAAACTAAAAGTGGGCATGGGATATTTGAGAAAGATATAAGAAGAAAACTACTAATTTGGAAGCTACCGAAGTCGAACATGCAATTGCTTGTGGAGCCACTTCTCCACTAATAAAAGAGAGTTTGGAATTGGAAGACATGAGATTGAGAGAGTAGTAGAGTATTAGGAGGAAGAATAAAGTATTGGAGTAAAAGGAAGCGTTGGTTCCACGCCCGCCAATGAGTGGAGAAATTAAGAGAAAGGAAGCGTTGGTTCCACGCCCGCCAATGAAAGCCACAATTAACAAGTAGAGTACACATTAGCAGATCTGAATGAGCGCCGACTAGTAAAGAGGTTGGGCTACGCTATGACTACAACCAAATGCCTACAACTTTTTTATAACCATCACATGGAAGCTATATGACGTCTACATGACAGTTGTTTATTGGAAGAAAAGAAAAAGATAGAAACCGATAGATGTCCGGATGGTTGTCACATGATCAAAACGTCAGGTGACGATTATTCATTGAGAGAGAGATGTGATCGAGAGTGGTCCACATAGCGGAAGATGAGAGAGTTGTAAAAAAATTGTAACCATATGATAGTAAACTTAGCATTATTGAAAGAGATTTTGATGGCTCACAAGAAAAGGAAGGAAGAAAAGAGAAGAAAATGATAGGGAGACAACGAGCCATGACACGACACAAATTTATTTTTCTGGTTTAATTAAATTTGGGTTTCAGAAACATTCATAAATTAGTTTTTGAATGTTGAAGATGTCCAAGTTTGAAATTTGAATCCTAAGATAAATGTTAATCTATGTTGGCTAAAAATCTATTAATAAATAAATTAAAACAGAAAAAAGAATGTTTATATCGACCCTAGCTCTAGTTAATCCTAAAAATTTTATCAATGGTTAACACCGATCAACCGTCATCTCATAATCCAAATGCTAATTTTCGAATATTTATAAGACCATAAGTCTAATTAACCGAACTGTTTTTGCTTATATATTATATAATTCGTCTATTTGTCATTCAAAAAAATTGGATGATGGCATCTTCCATTATATGACATCTGACATGACAAATTTTAACAAAATAAATTAATCATTATATATATATATATATATAAATTTTAATTTTAATTTTAATTTTGTCATGTCAGATGCTACATAATAAGAGAGCATCATCCAATTTTTTGGGGTAACAAATAGTATTTTTTATATTATGTCAAAAATGTTATTGGTCATCCAAATTATTTTTTGATGTTATCTCCCATTATGTGACATCAAACATGGCAAATTTTAACATTAAAATTAAAATTAAAATTGAAAAATATTGAGTGATAAAATTTTAATTTATTATAAAGGCACTACATATTTTACTCAGGACAGTACAAAATTTTCTATTTATTTACATGTTTGTCATTCCCAAGAATTACTTAGGGGGGTCGTCCACTCCCAATAAATTTTTTTTATTGTCAGGACTGTCAAAATGACTGTCCTACAAATTGGAAGGACTGTTAAAAAAATTGATATTTCTAAAAAAAATATGTTGAACATGTTTTATTCGGACTATTAAAATTTTGACAGTCCTAAAAGTTGTCAGGACTGTAAAAAAAAATTGACAGTCCGAATGGTAGGATGGAGGGTATGGTGATTGAGGAGAAGGGACCGGAGAGGAGGAGCAGGAGAAGAGGCGGGAGGAGCAGGATGAGAAAGGGTTGCCGGGTTGGGGATGCAGTCCCTAGTAAATTTTATTCTGTTTTTTCGCATATAACTGTATTAACATGTGACAATGTATAAAGTCTAAAGTTAAACTACTTCATCATTTAAATGAACACGAAAGAAATTGGGCTTTGTTACAATGAGAAGAGGGTGGGCGGACCCAAACATGATTGATTCGAAGTTTAGCTTAGAACTGACAAGCATGAATTATTTATTCGCATAAAAAATAAATATATTCACCTATTTTGAAAAAAACTATTTTCATAATTAGTGTGAAAATTGTTTTTCCGGCAATTCAAAATTAGCGAGAATAAAATGTGTAACCTAAACCAAGCACGGCAATTAACTTCTAACATAAATATTTTCGGAGAAAAAAATCATTCTCCAAACGCAACTGAGTACTATTCTTCTAATTTCTCCATATTCATGAAATTATATTGTTATTTACATATAACTTCCATGTGATAAGAGGAGTCTGGCTTGTCCAAATCCGCACCTAAATCATCAACTGGCCATGAGCTAGAGTCATGATAGAGAATGTGGCCCTTCTCTTTGTTGCAAGAGTTTAATAAGAGAGAGATGGTGGACAAGGAGTCTGGCATGTCTTCTTGTGCTTATTATTGCTTCAAGGTGTGTGTGTGAGTGGGTGGGTTGGTCTTGAGTCAGTAACTCCCTTCCCTTTTCCAGGCCTGCAAAGCTCAGGACAAAACATGAAAGGTTGTGATGAAGAGAAGAAACAAAAGAAAACTCTCACACAACATCGGTGAGACCTGCAACATCGATCATGCACAGGAAAATGGAAAGGGGAATGCTTTGTTAGCCATCTCCACATGAGGATGCTGGCTCTAACTATGGCAATTTCAGCTGACATGTCCATATCATGGTTTTCCGAAACTGTTGGCACCCCAACTTTTGGCATGGACACAGACTCATGTTTGGTAACTTCATATTTTAAATGCACAAATACGTGTTTAATGTTTCTTGTTGTCTCCTATTCTTCACCAATTTACTTGGGTACGCGTGCATGGAAATGCATAGGTGAGTGAGGAGGAAGCTTTCAATGCTAGTAATTTGAACCTCCCTTTTACTTCCTAAATTCTTCTAAGGAATAGTATAGATGAATAGTATGGAAGAATAGTTGCGATAAGTTTTATCCGGAATTAAATGTAGTTCCTGTTAGGATACATTCATATTAGAAATCCTAATAATAATAAAATTGGAACAAAGTCTAATTACTATTTAGTTAATGATCTTCAAATTATGAAAACGTATGCCATGTCTACGTAGGTTTAGATTTCTATATATGGATCATGACATCCTATATATAAAGGGCCTATGATTCCTTGTCTAATAAATTATTTGTACTCAAGGAAATGTGTTTGGTAGCCACCACTAGGTTAAGAGAACAAAGAGAGAAGAAATAGAGAGATTGAAGTTGAGAGCAATTGGGTTTCTCAGGCTTTCATGGATGTAATCTCTAGAGATTTTTTTGTGCATTGTCACGTCCCAGTCCTAAAATACGTAAAACTAGGATGCGTGCTACGTATCAGGTGGGCACCGATCCAACTCAAATACGTTATGTTATCCAATAATGGGCATATTTATCTATAGTAACACATTATTTCTATATCTCAATCCACATAACCATAATATAAATGATGCACGATATGACTATTGGTCCGCAGTCCAATATCATAATAGTCCAATTTGGCCAAGGAAACAAAATAGGTCTATAACACTAGGCTATAACAACAGATGATATAATAGAAAGAAATCATAACTAAGATAGAAAAATGGTAACTGTAGATGAGAATATGACCAACCACGTTCCACCGTAATAATATTCACAACATGTTCAACTAACTTGAAAAAAAAACATGTCTTCAGAGAGACGTAGCAAGATACATATAATATGTCCAATATAAGCAGAACACAAATATGAAGTAGTGTGAGACTATCATCTACGTGAATGCACTTGAGAATAACTTATGTATGCATGTGCATGTGTAGGATAAATAGGTAACTATATGCTGGCATCCAATCATCTGAATATCGTGCATAACGTTCATCAAACATCAGAGGTCATCTGTATATCATGGGTCATCATTCGTGTAGTTCCTCTAGATACTACGATTTACCGATTTGGGTAGCATGCGCCTAGTGACTGTCCTCCTCTCCCCATGATACCGTATAGATCATATACACGATATAGCTAGTTCGGAACTACTGTGTCAACAGAAATATCAATATAATCAATACCTGCTATCCGTCATGCATCTCGTACGTATAGATGATCAATCGGATTCAAGGATACATATCCTATCATGAATGCCATAACCATATCAAGTACCAAGTACGTGGCATAGTCATATAGGATACGCGAATATCCCAATATATCATTTAGTTCGTCTTCTAATACTAGGCTAAGTAGTACAAGCATGAATAAAATAACCATCGACATATACCGTCGTTTACATCCGAGTTATTCTCGGACGCACATGATATCACCAAGTAATATGAAAAAGGTAGAAATAGTAACGTACAATAATAACATGAAGGAAACAATAAGTATGATGCAAGGTATATTTGCCTGATTTGTAGTTGTTGACGTGTCAGTCACATAGTATCTGCCAACATCAATGACTTTGGAAATCTTGGCACTGAACGATACGGTAAAACGTGATCATAGCTAAGAGTGAACCCAAACGCTAGTGTACAAGTTGACTAAATAGGATAAAGATTACAAGTCGTGTTACTAGGTTGTTTAGCTAGCAGGTTAAAAGTTAATATGTATAATCAAATTTGAAAATAATTATTAAGAATAATCTTAATTAGTTGTTAATGGAACTGTTACAAAAACATATACACAATCGGTTTACTTGGGCAATTACAAACTAACCATATATATATGATACTGACAATACCTTAGCATGGAATTTATAATGATTACAAGGTTCTAATATTCACTAATACTGACCTATGCTATACCACATCTACAAGTTGTTGGTGCTTTTGCCTTTGGACTATGAAAGATAGTCCTACATTGGCTACACCACCAAGTGGGTATCTCAATATAATACTTTGCTTGTGTTGAGGTGTGCACATGGGGTATGATGAGGCACATGGGTGCCATATGGGGGTATTTTATTAGGATAAAATAGGATTAACTCCTTATTGAAAGTATTTATTCTTTTTGTCATTCTCTTGAAATTTATTCCATAGGAGCTAAGCCCCAAAGGGACTTAGCGACTCAGACTCGAACTCAGACTCGGGTTCGGGCTCAAGGCCGCAAAATGGCACTTTGTTGGCACATTTTGCACTTAGCGGCACAGGCGCTTGTGCGTATTTGATGCACTCTCTCATGGGCGGGTCGCATGGGCTGTCGTACGCGTTGCGACATGCGTTGTCGCATGTGCGCTACAGCTTGCGCTGTCGCATGCGTTGTGGCTTGCGTTGTCGCATGCGCTGCTGCGGATATATTTGAACGGTTGTGAAAATATACGGTTTGTTATTCAGATCCGTTTTTTGAGGGATTTAAAATTAATACGTGCCTATCTTTTAGGAATTCGTAATTAATTTGTTCCTATCTTTCCGTAACTGTTGGACGGCTAGGATTTTTACCCTATCTCTATAAATACTCTCTTCGTGTCTCTTTGAGGACTTACTTCAAAAAAAGGAGACAAAGAGAGTTGTTGTTGCCCGCCGGCATTAGAGTCCAGGGAGTTCGTGTGAGTCCAGACAGAGGTGACAATGAGAGTTCCAGAAGTTCTACGTGAACCTGCTGGTTTCTGGGAGCAGATCGTGTGGGACGACCGCATGTGCTGCGTCTTGCGTTGTCGTATGCGCTACTGCTGCTGCGGATATATTTGAACGGTTATGGAAAGATACGATATGTTATTTAGATCAGTTTTTTGAGGGATTTAAAATTAATACGTGCCTATCTTTTAGGGATTCATAATTAATTTGTTTCCATATTTTCGTAACTGTTGGGCTGCTAGGGTTTTCACCCTCTATCTATAAATACTCTCTTCGTGTCTCTTTGAGGACTTACTACGAGAAAGAGGAGACGAAGATAGTTGATGCTGCCGCCGCCATTGGAGTCCAAGGAGTTCATGTGAGTCCAAACAGAGGTGACAGCGAGCGTTCCATAAGTTCTATGTGAATTTACTAGTTCCTTGAAGCATATCGTGTGGGACAAATCTTGCTTTGAGAAACGGTGATCCTTATCACCCCAGAAAGCAAAGTCTCTTCTTCTTCTTCTTCTTCCTCCTCTCTTCTGTGGGTTGTAACTATGTTCTGTCCATTTGTAACTGTGATTGCAAGAAAGAATGAGAATATAGTTTTCTCTGATTATTTTATATTCTTGTTTCATGTTGTAATCAGATCTAATATATCTTCTTGTTGGATCGAGAGATTCATGAAGGGAACTCTTGTGTGAACTCTTGATCTCGGCTTTAACTTCTGGTTCTACCATATTTGATTAAGCCTCGGAAATAACAATCTCAAAGCAAGATTCGAGTAAGATAGAGAACAACTGTGCAAGTCTTCTCGACACAATTTTTCACAAACTTGAGGAGATGAAAAGGCTACACTTCTATTATTTAGATGAGAAAGGAGTCCTTTGTCAAGTGATGGACGTGTGTTGGTAGATCTTGGATCTACCATTCCTGCGGATGGAGGTAGACTTGAAGCTAGCGTCGCTGGAGACGCACATTATAAGAGGGAGGAAGACGACATCTTGTGCAAGTTTTCGCATGGAGATGTCTGATGCAAGTTGCCGCATGAAGATGTCAACTGCACTTGGCGCATAGAGAATGGCACTATATGTGAGTTGTATCTTCGTATGACGGTTCTCGGCACATGGCAGGACTTGGCACATGGAGACTGGCACTATGCGTGATTTATATTTACGCATGGCATTTCTTGGCACATGGCAGAACTCGAGCATAGCAGTCTCGGCACATGGCTGGACTTGGAACATGAAAGCATCCATGTGGTTAGCTCTGACCAAGGTCAATGCGCGAATTGTGTATGCACATAGGGTTATGCGTAAATTGGCATATGTCTCTTCAAGAACGAAGGACCATGAGAATAAGAATTGCAGATCCAAATTTTAAACCAAAATAGCAAGGTAATAGCTTAACTTGGTTACTTTGATTACTTAACTTGGTTGCTATAATTGCGCAGGTTAAGTCCTATGGCGTGGTTACTGACCAGTGGATGGAAACTGGTGCATCTAACCACATGTGCTTTAGGAAGAGCTGTTGATCAAGGTTGAACCTTTCAGTGGTGAAGGTCTTGATGGCAAGAAAGGATCAAATAGAGGATCTGGGGATTGGGACAATGGTTCAGAACTTCGAGAAGTTATAGTCAATGGAGTGCATGTAGCAATGTACCAGTGATTACCAAAGACCTGATCTCAGGAAGTCTGTTGCAGACTTGAGGGTGAGCATCAAAGTTTGCCAGATGGTGATATCCTGGCAGGAGACATACTTTAAAATAAGGCATTCAGTTTCAAATGGATGTTCGAGCTTCTGCTTGTGACTGAAGTCTCATTATAAGAGTTGTGGGACTCCAGACAAGGACATGTACTTCATACTGCCAGATGTCTAGTCTAGGGTTTATCTCCAAATATGGGGATAAGGAGGTGGAGAAGTGTGAGGTCTATGCGCAGACAAAGATTACCAGAAAGCCGTTTAAACGGGTTAACCGAAGCACAGATCTTCTGAAGTTAGTGCACTCAGATATCTATGACTTCAAACAGTTCTCCACAAAGGCCAAGATAAAGTATTTTTTTACATTCATCGACGACTACTAGAAGTATGATTCATCTATCTGCTCAAGTCAAAGGTCGAATGAATTCGAGAAGTTCAAGGAGTTTAAGGCTGAGGCTGAACGTCAGACATGACAACAACTCAAGAGACTTAGATGTGATCGAGGCGGAGAGTATAGGTCTATTGAATTTGTATTATTTTGCAAAGAAAATAAAATTGTCAATGAGACGACTGCTCCGTATTCTCCTCAATCAAATGGAGTAACTGAGAGAAAGAACATAACGTTGACAGAAATGATGAATTCGAAGTTGTTAACTGCGGATCTTCCAAACTGCTTCTGGGGAGAAGCTGTGCTAACGGCTACGTTCATTCTAAACATAGTGCCATACGCAACTTCTGATGTCACTCATCAGGAACTCTTTCAGAGTCAGATCCAAATTGAACGTCATTCGAGTGTGGGGGTGTCTGGCATCTGTGAAGCTTTCAAAATTAAAGATTCAGAAGCTGGAATCGAGGACTATTAAGACAATCTTTCAGAGTGATGCTGAGAAGAGTGATGCTCGAAGATTTTTTGATATCGAATCAAATTATATCATCGAATCTCGCGACGCAGAATTCTTTGAAGATTAGTTTATAAGGCACAAGAATATTGTTATCGCGGATATTCTGGAAAATAGTGTTGGTGCACAGGAGACTGAAGCTTTCAACAAAGATATAGTCCAAGAAGTTGTTACCCAACGACAACGATCAAACCAGAACTCGCAGAGCCGGTGTCTAAGCGAGTGAGAAGAGTGAAGGACTTCGGAGAAGATTTTGTCATCTATCATGTGAAAGAAGCTCCGCTTACCTATGATACACGATGTAGACCAGAGATATTTTTTTTTGAAGGGAGGCTATAAATAATGAGTATGACTAAATAACCTCCAACCACACTTGGGAGTTGGTCAATCTGCCTGAAGGAGCTAAACCAATCAGATGCTTATCAGATCTTCAAGTCGATGAACAAGAAAGCAGACAGAACAGTTGAGTTCTAGACTAGGCTATCTGCCTAGGGGTTTTCTTAGACAATAGGGGATTGAGTTCTCTGCCACCTCGATGAGAGTGTCATAGATCAAAATAATGATTGTCGTAGCTGCTATTCACAAGCTGATTATTTATTAGATGATGGAAAGACAACATGTCTTGGAGGAAGACAAACATGAGAGATTTACGGACAACAGTCAGAATTATTATCATTCAGGTTTGTAGACAGTCTGCGAGTTGGTGATATCTCGATGCGGCCTAAAGCAATTCCCAGGATGTGGCAGCAGGAGTTTGGTCATCTAGTAAAAATTGTCGCAGGATCAGCGAGACGCACAAATTATGTACACAAAGTTTGCTGATAATGGAGGAGTCATCGTTTGTATCTATGTGAACGACTTGCTAGTCCCAGTTGTGGACATAGAAGTATCACTAGAACAAAGATATCCTTTTTGTCCAAATACAGGACATGGGATTGCGGATGTCATCATGAGGATATAAGATAATCCAGATGCCAGGTGGGCTTGCTTAGTCACAAGCTCTCAGCATGAAATATCGATCATACACTTTGGGTATCAGGGACGATACTTCTCAGGTATGACATAAATATGAAGCTAAATTCAAAGAAAAGCGTCAAACAGTTGGTATACTCGAGCATCATCAGGGGAATAATTCAAGCTGCGTGTACCACCAGACCTGACATAGCTCTTGCTGTAGGGATGCTGAGTCAGTTCACAAGCAGTATATGTGTTGAACACTGAAAGCTGTGGAGAGAGTTGTCAGAATTCTTAGGAGAACTCAGTAGTATATCCTGTGATACAACAGTTATTCAGATATGAAGGAAGGCTTCAATGATGCCAGTTGGTGCTCGGGAAAAAAGAGTAACAAAAACTACAAAATGACGTGACTTCTCCAGGGGTGCTGCTTCTATATCGTGGAGGTCGAAGAAACAGTCTTTACTCTTAGTGTTCTTTGCACTATCAAGCTGCAACAAGTAAAACAGAATAGCTCTGGAAGCTCTCAGATGATCTTCCTATGGTTAGTACATAGATTCGGGTGATACCGACATACTGAGAAAACCAGGAAGCTGCAGCAGTGACATCTGTTCATCTCTTCAACGGTTTGAATAGAACTATGTTGATAGAACACATGACACTGAATAGGCGCAGATTGCGTGGATCATTACAGTACTTTAATGTTTGGAGTCAGGCAAATCTGGTGGATCCGTTCATTATAGGCTTCAAGGACCAGTACAGGATACTGAATGAGCACAACTAGCATGGATCATTACAGTGTTTGATGATCGGAGCCAGGAGGGTCTGGCAGATCCGTTCATGTAAGGCCTTCAGTGCCGGATGATCCCAAGAACTATAAATGAGGGTAGTACTCCATGTTACAGTGGTATGACACCACAAGGGAGAGTGAACCTCGGCTTTGGGTCATGTTACAGCGGCGTAACACCGTATATAGTCAAGGATACAACATATATGGGCTTAGAGGACTTCTGATATTGTGTCTATGTAATTCAACCATAAAATTTTATGTTATTAGTTCAAGAGAAATCTACTAGGCATCTAGCTTTTGGTTCAAAGAAGGACCATTGACTGGGAGAATATCAGTAACGGTGTGTAAGCCCCTGATTTTTCAAAAAATATTAAAATTGGATTTTTTCGCAATTTTCTGGAATTTTCTAGAAATTTTCTGTAATTAAAATCAGGGTTTTAATTATTCACTGATTTTTAATTGATAATATAATATTAAAATATTATGAAAATAATATTTTTGGGTGTAAAATAAAAAACTGGACTTAGGAAAAATTTTCTGGAATTTATCGGGCCCCGGACCTATTTTTAAATCTCCTAAAACTATTTATTTAATTGTTAATTAATTATTATAATAATTATTATAATAATAATTATTATTATTATTATTATAATTATTATATTTTACAAACCCGGCCCAACCATCCCAGCCCAGCCCGGTCCGCGGCCCAGCCCAACATCCTAACGGGTCGGGTCGGGTCCGCCCGACCGAACCCGACCCGCCGCACCCGCGACCCGCTAGCACCCCCAGCCCCCCCCCCCCCCGCGCGACCCGCTCCGGCACCCGCGTTCTCCGCCGACCACCCCGCGCCACCGCGTCTCACGGCGCTGCCCGCGGCCACGCGTCCCCGCACCCGCCGGCCGACTTCCGCGCTGCCCGGCCCACGACGACCCCTCCTCCGCCTTATTTAAATTCCCCCAGCCCTCTCTTCTCCGGCAAATCCCTCCCCGCCGGAACCCTAATCCCCTAGCCTCCGCCCGAACTCCCCACCCCGCCGCCGCGCCTGAGCTCCTCCACCGTCGTGCCTGAGCTCCTCCTCCTTCTCCCCTCTCCTTCCTCCTTCGTCCCCGACTACCCAGCACCTCCTTCCCAGAGCCTCCTCCTCCATTATCCTCCGCCGCCTCCGCCTCCGGCAGCCGCTGCCGGCCATCCCCGCACGCCCCGCTCCCCCGGCGAAGCTGCCCTCGGCCTCCCTCCGCCACAGAGCCGTCCGAGCCGCCCTCCTCCGGCCACCTGAGAGAAACCCTAACCCTAATTTCCCCAATTTGTGTCGACTCGTGTCGGACACGACACGGACACAAAAAATCTCGGTTCCTCGAGCCCTGTTCAGGTACTCATATCTTTCTCCTCGCTGCCCCGTTTTTAATTCCGTAAATTGCGTTGGGAAGCCTGTATGACCCTCTCGGTGCCCGGACAAACCGCTCGGGGCATCGCGTTCTGTGGTGATCGCACACCGCGATCCAAAAACAGGAAAAACACCGACCCGATTCACCCCGAAACTGGGTACGCCCCGCCAAACGGGACGACTTGGTCGTGCGCGGTCTTCACAGATACGTGCGCAGCGTTGATACGGACGTGTGGGATTTCGCGGAAGTCGATTCGGGTGTGCGTGCACACCGGGATCAACGCGTATCCGCGGACACCGCCCCGTATCCGCTTTTTCTGATTTAAGTTCTAACTTTCTGTACACACGTCGGATCGAAACGAAACTTGTGCCATCGGACTCGTAGCGATACGCTGGTCCTGTGACCCAAGTTTGGTTCGATTCTGAGAACGTTGACAAAATCGCGTGTCGTGGGCCCCACAGGTCCCGCTCGACGGGCGATTTTGTGATCGGCTCATCGGAATCCAATTCTGAAAGTTCCGTTGGGTTTGTATCATCGTTTCTAACCTATTGACACTAAGTTTGGTGAATTTGGAGACCTTTGACCCTGACACGTTTTTTGGTGCAAAGCGGGCCCACATGCGGACCCCGTTTTGACCCGAAACTGTCGTTTTTGCCCTTGTCTCCAAATGGGACTCAAGGACAGGCATTTCTAGCTATTTTATATCTTCTGAGCATGATGGTAATGTTTATTTTAGCATCCAGAGTCATTCTGGAAATTTCCTCGAGACACAAAACTGTAATTGGATCCAAACATCAGGCAAGTACCTGCACTTCAAGTTTAATCTTTATATTGTGATAAATAAATTCCCTGCTTTATTAGTACCATTGATGATTACATGTAGAATTAGAACACTGGATTTTATGTCTTGAATACTGGATTTCATGTCTTGCTTTTCATGTCGGGTGGGAGAATACTAGAAGGCATGTAGTTTACCCTTCCCCTTGCCGTGTCTAATAGCTGTTGGTACGCGACTGTACCCTCAGTCGGATCTCGATTATTCATGTTTAATAGCCGTCTATGACGGCCGGATTAGCCTTATAAACCCCTACATGCCAACTATGTATTCTAAATACACAAGTTCACGCACATAGTTCTTGTCGTATTGCAGTTCCTGTTGTCTTGATACAGTTACATTTCTGGTCTCATTTTATTCCTGTTTTACTCATATTCCTGGTTTAAAGCAATTAATCATATTTTACTTATAGTCCTGATTTATAGCATTAATTCTCAGTTAATCTTTACTAATTATTATGCATATTCTGATCATGATGCTTAGTCAGTTCTTTTCTACCTGTCACAAATATTTAGTTTAAATCTTGTTGTGCATTGTGTACTTTGCTCCTTTCCTGACTGGATCCGTTGTTTTAGGCGATGATGAGAACTTTGCCCCACCTGGTATGATCCCTATGAGGCCGCAGGTGATACTGTTGAGAAGCCGGTTCCCACTCAGGAGACTACCTTTGAGGAGTAGTCAACCAGTTAGCTAGTATTTCCTTTCAGCATAATACTCGGGTTTGTCCCCGATTTATCTTCTGGCTTTGTATTAACTGTGGATTTGGTTGTCACAGATTAAATATTATGAAATCTTAGCATTCTTATTCCTGTGATTATCCTTGCCTGTTTATTACTATGGATGAGATAGATTCTAAATTACCTATGATTATGACCTAGACAGCGTACTACCGCCGATACTGCGGCGTAGGCTGGACGTGCCCACGTACTCGTGCCCGAATATCCGGGTGCGGGTCGTGACACGGTGGGTAGTCATTTGAGATATTAAGGGGTCACAGACCCAGAACCACTATTGTCTACTTCTTGTTCTTTATGAAGAACAATTTTTCGTGGAAGGATGGCCTTGACGCCTTAATGAGTTCTCGGACAGAGTGAATATTCGGTGTGCTTTACAGGAAGCACGTAGTTTCAGCACTACAAGGGACTTATATCCCATGCTACAGTGGTGTGATACCATATAGGTAAAAGATATAAATCCTTGGTATTAAGTCATGTCACAGCAGCGTAGCACCGCACATAGACAGGTAGCCTAATGCTGTAGAATAAAGAGTGGTAGGTAGCACTACAAAGAGGGAGTGAAACTCATGTTACAGTGGTGTGACACCACAGAGGTAAAAGATTTAAATCCTCAGCGAAAAGTCATGTCACAGTGACGTAACACCGCAAGGAAGCATAAGGGTTCGTGCTGGGTAGTTTGGCACTACAAAGAGGGAGTGAACCTCATGCTACAGTAGATGACACCACATGAGGGAGTGAACCTCGGCAGAAGGCTATGTCATAGCGGCGTAGCACCGCAAGTAAGCGCAATGCTTCATGCCAATAACTCTTTAAGAACTCACATATAGTGTATGGAAAGAGATACAAGCCATCTTTTGGGAGAAAACTTATAGATTCCAAAATGCATACACCGAAACCAGGCATGCACAGGGCCTTTAATGTGTAACCGGAAACACAGTTGATGTCATTATGTGAGTGGAAAGAATTACAACTATGGTGCAGAATTTAAGGCTTACTCCATTCTTGTATCATATAATTAATTGGCCCATGCGAGAATATTCAAGTCGAAGCGACATCTATCCTAATACATGATGGACAGTCACTATGAGGAACGCTTAACCCATATATTGAGATATGTGGGGGATTATTAGTATTTTTGCCTTTGGACTATGAAAGATAGTCCCACATTGGCTACACCACCAAGTGGGTATCTCAATATAATGTTTTGTGTGTGTTGAGGTATGCACATGGGGTGTGGTGAGGCACATGGGTGCCATGTGGGGGTATTTTATTAGGATGAAGAAGGATTAACTCCTTATTGAAAGCATTTATACTTTTTATCATTCTCTTGGAATTTATTCCATAAGAGCTATGCCCCAAAGGGGCTTAGCGACTCGGACTCGAAATCGAACTCGGGCTCGGGCTCGGACTCATGGGCACAAAGTGGCACTTTGTTGGCACACTTTGCACTTAGCACGTCAACATCGGCGCATGCTCTTGTGCTTATTTGATGCACTCTCTCATGCACGAGTTGCATGCGCGGTCGCATGTGCGGGTCACGTAGGTTGCCGTATGTGCTATCCCACACGTTGTCGCATGGGCTGTCGCATGCGATGCGGCTTGCGCTGCCGCATGCGTTGCTGCTGCTGCAGATATATTTGAACGCTTATGGAATGATACGATTTATTATTCATATCCGTTTTTTGAGGGATTTAAAATTAATACGTGTCTATCTTTTAGGGATTCATAATTAATCTGTTCTTATCTTTTGTAACTGTTGGGCGGCTAGGATTTTTACCCTCTCTATAATTACTGTCACGACCCGCACCCGGAAATTGGACATGAGTCGTGGGTACGTCCAGCCTATGTTGCAGCATCGACGGTAGAACACTGTCTAGGTCTCAAAAATACTAACAGAACTCACAAAATAATATGTTAATAATCTCAACTCCATAAGGAGGACAATGGATATGAATATGATCATCAATTCATAAGGTGCTCAATCATAATAACTAAAAGAAGGTAAATGGCACGATAATATATAAAAATATATAAAGAAGTTCTGACATAAGTCTAGAACACAACTCAAATAATAAAAAGTCTAGAGTCTAGCTATCTCAACATAAATAAGGTCGCAATATAATACAACTCAAGTCTCAAAGTTTAGAACAATCCTATACATGAATGAACTGGCTAAGTGTTGTCTAAACAACTGTCGGTGGTGTCTCCTCTATGTGGAGTGGCTCATCTGGGATCTCCGGAATATAATTGTCATATACTCCTGGACCATAATGGGTAGGACAAAAATTCTCAAGATCCTTTAAAAAATGGTATCCAGTCAGGATTAGAGCGGACCACAAACACTAATACAATTTCAGTTATATTGACAAAAACTATAAAATAGCGTAAGAAAATACATAATGGAAGGAATACAGGAAGATAAGGAATACTGGAGAGACATGTAATCATCATATAGAACTAACTAGCAGTAAAATAGATATGGGTGAAAGCTAGAAATGAATGTACTGGAGCAAGAATAAAAAAAATACTGGCTAAGTATCGTGAAATATCAGTTCGTTATGTGATCGGCTTGGGACTAGATCAGGATTGTTATATATGATTGACTATGATACATGTGAGATCAGGCTAAACATCTGGTTAGCTATGATGCAAGAAAATATCAGCCTAATCATATATAACAGGCAATGAGGCATGTAAATGGTCAGGCTACACCCTACATGATATGTGAGGTGAGCTATGATACGTGTAAGGTGGGGTATGATCACATAACTTACTAATATTTCCCCTTCCCTACCTAGTATAATGGATTTCAATCATGACTCCTCATGACAGGTATCTATGATACTAGCCCGTGTATCGGCTATATCTGAATCAAATATACACTACAACTAGAATCATAGTAATGATCAAAATAATAAAAACTGTCATTGAATGTACTCGCATGCGGTCCTGAGCAATATATAAGGATCGATGCCCAAACTGGAGTTACACTGACCTAAATAAAAAATAATAATGTCAATTAGTGATGCGGAATGATAATTATTATTAACTATGTTGAAATATGATTTATAGGCTAAAAATAAGTTTTGAAAATCAAATTAGGTCAATACCTAGGGTCCTTGGTCAATACTAGATTTTCTGGGCCTTAACAAGGTCAATTGGTCAATATTAGACTTCTACTAGTTACTACCTAGCTTATACTAGTTAGTACCAAAGTCTTCTAGCTATATTAGTTAAGGTTTAATTAATACTAGACAATATCTTACTAAATAACTTAATACCTAACATATACCTTGACTACACCATTACCTTGACTCAAGTCTAACCCTTGATACCTCATAGAATTCCTAACCTTCCTACTAATACCAAGTTAATACCTAATATCATAATGATTATCCACCCTAACCTAGATACTAGTTAATACCTTGATTAACCAACTATACAAACTGATGCCAACAATACCTTAGTGTAATAATGATACCTTGGTATCAGACCGTAGCCTTTAATTTCACTAATACTGGTACCAACCCCATACACTATATACCCTAACTGCCCATGTACCAATGTACTGATACACCACCCCAACTCCAAGTCGGATATCTACAGCTACTGCTGTGCTAAAAGTTCCAACAGATATTGCTAGAAGCCTACCTAACAGATATATATTAGAAGACTAGTGCCCCCCTTCACTTGGTCTGATACTGTTGTTGACACCCCGTTGTGTACAGTAGTGGCACCCCTACCCCTTCTAACTATTGATCAACTGAGCACACACCAATATAACTCCTGCACAAGTATGCACACAAGCTTAGCTTGCTGCCTCCAGTTATTGGACTGATACTAAGGTATCAGTCACTACCTTAGTTCTCAATTGGTACTAGAGTATCAGTTGCCTTCACACTCACCCCAAGTGTCAACTGTCTTGTCTCATAATGCATTCATCTTATCACAAGGACTGATACACTCAGGTATCAGAGCCCGACCTCTACAACATCTTGAACAAATGCCACACACCACACCTTCTTATACTGCTGTTGTTCTAGTCCCTGTTTTAGTTGTTGTTTCACAGCTGGAACCCGACTTCCCTGTTCGAGTTTCCCCCTCTAGGTACTACCTTTCATACACTACTAACTAACACAAGTTTATACTACACAAACACATTAACCCATTTCCTGATATCAAGTATATCGGGATACACCCCTTTACTACATCTCCGCAACAACATTAACGATAAAAAACCAGCATCATAAACAGCTACTAGCCATCAGTTGTGCACCGCTATGTGCATAACCCAACTGTGCACACGTGCACCACAGACCCGTCACCCCTCTAGCACACCCCACACACACGTGTGTGTGTGTATATATATATATATATATATATATATATATATATATATATATATATATATATATATATATATATATACATATATATATATATATATATACACTAATATGTGTATCACTAATATATATACATGTATAAATCTACATTAGGATACCCACACTATTAATAGTCATTTCATCAAACACCTTTAGTGCACAAGTCAAGATACTCTCTATAGTGTCATGATACACTATCAACCACATGTCAAATCTCCAAATATTCTACCAATACTAAATATACACATCAAATATAGCTATATATTACTAATATAGTTAGTTACAAAGAAGAATAGAGGAAAATTACACTAAACCCCTAATTTGGGCATAACTCAATGTAGAAGTCACAATAGGGATCATTTGAAGCTCAAACTTCTTCCTATGGGTAGCCTTAATCCATGGGTCAGTTCTTAATGTCAAATGCATAAGTAAAATGGAATTAGAGAGGTATTTGAGAGTTTTACCTATTGGAAGATGGATTTCCAAATCAAAGTCAAGGGTTCTCTACCCAAGCCTCTTCTTCTCCAATGCTCCTTGTGACCTAAGCTTCCAGGCTTCTTAGATGAGAAAAATGAGGGAGATTGTGGTTTAATTTCTAAAATTTGGTGGAGGAACGAAGGGGGTTTGGGGAAGAACTCACTTAGGGTTTCTCATAAACAAATGAATGCACTTGAGGGAGGCTCCCCCTCTCTTATATTGGGCCGACCACTTATGGATCTAGGGCTAGCTAATGCATAAAGTCCCATTTGCCCTCAATAATTTTCATGGAGAGTTTTTTTAATAAGTGGGGTTTTCATTCCAAATGAAGGTTTAACAATTTTTTTAATTTAAAGAAAGGGAATTTACTAGTGGGTCCAAAAATATCTAGTCTAAGGTTGAGTCTAATGGTCACATCAAGTCTAGTCCACTAACCCATATCATTAACACTAATAATATAACATATTATACATATCATGTAACTGTAAACACCATATATATATATATTGTAAATGACAATAATGCCCCTACTCTAGAAATGTGGTAGTGACAAGTCTACCCTACTAAAAAAAAATTGTACTCAAAATTAAACTAAACTAGCACAAGAACACAATCAGAATAATAAGAACAATACCTCAAGGATCGAAGATATACGGGTATTGCTCGCGTATTTCGTCCTCCCTCTCCTAGGTTGACTGTAAACCCCCTCACCCAAAAATAGGTATTTTGTGTGTATTTTGTATTCCTTGTATTTGTTTTAGATTATTTTTCAAATCAATTAAAATCCAATGATTTTATTAGGACACTTCACCGTGGTTTGGACACTAATAATATAGGATGGTCCCAAAATCTATATCGTCCTTCATAGGAAGTAGCCTACACAGGAGACACTACCTGTAGAATCTTTTCGTGGCACAGAAATTCAATCCCTTGGTGTTAGTATGACGTTAGTGTAAAGACCATAGATTAATTATTATATATTTAGATAATTTATATATATAATTTATTTGTGATCATTTTTCAATCCCAACTTCCTACAATTAGTAGCCCATAACTTCCCGTGCCAAGTTAGATATTTTTTTTTCTTTTTATAGATGTGCATATTATTTACTATTAACCTATTTTGTGGATAACCATTTAATTATTTACTTAGTTAATTATATAATATAATTATTTAATTTATATAACTAAATAAATGTCTAATTATTAATTATAAAATATTTTCATAAAATATTTTAGGTGTAGTATTTTATTAAAGCTTTACAAAGTAAATTTTTCTAGAATTTATTTTGTGTACAATATTATTGTTGGATTTTCCTCATTTATATATGTGAATATATGTTAATAAATATATGGTTATTAATAATAATAATGATAATAATAATAGTAATAGTAGTAATAATAATAATGTTGTTAATAAAAAAAGAAAAATAAATAAAAGAAAGAGAATAAAAGAGAGAATAAAATAACAATACTAATAAAAATATTAATTCCTAAACTATACTATTACTAAAACCCTAACAAAACCAAACAAACTACTAACCCCCCAATCCTACAGCAGACACCCCCCCTCCGCTCGCGGATCTCTCCCCCTCTCCCTTCTCTCTCTCTCTCTCTATATATATATATATATATATATATATATATATATATATATATATATATATATATATTACATAAATAAACTAAACCCTAACCCTAACCCAAACCCTAGTCCGACCTCCGGCCGACTGCCTCGACGCCGCCGTGCCGCCGCCGCCGCCGTCCGCGTGTGCGCACGCGCGCGCATGTGCACAGCAGCATCCCATCTTCACGGTATGTTATCTCTCTCATCTCTCGTCCTTTTCTCGAGCAGTTTATCCGTGTACGTTCACAACCTAACCCTCTAGGATTGTCATTCAAGTGGGACAAGTTTTTGTGCCCTATATTGGTTAAAAATTCGACCGAAAGTTTGCCAAAAAACTAACCAAAACAGTCCAGAAACTTCAACCCAAACTCCCATGTTTACACCCAATTTGTCATCAACCTGTTTAATATTTTTAAAAACTAATTGAAGGGTTTTCTTCTTAATATAATCGAGAATTTTTTTGTTCTTTTAGTTTTTATTAATTCGTGTTATGTGTTGAAAAATTCGGCCTCCAAAACGACCAAAAACTTGATAATCTAAAACTGAAATTTTGTGATACGGAGTGCGTTCCACCAAACGGGACTGCCTCATCGCGTACCAATTATACCAAAAGACGCGTATGATATATCCTGACGTGTGGGCTTTAGCGGAAGCTGATTCGGACGTGTGTGCGCGTCGGAATCAACATGTATCCGTAAAAAGTCTCCGTATCGTGATTTTTGTAAAATATTACCTCATTTTGTGTATGCTCGTCAGAATGTGACGAAACTTGCGCTATTGGATTCATGGTATCACGCTGGTCCTGTGACCCAAGTTTAACGCGATTCTAAGATACTTGACCAAGCCGCCTATTCGTGGGCCCCACGGTTTGACTTGAAGGGCAAATTTATGATCGGCTCACCGGAACCCAAAATTGGACATATCATTGAGTTCGTATCGACGTTTAAAATTTATTTGACCTATAATTTATCCCATTTAGTGACCATTACCTCTGGCACGCTTTTTGGTGCAAATTGGCCCACATGTGGACCCGCTTTGGTCCAAAATTACCGTTTTGCTCCTATGTCCAAATTGGACTAAAGGGTAGACTTTTTTGACTATCTCACTTATTTCAAAAACATTGGTGATGTTTATTTCAGCATCCGGAGATGTTCATTCGGATGCCATGGTTTCTGATCCTCTGTACTTGACGTCTGGATGCTTACACTACGCAACTTTCTTGCCATGCAAGTATACCTTGCCATTGTACTGTGATTTACATTCTATATGGTGCATGTATTTTATTTCTGTTATTTAGTTCATATATTTTAACTTTTATATAAACTTCGTGTCCAAGAATAACTTGGGTGCATGTCACGCCCCAGTCCCAAAATGCCGAGGGACTGGAGATGCGTAGCAATGGCCAGCAGCACGCACCGATGGATAACCCAATTTAATGGAACCATCAGGGCGTACTTAAGCTGTAAGTAAGGTCTACTACACAAGTCACACTAATCTCATCCATAAAGATAAAGAAATAAACTGCATAATCAAATGGAAATAAGTAGCAACATCATCACAGCAAGTCAGTCGAAGAAACAATCCGACTTAAGTTTGAATAAACTGGCTCTATAGGCCAGGAACAAAAGATGTAAACATGAAATAAATACTGAGTACTGGAACAAGCACTCAGGAGAAGTCCTCGGCAGTCACCTCATCTTCAGTGTTCGGTTCAGCTCCAGCAATAGCTTCAGCTCCTGTCCCGTATATCTCGGGATACTGCTCCTTAGCTAAACCTGGGGACATAATCCATTCCAGGTCCTCAGTGGACATAGCAAGGCACAAATAATACAAGCCAAAATGAATAAGCAGTGCAATAAATAATGAAACAGCAGGGTAAACTAAGTAACCATCTATGTGATATGCAAATGAGAGCAACAGTAGTACTCAGGCTGAGACCGCTACAAGCTCTGTGTCGGGGAGCCGGTAGCAGTAATAACACGTAAAGGGTCTAGCTCTGCTGGAGAGTCTACAACCTCACAATAATAGTAGATATATATATAGAACAGCCTGTAGCCTGTGTGTCTCTCCCCACCCAATGTAATCACGCAAGCCATGACCATAACGTCTCATGTCCATGTTAGCGGGATTATAACTAATGCAACAAGTCATACTGTCTATAAATAAATACTCTGTCAAGTCCTGTATCCTATTCAGAATCCCCACGAATATCTCCGGAAGATTCTGTCCATGATAGTGTCAAGTGTCCTGGGTTGTAGGGTACTTGATAGGTCAAGTACAAAATAAAGGGATCGTAAATCCAACTCTAAATGACGAACCCAACACCGCGTACGGTGTCAGTACCCGACTATGATCGGGCACTAGGTACGTCATACGTTCCCTAGGTTAAGCAGTTTAAATCATTATATGAATTTGCACAAGAAATTCAGCAGAGTATTTTTACAGAAAATATGAAAAATAATGACTGCAAGTTTGGCAAGGTGCACTTGCCTGAGGTTTGAATTCCACTTAGGTCCTGGTTTCGGAAATTTTTAGAGATGTCTCCGAAAGCTGAAATAAACAGTACCATCACGCTCAGAAGGTGTCAAACAACTAGGAACGCCTGTCCTTGGGTCCAATTTGGAGACAAGGGCAAAAACGGCAATTTCGGGCCAAAACGGGGTCCACCGGTGGGCCCGCTTTGCACCGAAAAACGTGTCAGGATCAATGGTCTCCAAATACACCAAACTTAGTGTCAACAGGTCAGGAACGCTGATACGAACCCAACGGAACTTTCGGATTTGAATTCCGATGAGCCGATCACGAAATCGCCCGTCGAGCGGGGCCTGTGGGGCCCACGACACGCGATTTTGTCAACGTTCTCAGAATCGAACCAAACTTGACCCACAGGACCAGCGTATCGATACGAGTCCGATGGCGCAAGTTTCGTCTCGATCCGACGTGTGTGCACGAAGTTAGGGTGAATTGCAGAAAAGGCGGATACGGAGCGATGTCCGCGGATACGCGTTGATTCCGGTGTGCACGCACACCCGAATCAGCTTCCGCGAAATCCCACACGTCCGTATCGACGAGGCGCACGTATCTGTGAAGACCGTACGCGACCAAGTCGTCCCGTTTGGCGGGGCGTACTCAGTTCCGGGGTGAAACAGGGTCTGGTTTTTCCTGTTTTTGGATCGCGGTGTGCGATCACCACAGGACGCGATGCCCCGAACGGTTTGTCCGGGCATCGAGAGGGTCATACAGGCTTCGCGTAGAAATTTACAGAATCGAAAACGGAGCTCCGAGGTGCAAGTTACGAGTACCTGAAGGGGACCCGAGAAACCGGGGTTTTCTGTGTCCGAATTGTGTCCTGGACACGTGTCCTCGGCTAGGGCTAGGGTTCAGGGCTGTGTCCGCGTGTCTGGGGCTCTGGGGGACTGGCCGACGGTCGAGGCGACTCGGGGCGGTGGCTGCGGCTCTGCCGGAGGGGCTGGGCGGCGCCGAGGGGGTCGGCCGGCAGCTCGAGCAGAGGGGAGGGTTTCTGGTGGCCGGGGTCTGCTCCGCCTGGGGGAGGAGGAGGAGGAGGAAGAGGAAGGGGTAGGGGGCGCTGGAGGTCACGGCGGGGAGACGGGGTCGTGGGTGACAGGGGTGATGGAGCGGGTCGGGTCGGGCGGTGGGCTCCGGGTGAGCGGACCCGCCCGACCCGCTAGGGGTTTGAGGCTGGGCCGGACTAGCACTAATGGGCTCGGCCCATTGGGCTGGGCCCAAACTAAAATCAAAATAAAAGAAAAAATAATAATAATTATAATAAATATCAGTAATTAATTAAATTAATTTAGAAAATAGTTTTTAGGCTTTTAAAAATAGGTCCGAGGCCCAATAAAATCCCAGAAAATTACCCTAAGTCCGATTTTCTATTTTACACCATAAAATCATATTTTCATTTCATTTTAATGTTATTTATTGACAATTAAAAATTACAAACTCACTACAGGGCCTATGTAAATTCTTGAAAAATGCATTTTAAATCCCAAAATTGATTTTAAAAATCTAAAAAATTTTGGGTGTTTACAATCTACCCCCCTTAAGAGGATTGCGTCCTCGCAATCGAAGGTTAAACTATAAAGACAGAATTTACAGAATTAAAGAATGCTTAGGTTCTACCTGATTCTGCAAATAAATGTGGATAACGCTGGCGCATAACATCTTCTCGCTCCCAGGTCGATTCGCCAGGAGAGTGCTGTTTCCAGGCTACTCGAACCAGCCTGATTGTCTGCCCTCGCAGTGTCTTCTCGCTGGTGTCGAGTATACCCACTGGCTGCTCTTCGTATCTCAGGCTAGGTCCCACTGAAATCTCAGAATGATCAACTATATGGCTTGGGTTCGTCACATACCTCCTCAATTGTGAGACATGGAATACGTCATGCACTCCCTCTAAGAATGGAGGTAATGCAAGACGATAAGCCACCTCACCAATGCGCTCCAAGATATCAAATGGCCCAATGTACCGTGGGCTTAACTTGCCTCTGCTGCCGAATCTGATAGTACCTCTAGTGGGCGAGATCCTCAAAAATATATGCTCTCCTTCCTTGAACTCCAGGGGTCGTCTGTGTGCATCGGCCCAATGCTTCTGTCTATCCTGGGCTGCACGGAGATGGTTCTGGATCTGCTTTACTTTCTCCACTGTCTCCGTTACCAACTCTGGACCCAGCATTTGACGTTCGCCAACGTCGCTCCAGCATACAGGCGATCTGCACTTCCTTCCGTACAACGTCTCGAAGGGTGCCATCTGAATGCTTGCCTGATAGCTGTTGTTGTAGGAGAACTCCACTAAATGCAGGTGATCTTCCCAAGATCCTCCGAAGTCCAGTATACAAGATCGCAGCATATCTTCTAGGATCTGAATTGTGCGCTCTGACTGTCCGTCTGTCTGAGGATGATAGGCAGTACTGAACTTGAGCCTGGTGCCGAGAATCTCTTGCATGCTTCGCCAAAAGTGAGAAGTAAATCTCGAGTCTCGATCTGATACAATACTAACCGGCACTCCATATAATTTTACGATCTGACGCATATACATGTCGGCTAGTACTTCTGTGGATTGTCCAACTCTGAACGGCAAGAAGTGAGCCGACTTAGTGAGCCGATCCACGATGACCCATACTGCATCCTTACCACTAGGGCTTCTTGGAAATCCAGTGACAAAGTCCATGGTAATATGCTCCCACTTCCATTCAGGGATGGGAAGTGGCTGCAACATACCTGCAGTCCTTTGGTGCTCGGCCTTCACCTGCTGACAGACTAAGCATTTTGCCACGAAGCGGACAATTTCTCTTTTCATTCCATGCCACCAGTAATATTGTCTTAAGTCCCGGTACATCTTGGTTCCTCCTGGATGAACCGAGTATATGGAGCTATGGGCTTCTGTCATCAACTCCTGCCTTAATTCTCCATTTGGAACACATAGGCGATTCCCGCACCTTAATGTTCCGTCCTCGTGGATGCGAAGTCCCGTCTACAAGCCTGCTTCTGTTCTTTCTTTCAGCCTTCGGAATCTGGCATCATTAGGCAAAGCTTCCTTGATTCTCTCCACCAGCGATGACTTCACTTCGAGGTTAGCCAGCAAACCATTTTGTCCAGGTAGAACAACCTCTATCTGAAGATCTTGCAAGTCTTGTAATAGCTGAGGCTGCTCCGTTAAGAAATAAGCCGAGGGTTTTCTGCTGAGGGCGTCGGCTACAACATTTGCTTTCCCCGGGTGGTACTGCAGATCGATGTCAAAGTCCACCATCAACTCAAGCCAACGCCTTTGCCTCATATTGAGCTCCTTCTGTGTATAAACATACTTCAAGCTCTTATGATCAGTGAATATTTCGACCTTTTCTCCATACAGGTAATGTCTCCAGATCTTCAATGCAAAAATCACTGCAGCTAGCTCCAGGTCGTGCGTTGGGTAGTTCTTCTCGTGGACCTTCAGCTGCCTCGATGCATAAGCGATAACCTTGCCATGTTGCATCAAGACACAACCTAGTCCACTACCGGACGCATCACTGTAAACAACAAAACCTCCTGACCCTGAGGGAAGAGTCAAGACTGGTGCTGTTGTTATACGCCTCTTCAATTCTTCAAAGGCATTCTGGCATTCTTCCGTCCATATGAACTCCTGATCCTTCCGTGTCAGCTTAGTCATTGGCTCTGCGATTCTTGAAAAATTTTCTACGAACCGCCGGTAATACCCAGCAAGTCCAAGAAAACTTCTCACTTCCGCAACAGAGGTAGGGGTAGGCCAGGTTTCTATAGTAGTGACTTTCTCTGGGTCCACAGACAGTCCTTCACCTGAGATAATATGCCCTAAGAATGGCACCTTGTCCATACAGAACTCACATTTGCTGAGTTTGGCATACAGCATCTCCCTTCTCAAGGTTTCTAGCACAATTCTAAGGTGTTCCTCGTGCTCTTCGTGGTTCTTAGAGTAGATTAGGATATCATCAATGAATACCACCACGAACTTATCCAAGTACTGATGGAAGACCCCGTTCATCAAACTCATAAATACGGCGGGTGCGTTGGTTAAACCAAACGGCATAACTAGGAACTCATAATGTCCATACTTAGTTCTGAAGGCCGTCTTTGGGATATCTTCCTTCTTCACCCTAATCTGGTGATAACCGGATCTAAGGTCAATCTTTGAGAATACCTTAGCACCACTCAACTGGTCAAACAAATCATCAATGCGTGGTAATGGGTACCGGTTCTTAATAGTTACAGCATTAAGGGCTCTGTAATCAATGCACAGCCGTACAGATCCGTCCTTCTTGGGTACAAAAAGTATAGGTGCTCCCCATGGTGAAACACTGGGCCGGATAAATCCCTTCTCCAGAAGGTCGTCAACTTGTGTTTTCAGCTCCACTAACTCCTTAGTTGCTAGCCGATATACCGACGAAGTGATAGGTTCGGCTCCTGGAGTTAGGTCTATCGTGAATTCTATCTCCCGATCAGGTGGTAAACCTGGAAGATCGTCGAGAAATACATCCACAAATTCCGTTATGACTATTGGGTAACTTGAATCTTCTTCTACGGTCAATACCCTAAGAGTTGGCTGGACCCCTTGTTCTACAGCTCCTCGTAGAAATTCAAACTCAGGAAGGCTAGGGGGTCTAAATATCACTTTTCCAAGCCGGCAATCCAGTGTCGCATGGTACTGACTTAACCAGTCTATACCAAGCACAACATCGTAATCAGGCATAGAAAAGATCAGGAATTGGGCTCGCATCTCTCGGCCACAGACTACTACCGAACATGATCTACAAGTATCACTAACCGGGATAATTTTACCTCCCGTTAGTATTCTCTTCATCTTCGAGAGAGGTGCGGTAGCTATTCTATGTGTGGCTACGAAGCTAGCAGCAATAAATGAATGCGAAGCTCCAGAATCAAATAATGCTACAGCAGGAATTGAAGCTACTAATATGGTACCTGCTATCACTTCGCCTGCAGTAGCTTCTTCAGTGACTGCTAGTGCATATGCCTGACCTCGTCCCTGAGCGGGACCCCTTTGCTGACGAGCTTGTTGGAACAATGCTGCCTGAGGTGGTAGAGGTGGCCTGGCTCCTCCAGGCCCTGTCTGAGTTGCTCCCCCAGCTGGAAGAGCTGCAGGTGGAGCTGGTCGATTCGAAACTCCCTCTCGACGTTCCGAGCAGTCCTTGGAGAAGTGTTGTCCAGATCCGCAAACCAGGCAGAGCCCCAGCTTGCGTCTACATTCCTTTTCAATATGTCCTACCTTGCTGCAGTAGTGGCAAGTAGGCAAGTTCTTAGTTGCTGCTCTTGGAGGCGGACTCTTCTGGGGCCGTTTAGCAGATTCCCCTGGTGATGACTTGGACGGTGCTGAGGAGAAGGGACGTTTCAGGCTTGATTCCCTCCGAGTAACGCGCTCCAGCCGACGTGTTGCAGCTAGGACGTCGGTGTAAGAGGTGGGCGCGACTGATCCGATTAACTTCTGAAGCTCAAACCTGAGCCCATCAAAGAACTTCTCTGCCTTCTCCTCTTCGGTAGGAATTAGCGAAGGGGCGAAGCGGCTCAGGCGAATGAATTCGGTGTTATATTCCTCCACCGTCATGTTGCCCTGGATCAGGCGGTTGAATCTGTCTCGGAGTTCTGACCGAGCCACAGCAGGGATGTACATTTCCTGGAAGAGTCTGGAGAACTCCTCCCAGGTAACCTGATCATGTCCGAGCCTTCTTTCCTCGGACAGCCACCAATGATGCGCGTTGTCCGTCAGTTGCATCCTGACGGCAGTCATCCATTTGTCCCTTGGTAGTTCGGCGGCCTCCAACTGATGCTGTGTGTTTGTAAGCCATTCATGCACTTCAGTTGGTCCTTCCTTGCCCGAGAAGGTACGGGGCTTGAGTTGACGGAAATTCGTAATAGATCCCGTCGTCGGCCGCCTATTTGGTGGATTTGCATGCTCCAATGCTGCGACCAGGCTGTTCCTTAGGTTCTCGGCCTCTCGGCGTTGGGTCTCCTGTTGAATCTGTTGTTGTGCCTGCATCATGGCGTAGAACATCTGGAATATTTGCTGGCCGTCCATTGCCTGTCCTGGAGGAAAGACAGGCATCGTAGGAGGGAACTGGGGAGGAGGCGGGATGTCATCACGCCTGAACCTGGAACTTGGCTGGCCAGTTTGATTGCTCTGAGAGGATTGTCCTCTGGTATCTGGCATTGTTCCAGCTTCGCAGGTAAACCCTGCTTCAGTCGGTGTACCCAAGGGGGTCTCGTCACCACTTCTAGGATCCATTTCTCTGCATCAAAAGGAAACAATGAGAACGCACAGAGGAATCAAAACAGGATGCAATTCAAGCAATTAAATGGAATTCGACATAGAGTTCAAAAACGATTAAATCAATGGATGAGATCCTATATCCTATCTTATTGCAGGCCTGTCCGGTCCCTAAGTTGAAACCGAACAATTTAGTAGGACCTGCATGGGCCACCACAAAAACCATGTCACGCCCCAGTCCCAAAATACCGAGAGATTGGAGATGCGTAGCAATGGCCAGCAGCACGAACCGATGGATAACCCAATTTAATGGAACCATCAGGGCGTACTTAAGCTGTAAGTAAGGTCTACTACACAAGTCACACTAATCTCATCCATAAAGATAAAGAAATAAACTGCATAATCAAATGGAAATAAGTAGCAACATCATCACAGCAAGTCAGTCGGAGAAACAATCCGACTTAAGTCTGAATAAACTGGCTCTATAGGCCAGGAACAAAAGATGTAAACATGAAATAAATACTGAGTACTGGAACAAGCACTCAGGAGAAGTCATCGACAGTCACCTCGTCTTCAGTGTTCGGTTCAGCTCCAGCAATAGCTTCAGCTCCTGTCCCGTATATCTCGGGATACTGCTCCTCAGCTAAACCTGGGAACATAATCCATTCCAGGTCCTCAGTGGACATAGCAAGGCACAAATAATACAAGCCAAAATGAATAAGCAGTACAATAAATAATGAAACAGCAGGGTAAACTAAGTAACCATCTATGTAATATGCAAATGAGAGCAACACTAGTACTTAGGCTGAGACCGCTACAAGCTCTGTGTCGGGGAGCCGGTAGCAGTAATAACACGTAAAGGGTCTAGCTCTGCTGGAGAGTCTACAACCTCACAATAATAGTAGATATATATATAGAACAGCCTGTAGCCTGTGTGTCTCTCCCCACCCAATGTAATCACGCAAGCCATGACCATAACGTCTCATGTCCATGTTAGCGGGATTATAACTAATGCAACAAGTCATACTGTCTATAAATAAATACTCTGTCAAGTCCTGTATCCTATTCAGAATCCCCACGAATATCTCCGGAAGATTCTGTCCATGATAGTGTCAAGTGTCCTGGGTTGTAGGGTACTTGATAGGTCAAGTACAAAATAAGGGGATCGTAAATCCAACTCTAAATGACGAACCCAACACCGCGTACGGTGTCAGTACCCGACTATGATCGGGCACTAGGTACGTCATGCGTTCCCTAGGTTAAGCAGTTTAAATCAGTTTATATGAATTTGCACAAGAAATCCAGCAGAGTATTTTTACAGAAAATATAAAAAATAATGACTGCAAGTTTGGCAAGGTGCACTTGCCTGAGGTTTGAATTCCACTTAGGTCTTGGTTTCGGAAATTTCCAGAGATATCTCCGAAAGCTGAAATAAACAGTACCATCACGCTCAGAAGGTGTCAAACAGCTAGGAACGCCTGTCCTTTGGTCCAATTTGGAGACAAGGGCAAAAACGGTAATTTCGGGCCAAAACGGGGTCCACCGGTGGGCCCGCTTTGCACCGAAAAACGTGTCAGGGTCAATGGTCTCCAAATTCACCAAACTTAGTGTCAACAGGTCAGGAACGCTGACCCGCTAGGGGTTTGAGGCTGGGCCGGGCTAGCACTAATGGGCTCGGCCCATTGGGCTGGGCCCAAACTAAAATCAAAATAAAAGAAAAAAATAATAATTATTATAATAAATATCAGTAATTAATTAAATTAATTTAGAAAATAGTTTTTAGGCTTTTAAAAATAGGTCCGAGGCCCAATAAAATCCCAGAAAATTACCCTAAGTCCGGTTTTCTATTTTACACCATAAAATCATATTTTTATTTCATTTTAATGTTATTTATTGGCAATTAAAAATTACAAACTCACTACAGGGCCTATGTAAATTCCTGAAAAATGCATTTTAAATCCCAAAATTGATTTTAAAAATCTGAAAATTTTTGGGTGTGTACAGTGCAACAACGGTGGCGTCGTATTTTATCTTTATTATATATTATGCATGTTGACCTAGTTTTATGAGACCACCACATTATCATGAGGCATTCTTATATTTCATTGACCATGACACATTTCTTACACGGGTTGAGAATCTCATATAGGAGACGGACTTTCGTATTCGGTTGGCCACCTGTACGTGTAGGTCGTGCGACAGATAGGGTATAACTGCTAATAGTGATGCATGTTAGAAGACTTAGCAGTTATTAGTAGTCCAGGAACATAGACTATTATAGTACGGTGGTCCAATCCTTGTCCTTGTTTGGTTGTAGGGTTGGGCTATTATTCTAACGATAGGCTATGAACCAAAGTTACGACGCCGATACTTGCACTCCGTCTCGGCGTAGTAGCTAAGACGTGTTGTGGATACAACATACAAAGAGCATGGGGTAGGGAGGACAACTAGTAGGCGTATATGATACACACATTAGAATTCGTAGTATCCGGAGGAGCCACGGATCCAATGACTTCCTTTATTCAGATTCCACGTTCTACGGAACGATATGGACGTTATACTATTCAGATACTACGTTCTACGGAATGATATGGACGTTATACTATTCAGATTCTATGTTCTACGGAATGATATGGACGTTATACTATGCAGATTCTACGTTCTTCGGAACGATGGACGTTATATGTACAGATGCTACGCTCTTCGGAGTGTGGACGTTATGCCTACACCTACCCATATGTACCAAGGTTGTCCTCACATTGCATTCACTTACATGGTTAGCATACCCCCTTTATATTTTTAGTACATTATTGGCATGCTTCTATGTATCTTGTTACGTCCCTCTAAGGACCTGGTCCCTTTTTAGGTGTAGACGATCATGACTATTCGTAGGAGCACGGATCAGGACTTGCTACATTGTTCTCTTCGAGGAGGTCTTCTCTTTGAGCCTCATTAATCATTAGATGTACTTATTGTGTTTACTTTTATATTCTAGTTTGGTAGTAGATTTGTCTCCACCCAACTACTTGTTCTTATCAAGCATCTTATACTTGATTCAGTTATGTGGTTGATTGGCTATTCATTTTTATTTGATTCTGTGGATGAGATTTAGTTATGCCCTGTGACTTGTAACAAATATATACCACTTATGAATTAATGTTCATAATATAGCGTACGTATGTGTTATAATTTCCATATATTGGCGTTGCCATATACATACGGCTGGCATGCTTACGTATTCCTAGTCCTACATATTTTGGGACTGGGGGGTGACATTGACTAACCTGGAGGGTGATGTCTCCATGCAACACGAACCAAAAAAATAGTCTGGTTCCGTAAGACTTTCTTCCTGCGATCCAAAATCTCTACGGGCTACTCAGGATAGCTGAGAGTCAGACCAACCTCGATCTTTGAGTGATCTAGTACGTGACTAGGATCTGCCACGTACCGTCTCAGCTGTGAAACGTAAAACACGTCATGTACTCCCTCTAGTGCAGGCGGCAAGTCTAGCCTGTAAGCCACTGCACCGACCCTCGCAAGAATATCGAAAGGTCCGATATACCGTGGACTAAGCTTCTCGCCTCCACCAAAGCGAATTATGACCCGTATTGGAGAAATCCGCAAGAACACCAAATCACCAACCTAGAAAAATACAACATTAACATATAATCTAAAATAAAGCAATCACAAGCAATCTTAACAAAACCCTTACCTCAAACTCTAAGGGTCTACGGTGGTTGTCGGCCCAATACCGTTGTCTGTCCCGCGCCTCTTGAATTCTATCTCTGATGAGATTAACCTTCTCAGCTGCATCCATGACTATCTCTGGTCCCAACAAGGCTCTCTCACCGACATCATACCAAGATAACAGTGTACGACCCCTCCGTCCATATAGAGCCTCGAATGGTGACATCTCAATACTGGCCTGGTAACTATTATTGTAAGCAAACTCTACCAGGTGTAGATAATCCTTCCAAGAACCTCCGAGATCTAGAACACAAGTACGTAGGATATCCTCGATAGTCTGAATAGTCCTCACCGACTGCCCGTTTGTCTAGGGGTGATATGCGGTACTGAACTTGAGCTGAGTGCCCAAGATAGTCTGCAAACTCCTCCAGAAGTGGGAAGTCAAATAACTATCCCGATCTGAGACGATGCCCACAGGAATCCTATGTAATCTGACAATCTTCCACATATACATCTTCGCTAGCTTCTCCATCGACGTACCCACTTTGAATGGAAAGAAGTGGACTAATTTGGTCAACCTGTCTACGATGACCCAAATCGCATATTTTTCTCCTGCAGAATGCGGAAGCCCCGAAACAAAATCCATATTCACATGCTCCCGCTTCCACTCTGAGATGGGTAAAGGCTGAAATAATCCACCCAACCTCTATCTGTCCGCCTTTACCTGCTGGCACACTAAATACCTGGATACAAAGCTTTCTACCTCGCGCTTCATACCATAACACCAAACGTGCTCCCTCAGGTCTCGATATATCTTGTTGGCACCTGGATGCATCGAGTAATTAGAACGATGCACCTCCTGCAAAACCTTCTCGCACAGCTCCCCACTTGGCACATATATACTAGTACCGTGCTACAACGATCCATTATCTGCAATAGTGAAGTCCTCTGATAATCCTGTCCGAACCTGTGCCATGATACTCCTTAGAGCCTCATTATCATACTATGTACCCCTAATTCTGTCCATCAGCTCGGACTGTATCTATAATCCCCATATCTGAATCTCGATACCAGGAACTAGCACCTTAATTTCTAAGCTCTCAAGGTCGGGCAACAAGCGTCATGTACATAGCCATCAGATACTTGCTCAAGGCATCGGCGACTACGTTGGAATTTCCTGGGTGGTACTGCAATAAAATATTGAAGTCCTTCATCAACTCCAACGACCTCCTCTGCCTCATGTTCAACTCTTTCTGTGTAAACACGTACTTCAAGCTCTTGTGGTCTGTGAAGATCTCCACACGCTCTCCGTATAGATAGTATTTCCACAGCTTAAGAGCAAAGTTGATTGCTACCAACTCTAAATCGTAGGTGGGATAGTTCTTCTCATGAGTATGTAATTGCCTGGAAGCATAGGCAATCACCTTCTCGTGCTGCTGAAGAACGCAACCCAAACCCTTCCCTGAAGCATCACTGTAGATAGTGAATCCACATGTCCCCGATGGCAACGTCAATACTGGAGCTGTCATTAATCTTTTCTTTAGCTTATCAAATGCGGCCTGACAATCCTTCATCCAGACAAAATCTATATCCTTCCTGGCCAGCCTAGTCATCAACTCTGTAATCCTGGAGAAATCTTGTACAAACCTCCTGTAGTAACCTGCTAGTCCGAGAAAATACCTGATCTCAGCCACTGAACTGGGAGTAGCCCATGACTCTACTGCTATAATCTTCTTCGGGTTAACTAAGATCTCGTTACCCGTTACCATATGCCCAAGGAATTTAACCTTGTTAAAGAAGAACTCGCACTTTAAAAGCTTCCCGTAAAGCTTCACTTTCCTGAGAGTCTCCAAAACCATCCTCAGTTGCTCCTCATGCTCCTCTGGTGTCTTCGAATACACAAAAATGCCATCGATGAATACTACCATGAACTTGTCAAGGTACTGATGAAACACCTTGTTCATCAGGTTCATAAATATTGTCGGTGCATTAGTTAACCCAAATGACATCAACATGAACTCAAACTGGCCATATCGAGTCCGAAAAATTATCTTCGGAATATCTTCTTTTCACTTTAACCTGGTGGTAGCTTGACCTCAAGTCTATCTTTGAGAATACCTTCGCTCTGCCCAACTGATCTAAGAGTTCATCTATCCTTGGCAGCGGATATTTGTTCTTGATAGTGAGATTGTTCAAAGCTTTGTAGTCAATACACATGCGTACGGATCCATCATTCTTTGATACAAACAAAACTGGAGCACCCTACAGTGACGAACTGGATTTATTGAAGCCCTTATTCTATAACTCATCAACCTGCTTCTTCAGTTTTGACAGTTTATTGTTGTTGACCCTATAGACGTGTTGTGATATTGGCTCTGCGCCTGGCACCAAGTCTATAGAGAACTCAATATCTCTGTCTGGCGGCAAACCTGGCAACTCCTCTGGAAAGACATCCAGGAACTCCACTATCAAAGGATGTGGCAACTCCTCCTCTTCTATCCTAGCTCCACAAAAGATGCCCCTGCTCTGCTCTGCTCTGCTGCTCCTCTGGCGACCTCAAACTTTGGCTCTCCTGGCGGTTGAAATATCACTCTGCCTCCACGACAATCTATAGTAGCATGGTGTCTACTCAACCAATCTATTTCGAGTACAATATCGTATTCGAGAAGTGGTATTACGAGTAAGCACACACTCAACTTTCGGCCTCCTAACAAAACTCTTCGGTCCTTGCAAAAATTACTGACCAGGATAATGCCTCCGCCAGTCGTGATCTTGCAAGTCCTATCTAAGGGTTTCACCTCTAAACAATGCTTAAAAGCATAAGATACAGATACGAAACTATGGGAAATGCCAGAATTGAATAATGCAAATTCTGGAATAGAATCGAGAAGAACTGAAACTGATATCATGTCTCCTGCTGGCTCGGCCTCCTCGACCGTCATGGCATACTCTCGTACCTAGGGTGCACCACTCTGCGGCTGGTGGTGCTGGGCAAACCTCTGCTGCTGTGGCGAAAGTGGTGGTCCCCTCTGCTGGCCTTCTGGTATAGTAGGTACTCTGGCAGGTCCCTTCTGAGCGGCTACTCCACCCTTACCTTGACAAATCTGAATAGACGGACAATCTCTCAATTGGTGAGCTGATGATCCACAAGACAAACATGTACCCAGCCTCTTTCTGCAGATGTCTCTCATGTGTCCCGCCTTCCCGCAGTACGCACACTAGACAGCGGGTTGGGTCTGCCTCTACGGCTGCTGCTGGATATATTCTCGAGCTGGTGCCTAGTGCTGCTGGTGCCGATACGGCCTATGTTGCTGTTGAAAGTAGGGACGCTTTGTCGGCCCCACGCTACCACTCGCTCCTTCAGAAATGTCGTGTCTTCTCTTGGACCTGAGGTCCAGATCATCCTCAATAATCTGGGCATCCATCAGAATGTCCTCAAAGGTAGCAGTTCGACGTCCAGAAATACAAGACTTGATCTCTCTCATCAGCCCCTTCCTGAACTTCCGGGCTCGGTCCCCTGGGTCCCGAATTATCGATGGTGCAAAACGACTCTACCGGCAAAACTCTGCGGCGTACTCGTCGACCAACATGTTTTCTTGGACCAAGTTATGGAACTGACTCTCCAAGACCCCCAGGGCCATATCAGGAAAGAACTTCTCCTTGAAAAGCTCGTTGAAAGCCTCCCAAGTAAGTCCTCTAACAGTAAGTCTCGGCTCCGTACGATACCAAGTCAACACGATATCTTACATCTGGTTGCCGGCGGCCTCAATCTGCAGACTCTCTGGAATCTAAGCCAAGCGCAAATTCCTCTCTATGTCCTCCAGCCAGTCGTCGGCATCGAGTATCCCCTCAACACCCTTGAACTCCCGATGCATCATCCTCTTGAAGTCCACTATAGTGCTTGGCCTCTGTTGCTACTGCTGCTGTCACGCCCCAATCTTCCGCAAGCTCAATAGTCCCTGCTGAACGTGAATCACCACGTTGCAGCTCTCCCGCAGGACAATCGTTCTCATCGGGACATGATGTCGTACGAGCCTGGAGTTGCGCTCATACAAGGCGATGTTGTTAAACACCAAAGTTATCATTGAAACAACCAAGTTGCAACGAAAGTCAAGTATTATGTACCAAGCACACATCAGAGTATACGCAGCGAAGCTCCCGATAGGGTCCAAATGAAATGCCACGAAGGCGATGCCACGAAGGCGATGAAATACTCTTACTTTTTTTATCTAGCCCACAAAGGTACTTACAGTTCATACATCATGTCTCGTATATCCAAGCAGCGCCACTACGCCTGCGTACCTAAAATATTGCCCACAAACGTAGGTCAGTACACAGCCGTACTGGTGAGCGGGGTAACCCACTCGTCTAAGCCGACACTAAGTAAAATAGTGAATGCAAACAGTTATATGATGATCTTTCTAGTTGAATCCTAGATTTATTTCATGGCATAGGAATGACATGTTAAGAAAAGTTGTAAAGCAGTTTAAGCATGCAAGCATTCAACTCAATCCAAACGACAAGCAATACATAACCAACTCGAGGGATTCTAGCATGCAACCCGTCCTACTCAAGCCATCGCTTGCACGATAACATATCGAACCATCAACCAAGCCTCAATATCCATCCTCAACCAAAGTTATAATCCAATCTTGAAGTGCACACTCTTGCCGAGGCAAGGTGGCCGCACCTACACGAAGCACAAACCAACCAAAGTAAAGCAAACTAACTCTTATCTATATGAAGTCACTGGCCAAGCCATAAAGGACATTGATCGGACCAAATCAATAGGGCAGTCTTACTCGATCTAGGGCTGGGTAGCTACTCCCTCCTGGTGGTATCGGACTACCGGCACCACGCCCAAGATGCGATACCCATTGTCTCCTCCATGGCAGAACGATCCCGGTGCCCCGGTGCCTCATCTCGTTCCAGGAAACCAAACCATGTGCAACACAGGTTGTCCGTGACATGCAGACACCAAGTAGGTATGACGAGAGGATCGAACATTCTCGCCCCACCAAGCAATCCTAGACTCGTTCAACCAAATATCCAACCGAAGTATCCAACCAAAGAATCCATAACCATTCTTCCAATATATAGCCCAAGGCACCATTCACAAGTTATGCCCATAGGCACAATCTCAATTTATTCCCATAGGCATAATGCCGCTTCTCAATACAGTATTTCAAATTGGGTGCAACACCCCAACTCAGAACAAACCCATGGCACAATGCCCCAACAGTGGCACAATGCCCTCGCCGATGCAGTTGTTCGGTTTCGAACCATAATTGCACACTTTGCTTGACAAAGCGCCAAAGTGATACTCGTGCACGGATGCACGCTCGCTCACCCGAATTCTCGATATTCCCAATGCCTCAAAATATCATTCCAACTGTCCAAGTATAATCCCAATTATTCAACCAACTGCCTCAAATATAATATTCTAACATAATGCTCCAACTATCCAACGCGAAAACCAATTCAAGCCACAATCCTATCCAAACAAACGACGTACACTCTATGCACGCCTCAGTGTAGTGATTCCCAAGTTTCATCCCAAGTGTTCAAGCCTTTACGTATTTTCCATATTATTAGGCATGAAGGAGTAGAGGAGAAGGGAAAGAGCCCACTCACAATGTTTGATTCCGTTAAGCATCATGTCCTGTCGATACGGCCGATTTCTTGAACCCGTGGTCCGATGCAAGCGCGATCTACTCAACTGGTATGATCGTACGAGCAGGCCGTGCTCTCCAAATCATTCGACCGATCGGACTAAGGAAGACGGCATTATCGCTCCCATCCAGCTATCTCAGTACTGTTCTGAACGAACACCTGAATCCCATCGAACTCCGCTAGCCATCTGCACATGAAGCCAACTCAATCAATACTTCTTCCCAAAATCCAACAAATCAAATGTAACCAGCTATTGTTTTATTCAATCTGACTTAGCGTAACGCACCGTGCGGTTGCGGGTGTTACAGCTGCTGGCCAGGATGCTATTATACGACTCTCTCCACGACTTGGAGAGCCATCTGTTGAGCATTCTCAATGCTCTCCCTCATCAGCTCAGTCTGCGCTTGGTGTGCCTCTTCTTGCACCCTTTGTACCTAAGCCTGAACTCGTTGAGCCTCTGCCGACGTCCTCTGAGCATCTACCATGCCCTGGATCAATACGAATATCTGTGCTTCATCAGTGGGCACAGCTCCTGGAAACAGTATCTGTGGTGGAGGAAGGTCCTCCGTAACAGCCGGGACAACCCTCTGGACAGATGGGGGAGGAGGACCCCCGAAAGCTGCAAAAACTCCTACATGAACAGGTAAAGTAGGAGGAGCAACTCCAGCCATCTGGGTGGCAGGTCGAGAGGTAGCAGACCTCTCGGAAGCTGCGGGTCCCAATCTCAGCGATCTAGTCTTCGGTGGCATCCCGAAGACAGATCAAAACAAGAAAAAAATCAATTGAGGCAAAAGATACGATATCATCAAAGAATGACAGTAAAATTTAAAAGAAGCAATCATTCAGAATAGGAAAAATAAAATTAGAAATTTTCTAGTTGTGATTGAGCATACTCTCATCTATACCCTATCTCATGCTCATAATAGTACTCTAACTCTGAGCACTACTATGATACTGCACTAGTTACGACCTAATCTTACTCTTCTAGACCTGCATGGGCAACTACTAAAACGTGTCATGACCCGCACCCAAAAATTGGGCATGGGTCGTGGGTACGTCCAGCCTACGCCGCAGCATCAATGGTAGAACGCTGTCTAAGTTTCAAAAATATTAACACAACTCACAAAATAACCTGTCAATGATCTCAACTCCATAAGGAGGATAATGAATATGCATATGATCATCAATTCATAAGGTACTCAATCACAATAACTATAAGAAGGTAAATGGCACTATAAGATATGAAAAGATATAAAGAAGTTCCGACATAAGTCTAGAACATAACTCAAATAACAAAAAGTCTAGAGTCTAGCTATCTCAACATAAATAAGGTCTCAACATAATATAACTCAAGTCTCAAAGTTTAGAATAATCCAATACATGAATGAACTGGCTAAGTGCTGTCTAAACAACTGTGGGTGGTATCTCCTCTATGTGGAGTGGCTCCTCTGGGATATCCGGGATATAATTGGCATCTACTCCTGGACCATAATGGGTAGGACAGAAATCCTCAAGATCCCATGAAAAATGTTCCAGTCAGGATTGGAGCGAAGCACAAACACTAACAACAATTTCAGTTATATTGACAAAAAACATAAAATAGCGTAAGAAAATACATAATGGAAGGAATATCGGAAGATAAAAAATATTGGAGAGACATGTAATCATCATATAGAAATAATTATACGCATGGTTCAATCTATCGTTTATGTTTCTTGCATAAATTGTTAAAAAGAAACTAGACAATTAGAAAGTTCACATAATAGAAATGCTAGCTTCACTTGTATACTTAGTATGAATTTCAAGGTGAGTTTGGCCATGGTTGCTCACCAGTAAATGTTGTAGTACTGACCCACGTTTGTGGAAAAAAATTTATGTTCTGGTAGCGAGAGTTTGACAAGCATTTTGAAGCTTTAGGGGCGTATCCCTTCAAGAGGAACCGTGCTCGTGCTGCTTCCCAAAGCTTTCCTTTCATGTGTGCAAGCTCTTCTTCTGCTTGTTGTTTTAATTTTTGGTCCTACTACAAGGACATGATGTATGGACATTGTGTCTAGTTTTGGGTTTGTAAAAATAGATGTAGCCATCTATGGCATATTTTGTAATCAGCCAAGCAAGTACTTTGTAATCCAATCTTCAAGTATTCAATAAAGAAAGTATTTTGTGTTCCTATCAAATGTGTTCTACTTTAGTTCTCTGTATTTTGAATTATGTGCCTCTATATATGTATATTTTTGTCTAACTTGTGTCTTGTGCAGGTACTATGCCTGGTGCAAGCGCAACTTAGGCTTGCACGGCATCGCACCCAAGCGAGGACGATCGGTTCCGTAGGGACCAAGCGAGGACGATCGGTTCCGTAGGTTTCCATCACCCCAGTAAGGAGTTCCTTTTTTGTATTTCTCTTCTTGTTCCCGTTTTTTCTCATTGTAGCATCTGTGAACGTAAAGAGAAGAACGTTTTCTGTTTCTTGTTGTGTTTATTTTTTCTTTTTCTCTTTAGTCAGTTTGTAACATGTACTTGGTATAGTGCTTCTTTGGAATTGTGTGTCACTGTAGAGAAACTCTTGTGTGAATCTCAGTGCACCAACTTCGTTTTTGGATTTAGTAGAGACGAACTCTTGTGTGAGTCTTTACTTTGTGAATCTCTTCTTCTTTGATCTGACTTTGAAAATAACAAATATGAGGGGACTAATAGAGTGCTGACACTTGATGTCGGGCTAGAACCGCATGATATAATTTTCTTTGTATGAATAACTCAAGGAAACAACTATTTGATAGCCGTAGGAATTTAGTCAGGGAGCTCTGAGTTAGCGAAGTGAAACTAGGTTTAGGCTCTACTTGCTGGCGAGTAGCTAAGTGTAACCATTGGGAACTATGGAGGAGTTAGCTCAGGAACACCTAGCTGCTATACGGGGTTCAATAATAAAATTAATGAGTCTTGGTTTAGGATTCAAATGAAGGGTTAAATATATAGCTTAGTATTATCAAAGGAATCTAATTAGGCATTATTTGATAATTAAGAATAGTAATAGTTATCAGGGATTTAAGTAGGGTTTGATAAATGGCAGCTTAATTGAGAATATGATCATCTAATTAATAAGTAAAACCCTTATTCCTAAGTAGAATGATAACTAGGGTTTTAGACTGTTAGGGAGGTTATGGACTTGGCATTAACATCTCATTAATTAATAATCACGTAATACGAATATCATAGAATTTTTTTTTTTTTTTACATGCTCTCTTTGTGTACTTATTTGGTAGTTGGAATTAGAAAGTTGTAGCGATCTCGTAAAATTTTGTAATAATTTACACTACTAGTGATCTTACTTTTCTGATAGTTTTTTATTAGTTAGTATTTTTCACTTAACTTTGTGTTTTTGTTTTGAATTGTATGATATTTATTTTTATGTACAAGTCAACTACCGTGTTTGGTGTGGACGAATATCAGTTCGTCACGAACGTTTATTTTAGAAAATAATTTTTATTTTTATTTTCAGCGATTCCAAATGTAACAATTTATTTGTGTTTGGGACAGCTAAATGCTATATTATCTAGGAGCTCAAATAAATATATATTTTTAAATACTACTCCAACGAACATTGCAGAAATAGACAATTGAACGAATGTTCGTTATTTAATTACAATTGAAACTAGGTTTCGATCTGTCTGGTTACGAAAATCCACTTTGGAACCCACAGGAGTTCAGCATCTTTTTGGCATTGGGTTTTTTTTTTAATTGTTTCGAAAAAGTTACAATCCACTTTCGGACTAGGTCTTGTCTAGTTCGCCACCTCATCCGAGATCGGATCAGCTGTCCGATTAATACTGTCCAGTTTCTGTCCTCCCTTTCGGCTAATACTGTTCGATTTCTTGTCTCTCTTCTATTTGCATGTGTTTTTGAATTTTTTTTTTAATTATTTATTCTGTAGAAATCACATGTCACGCAAGGAAGATAGAAATCGAACAGTATTAATCGGACTCGGACAACCGATCCGTTTTCCATCCAAAATCCATCAAGTATTTTAGTTGGAACCCCACTCAAGCTGGCTCCTACTAAGAGATTAGAGAGAATTTTTTTCTTCTCAAAACTAAGTCACAAGTGAATAGTGTTGACGCGTCCTATTTTATTTTTTTATCAGACTTCTCGTTCTACCAGACCAAAGAGCCTATAAGGCTAAATTTAATTTTAACTTGATATTCTCATCTATTCAAGTTATTTAACTTAATACACAAAATTTACTGTAGCAAAATAATATTATATTAAATTAATACAAACGAAACAAGTTTGCTAAAATTTAAAATAAAGACAGACTCAGTCAGCTCAGTTGACAAAAAAACTACAAACCGAACACGTAGGCAAACAAATCCAATTTCTGCCAACACTGTTGGCTGCCAACATAGTTGGCAAAAATTGACTGTGGGAGCCCACGGTTGGGTTGGGGTGGTTTGATTTGGTTTGGTTTGTTTGGTTTGATTTGGTTTGTTTTATTAGTTTGTTTTAATTAGTTATGTTTTGGTTTATTTTTATTTAGTTTAGTTTTGAAATTTGGTTTAAGAAAATTTATTTTAACAAAATAAAATTAAAATTAATTAATTAATTGTAAAGAAAAAATTAGAAAAAAATAAAAAAAATGGTTTGGTTTTTTTAGAAAATTGTAAAAAAAAAAATGTTCCTTAAAGAAAAAAAAAACGGCTATTGCAATGTTTGATAAGAAAAAAACTAAATAAATAAAAAATAGTATTTATTTGTGTCCTCTAATTTTTTGTTTATTTTAATGGTTTAATTTTTTTTATATGAAAAAAAAAGGACTAAGTAAAGAAGAAAGACAAATAATAGGTTGGGGAATGATTTGGTTTTTGTTTCGGTTTGAAATTGGATCTGGGTCTATGGATTGTTGGTTTAGCATTTGGTTTATGTCCAACGGCTATTTCACAACGATTATTTCAACGGCTCTTATTTTTTCAAAGTTCATATCCAACGTTCGTCTAACGATCGGTTCGAAGTTACATATATAAACGTAGTATTTGTTTGATATCAGCATATCAAACATTGCAATCAAATTTTGTTTTCTTTCCATACGAAGTTTCTTTCTTTCCACACAGGAGAAGCTCAGTTCAATATACAATCTTTGAAATCCATTTTCTTGTTGCCATGGATCGAAGTATAACAATACTATGCTCGCTTGGTGGTGTACTAAATGGGTTAGCTTATGAAGGAGGTTTAGTTGAAGTTTTTTTTAATTGATCAAAAATTTTCGTTTGATAATTTACGTAATCTAATAACTGAAATTTTTTCTATTGACTATGAATTTTTATTGGTACATATTTATCTATCTAATTGTATAAATTTAGTTAGTGGGGAAGCATGAAAATTTATTCTTTAAGTTAATATACAATCAGCGTATACTAATATTTTTGTGACTCCACCGCCACCACCACCAAGAATTAGTAGTGCTCCTAGTTCTTCTCACCAAGTTATTTTATTTACTGAAGAAGAACATAGAGTAGATGATGGTAATACTGACGATAAAAATAGTGATAATTTAATAGAAAATATAGATGATGTACTTGATGATAATGTTGATAGTTTAAACAATTTATTCATTGGAAGGGAATTTATGAATCGTCATGCATTTAGAAGTATTATAGTGATATAGCAATTGTAAAAAAAATTTGTTACAGGGCTACTAGAAACAATGCCAGTGTAATTGTATATAAATGTAACATTTCTAGTTGTAATTGGAGAGTGTACGGTAAAGCCATTGGCAATGACGAAACATTCGTCATTAGTATGCTAGAAAATGTACATTCTTGTTTAGGTGGACTTACAACGAAAAATTATCCATTAGCGACAACTATATGGGTTTGATAAAATTCGTGATAATCAGTCATATAGTTCATTGCATGTTATAAATGATATCTATAGGGAACACCGAATACATATTAAATATTGTAAAGCTTGGAAAGCTAGAGAAATTGCTCTATCAGAAATAAATGGTAGTTATATTGATGCATATAGTAGTCTTGAAGAGTATGTTTTTACAATCATTGAGACAAATCCAGGTAGCAGATGTTATATAAAGACTACAGAAAACAATAAGTTTCAAAGAATTTTTATTTGTTTCAAGGCATGCATTGATGACTTTCTAAGGGGATGTTTACATGTGATTAGTACTTATGCTACATTTTTTTCCTCTAAATTTTAAGATATTTTATTTATTGCGTGTGCTCATGATCCTAACTATCAATTATATCCAGTGGCTTATGCTGTTGCTGAGAGCGAAAACACAGATTCTTGGACTTGGTTTTTAAACGGTTTAAAAATATCTTTTGAAGGTAGTTTTAATGGATGTGATATAATTTCTTTTATATCAGATAAACAGAAATGACTAATAAATGCCATGCGTCCTACTTTTTCAGAATTATCTCATTTTTATTGTATTCAACTTTTTAAACAAAATTTAAAACAAGTATGTAGACTGCTTTATTTTTAACGTAATTAAATTTTAGACGATGTTATTAGTAGACATGTACAAAATATCATTCATATTGATTTACACAATTAAATTTTATTGTACCTTCCCATAAAATACCAAACTAGATATATGTTTCGCACGTTGTTTGATTATTAAATCCGTAGTAGGCCCTCCAGGAATACGTCCGTCATTTTGGATGCCCATCTGTACAATTATGGTTGTCAAAACACATATTTTTGCTGTTCGTCGTTTTGCACATTACATAACTTAAATTCACTAAATAAACACTAGTATCCTAGCATTTAAAAAATAAAAACTAACATAAAATTATTGCATATCAAATAAGAGTATAAATGAAGAAGAATAGAATAAAGACCTTCAACAATAAGGATTGTGTGTGCTCACAAAGACTGTTGTGTCCACTTGCAAATGAGAGAAAATGAAGGCTGCTCGAATTGCTGCTATGTGCTCACAAGGAATGCTGCAAATGATCTTAGTGCACTATGTTCTTCTTCCTCCTTCTCTTCTTATATAGTCCACACCTCCCACCAACTTCTCCTATGTTTTTCATTACTCCTCTCCTTTACTTCCTCCCTCCATGAGACATGTCTCTTCTTCTTTTTCCTTTACTTTCTCATGTCTCTTCTTCTTCTTCTTCTTCTTCTTCTTCTTTTTGTCAAGTCTTTACTTTTTTTTTCATGTCAAGTCTCTTGTCTCTCAGTATTTTTGTTGTGTAGTCTTTCTTGTCTCTTCCTCGTTAAACCAAACCGAAGAACATTACCCAATTCCACGTTAAACCAAATCGAAACAATAGCCAGTGGACATAAACCAAAACCAACTCCTGAACAACATCAATCCATAGACCCAGATCAAATTTCAAACCCAAATAAAAATTAAACTAAATCAAAATTCAAATGTCAAACCCAAATAAAAATCAAACCAAAATTCAAAACTAAACTAAATAAAAAAAATCAAAATCCAAAACTAAACTAAATAGAAAAAACTAAATAAAAAAAATTAAAACAAACCAAATCAATCCAAACCAACCAAACCAAACCAAACCACCCAACCCAACCGTGGGCCCCCACAGCCAATTTTTGCCAACTATGTTGGTTGAAATTGTGCAAGCACAATTTCAGCCAACAGTGTTGGCAAAAATTGGGCTTGTGGGGTCTACTTTTTTTTTAAATTTTTTTTGCTTACATGTTCGATCTGATGTGTTTTCCGTCGACTGAGTTGACTGAGTCTGTCTTTATTTTAAATTTTAGCAAACTTGTTTCGTTTGTATTAATTTAATATAATTTTATTTCGCTACAGTAAATTTTTTGAACTTAATATCCTAAAAAAAAATTCAACAACTTAATACAATCAACTATTAAAAAAAATTAATTCCATACCCAAAAAAAATTTAAAACCCTAAACTACTCTCCCCCCCTCCTTCTTCGACCGGCCATGAACCCTCCCTCCGACAACGATGACCCCCTCCCTCTCTCCCTCCTCTCTCCAGCGACAGCAGCGGTGGCAGTTGTAGCAGCGGCAACAGCGACGGCAGTAGCAGCGGCGGCAGCAGTAGCAGCGGCAGCAACACGGCACAGTGCTCGCGCAGGCGGCGGCGGCAGCAGCGACGAGCGCGCTCGGACGGCGAGCACGCGAGGCGACGCACACGGGAGGGAGGACGGCTGGGGAGGGAGGAGGTGGGGCGGCCGGGGTGGGGAAGAGGCTGGGGAGGAGATAATGAGAGTTATTTTTGGGAAACAAATTTCTAGATATTAAGCTGTTTATTTTGAAAGTTTAGAATATCAAATTGTCAAATATCAATAATTGAGGGTATCAAATTAAAATTTAGCCTGCCTATAATAATCTCTGTTGAAAGAACCCAATGGAAGTTAAAGTGGGACCTACTTCAAAGTTATTACAATTTTCTTCATTTCTAGAAGTTCTCTTTAACAATTACAAGAGTGATCATGTTGTGGGTTGAGTATATTATATATACACCGAACCGGTAAAATAGTAAAATGTTGATCAAACAAATCCATGGGTTGTTTGATTACCTATAAATAAAAACTAATTTACAGCTTTTTGTTGGTGTAATGTAATTAATATTACAACCATTTTAATCAAACAAATTAGAAAATAAAATATTTTTATATTTTTATAAATGTACTATTTATGGTAAAACAAATACTAAATTTGATATTGATATTGATATTGTAACATTAATATACTATCAACATTTACCGTGAACAAAATAACACAACCAAGGTTTGCAGTATCGATATCGAAATCGGTATCGAATCCTTCATACGAGTAACGGGATTGACGTTATCGACAATATCGACAGTTTCATATCAGAGTATCCAATTTTCTGGTAACAAAAAAAACAAATAATTATTATTAAATTATTAAATTTTATAAGAAGAAAAAATATTTTATATATATTTGTATAATTTTAAGTATTTTATTTATTATTTCTTAATAGTTTTAAAATAATTATACCGAACTCAACTGGCTCTTGTGGTCAGTGAGAAGAGGTATAACTTCTTGGCTAGGCGGACGGTATCGAAATCAAACCGCGGAGGAGATCTGAAACAGTATATCCAAATGACATGCAACCAGCGTGTACAAAGTCCTGTACATATTGTCGGACATCTAAAAAAAAAAATTAAATGAAATAATACCCACTCTTACTAATTGTTTACCTGCAACATTTTTTATTTATTTACATGTTCTATAATTTTATTATGCTTTTACGTTCTTACTTATTATAAGTCTTTTTATTTAATTTTTATTACCCAAATAAATGTGAAAGATACCATCAACATCGATATCGATCAATATCGATAGTCATCAGTACCGAATCGGGACCGTATTACATCGGATCAATACTGTAAATTATGGTTAAAACACGATACAAATAAAGACTAAGATCGGGCATTAATTCTCGACTGTTGAAATAGGCCACATCTAAATGCTTGGCTGGCTCCTGATTGTTTGGACCCCCAACCAGTACTGGTACTCATGAAATGATGAGCTCCAAAATTTGTTTTTCTCTACCTAGACATCCCAAGTTGCTAGAACAAACAAAGTCCCAAACTTGGAGCCAGGCCCGGACCTGCCTGAAACTTGTGAACAAAAATGAACCACGACTTACTTTTATAATACACTTTATATTTCATCCACTATGAAGTTTTTGGACCCCCGATGACCTTTCATGAAATAAGACTTATTTTCGATATTTTTTACTTAAATATTCTTTAATTATCTTGATTTTGTACTTAAATATTTTAGTGCTATTTTTATCAAGTATTTGTTTTTAATTTCATTAATTTTTTTCTCTTAAATAATCTCCATTATTATTCATCTACTAAGAAGCTTTAGATTCTTAAACAATCATTGCATACGCTCCCCTACCTGAGAATTGAACTTTAAAAAAAATTAGGATTTAAAAAATATTACCAAAAATTTAAGGCTCTCTTTTGTGTGAAAGATGAAAAAGTGGAAGGAAAAAAAAATTAAAAAGAGATATTTTTCATCCATATGGAAAAAGAAAGACTATTTTATTCCTTTGTGTTTGGTATGATGGAAGAAAAATGAAAATGATGTACTTTTCTTTGTTTAGTATAGAAGAAAAAGTGGAAGGAAGAAAACCAAAAATATAAGTTTTATCAATTATATCCTCAACTAACGATATTTATTTATTATTTGACTTTATTGAACTACTTTAAAATAATATAATTCATATATGATATTATTGTAAATTAAGATGACATCCATTTTTACTTTCACTTTTCGTCCCACTTTTAGAGGTATTGATTTTCTTGGAAAAACTAATTCTTCTACTTTTTTTTCTATACCAAACAAGAAAAAATGTATCATTTATTCTCCTTTTTCCTACTTTTTTTTCTCTTACTAAACACACCATAAGGTCTAATTAGGCTGACGGAAGGGAAATGAATTCCCTTGTATTTTTCAAAAAATGGAAAAGTATGATTCATGTCACATTTTTTTCTGTGTTTGGTAAAACAAGGAAACCATTTAGGAAAGATCATTTGATTTTTCTTCCAGTGTTTGGTTGATGTAGGAAAAAAAAAAAAAATATCAATGTTCCCATAATATCCTTGTCCTTTGAAACAAAAATAATATTATGAAAAAAAAATATGTGTTCGTAAATTAAACAATAATACATGACTATTTTTGTCTTAATTTTTTATAATAAATGATAGAAAAGGAGGGGAAGAAATTGAGAAAAATTATTTTTAAAAAAATATTTTCCAAAGTTTTGGCTACCGAACAAAAAAATGAACAAATTTTCTTTTTTTTTATTTATCCGTGAACGAAACGAGGCCTAAGTGATGAAACGTTTTAGCTGAGGGTACTTAAATTAAAATTTACCAATCCCCTTTAATGCAACACTGCCAAGGCTATTAGCAAATTTATTGCAACATATTAAATATAACAACGAGCCAAGCCAACATATGCAGCTCGTGCACTGCACGTGGTTGGTCCCGTATATGTAGTTAAGGGTCCTATGGTCATTTTCCATGTCCCCCTGAAACTCGGTGATTTAAGTGACAGTTGATTTAGTTCAGACGTACGCTTCCGATCATCCCGATCGACTCCGCCCACGTGATGACATGTCCCTTTCCCATTCCCTGGGGCGGGGCCCACGCAAGCTTCTATGCAAGCTGTACAGTAGGAAACAGCAAACAGGCGAAACGGCCAACCAATACTTCAAGAAGACATCACACGGAATTTGGGCCCCACCTTGCAGTTTTTAAGTGAATGTGGGCCCCACCAAACAAGCCATCTTGTGAAACTAAGACAGCTGAGAGTCGCGCGACCAACAGTCCCATCGGTAATAAGATCATAATAAGAATGACGAAAGTACCCACTCAACTTTAATAAATGGTAACATGTTTTCAATATTTTTATTTTGCTTATTTGTAGCTAAATATTCTAAGTGTAGCGTCTCGCTCATACCATATGGCATTGTGTAGAGCTGTGACTTGAATAGTAGTTTGGAATCAAATGTGTATAAAACAAAAATTGTTCATTTGATTGATCAGAACAAAATGAATTTTGATTATTTTTAATTTATGGATTGACATTTTTGGAATTGAGTTCTAAATGTAGTGAATCGTGCCTTGGAGAATGAACCATATATAATAGTCTGTTTTTTAAATGTTTTAAGTGTTCATTTTCGTTGCATGCTTTTCACTGCTAGTTTTGTTCGATGTGTTTTCGTTGATTTTTTTCGATGGATAATTTTTATTGTTTGATTTCGACGATTTCTGCATTCATATCAAATTATGAGGGGAAAAAAAACAAAAAATAGTATTGAATTTCTGTTGGTGCAAATGTAGAAGAACGCGTAGGTGAGACTTGATCGAAGTGTAGAAAAACAAATTCTTGACAATTCTCCAACATTGAATGACTTTGACCCTTCTCTTATTTATCTCCACGCTTTAATAAAAAGGAGCTCTATAATTTCTATTTCTTTTCTTTTTTGTCATTCGATCAATGATACATTAACAAGAGAATTAAGATAAAAGTGAGTAAATATATTGTTGTTAACTTGTTATATATAAATATGGAATGTTGTATTGTTGTTCATAGAAATAAAATTGTGAAAAAATATTTGGGATCGTTGACTCTCAAGCTGTGGTTCCAATATGAGTAGGATCGCTTAGCCATGCTTCATAATTGAAAAAATGGACACCGTGGAAGATCCTTGAGCTAAGAAGTATAAAATTACGAGCGATGACTCAAGAAATTATAAAAATATAAATGTGAATGTGTTGCATAGATATTTCAAATTTTTGTTAACATACGTGTTATATTTTATAACTAAATTGTATATACATGCATGGTTATGGACAACTTGTGTATCAAGTTTATTTTCTTGAACGGTATTCGCGACCACGAAACCGGTTCGACCTAGGAGAAACATGAATAATTTGTGTTGATGAATAATATGCATGGATTATGGGACCTCCAGTGGGGCTAACAACCTACGTTGGAAGGGACGTCGTAATGCTATGAATTGTCTAATATAAACATGCTACATCGCTAATAATGTATTTTGTAGAAAAGAGTATGCCAATCCTTGTTTGTAGGAAAAGACAATAGGTTGTGGGTAAGAATCATCGTTTGGTGATACATATTATATTATACATTATTGTCTTATGAATTGTTAATTAGCTCTAAGAAAAGATAGAAAGATCAATAATAATATTGTATCTTGTCACAAGAATATTATGTTAATTTACGTGAGTCTGGTTGTTACCACTTATCACTGCTTTTTCTAATGTAATGACTCACGTCCCTACAAGTATCAAAAATAAAGTGGACGTTCAAAGGTACTAAAAGCTCGACAAACTCTTTAGCAGCTTTGTATATATTTTAAAGCTTCCAATCCAGTATTTGAAGAATTTTGTTAAAGATGTTTTTACTTTATTGTTAATAAAGGGATATGATGTCTAAAATGATGTATCTTATTTTGTTGTTTCAAAAATTGTAAGCCAAGTTTGACACTTTTCTACTCGGTTGTTTAAGAGCAAATATTTTCGCTGTAAAATTATCAATATCTAGTTATTTCTTTTATATCATGTGATGTAAAATTTCTCTAATTTATCCACTGCAAAACTACCAAAAGAACTATTTTACAAATGTGCATGAACACACCTTATACAAACACAACTTTGGATTGTGCAATATCACATTCAGTTATGACTTATCGATTAGGCAAATTCGGAACGTGGCATCAACTATTCAATTTTTTTAACTTGATAACCTATATTTGATACCCTAACGTCAAAGTATTTAGAGGGCTTATAGAAGCATGAAAATCATGAAGGCCGCATAGATCTCATCCCTTCAAAATAAAAGCAGGCCGCATAGGTGTCACGCCCCAGTCCCAAATTACCGAGGGACTGGAGATGCGTGGCAATGGCCAGCAGCACGCACCGATGGACAACCTAATTTAATGGATCCATCAGGGCATGCTTAAGCTGTAGTCTAACAGGAAATAGATCCAATGTTACAAGTCATAGACTAATCTATTCTCATCCACAACAGATAAACACAGAGTAACTGCCAGAAATAATGCAATAGAATAAATAAGCAAATCTCAATAAATATCTCGGGAAACAATCCGAGAATATGTCTGGTACAACAAATACAAATAGACAGGAAATAATCAACTGAAAATAGAAATAACTGACTACATACGGCCAATGCTCAGGAGAAGTCCTCTGGTGCGAGCTCGTCTTCAGGTCCTGGTACATCTCCTGGAAGTGCTCTGGTACGGGGTATCTCTGGATGGATCTCTTCAGCTATACCTGGGGACATCATCCATTCCAGGTCCTCAGGGGACATAGCAAGGTACAGATAATACAAGCCAAAATATAAGCAGTTCAGAAATAAGGAGATAGCAGGATGAACTATGTAACCAGCTAAGTGATAAATGCAAGTTGAGAGCATCACTAGAACTCAGGCTGAGACCGCTACAAGCTCTGTGTCGGGGAGCCGGTAGCAGTAATAACACGTAAAGGGTCTAGCTCTGCTGGAGAGTCTACGACCTCACACTAATAGTATATATATATGAAAACAGCCTGTAGCCTGTGTGTCTCTCCCCACCCAATGTAATCACACGTCTCATGTCCATGACACGCAAGATCATAACTAATACAGCAGTCATATAATGTCTAGGAATAAATTGTCCATGTCATAACCTGTATCCTATACAGAATCACTGTGAATATCTCAAGAGGATTCTGTCTCATGAATAGTGTCAAGTGTCCTGGGTCCAGGTGTACTTGATAGGACAAGTACCAAGAGTAAGGGTATCGAATGTCCATCTCTGAATGACGTACCCAACACCGCGTACGGGGTTGGCACCCGACTATGATCGGACACTAAGTACGTCACACGTTTCCTAGTTTAAGCAGTTAAAACAAGTTTATATGATTTTACACAAGAAATCCAGCAAAATATTATCACAGGAACTACTGAGATTTGACAAGCCTTACTTGCCCACTGATGCATAATTAAGTCCAGAAAATAAATAGCAAGCTGCATGGTTTGGCAAGGTATACTTGCCCACTGATGCATAACTAAGTCCAGAAAAATAAGTAGCAAGCTGCAGGGTTTGGCAAGGTACACTTGCCTGTGGTTCCGGCTCTGTTTTCGGCTCTGACTTCAGTTGGATTTGCAGGCGGTACTCCGGTTGCTGAAAAAAACATCATCATCAGATCCAAAAAATATTAATCAGCTAAAAATGCCTGTCCTTGGGTCCAATTTGGAGACAAGGGCAAAAACGGCAGTTTCGGGTCAAAACGGGGTCCGCATGTGGGCCCCGCTTTGCACCGAAAAACGTGTCAGGGTCAAAGGTCTCCAAAATCACCAAACTTAGTGTCAACAGGTCAGGAACGATGATACGAACCCAACGGAACTTCCAGAATTGGATTCCGATGAGCCGATCACAAAATCGCCCGTCGAGCGGGGCCTGTGGGGCCCACGACACGCGATTTTGTCAACGTTCTCAGAATCGAACCAAACTTGGGTCACAGGACCAGCATATCGCTACGAGTCCGATGCCGGAAGTTTCGTTTTGATCCGACGTGTGTACACAAAGTTAGGGCGAATTGCAGAAAAGTCGGATACGGGGCGATGTCCGAGGATACGCGTTGATTCCGGTGTGCATGCACACCCGAATTAGCTTCCGCGAAATTCCGCACGTCCGTATCAACGACGCGCACGTATCCGTGAAGACCGCACGCGACCAAGTCGTCCCGTTTGGCGGGGCGTACTCAGTTCCGGGGTGAAACAGGGTCTAGTTTTCCTATTTTTGGATCGCGGTGTGCGATCACCACAGGACGCGATGCCCCGAACGGTTTATCCTGGCACCTAGAGGGTCATACAGGCTTCACAACACAATTTACGAAATCGAAAACAGAGCTACGAGCAAGAAGATACACGCACCTGAACGGGACCCGAAAACCGGGGTCGAATTATGTCCGACACGACACATGACACGTGTCCTGTGTCGGACACGGGGGGAAAATTTAGGAATTAGGGTTTGGGGATTCAGCCGACTCCGGCGGCTCGGGGCAGCGCTGAGGCGGCGCTGGGGCAGGGAGCGGCTGGCCGGGGCAGTGGGGGCACGCGGCGGAGGCGGCGTGGTGGCGCAGGGTCGGTGGCGGAGGCGCGCTGTGCGGTGGCCGGCTGCTTCTGCGGCCGCTGTTGCTGTTGCTGGGTGCGGTGGACGCCGATGGAGGGACGAGGAGGACGGGGGAGAGGCGTGGCGGCGGAGGTGACGGTGGTGGACGGCGGCGCTGTCTCGGCGAGGGCGGCGCGGAGCGGAGGGGTGCGGTGGAGCGGCGTGGTGGCGAGGCCGGGGGCTACGGTGGAGGGGACTCGGGGTCGGGGAGGGTTTTATAGGCTGCCGGGGGGGTGAGGGGGCCGAGACGGGTGGGGAGAGGGGGTGGTCGAGGCGAGCGAGGCGGGCGGCTGGCCGGGCGGGGCGCCGGACGACGCGGGCATGGCCGGAGTTTGCGGGGAAGAGGGAGAGAGGGGAGACGGGTTAGCGGGCGGGTCGGGTGGCGGGCAGACCCGACCCGACCCGGTAGGGGAGCGGGTGGGCCGTGGGCCGGGCTGGGCTGGGGGAATGGGCCGGGCTTTAGGGTAATAATAATAAAAAATAATAAGAATAATAATAATAATAAATAAATAAATAAATAATTAGTTAAATACTTTTTAGGTGTTTTAAAATAGGTCCGGGGCCCGATAAATTCCAGAAAAATTGTCCTAAGTCCAGTTTTTTATTTTACACTCAAAAATATTATTTTCATAATATTTTAATACTGTTTATTATCATTTAAAAATCATTTATTAATTAAAACCTGTTTTTAAATTACAGAAAATTCCCATAAAATTCCAGAAAATTGTGACAAATCCAGATTTTAAAATTTGAAAAACACATCCAGAAAATTTGACAAATCCAGAAAATTGTAACAAATCCATTTATTAATTGGGTTTATAATCTACCCCCCTTAAGAGGATTGCGTCCTCGCAATCAAAGAATAACCGGTCAACAGAGATGACGCGGTCGCAAGCATCGTTTGAAAACACATCACAAGATACTCAGGGAAATACCGTTTTCCTAACAATGAAAGTTATGCACTTCCAGAGAAAATCTAGTTAAAGTAAAAGAACTACAATTTTTATTAAAACCAGGTTATTAACAAGTTGCAAATTACTAAGTTGGGGCTGAGGTCACGAACCAATAGGCACGAACTATAACAAGACTATAAACGGATAACTACGAATCACTTACGCGCATCAGCTACTCCACGAGTCTGCGCGTTCTCCACGGTCTTCGCTGGAGCTTGTCCGTGTCCTTGCAGTTGCTTCCTCTGCTGCTGTTGAGCCTGTTGGAAGAGTGTTGATTGAGGTGCCAAGGGTGGCCTCGGTATATATCCTCCTGGAGCTGGTGGTAGCGCTTCTTGAACTTTCGTTCGCGGTGCTTCCAATGCTGGAGAGGCTGACTTTGGTGCTGGTGATGCTTGTTGGTTAACTCTTGGTACTCCGTCTCGACGCTCAGGGCATTCCTTTAATAAATGCTGACTGGATCCGCAAGCTACGCACAATCTCTTCTTTCGTCTGCACTCGTCCTCAGTGTGGCCTCGCCGATGACAATATGGACAGACAGGTATTGCCGGTGGAGATGCTTCTGGTGGCTGGTGTATGTGAGACTCCCTTGCGATTCCTGCCTGCGGTGCTCCAGCTGGTGCTGATGAGGCGGGTTGAAGATTCGTCAATGCTTTCTCTCGATACTGGGTACAATCCTTGGCTAAGTGTTGGTCGGTTCCGCAAATCAAGCATAATCCCAACTTACGTCTGCACCCGCTCTCAATGTAGCCTTGTTTGTGACAATGTTGACAGGTAGGCAGTACTTGCGGAGATGCTTCGGGTGTCTGGTGCAGCTGAGACTTCTTTGGAGTTCCTTCCTGTGGTGTTCCGGCTGGTGTTGATGTGGCTGGTTGGTGAATCCCCACTGCTTTCTCTCGACGTTCTGGGCAATCCCTTACCAAATACTCCTGGGATCCACAAGATAGACATTGTCCCAGTCTGCATCGGCATTCTTTAGCAAGGTGGCCTACCTTGCCACAGTAGTGACAAGTAGGAAGGAATGAGGCTCCTGATGCTGCTCTCGGTGGTGGATTTATCTGTGGTCGCTTTGCAGCTCTTTCCTGTTGTGCTTGGTCTGGTGCTGACGCATACGGCCGCTTCTGGCTGGACTCGATCCTTGGGGTGCACTCCACGGGTCTTGCTGCAGTAAGGACGTCCTCGTCGAAGGCGGTTGCATTAGAACTGTTTGGCCTCCGTGACACCGAGCTAGTTCTATCGATGGAGTTCTCCGATTGGTTTTGTTGAGCTTCTTGTTGCACCCTCTGATAGGCTTGTATCATTATGTAGAACATACGGAACATCTACTGTTCGTCCATAGGCCGTCCCAGTGGGAAGGAAGGCATCGGTGGAGTAGGCTGCATCGAGGGTGGAACGTCATCTTGATGGATTATTGAGGCAGGCTGACTTGCTTGACTGCCTTGTGATGATTGGCCTTCACCGACTGGTATCACATCGTCTTCTTGGGTAACCACAACGGTTTATGGTATTTCTGCATGAGCCTCGTTGCTAGCTTGTGGGTCCATTTTCTTGTATCCAAAATAAACGATAAGAGGCGCACAGGAATCAAGGCAGGATGCAAGTCAATAAATTAATTCGAATAGATATCAAGAACGATTCAAGCAAGTGGATGAGATCCTAAAACTTATCCTAGCTTTATTGCAGGCCTGTTCGGTCCCTGAGTTGAAACCGAACAAATTAGTCGAAGACCTGCATGGGCCACCACAAAAACCATGTCATGCCCCAGTCCCAAATTGCCGAGGGACTGGAGATGCGTGGCAATGGCCAGCAGCACGCACCGATGGACAACCCAATTTAATGGATCCATCAGGGCATGCTTAAGCTGTAGTCTAACAGGAAATAGATCCAATGTTACAAGTCACAGACTAATCTATTCTCATCCACAACAGATAAGCACAGAGTAACTGCCAGAAATAATACAATAGAATAAATAAGCAAATCTCAATAAATATCTCGGGAAACAATCCGAGAATATGTCTGGTACAACAAATGTAAGTAGACAGGAAATAATTAACTGGAAATAAAAATAACTGACTACATACGGCCAATGCTCAGGAGAAGTCCTCTGGTGCGAGCTCGTCTTCAGGTCCTGGTACAGCTCCTGGAAGTGCTCTGGTACGGGGTATCTCTGGATGGATCTCTTCAGCTATACCTGGGGACATCATCCATTCCAGGTCCTCAGGGGATATAGCAAGGTACAGATAATACAAGCCAAAATATAAGCAGTTCAGAAATAAGGAGACAGCAGGGTGAACTATGTAACCAGCTAAGTGATAAATGTAAGTTGAGAGCATCACTAGAACTCATGCTGAGACCGCTACAAGCTCTGTGTCGGGGAGCCGGTAGCAGTAATAACACGTAAAGGGTTTAGCTCTGCTGGAGAGTCTACGACCTCACACTAATAGTATATATATATGAAAACAGCCTATAGCCTGTGTGTCTCTCCCCACCCAATATAATCACACGTCTCATGTCCATGACACGCAAGATCATAACTAATGCAGCAGTCATATAATGTCTAGGAATAAACTGTCCATGTCATAACCTGTATCCTATACAGAATCACCGTGAATATCTCAAGAGGATTCTGTCTCATGAATAGTGTCAAGTGTCCTGGGTTCAGGTGTACTTGATAGGACAAGTACCAAGAGTAAGGGTATCGAATGTCCATCTCTGAATGACATACCCAAGACAGCGTATGGGGTTGGCACCCGACTATGATCGGATACTAAGTACGTCACACGTTTCCTAGATTAAGCAGTTAAAATAAGTTTATATGATTTTACACAAGAAATCCAGCAAAATATTATCACAGGAACTACTGAGATTTGATAAGCCTTACTTGCCCACTGATGCATAATTAAGTCCAGAAAATAAATAGCAAGTTGCAGGGTTTGGCAAGGTACACTTGCCCACTGATGCATAACTAAGTCCAGAAAAATAAGTAGCAAGCTGCAGGGTTTGGCAAGGTACACTTGCCTGTGGTTCCGGCTTTGATTTCGGCTCTGACTTCAGTTGGATTTGTAGGCGGTACTCCGGTTGCAGAAACAAATATGACCATCAGATCCAGAAAATATCAATCAGCTAGAAATGCCTATCCTTGGATCCAATTTGGAGACAAGGGCAAAAACGACAGTTTCGGGTCAAAACGGGGTCCGCATGTGGGCTCGCTTTGCACCGAAAAATGTGTCAGGGTCAAAGGTCTCCAAAATCACCAAACTTAGTGTCAACAGGTCAGGAACGATGATACGAACCCAACGGAACTTCCAGAATTGGATTCCGATGAGCCGATCATAAAATCGTCCGTCGAGCGGGGCCTGTGGGGCCCACGACACGCGATTTCGTCAACGTTCTCAGAATCGAACCAAACTTGGGTCACAGGACCAGTGTATCGCTACGAGTCCGATGGCGCAAGTTTCGTTTCTATCCGACGTGTGTACACAAAGTTAGGATGAATTGCAGAAAAGTCGGATACGGAACGATGTCCGCGGATACGCGTTGATTCCGGTGTGCACGCACACCCGAATCAGCTTTCGCGAAATCCCGCACGTCCGTATCAACGACGCGCACGTATCTGTGAAGACCGCACGCGACCAAGTCGTCCCGTTTGGCGGGGCGTACTCAGTTCCGGGGTGAAACATGGTCTAGTTTTCCTGTTTTTGTATCGCGGTGTGCGATCACCACAGGATGCGATGCCCCGAACGGTTTATCCGCGCACCTAGAGGGTCATACAGGCTTCGCAACGCAATTTACGGAATCAAAAATAGAGCTACGAGCAAGAAGATACACGCACCTAAACGGGACCCGAAAACCGGGGTCGAATTGTGTCCGGGGTCGGACACGGGGGGAAAATTTGGGAATTAGGGTTTGGGGATTCAGCCGACTCCGGCGGCTCGGGGCAGCGCTGAGGCGGCGCTGGGGCGGGGAGCGGCTGGCCGGGGCAGTGGGGGCACGCGACGGAGGCAGCGCGGTAGCGCAGGGTCGGTGGCGGAGGCGCGCTGTGCGGTGGCCGGCTGCTGCTGCGGCCACTGTTGCTGTTGCTGGGTGCGGTGGACGCTGGTGGAGGGACGAGGAGGACGGGGGAGAGGCGTGGCGGCGGAGGCGACGGTGGTGGACGGCGGCGCTGTCTCGGCGAGGGCGGCGCGGAGCGGAGGGGTGCGGTGGAGCGGCGTGGTGGCGAGGCCGGGGGCTACGGTGGAGGGGACTCGGGGTCGGGGAGGGTTTTATCGGCTGCAGGGGGGTGAGGGGGCCGAGACGGGCGGAGAGAGGGGGTGGTCGAGGCGAGCGAGGTGGGCGGCTGGCCGGGCGGGGCGCCGGACGACGCGGGCATGGCCGGAGTTTGCGGGGAAGAGGGAGAGAGGGGAGACGGGTTAGCGGGCGGGTCGGGTGGCGGGCAGACCCGACCCGACCCGGTAGGGGAGCGGGTGGGCCGTGGGCCGGGCTGGGCTGGGGGAATGGGTCGGGCTTTAGGGTAATAATAATAAAAATAATAATAATAATAATAATAATAATAATAATAATAAATAAATAAATAAATAATTAGTTAAATACTTTTTAGGTGTTTTAAAATAGGTCCGGGGCTCGATAAATTCCAGAAAAATTGCCCTAAGTCTAATTTTTCATTTTACACCCAAAAATATTATTTTCATAATATTTTAATACTGTTTATTATCATTTAAAAATCATTTATTAATTAAAACTCTATTTTTAAATTACAGAAAATTCTAGAAAATTGTGAAAAATCCAGATTTTAAAATTTGAAAAATCAGGGGGTTTACAATAGGAGCCACATAGAGCCTATGCGGCCCAAACAACCAAGGAATTGAAAGATGCATAGAAGATCTCATGCGGCCTGTGTAAGATGTCGCATGAGATCTTGACAAACATTAAATGCCTGACAGAGAAAGTTCTGACACATCACTCATCAACCAGAGTGCTTCGACAATCGTAAGAGAGGCGACGACTCATAAAAAGATGAAAAGTCACATTAGTACATTAATAACTTCGTCAGATGTGCCATGCCACGTGTTCCCTCATATGCGGCTACGACCCTATGCGGCCTTGTCATTATGCGGACAAAGTGTCCAATCGACCAAGACCAGATCAGGGCTTGCATGCGGCCACAACGCTATGCGGATGAAGTGTCCATAAGGCCAAGACCAAAGGAAAGCACATATATGGCCAAGACGTTATGTGACCAAGTTGTTATGCGCTTTCAGCTTGCACGATCAGTTTCTTGCAACCGAAAAGATCTTCAAATAATCAGTGTTGACTGTGTGTCCTGCTGACCGAGTCACGCACACAACGGAGTTAAAAACAATCTCGAGATCCTATCAACAACATATCCCAACCAAGGCCATATGACAACATGTCCGTGGTATGCGGCTACAGTTGCAACTGTATTCTGTTGAAGGAGCTCTATGCGGCCACCAAACAGAGGCATATGTGGCACCTGTAGCCGCCAGCATAATGGCTATAGATAGCAAGGGTATCATACCCCACATGTACGACTTTCTAGGGGCAGACACACATGCAAGAGAGAGAGAGAGCACTTCCCTTCTTTAGTCAGATCGTCAACAGAGTAAAGGAGTCACTGCAGCGCTCGATCTCCATCGTCCCACTCCCCAAAATAAAAAAAATTGTACTTAGATTTTTCTATTTAGGATTTCTTTGTAATTTTTTTTGTTATTAAACCAAGTGCATTCAAAACTTGTAATGACGAGCAAGATGACAACTCTGTCGGAGATAAACTTTTTAACTGATGAAAAGTTGGTGACGCAATCTGACTCTACGATGTTGGGGTCTTCCCAAAAGATGTTGGTCATCCGCTTCGACCAACAAGCCTTCGAGGAGATATTTTTATAGGGCAGCGTGAACCCTTCATCAAGGCAAGCAAAGCCTAAGAAGACCCTCAGGACATAGGTCGTAAAGGTCGCTGCGCCTCGCCTAACTGCAGAGAATGCACCCTCGCCTCTCTCTCCCTATTATTGGAGATGCACATAATGCGTCTACCCTGGCTGACCCTGCCCATGAGGCAGCCTCGTCTGACAAGTAAAACGCTCAGCACCTAAGCTCTGGCAGAGAAAAATACTATGATGCCAGAAGTTTGAGTGTTGAGGCTCGCTCCATGCGGACACTATGATGTTCGTATAAGAATTCTCATGCGTCACCCATCGACAGCCGTAGGTAGATGGCCGCATGCGGCCCTGACAGTAACAAAAGCTCAATTTTTGACCGAATCTCGTATGGCATTGACACTATGTGCCTTGCTGAGAAAGGAGAAAACTCAAACTTGGACTATTTATACTACACACCAGTACGTGCTAGGGCGAAAAAACCTAGGGCAGTGCGATCTCTCCAAGCTCAAGCAATTGCTCATTCGCGGCTGACCGTCAGCAGGCACCGCTAACTGTTTTGCGGACCCCTGATGGAAATATCTATAAAATTGACCCATGCGTCCAGCCCGTTGTGGAAAGTGGACATGATCAGTCTCCAAAGTAATCCACTAACGACTTGGGGGAAGGTCTTATACGAACCCCAGGCCAGGGAGCAAAAGTGAAACCTACACGTCCGTGTGCTCGGTCTACCCGAACTCATAAGAAGGGTGCAAAGGTGAATCAGTCCTTACTTGACTTATGCAATGTGATCAATCACAAGCATAAAGCGAGGTAAACAATTACGGCATGTGAAGTATCCTCCACAGGGCATCACTGTGTCAGCATTATCATCAACTGCTGCAGTAACAAATTAGCAGTGCCCACAAACTGGCAGTCAGCATTCCAGCTGCTGCAACCAAGGGCACCCATCCAGCAGCAACCCGGAGAACTACTACAAGTAGTGGAGGAAGAGGAGATGCCCTTTACCTCATGCTATTCTACTCAGAAGGCCCCCTCCACGAGGGGAGGTCGAAAGTCCAGCACCTCCAGTCCGTCCCTCTCGGCCAGCCGGTCGAGAAGGCGGGCCCATGGAGGACATACAGCGGGACCTACGAAAGATATTTTCAAGGGCACCCACTCAAAGAAGAAGCTATCAGCCACTAGGGGTTCCTCAGGACCTCAGATGGCTACGCAAACTAGGAGTTGTAATCTGTAAACTCCCTCGACCAGATTTTATTATTTATTTTAAAATCATTTTTAGCAAATTAGAATTTATTGCAATAAATTTTTTATTGATATCCTATTGATTGTGCACCTGTTTATTACACAATTAATTAAGGCATCCCACTAGCTGTTAACCCTAAACAAATTTCACATACCTGCCCTAGACTTGTTAGACTACTTTTCCTGTATTTTTAGCAACTCCCAAAAACCTCGTTTGGTGCTTCGTTTTAGTCGCACAAATATCGTTACAAACGTACGTATTTATTTCCTATTTAAATTGCTTCTCTTTACCCATCTCTGTACCCCTAGAGATTTGAGGACCAGTAGGCACCTGTTTGTCCAACCAAAATTACGATAAAATTCTACTCTAATTATACTTCAAATATCGTTTTGACACCGTAGAAATACTATGATCCTAATTGCCCATAAATAAATAGTGAACATCGTGCGCAGTATTTATTAAATAATAAATACGGTGACCCGTATCACCTAAAAGAATTAGACCCTGCCCCTGCCCAGGCTCACCCCCACAGCCCAGGACACTTCCCCAACTTTTTCCCTCAATTCTGTGATTTTTTTTTAGTAATTTTTAGAACCAGGTGATTTTTCAGACAAATTGCATAATTGCGCAATTTCCCTATTTTAGGACTTTTCTGCAATTTACGGAATTACAGGGATTTTTCTGTAAATTACAGCGCGAGGTGGCACGCTCCTATTGGCCAGTGACCGTGCACGTGACACGTGTCAAGAGGGACCCACAAAATATCAGATTAATATCAACAAATATCTGAATTAGATATTTATTTAATTAAATTAATAAATTACCCTTAACATTTAAACTAATTCCTATTCTATCCTAAACCCTAACCCTATATAACCCCCCACCCGAGCTCCTCTCTCTCCCCACAGCCAACTCCGGCCACCGCCCTCCGCCGGACCACCGCCAATCCCTCGCCCCTCCCTAGGCTACCCTCCGGCCAACCACCACCCTCCCTAGCCGCCGCCTCCGCCTCCAGCAGCCCCCGCAGCACCCAACCTCCCCTCCACTCCACAGCAGCCCCCGACCACTCGACGCCCTCAACCGCCACCACCCGCCGTCGTAGTCCACCGCTACCACCCCCATCTGCTCCGCCACCCTCCCCTCTATCGAACCACCACCGCCACCCCCCCACGACACCCTCCGCCGCCGGCAGCTCCCCCGCAACCCTCCACCGCCTCACCCTGCCCATCTCTCCCGAGCCACTCCGACCGTCCCCCACCGCCACTCCGGCCACTCCCGACCTCCGCCACCACCACCAGGGCCTTCGCCTCCCTCCCCTCCGTCCACCTATCCGCCTGCACCGTCCCCTCCGCCACCCCTCTGGCCGCAGTAGCCCCCGCAGCTGCTGCTGCTGCTGCTACTGCTGACTGTTGCAGCTGCTGCTGCTGCAGCCGTCGCCGTAGCTCCGCCGGGCCTCCACCGGCGACGACGCGGGCCCCCCCTGACGTGTCAGGTATACCCCCTTATACGTACGTATATACGTATGTATATATATGTGTATGTAAATACCTATATATATATATATATATATATATATATATGTATATATATTGTATATATAATTTATATTATATGTATATATATACAGTATATATAATATAAATACAGTATATTATATATTATTGTATTAATATATGTATTTTTCTATTTTCTATTTTTTTACATATATATATATATATATATATATATATATATATATATATAGAGAGAGAGAGAGAGAGAGAGAGAGAGAGAGAGAGAGAGAAATATAAAGTATATTTCTATATATGTTTATATATAGTATAATATAATTATGTATTATATAATTATTTATTATATCAGTATATATATATATTATATATATGATCTTATTATATGTACATATAATATCTATAAATATGTATATATATATATATATATATATATATATATATATATATATATATATTTTTCTTGCTTTCTTATATAAATATATATATATATATATATATATATATATATATATATATATATATATATATATATATATATATATATATATATATATATATATATATATATATATATATATATATATATATATATATATATATATATATATATATATATATATATATATATATATATATATTATACATATATAATTATATACATCATATAATTATATTGTAATATGTCTTTATATATATATACATTTTATTTTATAAATATATACATATATGAATATATATATATATATATATTCCTTATGCATTTTTCTTTTCTTATTATTATTATACATATATATATATATATATATATATATATATATATATATATATATATATATATATATATATATATATATATATATATATATATATATATATATTATTAATATATATGTATATATATATAAATTATATATCTAATTTAGTACTGGATATACAGTACATATATTATATATATATTTATATTACCTGTGCTGGATAATACAGCCTACATATATATGTACATATACATTTCTCGCAATGTCAATTCATTTTTTTATATATTATCTATATACTATATAGTGCTGTATAATACAGTACCTATAAATACGTATATTTAAATTCTGTACTGTCATTTCATTTTATTATTATATATCAGTGGATATACCCTGACAAATATTATATTATTATATATCAGTGGATATACCCTGATAAATATTATATTATTATATATCAGTGGATACACGCTGATAATACTATATTATTATATGTCAGTGGATATACCCTGCTATTATATATATATTTATATTCCTGCATTTTCTTTGCTTTATATATATACTAGATATATACTACTACTATATATTATATCGATATATATATATATATATATATATAATATATATATATGTGTTTATCCTATATATATATATTATATACAAGTATGTATATACTTTTATATTATACCCTGATAATCACAAACCTGTATGTTTTAACAGAACCCAACTCCAGCACAGCCAGTGACCCCCTGTCACCAGCACCCTCAAACTTGAATTTGAGAACAGGTTTCCAACACTATCAGGGAGTAGGCAAGTATACCTTGCCAAGTTTTCTGTTTAAATTTTAGTTATTGATATATGCTCTTGTTTCTGAATTTCATATAACTATGAGTACCTGAGACTGCCTCATGTACAGTCAACTGATACATTGACAATTAGTATAATTAACTTAGTCTTACAGACCTACCAACAATTGTAAGAGTATCCTGATATTCTCTTAGACCCTATCACGGGTACACGCAACAAGGTTGCACTTTATTTTGGGATGCAAGTTTACGTAGATGATTAGCTACCAGTACGTACGACGTGCATCACGACTTAGAACAAAATCAGGAAGGTTACGACTAGCATTGGTTACATTGGGTGGGGAGAACGACTGAAAAACGTATGGGACACCCACCACTTTATCTTGATGCCGCACTCGACGGAGTGATACGGTTGTTATATATATATATATATATTCATGTGACCATTCTCATCGTAGATAGAAAATTATATAGTGCCCTTGAACGGGGGCATATGTGGCATATACTAGCCAGTCACTACGGATTGGTGAATTACGTCAGCATATGTCTAGCCACACATTTCCCATACGTACTAGGTTGTCTCAAATTTGCATTCACTTAGTTGGTTAGCACCCTGTATTTATTTATTCAGTATTTACATACATGGCATGTTATTTTTCTGTATCTTGTTACGTCCCTCTGAGGACCTGGTTCCCTGCCAGGTTTAGATGAGTCACTCTACCCCACAGTACTTGGACCTGGACAAGAGACTGGAGAAGCCCTGAGAAGGAGTTAGGAGAGATGCCATCAGAGTCTGCCTGAGTACACCTGGAGCTGGAGCTGCATATTTTGGGGACGATGCATTAGTTTATCTTACTTCCCTTTCTGCTTATCTTTTGTAGTGGGTTTGTTCCCACCTGACTTTATCTGATTTATGTATGACATTTCAGACTCAGCATATATATATTCAGCACTTATTTTCCTGATATTTTTGTGGATAAGATTAGATTTACCTGTATTAGACATGTAGTATTTTAGGACAGCGTAGCACATCACTTTGGGTCCATTAAATTGGGTAATCCCCTAGTGACGTGTCAGCTGGCCAATGCCACGTGGCCTAGTTTCGTATATTTTTGGGACTGGGGTGTGACACGATTTTAGTGGTGGCCCATGCAGGTCTAGTTAATTGCTAGTAGCATGATTACATGCCCAGCAAACCTGCTATAGGATAGGAATACTAGGTCTCATCCACTCTGACTTCATCCATAAATTCTTGCATCCTGCTTGATTATCATTTACTATTTCTTTCGTACTTTTCTAAATTATTCTATCTTCTTCAGAAATATGGACATACCCAATGGACACGCGATTGATGGGGTTGACCAAGCAACAGACCCATTGCCAGATGTCCAAAGGACACCAACTTTTCCGAGAGACCAATCCCCGAGAAGAATGCTGGTCAATCCAACAACCCCGTACCATCACCAGGATCCTAACCAGGAAGCAACACCAGCCCAGCAAGAAGGGCAAACTTCCCAGGCACCAACACCGCAGGCGGAGATACCTTTGCCTCTACCTCCAGCCCTTGCAGCCCTGATGCCACAGCTTGAGGAACAAACCCAGATGTTCCAATATTTCTAAACCTTATTGCAGGCTCAATGGCAACAAACTGAAGCCCTGAGACAGGCTCAGTGGCAACAAACTGAAGCCCTGAGACAGACCTTGATAACAGCTCTGGAGATGACAACTGCCCCGGCACTAGCACCTGTCCAACCCCCTAACACTGTTCAAGGCTTTCGCCGGATGAACCCGAGAACCTTTTCTGGCAACGAAACTCCGGAAGAGATCTCAGACTGGATCTCCAATATGGAAATGCTACTAGAAGGATCACAGATTCACCCCGACCTATGGATAACCGCAGTAAGGGCCCAACTAAAAGGCAACGCCCATCACTGGTGGGACTCCATCGAGCGCAGCACCGACAAGAACCATACTTGGAAGCAATTCCTGGAATACTTCAAGGCGAAATACTTTCCAGCCACAGTCAGAGATGATCTGTACTTCCAGTTCCTGCATTTGGAACAAGAAAATATGACCGTCGACGCCTATGACGCAGAATTCAGTCGACTAAGTCAATTCAGTGCCATCCTAATACCTAACGAGCTGGAGAAAGCCATGAAGTTCCATCACGGCCTTACCCCCGAGCTCCAAGGGTATACCACGGCACAGTCAAGGATTTCATACGAGGAAGTTCTTTCAGAGGCAAGGATACAAGAAGCCATTGGCCGAGAAGCAAGACGCTCAAATCCAACCATATCAGCCAGAGACCAGACTGGAGCAAAAGGACCAATCCGTCACCAGGGAAATCAGACACAACACAAGACGGGGACATATCAACACAAGAAACTTTCGACTTGTCACCATTGTGGCAGCCAGGGACATTATGCCAAAAACTGCCGAAGAAAGTATAGACTATGCCTGATATGTGGAGACAATCAACATCGAGCCAGAGATTGCCCACAACACAGAGAAGCAGCACTCCAGAATGGGCAAGAACCAGCAGCACCAGCCCAGAGAATGCAACCCCCTACTAGAGGTCAGCATTCTCCAGCATCTGGAAGATTTCAGAGGAGACCACCCTTGGCCACCCAAGACACGCAGTACTACCTAGCAAGACAACAAACCGAAAGACAAAGACACGAGCAGGCCTTTGCACTAGCTGCAGTTGTAGAAGAACCGGAAGGTGAAACCATTTCAGGTACCATTATAGTTGCATTATTACCTACAAAAATGCATTATTTGATTTTAGAGCTACACTGTCATCATATCTAGTAGTTTCGTAGCCATGCAAATAGCCACTTTTACCAGAGGAGGCATTGTTCCAGTTACCAACATTACTAAAGCATGCTAGTAGTCATGTATAATAGAGTAATAAGGACGCGATTCTTGGTACTTCCAATACCAAACTCCAACGTTGTCTTAGACATGGACTGGTTAAGCTAGTCCACATGCTATACTAGACTACGGGAAGAGAAGCGTCATCTTTAGACCACCAGGTTATCCATACAAATATAGATAGTACCTAGGATAGCAAATCATAGTAGTTAAACCCTAGTCACCTGATGACTTATAGTATCCAACCTAAATTATTTTTCCACCCTTAGATAATGATCAGGACTAAGCCCAAAAACCGACAGATCGATTGCTAGACATTGATTGCTAGGCTCAATCTTATAAATAGAATGTATCTGAGTAATATAGCCAGTATCGGGATTAGAACCCTTAGATTGAAGGAGAAAGGGTAGACAGATGTTAGCCTTGAGAAAAATATCATGAACTACCAATAATATACGACCTGTTATAAACCTGATGGTACCCCTATAATTTGGATGAAGGGTATACATAGAGTAAAATAGGAGATCATGTGTTTTTGAAGATCCCACCTACCTGAGGAACTATCAGACTTGGAAGAAGAGGAAAACTAAGCCGAGGTACATCAAACCCTTCGATGTGATGGAACACATCGGAGAAATGGATTACAAGATAAACTCTTCCTCAGACATTGGAAAAGTACATGACGTCTTCCACGTATCCCAAATAAGGAAGTACACTCCGGATACAAGTCATGTGCTGGATCATTCAGATTATTGTCAGAGCCGTAGAACTCCTAGATCGAAGCAAGAAGAGATTGCAAGGCCAGAATATTCCTCTAGTTCATATTGCATGAAAACATCATGCACCCGGCAAATCAACCTAGGAACAAGAAGAGGATATTCGATAATGTTTTCCCCATCTATTTCCAGACCAGGGTATGTCCAAAATATTTCAAATCAAATCTTCAGCTATGTCGATGTCAAAATATTTTGGATTAATCAATCTTTCGTTCTCATTATATGTCTATTTTTATTTCGAGGACGAAATATTCTAAGGAGGATAGATTGTAAACTCCCTCGACCAGATTTCACTATTTATTTTAAAATTATTTTTAGCAAATTAGAATTTATTGCAATAATTTTTTAATTGATATCCTATTGATTGTGCACCTGTTTATTACACAATTAATTAAGGCATCACACTAGCTGTTAACCCTAAACAAATTTCACATACCTGCCCTAGACTTGTTAGACTACTTTTCCTGTATTTTTAGCAACTCCCAGAAACCTCGTTTGGTGCTTCATTTTAGTCGCACAAATATCGTTACAAACGTACGTATTTATTTCTTATTTAAATTGCTGCTCTTTATCCATCTCTATACCCCTAGAGATTTGAGGACCAGTAGGCACATGTTTGCCCAACCAAAATTACGATAAAATTCTACTCTAATTATACTTCAAATATCGTTTTGACACCGTAGAAATACTATGATCCTAATTGCCCCTAAATAAATAGTGAACATCGTGCGCAATATTTATTAAATAATAAATACGGTGACCCGTATCACCTAAAAGAATCAGACCCTGCCCCTGCCCAGGCTCACCCCCACAGCCCAGGACACTTCCCCAACTTTTCCCCTCAATTCTGTGATTTTTTTAGTAATTTTTAGAACCAGGTGATTTTCCAGACAAATTGTATAATTGCGCAATTTCCCTATTTTAGGACTTTTCTGCAATTTACGGAATTACAGGGATTTTTCTGTAAATTACAGCGCGAGGTGGCACGCTCCTATTGGCCAGTGACCGTGCACGTGACACGTGTCAAGAGGGACCCACAAAATATCAGATTAATATCAACAAATATCTGAATTAGATATTTATTTAATTAAATTAATAAATTACCCTTAACATTTAAACTAATTCCTATTCTATCCTAAACCCTAACCCTATATAACCCCCACCCGAGCTCCTCTCTCTCCCCACAGCCAACTCCGGCCACCGCCCTCCGCCGGACCACCGCCAATCTCCTCGCCCCTCCCTAGGCTACCCTCCGGCCAACCACCACCCTTCCTAGCCGCCGCCTCCGCCTCCAGCAGCCCCCGCAGCACCCAACCTCCCCTCCACTCCACAGCAGCCCCCGACCACCCGACGCCCTCAACCGCCACCACCCGCCGCCGTAGTCCACCGCCACCACCCCCATCTGCTCCGCCACCCTCCCCTCTATCGAACCACTACCGCCACACCCCCCCCCACGACACCCTCCGCCGCCGGTAGCTCCCCCGCAACCCTCCACCGCCTCACCCTGCCCATCTCTTCCGAGCCACTCCGACCGTCCCCCACCGCCACTCCGGCCACTCCCGACCTCCGCCACCACCACCAGGGCCTTCGCCTCCCTCCCCTCCGTCCACCCATCTGCCTGCACCGCCCCCTCCGCCACCCCTCTGGCCGCAGTAGCCCCCGCAGCTGCTGCTGCTGCTACTGCTGACTGTTGCAGCTGCTGCTGCTGCTGCAGCCGCCGCAGTAGCTCGCCGTAGCTCCGCCGGGCCTCCACCGGCGACGACGCGGGCCCCCCCCTGACGTGTCAGGTATACCCCCTTATACGTACGTATATACGTATGTATATATATGTGTATGTAAATACCTATATATATATATATATTTATATGTATATATATTGTATATATAATTTATATTATATGTATATATATACAGTATATATAATATAAATACAGTATATTATATATTATTGTATTAATATATGTATATTTCTATTTTCTGTTTTTTTATATATATACTTATATATATATATATATATATATATAGAAATATGAAGTATATTTCTATATATGTTTATATATAGTATAATATAATTATGTATTATATAATTATTTATTATATCAGTATATATATATTATATATATATGATCTTATAATATGTACATATAATATCTATAAATATGTATATATATATATATATATATATATATATATATATATATATATATATATATATATATATATATATATATATATATATATATATTCTTGCTTTCTTATATAAATATATATATATATATATATATTTATATATTATACATATATAATTATATACATCATATAATTATATTGTAATATGTCTTTATATATATATATACATTTTCTTTTATAAATATATACATATATGAATATATATATATATATATATATATATATATATATATATATATATATATATATATATATATATATATATATATATATATTCCTTATGCATTTTTCTTTTCTTATTATTATTATACATATATACATATACATATATATATATATATATATATATATATATATATATATATATATATATATATATATATATATGTATTATCAATATATATGTATATATATATAAATTATATATCTAATTTAGTACTGGATATACAGTACATATATTATATATATATTTATATTATCTGTGCTGGATAATACAGCCTACATATATATGTACATATACATTTCTCGCAATGTCAATTCATTTTTTTATATATTATCTATATACTATATAGTGCTGTATAATACAGTACCTATAAATACGTATATTTAAATTCTGTACTGTCATTTTATTTTATTATTATATATCAGTGGATATACCCTGACAAATATTATATTATTATATATCAGTGGATATACCCTGATAAATATTATATTATTATATATCAGTGGATACACCCTGATAATACTATATTATTATATGTCAGTGGATATACCCTGCTATTATATATATATTTACATTCCTGCATTTTCTTTGCTTTATATATATACTAGATATATACTACTACTATATATTATATCGATATATATATATATATATATATATATATATATATATATATATATATATATATATATATATATATATATATATATATATATATATATGTGTGTGTATCCTATATATATACTATACATAAGTATGTATATACTTTTATATTATACCCTGATAATCACAAACCTGTATGTTTTAACAGAACCCAACTCCAGCACAGCCAGTGACCCCCTGTCACCAGCACCCTCAAACTTGAATTTGAGAACAGGTTTCCAACACTATCAGGGAGTAGGCAAGTATACCTTGCCAAGTTTACTGTTTAAATTTCAGTTATTGATATATGCTTTTGTTTCTGAATTTCATATAACTATGAGTACCTGAGACTGCCTCAGGTACAGTCAACTGATACATTGACAATTAGTATAATTAACTTAGTCTTACAGACCTACCAACAATTGTGAGAGTATCATGATATTCTCTTAGACCCTATCACGGGTACACGCAACAAGGTTGCACTTTATTTTGGGATACAAGTTTACGTAGTTGATTAGCTACCAGTACGTACGACGTGCATCACGGCTTAGAACAAAATCAGGAAGGTTACGACTAGCATTGGTTACATTGGGTGGGGAGAATGACTGAAAAACGTATGAGATACCCACCACTTTATCTTGATGCCGCACTCGACGGAGTGATACGGTTGTTATATATATATATATATATATATATATATATATATATATATATATATATATATATATATATATATATATATTCATGTGACCATTCTCATCGTAGATGGAAAATTGTATAGTGCCCTTGAACGGGGGCATATGTGGCATATACTAGCCAGTCACTACGGATTGGTGAATTACGTCAGCATATGTCTAGCCACATATTTCCCATACGTACTAGGTTGTCTCAAATTTGCATTCACTTAGTTGGTTAGCACCATGTATTTATTTATTCAATATTTACATACATGGCATGTTATTTTTCTGTATCTTGTTACGTCCCTCTGAGGACCTGGTTCCCTGCCAGGTTTAGATGAGTCACTCTACCCCACAGTACTTGGACCTGGACAGGAGACTGGAGAAGCCCTGAGAAGGAGTTAGGAGAGATGCCATCAGAGTCTGCCTGAGTACACCTGGAGCTGGAGCTGGAGCTGCATATTTTGGGGATGATGCATTAGTTTATCTTACTTCCCTTTCTGCTTATCTTTTGTAGTGGGTTTGTTCCCACCTGACTTTATCTGATTTATGTATGACATTTCAGACTCAGCATCTATATATTTAGCACTTATTTTCCTGATATTTCTGTGGATGAGATTAGATTTACCTGTATTAGACATGTAGTATTTTAGGACAGCGTAGCACATCACTTTGGGTCCATTAAATTGGGTAATCCCCTAGTGACGTGTCAGCTGGCCAATGCCACGTGGCCTAGTTCCGTATATTTTTGGGACTGGGGCGTGACATAATCCCCCGGACCTTTTTGACAATTCGGCGTTCCGAGAAGATGGTGATTCCTAAGGAATATGTAGTGAGATCCCTAGGGGTGGCTACCCTCGTCAAGAAGATGTGGCTTCCTACGCTGGGGGTAGTATTCCCTCCAAGTCTTAAGAGGATGCAATGTTGCTAACTTTTCCTGAGAACCATTCACTGCAAGAGTCCAAGGCAAAAAGTGCGACATCCACCGCCCCATCCATCGCTCCCCATATGAGAACAGTATACATGGCAGGGAACGATCATGAGGGCCCCAGCGATCAAAAATGTCTCGAGACACTCGAGGCCATGATGCAAACCATGTGTGAGTTAATGCAAGCCTTGACCCAGGTAATACTGGAGATCAAAGCAAACATGGCCTCCCAACCAGTAAGAGCATCGGGCCAAGCAAGCCTGGATACCGGGACCAATGGAGATTCAAACGTAATCGCTCTACCCGCTGGCGGTAATCATGCCCTGTCCGGATCGTCTGCTCCTTCCACAACAGATGAAGCCCGGAAAGCAATACGGCAGGTGCGAGAACTCTGGGCCTGCCTAGACTCAATAGGCAATTGGGACTCACTGTGCGAGCTCGGGACTCGATAAGTGTATCCCCTCGAATGGAGAGATGTGTCGTACCTGTCCAAGTAAAAGCTGTCATGCCCCGGCCCCGAGGGCCTTCCGACCATCGTTTCCCCCGCGGCAGGACCGGACGCGAATCACAGTACCTCGGTGCACCGGACACGAATCATCGCACCTCGGTGCTCCCGCGGGGCACGTATGGCCGTTTAATACTGGGACGCGATGCCGTGCGAGCCTGGGGTTGCGCCCGCACAAGGCAACATCGTTAGAGTTTGTTTGGCTATCATAGCATCAATCGAGTAAGCAGCGGAGGGACATTATTGTAATATATTTATGTATTTAGACAACTGAGTATTCGGGGCAAATCGAGGAACTTGGTTCTCTGTTTACAAAGGCATCGTTACATACATTATGCCCCTTTATACGATAGCAATTTGAGGCAATCGAAACCAGAATTTCTGGGTCTTGGGGATGGGGCACGCCTATCTCTCTCTTGGACGATCCAGTACCTGCAAGCAAGTAAACTGTTGGTGGGTCAGAACTTTTATAAGTACTGGTGAGAAACACAGTTGACCCGAGTTTGGTAGCATTTTAGTATTCTTTGTACTGGATTTGTCTCTAGCTTATTTTGTTATTTCTTTCAGACTTATTGATGTATTATTTAGACTCATGAGTTATATTGTGACTATTCTATTCTTTATCTGATTCGTGCTCAATTCTATCTTAGTTCTGTGATTGAGTATATTATCACTGTTGGTAGTTCATTATATTGTTAGATAGATTATCCAGACAGCGTTCTACCGCCGATTCTACGGCGTAGGCTGGACGTTATTTTCGACTTGTACCCTTGCACCGGGTGCAGGCTGTGACACATTTTTTAGTGGTGGCCCATGCAGGTCCAGCTTCGCAAGTTATGCGATGTCGTGGTAGTGTGACAATTTAGTTGTACTACTACGAGCCTGCGATAGGATATAGGATATAGGCTGAGGTACTCAATCACATCTAGGAAAATACTCTTGATTCAACTATTCTCCTTTGATATATATACTTGATCTCTTAATCTGTCATTTCCTTAAATGTCTTACATCATGTGCTATATTGATTCTTTCTTTCAGGGCATCGATAGCCACCATATTCTCATCATTCCCAAGGCTCATCAGGGACCCATGATGCAGGAGAAGCCAACCCATCAGATAATGGTTAGAGAGCTCGACCCTGTTAAAATGTCCCTTGCTAGGATGGTCCTCCACCTTCTTAGCAAAGTTGCGGAGACCCCGATGGATGTAGCGTACCATGACCGGTAGAAGGGCTAGCTTATGGCCGAAAGCTAACATCACGGCCGAAAGGATGAGAGCGTGCCTGATCCTCTCTATTATCCGAGACCGGTCCGGGACTACGCAGTTGCACAACCAGAGCATCAGGTATCCCGCCAGCACGGCCTTAGCGGATAAACCGTGGGTGTCCATATAAAAATTTCTAAGTTCCTCTTCGAGGTCACCCAGCTCGTCAACAGGTTCGTCCCCATCCTCCGAGGAATCCTCAACGCTTTCATCCTCAACAGCAGCCAGTTCCTTCAGAGCCTGAATTAAATCAGACACTTCTTGCTCGTATTGCAGTGCCCGAACATGAACTCTGGTGGACTCCTTCGGCTCCAGAAAGTAGTGGCGGGTCCAAGTTATGATATGAGGTGATGACCCCTTAGAGGACTTCTTCTTCTTTGACATCCGCTGACAAATACCGTGGTGGCATAATAATTTCTGGTATACCGCCAGGATCTTCGGGTTCTCGGCTTCTAATTCTTCGAGTTTTTCATTGCTCGGGGTATACTTTTCGTAGGGTTCTTCGCCTCAAGGGAGTTTGAAGACGGTATGCATCTCATGCAAGGCCAGTCTCATATCGTCGTCAGGTGTAAAGAAAGTCCCCATGCATAGGTTGTACAATTCCATCAGGGCTACGAAGATGGGTACTTTATCTCCAAACCATGACACATCCCTTACGGTGAAAAACAAGGTGGCGGCCCTGAGCTCCTACTCGTACTTCGTCAGAATTTATAGGGTCAAACGACACCAGGAGGGGCTATAATGTGCCCAGTTAAGAGCCTGCAGCTGTCCCGTGGGATAGGTCCCCTTTTTGGCAACTTGATGAAGGAATGTGACTGTTGCATATATGCTAAGGTTTGGTTCCAGTTCACTTCCGACAAGACTGGGCTTCAATCCAAGCAAGGAGTACAAGGGTAACTCCTTCGCGCTATAAAACTCTCCTTTGTTCTTGCCGGTCCCACACCAGACATTGCCAAGGAGGGCCCCGTGTGGCTCAGGGGTTAAGTTCAAGTCCATCTGCCATGGACCCATCATCACCTTCAGGTACTACAAAGGCAGGTGATGTTCAAAAGAAGGAAATATCATCTCTGTCCCGCGGAAGGTAAAAGATCATCTCTTCCTGGTCGTCCCCATCTCGGACTAAGAAGACTCCAGTGCATCCCCAAACAAGAAGTACGGCTTCTCAAAGAAGTGATTTCCATCTTTAGTAGGAATCTCTCCGAGTTTATCTGGCTCAAAAAGAAGGAAGGCATCTGCTCAACGATCTTTTGTTGACGTTCAAGCGAAAGATCATTGCCAGTATGGGTCTTAACGGTCGCAATCAGGTCCCCGAGGTTCATGTTCAACGAAAGCAGACCATGAACGAGGACCAGGTCGCCAAAGGGTACGGTGGGCAAAGTCACTAGAAAACCTACAAAGGAGCTTGGTCAGAATCATTGAGAGGAGTATCAATGTTCCAAAGTGATATACTCATGCGGCTGGCTTGCTCATGCGGCTGAGCCAAACCATGCGGCAGGTTGTTTATGCGGCATGGTCACTCATGCGGTCGAGTCAACCCATGCGGCCGAGTCGCCCATACGGCAGGGTTGTTTATGTGGCTGGGCTACCCATGCGGTAGTGAGAAGTTGGCGCATAGACTCATCCATGCGTCCAACTGTGCATATGTGTCTGTGTTCAGGACTCCACTTCGCCTTCCCAAATTACCTACCCTTAATCGACGGCTAAACATCATCGTGAAATAGAGGAGGGTCGGCCTCGGCAGCGCGACCTTTCTCCTTAGTCTTGTCCTTGCCCTTCGGGGCCTTCTTGGCAACAGCGGCGGAGGACGAAGCTTTGGGAGCCATGGCAGCAAGAAAGAAGAAGACGAGAAGAAAGTTTGAGAGACTTGAGGGTTTTTAAAGGACTTCTCTCTTCTCAGACCCCCCTTATATAGGCCAAGATATGTGGCTTGGGATAATGATGGTTGCTGTTCGAATCCGGATCCGCCTCGATCAACGTAGCAGCAAGAGATGACAGTGACTTCTCGTTTGTTGTGCTGCTTTATCCCCTCTGAACCGTCGCCTCGGAGTCTGAACCAAAAGACGGAAAAGAATCCTAAGAAATCTCATCGGAGATTGAGCCAAATCTACTCACTAATGATCTGACAGCCTGGCAGAACCGACTATGCGGCAACATGTCTATGCGACATGTCACTCATATGCGGGCAAAAGTGCTCGACCATACTTCTAGTTCAAAGTATTTCAAACTTGTCATTTTGGAAAACTTTGAAAGGGGTCTTGTACAAACATGAAAATTATGCAGGTCTTATAGAGCTCATGCCCCCTTTAAAATGACAACAGGCCGCAGATGAGCCAAATAGAGCTCCATGCGGTCCGAATAGTCCAGGAGTGGGAAGCTGCATAAAAAGATTTCCTACGACCTGTACAGCCATGAAGTAAGAGAAACATATTAGATCTTCTGACACGATATTCAATGTCCGGCATAAGTTTTCGGCACGACGCCATTATCCATGTCCCCCTGAAACTCGGTGATTTAAGCGACAGTTGATTTAGTCCAGACGTACGCTTCCGATCATCCCGATCTACTCCGAACACGTGATGACATGTCCCTTTCCCATTCCCTGGGGCGGGGCCCACGCAAGCTTCTATGCAAGCTGTACAGTAGGAAACAGCAAACAGGCGAAACGGCCAACCAATACTTCAAGAAGACATTTAAGTGAATGTCGGCCCCATCAAACAAGCCATCTTGTGAAACTAAGACAACTGAGAGGGGCGCGACCAACAGTCCCATCGGTATAAGATCATAATAAGAATGACGAAAGTATCCACTCAACTTTAATAAATGGTAACATGTTTTCAGTATTTTTATTTTGCTTAATTGTAGCTAAATATTTCAAGGTTGTATTTGATTAGGCTTTTTTCCGTGTGAAATATTTCTATTACAAATTTTTCACCAATTATAATATTTGATAGCTTATATTTTTATTGAATTATTTAAAATTATTATTTTTTATATTTTTCTCTAAAATGATGAAAAATAAAATTTGTCCAACCCATAGGAAAATATTATTTTTCATGAAAAATAATTGCAATCAAACATCAAATTAAGTTTTCCATGATTTTTTTTTCAAAATTCTATGGAATTTTTTTCCTAGAAAAATAATTCCTTGAAATTAATTTTTTTCATATGTTTTCCACCTTGTAATCAAACGCACCCTAAGTGTAGTGTCTCGCTCATACCATATGGCATTGTGTAGAGTTGTGACTTGAATAGTAAGTTGGAATCAAATATGTATAAAAATAAAATTTTGTTGATTTTGATTGATCGAAACAAAATGAATTTTGATGATTTCCAATTTATGGATTGACATATTTGGAATTGAGTTCTAAATGCAGTGAATCGTGCTTGGAGAATGAACCATATATAAGAGTCTGTTTTTTAAACGTTTTAAGTGTTCGTTTTCGTTGGATGCTTTTTACTGCTAGCTTTGTTGGATGTGTTTTCGTTGATTTTTTCGATGGATAATTTTCATTGTTTGATTTCAACGATTTTTGCATTCATATCAAATTATGAGAAAAAGAACAAAGAATAATATTGAATTTCTGTTGGTACAAATGTAGAAGAACACGTAGGTGAGGCTTGATCGAAGTGTAGAAAAAAAAATTATCGACAAAACTCCAACATTGAATGCCTTTGACCCATCTCTTATTTATCTCCACGCTTTAATAAAAATGAGCTCTATCATTTCTTTTTGTGTGTCATTCCATCAATGATATCTTAACAAAAGAATTAAGATAAAAGAGAGTAAATATATTGTTGTTAACTTGCTATATGTAAATATGGAATGTTGTATTGTTGTTACATAGAAATGAAATTGTGGAAACATGTTTGGGATCATTGATTTGCAAGTTGTGGTAATCCCTGAACTAAGAAGTATAAAATTACGAGCGATGACTCAAGAAATTATAAAAATATAAATGAGAATATGTTACATAGTTATTTTAAGTTTTTGTTATCATACGTGTTATATTTTATAATTAACTAAATTGTATATACTTGCATGGTTATGGACAACTTGTGCATCAAGTTAATTTTCTTGAACGGTATTCGCGACCACGGAATCGATTCGACCAAGGAGAAACATGAATAATTTGTGTTGATGAATAATATGCATGTATTATGGGACCTCCAGTGGGGCTAACAACCTACGATGGAAGGCACGTCGTAATGCTACGAATAGTCCAATACAAACATGCTACATCGCTAATAATATATTTTGTAGAAAAGAATATGCTAATCCTTGTTTGTAGGAAAAGATAATAGGTTGTGGGTAAGAATCATCGTTTGCTGATACATATTATATTATACATTTTGTCTTATGAAATATTATTGGCTCTAATAAAAGATAGAAAGATCACTAATAATATTGTATGTTGTCACAAGAATATTATGTTGATTTACGTGAGTCAGGTTGCTACCACTCATTACTGCTTTTCCCAATGTAATGACTCACGGCCCTACAAGTGTCGGAAAAAAAATGGACGTTCAAAGGTACTATAAGCTTGTCAAACTCTTTAGAAGTTTTGCTGTCACGCACCGATTCCCAAAGTAAGAAAAATGAGTGCAATAATACATCTTCAGGCTACGCACCTATACAACACATTGGTATCGTATTTGCGATTGTCGCTTGCAGGCTCTAGGATAAGGTACAGGACAATAAAGAGTACATTCCATAATATTCACATATTGTACATAAGCTGCTTATCAACTTATATTTACATAACCACTTTACCAAGTTTTCTCTAAAAACTATAATTTACATATAACAACTACAAAATGAGATATGTTGTCTTCCAAAAGCTAACTCCCTTACTCGTCCATCTCATTGGCGTCATATAAGGGTAGTGTTTCTTTATCACTTTCTTCATTTTCTAGTGAACAAAAACTAGGTCGTCAGAACGACAAACAAGCTCTTATATCAAGAACAAACTCCCTTACTCGTCCATCTCATTGACGTCATATAAGGGTAGTGTTTCTTCATCACTTTCTTCATTTTCTAGTGAACAAAAACTAGGTCGTCAGAACGACAAACAAGCTCTTATATCAAGAACATTTAAAAATAAATAATAAAAATGCAAGAATAGGTCATACCAGAAGAAATATGAAAACTGGAATATTTGCTACTAATTTATAGTGTAAACTCAAAATATGAGGCTTCGTATTTCTAATAAAATATATTCTATAATGTGTTCAAAACACAGTCACAAACACAATCCATAATACAAAATATCTATATGCAAATACAATTTAGAGAACGCTTTTGGATCACCATCAACATATATTTTCTCGACAATAATCCCATATTTTCGGGATCAGAAAATTTTCTTGATGGGTGGTGCTTAGATCTTTCCATCCCATAAGTAACATTGGATATACACAATTGTTGAATTTTTTGATATATTTCAAGAACTTGGATCCAATGGCAGTTATATACCAGCTTATAACAAGTGTCGGATTACTTGAGTCGGTGCTCAAAATTCTTTTATAGTAATTGTTGAATATCTTAAAATTTTCCAAGAATTTGGAACATAGGTCAACATTGGAAATACACAATTTTCGAATCTTGATCTATTTCAAGAATTCGGATCCAATGGAAAATAAGTGAGCTAAGCCTCACCTCAGTCATCGTATGGCCATACGTATACCGAAACTACTGATCAGCATTAAAATAATAATATTGTTAAAAATTCGACGGTGTCATCCAAATGTTCTCTCCCACCCTAATACAATTTCTACAATATTACAATTATCCCTATCTAACATTCAAATTAAGTTAAAATATTAATCCTGATTTGTACCTCGGCTTGTGTGTCAGAGACTACATATTTTGCAAGAGTATTTGTATCAGTAAGTCTTTCTGTCCTTGCGAAAATATTAATCATCCAATAAAACATATATTCCATTTTATTTACTCAGGTATCACGTCTAACGGAGCTATTTCATTTGATAGAAAATTTTTTGAAGACATGGAAATTGTACTCACCTTGGAATATAATAAAAGCTATTTTTGTTGCTCTTTTGTGCACATGCAAAGTGTCTTACGCATCCTAAAATTTAATAAAATTCGTAATCTAACAATTTTAGAGTTGAACCTTATTAATTAAAAAAAGTTCTAATAACATGAAATAAGGAATAATCATTTATTCGAATTTTTCGCAAATGATTATCTCTAAAAAAATTGGAATTTTCGACAGAGTCTCCTTTGTATTCTAGACTCCGAAAATTTCACAAGTTAAGAAACCGACCTTGAGCAACACTCCGTAGAATTTCTCGGTTCGCCGACCCCTTCGGTGGAGCAACTCTCAACACCGGTATCGCGCGCAGTGAATATAGACACTAAAGATAAAAAAATAACTTAAGTAAAGCTTGACTTTTACCTTGGCAAACAAGCTATTTGTCTTTAGAAAATGCTATGGTCATTTCCAATGCGACAAAAGTATTAGAACATAAAGATAGAAATTCAAATTCCAAATAATACACATGTATTTAGAAGAAATTCATAATTTAAACTCCTTTAAGATATTGATCTAGAATAGATAGGTTGTCCTTAAGAGATCAACTACTTAAATGATGGTTGAGAAGTCGATAACAAAATTATCTAATTAAATCGGATATTAAAGATACTCATTCTAACCATTATTTTGAGATAATTTATACAAAATATTCATAATAATAAAAATCTGAACTGAATTTAAATATATATAAAACATAAGATAAAAATGAATTTTCTTATTAGCTTCTAAAAAAATTTCTAAGCTCGGCCAAACATAGTACAATCTATACAAGGCATCAGAGGCCATATTGTATAACATCATCCACAAAGAACATAATTTTCAACCCTAATTTGATTGATGCAAAAATTACTAGAGAACAAACTAGTAGGTATACACTCTATAATATATGCAAGTATCTATTAAGTTGAATTTATATGAAACTAATATAAATATGAGTAGTAACATATATCAAGTACTCTAACATTTAAATCAATAGTCATTGTGTAATCCTATCGGTTTTCACCTTCAATATCAAAAGCAAGTAGATATTTTATATAATTTTGAAACCTTAATAACTTTTCTATTTTAGACAACTCAAATATATATATATATATATATATATATATATATATATATATATATATATATATATATATATATATATATATATATATCCATGGCTAAACATTCATACAAAATTCATATATCTCCATAATTTTTGTTAAACACCTTGGTACATGTCAAACAACTTATAAATACTATTATATGAAGTTTCAAATTTTAAAAAGACAAACCCCCTTAAAACATTTACTTATTTATGTAACATACACACTCACAAATTCACAGGTCAAGTATCATCCATTCCCACATTCAAAACTTACATACCTAAGTTGAAATACCAAAATAAGCACAACTATCACAAGTACAACCTTTCAAGCTCAAATCTATATATGAGGCTTTTTATCAAACAAGTTATGTACATGTATTTAAAATTAAGGGATTTTGGAAGATGGAGACAAGAAAAGGGCTTGCCTTGATTTGAGTGCTTTGATTTGGAATAAATCCTTGATCTTTCCTTAATTCCTTCCTAAAATTTCAGAATATAGAACACGTACACATAGGGTCTTACTATAGGTTTTCAAATTAAACCAATTGGAAGAAAATTGGGAAGAGATATATACCTAGGTTAAAAAGGAGTTAAAAGAAGGAGTGTGGAGGAACCGTCGACGAAAGGTGGTCGACCGGGGTGTGGTCGACGGTCGACGGTACCGCACCAGCAGCCGCGACAGCAACAACAAGTAGTAGCCGCAGCAGCAGTGAATATAACTGCTAGTATATTTGCTTGAGTTGAATGCTTGCATGGTTAACCTGATTTACAGTTTTCCTTAATATATCATACATTTGCCATAAAATGAATCTAAGATTCAAGTAGAAAGATCACTATATAACTGTTTGCGTTCACTATCTATTTAGTGTCGGTTTAGACGAGTGGGTTACCCCGCTCACCAATACGGCTGTGTACTGACCCACGTTTGTGGGTATTATTTCCATGTACGCAGGTGTAGTGGCTCAGCTTGAATATACGGGATATGATGTATGGAACGGTAAGTACATTTGTGGGCAAGAGAAAAAGAAAGAGTGTTGCATCACCTTTTTGTCATTCTCCATTGTGGTATTTTTATTTGGACCCTTTGAGAGCTTCGTTGCGTATACTCTAATGTGTGCTTGGTACAAAATACTTGAATTTTGTGACAACTTGATCGTTTCGATGATAACCATAATGTTTGATGCATCGCCTTGTGCGAGCGCTACTCCAGGCTCGAACGGCATCACGTCCCGATTCGAACGATTGTCCTGCGGGAGCGCTGTAACGTGGTGATTCATGGTCAGCAGGGATCGAACTTGCGGGAGATTGGGGCATGACAAAATGGTATCAGAGCGCCCGATTCATTTTCTTGTACTTTGTCCTTTGGTTCATCATAAACTCTAAATAGCTTTCGCATGTCGTTTGGCCCTTGGCTCTACTCGGTGCCGCATTGGATATTTCATACAATAAGTCTATATATTTGTTGGTTGTGGGTGCATGTTGTTCTTCATTGTGTTGGCTTTTATTGGTTTTTGATAGAATTATGTAGCATCGTTTGGCGTTATTGTATTTGTGCAACAAGTTGTGTGGCATTGTTATATTTGTGTAGCAAGTTGAGAGGGGTCATTGCATTGGTTTGGCTTATCGTTTGGGGAGATTCTAGTTGCATTAATGGAGCAGTTGGTTGTCAAACGAGATTGGTTATGTGGTATATTATGAGTAGAAACAATAGATGAGAATAGAATGTTGTACGAGTTTTTTGTGTAGCGAATGTATTGGATGAAGTTGAGTTTTGGCTGGGAATATCATAGAGAGCGTTGCACGAGTTGCTCGTATGACGAATGTGTAGAACAATTGGATATTGGCTAGGATTACTTGGAAGAGATCGTTGCACAGGTTACTCGTGTAGCGATAGTATCGGACGATTTAAAAAATAGTGGAAGTATCAAGAATAGAACATGGCACAAGTTGCATCAAGCGAGATTGACAGAAGAGTTGGACGGTTCATGCATTGGCTAAGTTTTGTGTCAGACTTTGAGTTGTGAATGGTAGGATCACGCAGAATGGATGGTTCGAATGGATCTTGGATCAGTGTGATACGAAGGAGTAATTTGATTCGAAATGGTACATGGTATATTACATAGTGAGCGTAGCATTGGAATATTTGGATGGACAATAATAGAATTGTCATGACGGACGTGGGTAACAAGAATATAAGTTGGTTGGTACACATTAGCAGAGTTATATATCAGAACATAGAGCAAACGAATGTTAAGTTGCGATCGACAGGAAAGTCACGGGATAGTTGGTTCAGAATATACGTTCGTCGACGCAGAGTAAATCTGGTACGAGAGCGACTCTATTTCTAAGTGGTATATGTGTGCTACGGATTAGAAATGTTCGAAACAAGATAAGCGATATGTTTGCTCGCAACTGATGGACTATTGCGAGAATCGTATTAGAAATTGGTGCAATAAAGTTTGACTCAAGTGTTCTGCGATAAGTTAGATTGGAGCGATCAAGAACGGACTTGTGTAAATAGAAGTCTTATTGGACGAGAACGAAAAAAGCAATGGAACGAGTGTTTGGAATTTGAAGGATTGATGCAGACTAATTATTGGAAACAAGATGAGATAGGCCAAACGTGAAGCGGAATATCAGAGTTTACTTGTGCGATTTGGAAGTTCGGTGGAGCATTCATTGATACAAAGAGAGAGAGAGAGAGTTGAGCATAAGGAACAAACAGTTGGGGCACGCTTGTGCAAGCGATGGATGTATCGAAGAGTAGCGAGCACGGACTATGGATTTTGGAAATGCAAGGGAGCAATTGGTTGAGCAGATGGAACACGGTTTGGTTTTGGAGGAGCAATATGATGGATTCATACGAACTTGAAGGATTTCGGATATTGGCGCTTGAAGAGTTTGACTCAGAGTTTAGCGGAAGAAAAATTGGCGTAACGGTGCAACGATGGTGGACGAATTCTCTGGAAGACATGAACAGACATGAGACAAGTCTAGTTGGTATTAAGTCAGATTAAAAGTTAACACTTACAGTACTGACACGGATCAAGGCAACAAGTGAAGGCGATATGGTATTGAGATTATATTGGAACTTGTGCACGAGTCATCAAGTGCGTATGGATGAATCAGAACATAAAAAAATTAATATGGGTAAGGAATGGAACGAGGACAAGGATTGTGGAGGATGGACTTTTCAAGATAGCTAAACGAGAGAGCAACATTGAAGAAATTATTGTACCGCTCGAGCAAGTTGGACGTGCAGTGTGAAGCTGGCGTACGGATAAGAAACATAGCAAGTCTATGGTTTCGAAAATCATTGCAAGTGGTAGTGCAAGAAGTCGAACAAGGCAGTTTAAAATTTTAATAGATTCAGGACAGAACAACGAAATGATGGAATGCGGTTTTAACGAGTGCAGTTCGACAATTTATGGCTGGAATAGATAGTAAGACTCTAGGTGGTTAGGCGACGTTTGGTTGACAAATCGTCAGAGGTAGTGCACAAAGTGTTCGGATTCAGAAGTTTATTCGGATTGAATAGTTGGATTATGGTTCAGATTGTAGAGGAGATATAACAAGCTTCATAGTAACTGTCCATCGTAATGACTTACAATTATCGAGCGTAGCTTAAGGACAGCTGACCCTAGAGACTTAACCGCCAAATCAAAATGAATATTGTAGACCCATAGAATGACCCTTGCGGCGGCGCATTTGGGGATGCGTCGAGGGTGGATGTGAGTGGTGTATGTTGGAGATAGGCCTAATTGACTGAGTGTTGGATTTAAGAGATCCTTGAAATAACCTTCAGCTGAAGATGCAGCCAGAAGATCGAAGCGATGGTAAAAATAGCCTAAGTTAACTGATGAGATTCAGAGTTGTAGATTTTTGAAGATGCTATCTCCTCTGACTCGTCGTGCACCGGAAGGGAATATCATTCATATGAATTGACGACTGTGTAACTAGCTTCGTGAGGTTAAAGCCGCAACTCGCTTCAGCTCAGATCCTTGCTCTAGTGAATGGGACAGATGTGCCTCAGATCTACAAGATAAAATTGGACATGGTTTGGGGTATGTGCTCATTCAGAGGGAGAAGGTAATATCATGTGCTTCGAGGTAGAGGAAGCAGCACAAAGAACTATTTCATGCACAACCTAGGAATTATGGCGAGTGTGTCCGTGTTAAAATTGTGGCGACACTATGTAACACCCCGTTTCGCTCAAGCAGACTGCCGATTCAAACGGCAAAAGTATGACGTCCCGAACCACTTTGCTCAGGCGAGAATACTCGTTTGAGGCAAAGGATATCCAGACTTGTCCCTTCAGGAGTTCGACTTATGCTTTTAGAGGCTTGCTCAGAGTATCGCTCAACCGAGACGAATCGTCGCTAAGGTGGGTGGCTACGGTAAACTTGTCTTTGCTTAGCCAGCACACTTAAAATATGGAACGATACATACTAGTCGCTAGGTGAATCATCCCCTGCATGCTAATAAGTATACAACGCATCTAGCTAAGGAAATAATCCCAACTTGTATTGCTTGTGCTAGAACATGGAATAAAATATTGCTTATAATCAGACCCTCGCATGCTACCTTTGCCTTGTGCAACTAGACCCGCTATGCCTCGAGTAGAACGATATACATATATTCTGTAGTATACTTTTTACTTGCTACACTGTATGACTCTAGATCATGTCGCTCGAAAAGTTCCTTTACGGTTCACTCCTCGGCTTACCTTCGGGCCCGAGCCAACATGAACGCTTATGTTTATACAAATGCATGCTTGCCTGCTTATATATATTGTCTTATTTCAATGCTTGTCGCACAAACTATGCCAAGACCATGTAACACTGTGCATGTCATGTATTCATCTAGTTCTCCTCGGAAGACTATCTAATAGTCGTTTCGTGCAACTATGAACCTGAAAGTATCTGGGACCGTTAGGTTACCAAGGCAGTCCGTGAACCAGGGGAATGCATCAAGGCAAGTGGATCACTGATTGACGATTATATCAAGTATGCATTGGAATGATAATCATATCAAGTTTACCTCTGAACGAGAATTATGTCAAGCAAATCAAGAATCACAGCTCATGGAGCATACCCGTTCTGAATCAAGAATCTAAGAATCAACATGTCTAGTGAATCCCGTAAAATTGGAAGACCCTTGAGACTTGCATGTCGCGGACAACTTGGAAACAAGGTTATTAGGTTCCATGGACGATCTCCGGGTCACCGGGGCTGATCCGATCCGGATGGAACTTCACGATAGTCTCATGCATCTGGACAGAATGGTCAGCAGCCACCCATAAATCTTTGTTGCTTTCCATTCTCGTTCAAGACTATAACTCGTCCTTTATGGCTATGCCAGCGACTCATGTTCATATAGATAAGTCATCCTCGCTTAGTGGCTATCTACGTGCGAGTTATTGCATTGCATCGAGAATAACTGAACACGTGAACGATGATAACACACTTGTACATGTGGAGCACTTGAATATCTTATGCAACACACCTGATCATCCGAGTAACTCGTGCATCCAAAGCGTAATCTCGCTCACAACACAGTGTTTGCATATACTATTGCCCCTGAATGTTTATACATGCTCGAGCTTGAATTAATTATGTTTGCCTTGGACAGGAAAGGATAAATGGTAAGTTGGTAAGTCTCGTCGTGTTTCCTCTTATATCGCACGGCGTACTGCAACACGAGTTAGGCTATTCAATATTGCCATGAAATTGATCCTAAGGAAACTAGAAAGATAACATAATAGTTGGTGCACGGAACCTACATTACGTGTTTGGATTTATCGAGTAGGAGAGTAGCCTCCCCACCAATGCATTCATGTACTGATAATCCACCAGATTGTTTGCAGGGTGCGGAAGAATTTTGTTTGGTGTGGATGCCTCCTTCGTGCATGCTAAGGCATGGAGTTCACTCTGGAGACTTGGTGTCACGACCCGCACCCGGAAAATCGGGCATGAGTCGTGGGTACGTCCAGCCTACGCCGCAGCATCGGCGGTAGAACGCTGTCTAGGTCAACTATCTAGATAACTCACAAAAAAAATCGGCCATGACCTCTCCGAAAGGAGGGCAACCACACAAACAATATAAACCTGTCAAGATCTCAACTCCAAACGGAGGAGCAAATATCTCAATGATAATCAAGTACTCAATCACGAATCTAAGCACGATAAGATAACAAGAAGACTAACAGCTATAAAGTCTAACCATCACCAACTACTACAACAACCACAACATCAATAATAATACAACAATATCCAAAATAATATAAAATACAAGGTCTCAATCTAAAACCGGAGACAAATCCGGTGCTAAAGCTAAAAAAACAACAACAAGGTCCTAGTGATCCCGGCTACCAACCCGGAAATCACTCCTATACTAGAGGGTCCCTGTCTGCACCATCGACAGGCTCAGGTCCATAAAACGTCGGACACCAATCCTCCGAATACTCTGAAAAATATGTCCAGTCAGGACTGGAGCAAGTACATCTCTAACAGCAGTTCCATTTAAATGATAAAAACTATAAAACAGTTATAGCAAGTAGCAAGAAGAGTGAAGCAAGTATGAAACAAGAAAATATGTAAATCACTGGTGCATAAAGGTAAAGATGCAGGAATATCAGAAACAAGATAGTAATAACTGCAATATACAGAAAATCTAAGCTAAGATCAAGTCCGTGCACAAGAACGTGTAGTGAGTCCATCATAAAAAATATGTAGTGAGTCAAGTCCAGAAACATGTAAGTGAGACAAGTCAAGAAATGCATGAGAGTCCAGACTATAAAGAATGAACTCGGTGTCTTTGAAATACTTGTTTCGACATATAAACGGCTAGGGGTAAGTACGGCTCACCGCGCACTGGGTGCACGGCTGCTATCATTCCAGATTAGACCAGAGGGAGTGATTCTTGATGATGCCAGATATGAATGTTTACATGTCTACTCGAGTATTTCCCTGCCCCGACTAATACAAGTGGATCCAAGACCCGACACGCAAATCAAGATGAGTCCAGCCTGAACATGAATGAGGCCTGTAGTGATGCCTGTAGGTGATGCCTGTAGTGATTCCAGAATAGAGGCCAGAAACATGAAATGTACGTGTCGCAAGTAAATAAATCCAGAAATACCAGTCAGTGTCTCGTGTTGTGCCAGAATAATCAGATGATACTATACTAGAAGCTGAATCATAATAATCATCAGATAATGAAAACTATCAGAGAATATACTCGCCTGACGTCCTGAGCAACTGGAGATCCGAACTGGTGTCGCAAGGACCTAATGCGAAAAACAAGGTTAAACAGGGTTCTAATGAGTTAAACAGATATAAAATAATTAAAAATAGGCTTCTAGGGTCGTTCTAGGTCAAACGGGTCAAACCGGTAAAATCTGGGTCAAAAAGTCAACTCTGGGTCCAAAAAGTCAACTCTGGGTCAAAACTAGGTCAAAAGTTGACTTTGGCGGTCAACCGAGTCAACTACGGTCAAGTCTGGATCAAACTAGGGTGCTCCTGAAATTCTAGGTCAAACCGAGCTCATTAAGCTAGAAAACTCACAAACTCGCCTCCTTGAGATACCGGGATACCCTCGGTATCCGATACCTCAACCTAGGCTACGCACCCCGCCTAAACCCGCTAAAACCTATGCTAGCACGCGTAAATATATATACATAAGCATATAAAAATCACTCCAATACTATTCCTAGGCTATTGCTCAAAAACCCCGCTCGAAATCCAATACCTTGGTTATCTTAAGGTATTGAGATACCTCGGTATCTCAAGGTATTGAGATACCGCTCTAAACTCAGCCCGACTACCCCTCTAGCTAACTTACTATGCATAAACCTATATATATAGCTATAATCTAGGCTAAAATATAGATATCTAATACATATAGGCATATACCTATATATCTATACCCAATACCTTACCTTACCTTACCTTACCCTCAAATATATATATCTATACCTAGATATCTAACTATCTATCTAGCTATGTATATATCTATATATATAGATCTATATATCTAGCTATCCCTCTACCTATCCATCTACCTATCTAGTATCAACCTATCTAGTTATCTATCTAACTATCTAACTAGCTATTTATTTATGTATCTAACTATTAAACTATTTACCTATCCATCTAATATCTATATAGCATCTATCTATTTATCTCTAACTACCTAGGTATCTAGTTACCTATGTATCTATCTAACCATCTATGTGTTAATCTATCTATTTTTATATCTATCTATCAACCTAGCTATTCATATATCTACCTATCCATATATCTATCTATCTATCTATTTATCTATGCATCTATCTATGTGTCTATCTATCTAACAATCTATATACCCATCTAACTATAGATCTAGTTATCTATCCATTCACCTTATCTATCCATCAAACTATTTACCTATCTATTTAACCATCTATCTATCTAATAATCTAACTACCTATATATATCTATGTATATATCTCTCCCTCTCCCTCGTATTTGCTGCTGCCCTTGCCTTAACTTGCTGCTGTTGCTACCTTAAACTGCTGTTGCTGCTGCATTTTCTACTTGCTAAAGCTGCTGCTCATGCTCTTGCTGCTGCCGCGGCGCTGCCTCGCTCGAGCGAGCTGCTGCTACTGCTGAATACTGCTGCTGCTGCGCCTATTTCTGCTGCTGCAGCTGCTGGTTCCAGTCCCAGGCACCCCCCTCTCTCAAACACACACACACACTCCTATATACATATACATATATACACATCTATATATATATAACTAGACATCTATATATATATTCACACTCATCTACACACTCTAACACACACACTAGCACACACATATATCTATACATATATATATACACACATATATATCTACACTCATATATATATATATATATATATATATAGGCACTCACTCACACTCACACACACTCACCTACACACTAGCACACACTCACACAAGCACTCACTAACACACTCACAAACACATAACCACACATATCTATATAAATAGAAATATATATATATATATAGGAACACACACACAAATAAATATATATATAGAGAGACATATATACACAAACACAACACCACCACAACGATGCACACAACGCTCACAACGCCCCACCTACGCACGCCCAACGACCCCGACACTCACCAACGCCTATAAATATATAAAATATAATTCGAAAACTCTAGCACACACTTCTCGATACTAACCCAACGCGCCCACAAGCCCGAAACGAGAAAACCAAGTCGAAATGGCCGTTCGGTCATTTCGACGAACACGTGGTGCGCGGCTCGGAAAACCTCCTGAAACGCACACCAAACGAACTCGGAATCGGCCCAAAATTTACCCACGCGTCCTAAACGATGTCTAGATCCTAGAAAATGCGCTCCCGCATCGATTCTAGGTCTGTGGCGGAAACGCACACGCACTTAGAATCGACGACGAGAAAAAGTCCCAAATTCGTCCGAAACGCCCGTTTCTCCGCGACGCGGCTTCCCGTGTCCGAACGGAGACACGCACTCACCCTCAAGACACCCGACAACGTCTATCTAGGTCCATCTAACCTAGGGCATCACCCAAAATTGGGCCAAATTCGGATTTCTCCCGAAATTGACACAAAACCTAGTGTTAAAGTCTCCAAACACTACCCAACTAGTTCCAACTTCCTCCCACGGGTAGCCTAAGGGTCTAGGAAGGTTATAAAATATTAATTACACTATAAAAGAGTAATTACAAGAGGAAAATTAGGGTTTACCTCTTGGGAGTTGGAATCCCAAGCCAAAATCTCAAAAATGCTCCAAATCCTCCAATCCAAGCTTCAAAGCCTCAAATCCAAGCTCCAACACCAAATCTAGGCTCTACCCACCTAGGTTAGGGAAAATGCAAGGTTAGGGTTAGCAACCATGGAGAATAGAAGAAGAAAGAAGAGAAATAGGAGGAAGGAACTTACTTGGAGAAGGAAGGAAGAAGAAAAAGAAGTGGAGAAGAAGAAGAAGTGAAGAAGAAGATGAAGAAGAAGAGAAAGGGGAGTGGGGGCTGCTGTTCCATGGTCTGGGAGGGGCTGAAATGGTCGGCCAAGGAATAATAAAGGGGGTTTATAAGTTGGGAAATTACCAAAATGCCCCTACACACTTGGTTTCGGGTTCCGGGTTCCAAATACGCTCAAACTAGTTCCAAATCTCTCCAACTAACTTCCTAAAAATAAAATAAATATTCTAAGCTCCAAAATAATTCTCACAAGGGTGTGGACTGGGTCGGACATGGGTCCACTAGGGTCTGACATGGGTCCAGGCTAGCCAAAATCCTAAAACAATCAAAATAAAAATAATAAAAAATAATGCAATCACTAATTAAATATAAATACAATTAATTATAAATAACACACAATTAACCCAAATTAAAATATAAAAAAATATCCGGCTCTGGAAATGGGGTGGTGACAAGCCTATCCTCCTTAGAAAATTTCGTCCTCGAAATTTATAGTCAATCACAATCTCTCTAGGTCAAACCCTCAACAATCACAGTCAAAAAAATTCTACCTAAACAACATACAAGATCAGGGTCCTACTGGTCGTGTTATCACAGTCTCAATCAGGGTTACTACACTATCTACCACAGCACAAGAAAATCTAACAGGTACTAATGAAGCACACCACAAGGAATGGAAAGGACAGGAAGAAGAAACAAGAGACAGACCTGCTAACCCGACATCCGTAGCATCGGCCTCCTCGACCGTCAATACATAAGCCCTGCCCTGCTGGGGTGTATCCCTCTGCTGGTGCGGGACATGATGCTGTGCCACGGATGGCCTAGCTCCAACTCTCTGATCCTGTGCTCCACCCAATGGAGGTGCAGTAGGGCAATCTCGCATCTGGTGAGCAGCGGATCCACAGAACAAACACACCTTCAGCCTCCTCCTACAAATATCCCAAGTGTGTCCTGCCTTCCTGCAGTAGGCACAAGTGGGCACCCTCTGATCCTGACCCTGCTGCGCTGCCTTCTGCACATAGGGACGCTTAGCTGGTCCCGCACTACCACTGGCACTGCCTGAATCATCCCTGCCTCTCTTGGACTTGAGCTCCAAGTCATCCTCTGCTCTCTGAGCATCTCCTACTATCTGCTCAAAAGTTGCCTCGCGGTCGCTCTTGGTCAAAGACTTGACCGCCATAACCAAGCCCTTGCGAAACTTCCTCGCCTTTGCTGCCTCACTCAAGCCATCTACAAATCTGCCCAGACAGCAGAACTCCGCTGCGTACTCGTCCACTGTCATGCTCCCTTGGACGAGTGCCTCAAACTGGCTCTCCAAAGCACTGAGCGCCACATCTGGGAAAAACTTCTCCTTAAAAAGCCTCTTGAAAGCCTCCCAAGTAAGCCCTGGCGCCGCAATCCTCGTATCTGTGCGATACCATGTCAAGGCGAGGTCGAACATCTGACTGCCCGCTGCCTCTATCTGCATGCTGTCTGGAATCTGCGCCAGCCTAAAGATGCCCTCAATCTGCTCTATCCAGTCATCCGCGTACAGGATACCTTCTGTACCACGGAACTCCTTGGGCCGCATCCTCTGAAAGTCGATAATACTACCCGGCCTCGGATGCTGAATCTGATCTGCCTGTGGCTGAACCTGTGCCACCCTATCCACTGCCGTCATGGCCACCTGGTGGGCGTTCTCAATGCCCAGCCTCATCACATCCACCTGACGGTGCTGCGTGTCCATCATCTCCCTGAAGAACGCAAACAACTGCACGACATCTACTGGAGCAGGAAGTGGTGGAGAAACCACCGGAACGACTGGGGTAGTCCTCGGATCGATAGGTGAAGGAGGATCCCCGAAAGAAGCAGATGCTCCCTCAACCGCAAGAGTGGTGAGTGGAGCGGTAGCAGCTGCCTGAATATGAGCTGGACGAGAGGTAGCAGACCTCTCAGTAGCAACTGCTGGAACGGTATGACGAGATCGTGTCTTCGGAGGCATCCTGAACACAGATCAAAAGAAGTCAATACGGTGCAAGATACGATATCATCAAAGAAGGACGATAATATTTCAAAAGAAGCAATTTCAGAATAATTTAGATTGGAATTGTTCCTAGTCGTGATTGAGTACACTCTCATCCTAGATCCTATATCCTAGAGCAGGCTCGCAGCAGTACAACTAAGTTGTTGTACCACCACGACATCGCACTAATTGCGAATCGAGACCTGTATGGGGCCGCCACCAAAAACGCGTCACGACCCGCACCCGGAAAATCGGGCATGAGTCGTGGGTACGTCCAGCCTACGCCGCAGCATCGGCGGTAGAACGCTGTCTAGGTCAACTATCTAGATAACTCACAAAAAAAAATCGGTCATGACCTCTCCGAAAGGAGGGCAACCACACAAACAATATAAACCTGTCAAGATCTCAACTCCAAACGGAGGAGCAAATATCTCAATGATAATCAAGTACTCAATCACGAATCTAAGCACGATAAGATAACAAGAAGACTAACAGCTATAAAGTCTAACCATCACCAACTACTACAACAACCACAACATCAATAATAATACAACAATATCCAAAATAATATAAAATACAAGATCTTAATCTAAAACCGGAGACAAATCCGGTGCTAAAGCTAAAAAAACAACAACAAGGTCCTAGTGATCCCGGCTACCAACCCGGAAATCACTCATATACTAGAGGGTCCCTGTCTGCACCATCGACAGGCTCAGGTCCATAAAACGTCGGACACCAATCCTCCGGATACTCTGAAAAATATGTCCAGTCAGGACTGGAGCAAGTACATCTCTAACAGCAGTTCCATTTAAATGATAAAAACTATAAAACAGTTATAGCAAGTAGCAAGAAGAGTGAAGCAAGTATGAAACAAGAAAATATGTAAATCACTGGTGCATAAAGGTAAAGATGCAGGAATATCAGAAACAAGATAGTAATAACTGCAATATACAGAAAATCTAAGCTAAGATCAAGTCCGTGCACAAGAACGTGTAGTGAGTCCATCATGAAAAACATGTAGTGAGTCAAGTCCAGAAACATGTAAGTGAGACAAGTCAAGAAATGCATGAGAGTCCAGACTATAAAGAATGAACTCGGTGTCTTTGAAATACTTGTTTCGACATGTAAACGGCTAGGGGTAAGTACGGCTCACCGCGCACTGGGTGCACGGCTGCTATCATTCCAGATTAGACCAGAGGGAGTGATTCCTGATGATGCCAGATAGAAATATTTACATGTCTACTCGAGTATTTCCTCGCTCCGACTAATACAAGTGGATCCAAGACCCGACACGCAAATCAAGATGAGTCCAGCCTGAACATGAATGATGCCTGTAGTGATGCCTGTAGGTGATGCCTGTAGTGATTCCAGAATAGAGGCCAGAAATATGAAATGTACGTGTCGCAAGTAAATGAATCCAGAAATACCAGTCAGTGTCTCGTGTTGTGCCAGAATAATCAGATGATACTATACTAGAAGCTGAATCATAATAATTATCAGATAATGAAAACTATCAGAGAATGTACTCGCCTGACGTCCTGAGCAACTGGCGATCCGAACTGGTGTCGCAAGGACCTAATACAAAAAGCAAGGTTAAACAGGGTTCTAATGAGTTAAACAGATATAAAATAATTAATAATAGGCTTCTAGGGTCGTTCTAGGTCAAACGGGTCAAACCGGTGAAATCTGGGTCAAAAAGTCAACTCTGGGTCCAAAAAGTCAACTTTGGGTCAAAACTAGGTCAAAAGTTGACTTTGGCGGTCAACCGAGTCAACTACGGTCAAGTCTGGGTCAAACTAGGGTGCTCCTGAAATTCTAGGTCAAACCGAGCTCATTAAGCTAGAAAACTCACAAACTCGCCTCCTTGAGATACCGGGATACCCTCGGTATCCGATACCTCAACCTAGGCTACGCACCCCGCCTAAACCCGCTAAAACCTATGCTAGCACGCGTAAATATATACACATAAGCATATAAAAATCACTCCAATACTATTCCTAGGCTATTGCTCAAAAACCCCGCTCGAAACCCAATACCTTGGTTATCTTAAGGTATTGAGATACCTCGGTATCTCAAGGTATTGAGATACCGCTCTAAACTCAGTCCGACTACCCCTCTAGCTAACTTACTATGCATAAACCTATATATCTAGCTATAATCTAGGCTAAAATATATATATCTAATACATATAGGCATATACCTATATATCTATACCCAATACCTTACCTTACCTTACCTTACCCTCAAATATATATATCTATACCTAGATATCTAACTATCTATCTAGCTATGTATATATCTATATATATAGATCTATATATCTAGCTATCCCTCTACCTATCCATCTACCTATCTAGTATCAACCTATCTAGTTATCTATCTAACTATCTAACTAGCTATTTATTTATGTATCTAACTATTAAACTATTTACCTATCCATCTAATATCTATATAGCATCTATCTATTTATCTCTAACTACCTAGGTATCTAGTTACCTATGTATCTATCTAACCATCTATGTGTTAATCTATCTATTTTTATATCTATCTATCAACCTAGCTATTCATATATCTACCTATCCATATATCTATCTATCTATCTATTTATCTATGCATCTATCTATGTGTCTATCTATCTAACAATCTATATACCCATCTAACTATAGATCTAGTTATCTATCCATTCACCTTATCTATCCATCAAACTATTTACCTATCTATTTAACCATCTATCTATCTAATAATCTAACTACCTATATATATCTATGTATATATCTCTCCCTCTCCCTCGCATTTGCTGCTGCCCTTGCCTTAACTTGCTGCTGCTGCTACCTTAAACTGCTGTTGCTGCTGCATTTTCTACTTGCTACAGCTGCTGCTCATGCTCTTGCTGCTGCCGCGGCGCTGCCTCGCTCGAGCGAGCTGCTGCTACTGCTGAATACTGCTGCTGCTGCGCCTATTTCTGCTGCTGCAGCTGCTGGTTCCAGTCCCAGGCACCCCCCCTCTCTCAAACACACACACACACTCCTATATACATATACATATATACACATCTATATATATATAACTAGATATCTATATATATATTCACACTCATTTACACACTCTAACACACACACTAGCACACACATATATCTATACATATATATATACACACATATATATCTACACTCATATATATATATATATAGGCACTCACTCACACTCACACACACTCACCTACACACTAGCACACACTCACACAAGCACTCACTAACACACTCACAAACACATAACCACACATATCTATATAAATAGAAATATATATATATATATATATATAGGAACACACACACAAATAAATATATATATAGAGACATATATACACAAACACAACACCACCACAACGATGCACACAACGCTCACAACGCCCCACCTACGCACGCCCAACGACCCCGACACTCACCAACGCCTATAAATATATAAAATATAACTCGAAAACTCTAGCACACACTCCCCGATACTAAACCAACGCGCGCACAAGCTCGAAACTAGGAAACCAAGTCGAAATGGCCGTTCGGTCATTTCGACGAACACGTGGTGCGCGGCTCGGAAAACCTCCTGAAACGCACACCAAACGAACTCGGAATCGGCCCAAAATTTACCCACGTGTCCTAAACGATGTCTAGATCCTAGAAAATGCACTCCCGCGTCGATTCTAGGTCTGTGGCAGAAACGCACACGCACTTAGAATCGGCGACGACAAAAAATCCCAAATTCGCCCGAAACGCCCGTTTCTCTGCGACGCGGCTTCCCATGTCCGAACGGAGACACGCACTCACCCTCAAGACACCCGACAACGTCTACCTAGGTCCATCTAACCTAGGACATCACCCAAAATTGGGCCAAATTCGGATTTCTCCCGAAATTGACACAAAACCTAGTGTTAAAGTCTCCAAACACTACCCAACTAGTTCCAACTTCCTCCCACGGGTAGCCTAAGGGTCTAGGAAGGTTCTAAAATATTAATTACACTATAAAAGAGTAATTACAAGGGGAAAATTAGGGTTTACCTCTTGGAAGTTGGAATCCCAAGCCAAAATCTCAAAAATGCTCCAAATCCTCCAATCCAAGCTTCCAAGCCTCAAATCCAAGCTCCAACACCAAATCTAGGCTCTACCCACCTAGGTTAGGGAAAATGCAAGGTTAGGGTTAGCAACCATGGAGAATAGAAGAAGAAGAAAGAAGAGAAATAGGGGGAAGGAACTTACTTGGAGAAGGAAGGAAGAAGAAAAAGAAGTGGAGAAGAAGAAGAAGTGAAGAAGAAGATGAAGAAGAAGAGAAAGGGGAGTGGGGGCTGCTGTTCCACGGTCTGGGAGGGGCTGAAATGGTCGGCCAAGGAATAATAAAGGGGGTTTACAAGTTGGGAAATTACCAAAATGCCCCTACACACTTGGTTTCGGGTTCCGGGTTCCAAATGCGCTCAAACTAGTTCCAAATCTCTCCAACTAACTTCCTAAAAATAAAATAAATATTCTAAGCCCCAAAATAATTCTCACAAGGGTGTGGGCTGGGTCGGACATGGGTCCACTAGGGTCTGACATGGGTCCAGGCTAGCCAAAATCCTAAAACAATCAAAATAAAAATAATAAAAAATAATGCAATCACTAATTAAATATAAATACAATTAATTATAAATAACACACAATTAACCCAAATTAAAATAAAAAAAAATATCCGGCTCTGGAAATGGGGTGGTGACACTTGGAGCATTGCGATCCGGAATTGAAGCACATATACAAGATATAATGTTGGAACACCGCCTGTACATCATCCCAAAAATGTAGCCACTTGGCACGCTTTTACTATTTCAGAGAGAGAGAGAGAGAGAGAGAGAGAGAGAGAGAGAGAGAGGCTAGAGCGACTTATAATCTCAGCTATACGCCTCCTATAACACTTGTTTATATCAATAAAGAGTTTGTTTTACTTCAACTTGTGTTATTCAATGCTTTCGCTATTAACGACTCCGTGAACTTGTTACCAAATTGCCTATTCGTTTATAATTTTGCTACACTCGGATAATCTGTACGACTCTATGGCTTAGATCTCTTACCGTCAGCCAATGAACCACGGCCTTGCATGGGCACGGCTCACGCTCGTGCGGCATGTAAACTACCTCACCCAAAATAGGTATTTTGTGTATATTTTATATTATTATATTTATTATAGATGTTGAATTTATTTAGAGTATTCTCTTAGCTAATTAGAAAATAAATTTTTTAGTATATTTACTTATATAAATATTTATTTAGAATTATTTTTAGGCTATTTTAGATTATTGAGATTTTTTTATAATTTTTAGTTAATTAAAAACTAGTAACACTAATTTTCTAGGACTTTGAAGAATTTATTTTATGTTCAAACTTAATTAAAAATATTCCAAAATTTTATTTTAGGTTCTAAATAGTCAAATATATTTTCTAGAATTTTCTGGGAATTTTATGAATACTTTTAGTATTTATTGGGAGTTATTTAGACTAATAACTAATTTTTAGGACTTTTAGAATTTATTGTGCAAGCCCAGGAATATAGAATGGACCCACGTTATTTTCTAGGGTTTATAATATTATTATATACTTTTTGGAATTATTTCAGAATTTTTGGAATAATGTTAGTATTTATTTTTAGTTAAATGGATAAAACTAATGTTTAGAGCTTCTCCTAATTATAGTAGTAAACTTATGAATATAAAATTTTCCCAAATATTGTTCTAGGGTTTATAGGTTCAAAATATATTTTATGTAATTTTACCAGATTTTTATGATTATTTTTAATATTTATTTGGAGTTATTTAGATTTAAAATGACTTAAATAATATTTTGATAAAGGCAAATCAAAAACAAATAATATAACCAAAACCATCCAATCAAATCATGACATGTGTCACCCTCCTATCAACTTTCACTCAGCCGCTCATCCCTATATATATATATATATATATATATATATATTATTATAACCCTAATTATCCCATTATCTTAGAGAGAGAGATTTTGGAGAATTGCCATCTAGGGTTTCTTCATCTTCCACAAGCCATTGCGCATAGCTCTGGACTCCAAACGAGGCCTAGTTTCTTGTGTTAGAAAGATATTGAGGTTAGATTTCTGATTATATAATTTATTTTACGAAATTATCAGTATTAAATTCTAGAAAATTCATAGAGCACAGCATGTCCGAAAATAAACGTGTTTCAATATTTTCGCGATTTCGGGAGAACCAGGAATCAGAATCATGAACCGTTTAAAGTTTTGGAAAGATAATGTCGAGATCATTGACATATGTTTTTCCCAAAATTTAATTTGAAGTATTTATATACTGTTAATTCTGTAGAAATTTTAGGTTAGAATTTAACCATCGGTGCACAATACAAAATTTGTATGTGCCATAATTCTCAAACGAATTTGAATTTGGACGAGCCGTAAATTCCAGCATATTTTTAACACTGAAATCTACAGGAAATCATGCATGAAAGTTGAGTTTGTGTCGGTTGACTTTTTGGTCAACAGATCGCCTCGATTTGCGTGCCATGAGTCTCGAGTTGATAAAATTTAGCTTCTTTGGACAAAATTTAGGAATTAACATAAAAATCAGAATAATAAGATTAAAATAGGATTTTAGAGTAATTATTCTAGAATTAAATAAATTAAAATAAATTATCTTTTGACGTGATAAATTTGTAATACATAGGCTATTTGGACTGTGACTTGGACTCTGATTCATACCAGCAGCAGGACCCCAGGCAAGATACCTTGCCAAATTGTTACAGTACCTTTACATGCTATTTATATTTCTTTATATTTATTGTATTTCTTATTCTTGCATGTGTAGTTTTCTTTCAGTCATTACTATGTATTAGATATGTTGACACACACATGGCACTTAGTATCATAGAGGACAATCATTAGGCGTATGGGCTTTAACCACTCTGGTAACACCGTAGTCACTAGCACGCACTATGGTGGGTCGTGTCCGATGGTCGCTACCCCCGAGGTATGTCGATTGATGGAGTCCGAGGGTCGCTACCCCCGAGGTATGTCGGTTGATGATGTTCATGGACGAGCGTATGAGTTATGGGGATTAGATCGAGTAGCCTACCCTTGCCCATACGTCGAAAAGTTGTCCTCATTTGCATTCATATAGATGGTCTTGTACAGCGTACTTATTTATTTTTAAATTATATGCATGTTTACTGTATTCAAATTGGCTCGTATTTTCTGTATCTTGTTACGTCCCTCTGAGGACCTGGTCCTCTGCCAGGTGTATCTGCTCTTGAGTATTTGCAGGAGTACGGGCCTGGACCTGACGCATTCCTTCCTGCCGAGGAGGTCTTACCTTCTGTGCATCGTTGATTATCTAGCGATGGATTCTTTTAGCTGATACACTTCTGTCTTCATATTATTTTATATTGGAGATTTTATACTCCTCTCTCATTTTAGTTTGGATATAGTCTTTGGTAGTGGATTTGTCTTCACCCGACTATTATTTTGGATATTTCAGACTCCTTATTCTAGTTAGTATTTCTTTTCTATGACTTGTTGTGTGGATGAGATTAGCATATCTGTGACTTGTGACATTATATATACCACATGTGAGTTTATATTCATATTACAACGTACGTATGGGTTATGGTTTCCATATATTGGAGTTGCCATATCCATGCGGCTGGCATGCTTACGTGTCCTAGTCCTACGTATTTTTGGGACTGGGGCGTGACATATTTTTGTGGTGGCCCATGCAGGTCGAGAGCATATTGTCTCGGTTACGTTACTGTACCGAACAAGCCTGCACCTAGGACTAGAGTATAGGATCTCATCAACAATTAACTATGACTCATCTTTCTTCTAATCTATTATATTTGAATAATTGCATCCTGCTTGATTTCTGTACTCCTATAATAGTTCCTTTAGTATAGTCTCTCCTAGAATATAGAAGTTTCTGTTGTTAGATGATAAGTATGGTAACCTTCCTATTAAGAGTACAACTAGAGTGCTGACACACCACTAAGTTTAGGATGTCTAGTGAACCCTAGAATTCCTTATCTCTAGAATTGTTTTACCATTACCTCCTGATGTGTTATAAGGACTTGAGAGTAGTATAGACACTACTAGAGTTAGTTAGAAGTTTACCATTATGGTTGCCCCTAGCATTGAGAAACCAATAGAAAACCAAAGTGAATATTAGGACTGAACCTAACCCACGCCGTTAGATGAGTATTGGAGAACCATAAATTTAGATTCTTGTCTTGAGATAAGCAGAAAGTACCTTAGAAAGCCAAGAGCAATGCATAGAATATTTTCCTAATCATACCTCAAACACAGAGACTAGCATACCCCTTTCCCTTGGAAAACCATGATGCTATCTAGAGCCCCTCTATTTTCATATATTGTTCCCCTGTGACCACAGCGTTCGCTAATTGTGCGACGATCAAAATTACGTTCTTCTTTTCTTTATCTTTCAACTCGTGCCACCTGACACTTCTGATAGTAGGCCAAGTAATTTATTTCTTTGTTAAGGACACATAGTTTGCTAGGATTATAGTTGTAATCTTGAATTTTGAAATTGTGTGCTTAGTAGTTAGAACTTGATAGTTAAGTTATTCTTGTAGATTGAGACCTGGTGCTTATCCCTTAGTTTTAAATTGCGTAACTTGTACCATACCTCAATACGAGTTATATTCCTTTTTCCTTGAGGCCAGTAACTGTCCCATTCTTACTATTGACACTTGCACTATGACTAAGAGTTAAGACGACCATGACCTATGTAATATAAGAGGATACCCTAACAAGTACCAAGACCCCTTCTCGAAGACCTTAACAGGAGCTTCTACGGTACCCTTAAGAATGTCACAGTATTAGTTTATTGTTTTAAGTTGGGTAGTATACCTCACAACCTAGTATCACATAGTCTTTTGACCTATTATTGAAGTATAATTGAACAACATTAATTGTATACTAGCATAAGACGACAGTGGTTATTCAGACAATAGAAGTTAGAGGTCCTTGTCCACATTTGGTCGACTAGCGACATAGACAAGGAGGTTGTATGATAACTGTAGGGATTGTAGAGTCTTTTATTATTGTTGCTTAGTTGTTTTGTTTTGTGAACTTAAATTAATTTGTACCTCCTTTCATCATCATCTAGCGTACTTATATTTGCTGCACTACCTTGACTTATGCTGCTATTATAGCCTAGTTTTGCAAGATTACTCTTTTATCGAGCTTGATCATGAGATATGTATTATTGGGGACGCCTACTAATACATTTCAGAATCAGTGTATTAAGGTCTAGCTAACCTTAGTGCGCTTGATTCGCCCTTCGTAATACTACTTTACGTGGATTGAGATATGTAGTGATTGGTAGAAGAATATACTTGCCCCTAGATATGTTTGAGCGGATCCTATTGGTTACATAATTGTACTAATACGAGCATGTGAATAGGAATTACCAAAATAGGACTTTAATCCATAACTGCTTTGACAATTCCTATTTGAATTCTTTAAACGCTTTGATCCCGATACTTCTATTCTATTACCTCGCCCTTGAACTCTTTATTATTGATCTCCGTCTTCCCTTATTTTGGAAAGACGAAACCTCGTGCTTGATATAAGTTTGATACACAGAGAGTACTAGATATACCCCATAGGCCGATCACATACTTGAGGATTATTCTTTCGTAATTAAGGACATATCATATATGATATAATCGGCGTTGAAGTTTTGAGGATTGAATGACATGAGTAAATAAATTAAGGAATATTTTTCTTAAAGTATATAGCCTTCTGTGATAGATGGGTAAATTCTAAGTTGGGTAGCAGTGCATTGCCAACTTGAGAGAAATTTTTTTTAGATTGTGATCAAGTAAGATTAGATTGGGATATTCAAGTCATTTTAATTTTGAGAAATTTTAAAAGAAGGATTAAGATAATGAGGATTTAACGAATTTTAAAATCTTGATATTGCGGACCAAATATTTATACTTTGAGCACATGATTTAAATTTTGAATATTGAAGGATGAATCATCGATTTAAATTTTGAGGATAAATATAGAATTTTAGACTTGAACAATTGGTGAATTAGATTTAAATTTTATAATTTGATGATTTGAATTAAAAGTTCAATTTTGATTGTTGGGTCACCTATTTAAAATATTGAGGATGTAAATTGAGTTTAAATATTTGAAGAGTACAAAATTCTTAATTTGAGAATAGGAATAAGATTTGATTAGAATTGTTTATTGTTCAAAGTCTAGAGAAGATTATGATATTTGAAAATGGTGATATAAATTTTGATGTGGGATGTCATATAGACTTGAGTTAGATTTGAATATTGATTATTTAAAAAAAAATCGAGAAGAGATTACGACAGGTTGAATTTTGATTTAAACAGTGGTTATCTTAATTTTGAAGTGATCGCGATAGATTTTGTTATTTAAATTTTTGGAAGAGATTGCGATTGACGTACCTTATGTACGAAAGTGAAGGATTTAAAAAATTATGCCTTATTTTAATTTCGAGGACGAAATTGTTTTAAGTTGGGTAGATTGTAAACTCCCTCACCCAAAATAGGTATTTTGTGTATATTTTATATTATTATATTTATTATAGATGTTGAATTTATTTAGAGTATTCTCTTAGCTAATTAGAAAATAAATTTTTTAGTATATTTACTTATATAAATATTTATTTAGAATTATTTTTAGGCTATTTTAGATTATTGAGATTTTTCCATAATTTTTAGTTAATTAAAAACTAGTAACACTAATTTTCTAGGACTTTGAAGAATTTATTTTATGTTCAAACTTAATTAAAAATATTCCAAAATTTTATTTTAGGTTCTAAATAGTCAAATATATTTTCTAGAATTTTCTGGGAATTTTCTGAATACTTTTAGTATTTATTGGGAGTTATTTAGACTAATAACTAATTTTTAGGAATTGTAGAATTTATTGTACAAGCCCAGGAATATAGAATGGACCTACGTTATTTTATAGGGTTTATAATATTATTATATACTTTTTGGAATTATTTTAGAATTTTTGGAATAATGTTAGTATTTATTTTTAGTTAAATGGATAAAACTAATGTTTAGAGCTTCTCCTAATTATAGTAGTAAACTTATGAATAAAAAATTGTCCCAAATATTGTTCTAGGGTTTATAGGTTCAAAATATATTTTATGTAATTTTACCAGATTTTTATGATTATTTTTAATATTTATTTGGAGTTATTTAGATTTAAAATGACTTAAATAATATTTTGATAAAGGCAAATCAAAAACAAATAATATAACCAAAACCATCCAATCAAATCATGACATGTGTCACCCTCCTATCAACTTTCACTCAGCCGTTCATCCCTATATATATATATATATATATTATTATAACCCTAATTATCCCATTATCTTAGAGAGAGAGATTTTGGAGAATTGCCATATAGGGTTTCTTCATCTTCCACAAGCCATTGCACATAGCTCCGGACTCCAAACGAGGCCTAGTTTCTTGTGTTAGAAAGATATTGAGGTTAACTTTCTGATTATATAATTTATTTTACAAAATTATTAGTATTAAATTCTGGAAAATTCATAGAGCACAGCATGTCCAAAAATAAACGTGTTTCAATATTTTTGCGATTCCGGGAGAACTAGGAATCAGAATCATGAACCGTTTAAAGTTTTGGAAAGATAATGTCGAGATCATTGACATATGTTTTTCCCAAAATTTTATTCGAAGTATTTATATATTGTTAATTCTGTAGAACTTCTAGGTTAGAATTTAACTATCGGTGCACAATACAAAATTTATATGTGCCATAATTCCCAAACGAATTTGAATTTGGACGAGCCGTAAATTCTAGCATATTTTTAACGCTGAAATCTACAAAAAACCATGCATGAAAGTTGAGTTTGTGTCGGTTGACTTTTCGGTCAATATATCGCCTCGATTTGCGTGCCATGAGTCTCGAGTTGATAAAATTCAGCTTCTTTGGACAAAATTTAGGAATTAACATAAAAATCAGAATAATAGGATTAAAATAGAATTTTAGAGTAATTATTCCAGAATTAAATAAATTAAAATAAATTATCTTTTGACGTGATAAATTTGTAATACATAGGCTATTTGGACTGTGACTTGGACTCTGATTCATACCAGCAGCAGGACCCCAGGCAAGATACCTTGCCAAATTGTTACAGTACCTTTACATGCTATTTACATTTCTTTATATTTATTGCATTTCTTATTCTTGCATGTGTAGTTTTCTTTCAGTCATTACTATGTATTAGATATGTTGACACACACATGGCACTTAGTATCATAGAGGACAATCATTAGGCGTATGGGCTTTAACCACTCTGGTAACACCGTAGTCACTAGCACGCACTATGGTGGGTCATGTCCGATGGTCGCTACCCCCGAGTTATGTCGATTGATGGAGTCCGAGGGTCGCTACCCCCGAGGTATGTCGGCTGATGATGTTCATGGACGAGCGTATGAGTTGTGAGGATTAGATCGAGTAGCCTACCCTTGCCCATACGTCGAAAAGTTGTCCTCATTTGCATTCATATAGATGATCTTGTACAGCGTACTTATTTATTTTTAAATTATATGCATGTTTACTGTATTCAAATTGGCTCGTATTTTTTGTATCTTGTTACGTCCCTCTGAGGACCTGGTCCTCTGCCAGGTGTATCTGCTCTTGAGTATTTGCAGGAGTACGGGCCTGGACCTGACACATTCCTTCCTGCCGAGGAGGTCTTACCTTCTGTGCATCGTTGATTATCTAGCGATGGATTCTTTTAGCTGATACACTTCTGTCTTCATATTATTTTATATTGGAGATTTTATACTCCTCTCTCATTTTAGTTTGGATATAGTCTTTGGTAGTGGATTTGTCTCCACCCGACTATTATTTTGGATATTTCAGACTCCTTATTCTAGTTAGTATTTCTTTTCTATGACTTGTTGTGTGGATGAGATTAGCATATCTGTGACTTGTGACATTATATATACCACATATGAGTTTATATTCATATTACAGCGTACGTATGGGTTATGGTTTATATATATTGGAGTTGCCATATCCATGCGGCTGGCATGCTTACGTGTCCTAGTCCTACATATTTTTGGGACTAGGGCGTGACACGGCATCACGCCCAGATGGGCCAAAGCGATCGTCCCGCGGGAGCACTGGCGCGGTGGTTCTCGCCTAGCGGGGACGGCCGATTAGCCTGCGGGAGATCGGGGCGTGACATACTGGTATCAGAGCTTGGCTATACGCTTTGGACTTTGTTTCAATTTTCTCAGTTTTGAAAGCTCGTTTGTGGTTTATTTGCACACTCTCTCTCAATGTCCCAAACGAAATATTCCAACAATAAGTCTAAATACTTTTGAAAAGTGCATGCAAATGATATGATTGCTTGTATGGAATTGTAATGCTTAGGCGTTTGTGACAACCTGTGCTAGTCCCTTCGGGATTAGACTCGTGCTGGAAATGCGACTTATATGAAAACCCAAAATGTCTTTACGTGATTTCCTAACTGGTTAGTACGGAATCGAATATTGTCCCGAACGGTTAGCTTTGCACACAGCCTTTCGGCTAAGTTGTGTAGAGTATCACGCCAAGACCCTTTGGTGCAAGCTAGTTACAACAAGAATGGAATATCTTTCAGGAATAAGACAAGTCAGACTTAGAATGCTAACCGATAGAAACACTCTTGGACTTATCGCTTAGGCGAACATAGAGAATCATGCTTGGATTTTTAGGAAATAGCTCGAACGGTACTTCATGTCGGAAGATACAAATCGAATATAGTTGCTTAGATGACTATCAAATATGGATATAATTAGATGACTCAATTTTGAGTAGTGTATGGATCATTTAGAAATGTCCAAACGGATTCCTAGGTCTCGTGCGATAGTTGGATTGAACGGATTTGGAAATGTCTTAAACGAAACGATAAGGCTTATATCAAATCAGAATTATGGAAATATAAATTGATATCTTGGTTAAGGAAACTTGAGGATCGTACGAGCAATTTAGGATTTGAAACAAATGGACTGAACTTGAATACAATATCGCTCGAATAAAAGTTAGCCGAAAATTAATATCTTGTTTCGATGAAAGAGATGAACGATAATTAATTTGGCTTAGAGTTCGGAAGAACGATCTTGAAATCAAGTTCGAAACGATAACTCTCAAAATCAGTCCCAAGCAAGAACGGTTATCCTACGGGAGCGCCGACGTGGTGATTCACGTACGACGGGGATGATCGAACTCACAGGAACACATTCGGTGATTATTCAAAATGAACTCGATGAATGGAACGTATCAAAATAGAATAGACTTAGGTTTGAATATTTGAAACGAGTTTCTTGAGGAATAAAAGAAGTAGACTATAGATTTACCAAATGGTAACATTGAAGTTGGATGATTTTGCTTGAGGAATGGAACGTATACGTAAAATGTCCCCGTATCGCGACTTTTGTAAAATACTCCGCCATTTTATGTACGCTCATCGGAATGCGACAAAACTTGCACAATTGGATTCGTGGTATCATGCTGGTCCTGTGATCCAAGTTTCACGCAATTCTGAGACAGTTGACCAAATCGCCTATTTGTGGGCTCACGGTTGACTTGAAGGGCGAATTTGTGTCGGCTCACCGAAATCTAAAATTGGACGTACCGTTGAGTTCGTATTGACGTTTAGAATTTGTTTGACCTATAATTTGTCCCATTTAGAGACCTTTACCTCTGGCATTGTCACTACCCAATTCTAGAAAATTGGATTATTTTTATTTTTATTTTTATTTGGTAAATTGTGTATCGTTTATAATTAATTATATTTATATTTAATTGATGGTTGTATTATTTTTCTATTAGTTGTTTTAGGGTTTTGGCTAGTCTGGACCCATGTCAGACCCTAGTGGACCCATGTCCGACCCAACCAACACCCTTGTGAGGCTTATTTTTGGGTTTAGAATTATTATTATATTTTATTTTAATTAGTTAGAGTGATTAGGAGTTAATTTGAGTGCTTTTGGAACCCCAAACCCAAATCCCAATTAGCATGACTAAAGGAGAGGGTGTTTTAGTCATTTGTCTTAGTGTAAACCTATTTCTACAAGCTTGGCCGACCCTTTCCAGACCTGGACAGCAGCCCCCCCCCATTCTTCTTTACTTCTTCTTATTCTTCTCCATTCTCCACTCTTTCTTCTTCCTTCTTCTTCCAATTTTCCATTCGAAGTAAGTAATCCCCCTTTTTCTTCTCTTTCTTCTTCTATTCTTTCATAGATGTGAACCCTAACCATTTGATTTTCCCTAACCTAGGTGTTTAGAGCCTAGACTTAGTATGGAGGCTTGATTTGGAGGCTTGAGGGTGGTGATTTCAAGGGTTTTGACGACTTTGGCCTTTGGATTCCAACTCCCAAGAGGTAAACCCTAACTTTCTTCTTAGTGATTGCTATTATATAGTATAATTAGTGGTTTAGAACCTTCCTAGACCCTAAGGCTACCCATGGGAGGAAGTTAGAACTTGTTTGGTTGTGTTTGGAGACTTTGACATTAGGTTTTGTATCAATTTTGGGTAAAATCCGAGATTGACCCAATTTTGGATGATGTCCTAGGTTAGACGGACCTAGGTAGACGTGCTTGGGTGTCTTGGGGGTTAGTACTTGTCTCCGTTCAGACACGTGAAGTCATGTCGCGGAGAAATGGGCGTTTCGGGCGATTTGGGGGTTTTCGTCGTCGTAGGTTCTATGTGAGTACGCATTTTTGCCACGGACCTAAAATCGACGAGTTAGCATTTTTTCTAGGATCTAGACATCGATTAGAATTCGTGGGTAAATTTTGGGCCGATTTCAAGTTGGTTTGGTGTGTGTTTCACAAGGTTTTGCGAACCGCACACCACGTGTTCGTCGAAATAACCGAATGGCCATTTCGACTTAGTTTCTTGGTTTCGGGCTTGTGCGCGCGTTGGTTTAGCTTCGGGGAGTGTGTGTGCTAGAGTTCTCAGGTTGTATTTTATATATTTATAGTTATTTATTGGTGTTTGGATCGTTGGGCGTGCGTTGGTGAGTGTTGTGTTGTGTGTGTTGTGTATTAGGGTGTGTATATATGTATATATGAGTTTATATATATATGTATGTGTGTCTATATATATATATATATATATATATATATATATATATATATATATATATATATATATATATATGTGTGTGTGTGTGTGTGTGTGTGTGTTTGTATACCTATATGAGTGTGTGTATTTATATATATGTGGTTTGTGTACGTGTATATGAGTGTGTATATGTGTTTGTGTAAGTGTATCTATATATATATAAATGTGTGTGTATATATATATATTTGGTAGTGTGTGTGTGTGTGTATATATATATATATGTGTGTGTGTGTGTGTGTGTGTGTGTGTGTGTGTGTGTGTTTGTCTGTATGTGCGTTTTGTGTTTGTGTGTGGTGTGTCGAGGGAGGAGCAGTGAGTGTGGAAGCAAGGTGGGCAGCGAGCAGCGAGGCGCAGCGAAGCGCGGCAGCAGCAGCAAGTAGCTGCTGCAGTGCCAGCTGCAGCAGCAACATCAGCGCATTGCATTTGCGTGCAGCGTGGCGAGGCAGTCAATAGCACAGTAGTGAGAGGGAGGGAGAGATTTATATATGTATGATATATATATATATATATATATATATATATATATATATATATATATATATATATATGAGGTAAGGGATATATGTATATGTGTTTGTGGATATATATATATATATATATATATATATATATATATATATATATATATATATATATATATATATATATATATATATATATATATACGTAGGTATATATATTCTTATGTGTTTATATATGTATTAGCCTAGATATATATACCTAGGTGTTTATATACATAGATAGATAGCTAGAAGGTTAGTTTTAGAGAGAGGGCTAGTGGATATCTCAATACCTTGAGTTATCAAGGTATCTCAATACCTTGAGATACCCAAGGTATTGAGTATCGGAGCGGAGTTTTTGAGCAATTGCCTAGGTTTGAGTTTAGAGTTAGGTTTTTATGTATTGGTATATATAATTAAGCTTGCTGCATAGGTTTTAGTGGGTATAGGCGGGGTGCGTAGCCTAGGTTGAGATATTGGATACCGAGGGTATCCCGGTATCTCGAGAAGGCGAGTTTGAGGGTTTACTAGCTTAATGAGCTAGTTTTGACCTAGAATTTTAGGGGCACCCTAGTTTGACCTAGCATTGACCATAATTGTCCCCGTTGACCGCAAAAGTCAATGTTTGACATAGTTTTGACCTATAGTTGACTTTTTGGACACTGGATTGACTTTTTGACCCAAATTTCACGGGTTTGACCCGTTCGACCTAGAATACCCCTAGAACCTTATTTTTAGTTATTTTATATCAGTTTAACTCTTTAGAACCCTATTTAATCTTGCTTTTCGTAATAGGTTCTTGCGACGCCAGTCCGGATCTCGATCCTCATCAGTTGCTCAGGACGTTAGGCGAGTACCTACCTCTGATCGTTTCCATTTCATGATAGTGTTTATATCACCTGTTCAAAAACTGTAATACTTGATTCTGACACATTATTTCATGAGCTGTTACTAATGGATCCCGTCATGAGATGCTATCCCCCTTACCGTGTTCAGCGGGTACTCTATCACGTGTATTTCATCATGTACTTCGGTATTGATTCTCATATGCTATTATATGCTTCATGTGCTCTCGCCTTCATGTGCGCGAGTTATTTAACATGTATGTAGCATGTCGTGGTTGCATCCAAGGGTATTAGTGGGGGAGGGGAGTAGAAGTTGGTTATGTGATCAAAGCCAAACAGTATTAATGTGTATGTCGGTTATGCAACTCACGCACAACGAAGTTATCATAGATTATTTATGTGCAATCTAAGATGATCACATAACAAACTTGTGCTCAAGGCACTTAGCTAGTATTCCTGTTTTCTCACATGCAGTTACTTCTCTACTACTTGTATTGTTCTCCAGTTTTATATTGCAGCTACTTTATATGCTCCACCATGTATTTATTTTTCTGTGCATCTTGTATACTTTTCTATTGCTAGTTATATACACCTTACCATGTATTTGGAGTTGCTTTCAGAGTTATGTACTTTGCTCCAGTCCCGACTGGGCATATTTTTTCCAGAGGATCCTGAGGATTTTTTTCCGACATTCTACGGGCCGGGCGTCGAGGAGTGTTGTGACCCGGAGACTGAGGAGGAGCCCGTCGAGGAGACGCCGTTAGCACCCTAGTTAGCTAGATGGGTTTTTCTGGGTTGTTTCCAGTTGCTATTCTGGATGACTGTATTTATTATTGTTGCTTCTGTGATGTTGTAGACTTCAGACTTGGACCGTATATTGGATATTGTACTTGCTCTTTGGTTCTTGTTTCTTTGTGATATCTTATCGTGCTTTTACTCTTCCCCTAGTTATTGTGATTGAGAGTTTATATATATTGCTTGGTTGCCCTCCTTTTGGAGATGTCATATTGACAGGTTTTGTGAGATATAGATATTGTGACCTAGAACGAACCTTTACAGCGTTCTACCGCCGATTCTGCGGCGTAGGCTGGACGTACCCACGACTCATGCCCAATTTTTCGGGTGCGGGTCGTGACACATTTTTGGTGGTGGCCCATGCAGGTCTAGTATGCAGGTCTAGTACGCAGGTCTAGTTTCTAGGTCTACCTAGAATAGGATATAGGATATAGGCTGAGAGAGAGTGTGCTCAATCACAACTATGACCCTTCCTGATTTTTGTTATCTTTAATCTTTCTGAAATTGTCTTCTTTTGCAATATTATTGTCCTTCATTGATGATATCGTATTTTGTACCGTGTTGACTTCTTTTGATCTGTGTTCAGGATGCCTCCGAAGACACGGTCTCAGCGCACCGTTCTAGCAGCTGCCACCGAGAGGTCTGCCACCTCTTGTCCTGCTCGACTTCAGGCAGCCGCTACCGCTCCACTCGCCACTCATGCGGTCGAGGGAGCATCCGTTTCTCTCGAAGATCCTCTTACTCCTATTGATCTGAGAGCTACACCAGTTGTTCCGGTGGTACCTCCTCCACCACCGCCTGCATCAGTTGACACTGCGCAGCTGTTTGCGTTCTTCAGAGAGATGATGGATGCGCAGTACTGCCAGGTGGACGTAATGAGGATGGGCATTGAGAATGCTCACTAGGTGGCCAAGACGGCGATGAACAGAGTGGCCCAGGTCCAGCCACAGGCAGAGCAGGCTCAGCATCCAAGGCCGGGCACCATTATTGACTTTCAGAGGATGCGGCCCAAGGAGTTTCGGGGTACTGAGGGGATCTTGTACGCGGATGAATGGATCAAGCACATTGAGGGTATCTTCAGGCTGGCACTGATCCCAGCCAGTATGCAGATTGAGACAGCGGGCAGCCAGATGTTCGATCTTGCCCTTACTTGTTACCGCACAGATACGAGGATAGCAGTACCGTGACTGACTTGGGAGGCTTTCAAGAAGCTTTTCAAGGAGAAGTTCTTCCCGGATATGGCTCTCAGTGCTTTGGAGAGCCAGTTCGAGGCACTCGTCCATGGGAGCATGCTGGTGGACGAGTATGCAGCAGAGTTCTGCCGTCTGGGCAGATTTGTTGAGGGTTTGAGTGAGGCAGCGAAGGTACAAAAGTTTCGCAAGGTTTTGGTCATGGCGGTCAAGTCCTTGACTAGGAGTGACCGCGAGGCAACCTTCGAGCAGATTGTGAGCGACGCTCAGAGGGCTGAGGATGACTTGGAGCTGAAGACCAAGAGGAGTAGAGATGCTTCTGGAGCAGGCAGCAGTGCAGGCCCAGCCAAGAGGCCGTTCCAGCAGACTCAGCAGCACCAGGGTCAGGGTCGTACGCCCTTCCGGCAGGCGCTCCAGCAGCAGAGGCAGGAACAGCAGCAGGGTCAGAGGCAGCCCATCATTAGCCCTTTCTGTAGGAAGCCAGGGCATAGATGGGACATTTGCAGAAAGAGACTGGGCAGATGTTTGTTATGTGGCACAGCAGATCACCAGCTGAAGGATTTTCCTTCAGCACTTGCTCGTACAGCTCAGGACGGAGGAGCCGCTCAAAGGGGACCAGCCAGAGCACCTGCAGCATAGCAGAGAGGACAGCCTTTGCCGACTCAGCAGCAGAGGTTTGCCCAGCACTAGCAGCAGCACCGAGGAGGACAGCAAGGGCGAGCTTTTGCCCTGACTGTAGACGAGGTCGAGCCCGTTGGTGATGTGATCTCAGGTTCTGTTCTTCTTGATTCCATTCCAGCACTTGCTTTATTTGATTTCGGTGCTTCCCATAGCTTTGTGTCTGTATCTTTTGCTGTTAGACACCATCTTGTTGCTGAACCTTTAGCTAGACTCTGCAAGATCACTACCGGGGGTGGTATCATCCTAGTCAGTGATGTCTCCAGAGACCGGAGAGTTACCTTGGGAGGCCGAGAGTTGAGTGTGTGCCTACTCGTAATGCCACTTCTGAGCTACGATATTGTACTCGGAATGGATTGGTTGAGTATGCACTGTGCTAATATAGATTATCGTGGAGGCAGAGTGTTGTTTAGTCCGCCGGGTGAGCCAGAGTTTGAGTTTACCAGAGGAGCAGCGGAGCAGAGCGAGGGAGTCTTCTGTGGAGCCCTGGTGGTAGAGGCAAGGTTGCAACATCCACTGATAGCAGAGTTCATGGATATCTTTCCGAAGGAGTTGCCAGGGTTACTTCCGGACATAGAAGTGGAGTTCTCTATAGACTTGGTGCCAGGCGCGAAGCCGATATCCTAGCACGTCTATAGAGTCAGCAACAGTGAGCTGATAGAGTTGAAGAAGCAGGTAGATGAGCTTCAGGACAAGGGACTTATCAGATCTAGTTCTTCTCCGTGGGGTGCTACGGTACTTTTTGTGCCGAAGAAGGATGGGTCGATACGGATGTGTATCGACTACAGGGCTCTGAACAACCTCACAATCAAGAACAAGTATCCGCTGCCGCGTATTGATGGTCTTTTTGACCAGTTGAGCGGAGCGAGGGTATTTTCTAGGATTAATCTGAGGACAGGCTACCACCAGGTGAAGGTCAGGAGGGAGGATATTCCGAAGACAGCTTTTTGGACCAGGTATGGACAGTATGAGTTCATGGTAATGCCGTTTGGGTTGACTAATGCCCCGACAGTGTTCATAAATCTGATGAGCAAGGTGTTCCATCAGCACCTGGACAGGTTTGTGGTGGTATTTATAGATGACATCTTAGTGTATTCGAAGACCCCAGAGGAGCATGAGGAGCATATGAGGATAGTGCTGGAGACTCTCAGGAAGGAGAAGCTTTACGAAAAGCTTTCGAAGTGTGAGTTCTTCCTTGACAAGGTTGAATTCCTTGGTCATGTGGTGACTGGAGAGGGGATCTCGGTGGATCCGAGAAAGATCATGGCAGTTGAGGCATGGAGTGCTCCGAGTTCAGTAGCAGAGGTCAGGAGTTTCCTGGGGCTGGCAGGTTACTACAGAAGATTTGTTCAAGATTTTTCCCGGATTGCAGAGCCTTTGTCTAGGCTGACCCGGAAGGACATGGAGTTTGTTTGGTCAGAGGAGTGTCAGATCGCCTTTGATGAGCTGAAGAGGAGGTTGATGACAGCTCCAGTGTTGACGTTGCCATCGGGATCTGGAGGATTCACTATCTATAGTGATGCATCGGGGAAGGGACTGGGTTGTGTGTTACAGCAGAATGGGAGGGTGATTGCCTATGCTTCCAGGCAATTACATCCTCATGAGAAGAACTACCCTACCCACGATTTGGAGTTGGTAGCGCTCATCTTTGCTCTGAAGTTGTGGAAACACTATTTATACGGAGAGCGTGTGGAGATCTTCACAGACCACAAGATCTTGAAGTATGTGTTTACCCAAAAAAGCTGAACATGAGGCAGCGGAGATAGTTGAAGTTGATGAAAGACTTTGACATATTATTACAGTACCATCCAGGGAAGGCGAACGTAGTTGCGGATGCGCTGAGCAGGTATCCGCTAGCTATGTGCCTGACTACAGATCGTTATCTTCTGATAAATCTAGAGAGCTTGGGCATTGAGGTGATAGTGCTTGGAGTTGAGATGCATATATGGGGACTGCAGATTCAGTCAGAGTTGGTAGACCGGATCAGGGCTACACAGTTTGAGGATGAGTCCCTGAGGAGCATCAGGGCGCAGGTTCAGATTGGATTATCATATGACTTCACCATTGCTGATGATGGTTCATTGTGGCACGGTACAAGGTTGTGTGTGCTGAGTGGGTCGTTGCGCGAGGAGGTTCTTCAGGAGGTGCATCGATCCCGGTACTCTATGCATCCAGGTGCCAACAAGATGTATAGAGATCTGAGAGAGCATGTATGGTGGAACGGGATGAAGTGGGAGGTAGCACGCTTCGTATCTCGATGCTTAGTGTGCCAGCAGGTGAAGGCGGAGAGGTATAGGCCAGAAGGTTTGCTCCAGCCATTACCCATTCCAGAGTAGAAATGGAAGCATGTGACCATGGATTTTGTTTCTGGACTTCTCCGTTCTCCAGGCGGAAAGGATGCAATTTGGGTCATCGTAGACAGGTTGACCAAATCGGCCCACTTTCTACCATTCAAAGTGGGTACGTCTACGGAGAGACTAGCTGAGATGTATGTGCGTCAGATAGTCAGACTGCATGGAGTCCCTGTGAGCATAGTATCAGACCGAGACAGTCGCTTTACTTCATATTTCTGGAGGAGTCTGCTGGCTACCTTGGGCACCCAGCTCAAGTTTAGTAGTGCATATCACCCACAGACAGATGGTCAGTCAGAGAGGACCATTCAGACACTTGAGGACATGCTTCGCACTTGTGTTCTGGATTTCAGAGGCTCTTGGGAGGATCACTTGCACTTGGTAGAGTTTGCTTACAACAACAGCTACCAAGCCAGTATCGAGATGTCACCATTCGAGGCGTTGTATGGACGGAGGTGTCACACTCCGTTATCATGGGATGATGTAGGCGAGAGAGCTTTGCTTGGACCGGAGATGGTGGTTGATGCAGCGGAGAAGGTCAAGCTCATTAGAGATAAACTTTGGGTGGCGCAGGACAGGCAGCGGCATTGGGCCGATAGCCACCGGAGACCTTTGGAGTTTGAGGTATAACTTAGAATCTAGATTTTGTTCTTGTGTTTGCTTGTGATTGCTTATTTTAGATTAAGTGTTGAGACCTTGTTTGTGCTAGGTTGGAGATCTGGTGTTCCTGAGGATTTCTCCGACGTGGGACACTATTTGCTTCGGTGGAGGCGGGAAGCTTAACCCACGTTTCGTTGGACCCTTCAGCATCATAGAGAGGGTCGGCGCTGTGGCGTATAGGCTAGATTTGCCGCCTACTCTAGAGGGAGTTCATGATGTGTTCCACGTGTCGCAGTTGAGACGGTACGTGGCGGATCCCAGTCACGTATTGGATCACTCAGAGATCGTGGTGGGCCCTACTCTTAGCTATCCAGAGCAGCCGGTGGAGATTCTGGATCGACGGGAGAAGGTGTTGAGGAACCAGACTATTTCCTTGGTTTGCGTCGCGTGGAGGCATCACTCTCCAGGTGAGTCGACCTGGGAGAAGGAGGATGAAATGTGCGAGCGATACCCTTATCTTTTCGAGCCCTGAGGTATGGTTCTTTTCTTTTCTTGCATTCCTATCCTAGTTTCGTCTTTTTATTTCGAGGACAAAATTATTTTAAGGAGGGTAGGCTTGTCACTACCCAATTCTAGAAAATAGGGTTATTTTTATTTTTATTTGGTAAATTGTGTATTGTTTATAATTGATTATATTTATATTTAATTGATGGTTGTATTATTTTTCTATTGGTTGTTTTAGGGTTTTGGCTAGTCTGGACCCATGTCAGACCCTAGTGGACCCATGTCCGACCCAACCAACACCCTTATGAGGCTTATTTTTGGGTTTAAAATTATTATTATATTTTATTTTAGTTAGTTGGAGTGATTATGAGTTAATTTGAGTGCTTTTGGAACCCCAAACCCAAATCCC